>OY282496.1:54992704-56223954 GCA_958295605.1 Ajuga chamaepitys
ATCTTCTTCACAATAAATGAAATGCATGAAAATTTGTTGTGAAGTGGAGAGATGAAACTGTGAAGTGGAGATGAAGCTGTGAAGTGAAGAGATGAGAAGTATATGATTTATATAGGAGATGTTTTCCCGGTCAAAAATTTTTGCAGGTGTGATTGAGACAACACACTGCTGCCACCTCCCCTACTTGACCACACTCATCCGCTGCCCCGCTGCACCTGCCACCCCTACTTGTCCAGTCGCTGCACCGCTGCTCCCACCTATCACCTTTTCAGCCGTATTATACTATAAAACGCCTCTACCAGAGGCGTTTTAAAAAAAAAAAAAAAAAAATTATACAGAAAGCGCCTGTGCCACAGGCGTTTTCATTAAAAAAAAAAATATATATTTATTAGATGTCGCCTGTGCCACAGGCGACATTGAACAGTTCCCGGTCATTTCAGGTGAACACAGGCGAGTTCACCTATTTTATTAAATAGGTGAAAAACCCACTTATTTTTTTAATTCAAGAATGAATAGTGCAGTACTTAATTAAATTTGCCTATTTTCCACCACAGGCTATAGTTTCAAAAATATTCGAAAAGTCACGACCCACCGGTACTACTGGCTTTTCCGAAATAACCCAGTTGTGTTGAGGGCAAAAAGACCACCACGCATTTTTCCCGCCCATTGTCCACAGACTGGCCATTAAATAAAGTATCTATAATCTATTCTACTCTTCTGAAAAAATACATACAGCTTTTGAGTCTCCATTTATTTCTAATACTTCCCCCCATTCTTTCTGGTCTTTTGCCTCAGAGAGAGAGAGTGAGCGGCAAACTTGGAAGGCTATCTCGTCTCGCTTTCAAATATTATTTTCTGAAATTTGCAAACATCACAGTAAGCAGTTTATGGCTTATGTCTAGGGTTTTTGTGTATCAATTTTTTATTTTTTATTCATTATTATTATTATTTTTTGCAACAGAGTGATGTAAGATTCTGGAGAGAGTATGTATTCCTTGTCATACTTCTTGTGGTTCTCTGTTGTGATTGGACTATTTTTTGGGCAGGGTCACAGAAATGACGACCGAGAACGAAGTGAAGAGCGAGGCCATAGCAGACTCTCCGACCTCTGTTCTTGAAGATGATGTATAATCATTCAACCTTTCTTCCCTCCTTTTTTTTGTATTGGTGAACTTATGTTTAGGCTGCCTTGTCTTTCGAATATACATGTCTTTTACTTTTTGTTGGTGTATTATTGACACACAGGCAGAGTAAAATAATTTTCTAGGTAAAAAATGTGTATCTTATCTTTGTCCAATGGGGTAATAATGTGTTTCTTAGGGCTAACCTAGTCTAAAAATCCCACATTGTGCCTTTTATGTGCACAGAGAATTCAAGGAAAACATTGAAGGCATGGAGAGAGAATATTTATGATTTTTAGATCATTTTTAATTGAAGGTTTTTTAGCTTCTAAAATTCTTTTAGTACCATGATTTGTAAACTGTTCTGCTGCTGCCAGTTTTTTCATAGAATTGGTTATATGTATTTCAAAGGAACTTATTTATTGCACGTGCCACACATTTGGGGTTTTGTTCTGAAGTGTTTATGAACTGTTACTACTATTTGGGTGATTTTATTTTCTTTAACCAACTTTTGGCCAGCCCTGATTTTCGATGATGTTTCATTGAAGGATTGCAAAGAGAACACTGGTGTTAAACATGAAGTAGAAGTTACCACGGATAATGTAGATTATTTACTCGTTCCAAAAACCATGGTGGAGGAAGAAGAAAAGCTGCAGGAAGAGCGATTGAAAGGAGAGGAAGAGGGAAAGGCAAATGAACCTAAAGAAGAACCACACTTGAATGACATCCAGTTTACAAAGCTGGATGAGCTTTTAACGCAAACCCAACTTTACTCTGAGTTTCTGCTGGAAAAAATGGATGATATTACAAAGGTTTCTTTCATACAATTAACAGTAATATGATTAGCAATGATATCACTGCTAATGTAATTGGTGTATTTGTCAGAATGGGGTAGAGGATGACGGGAGTGCTGTTAAAGAAGGCAAGAAAGGCCGTGGTAAAAGAAAGGCTCGCGCAAGCTATAATAATGTAAATTTTCTAGCTGTTCCCTGCTTTCTGTAGAAGTTAGCCTATTATGTTATACTCTTAAGTTCAGCCACTCTGTTGTTTTGTTGATTGTACGTGCTATGTTTGTAAGATTAACCCGTGTTATCATTTTCATTGCGACTCATGGTCATCATATTTACATTTGCTGTAAATCTGTAGAGGAAAGCCAAGAGAGCTGTTGCAGCCATGCTTACAAGGACCAACGATGGTGTTCCTGCTGAAGATTTTGACCTTACAGAAGTAGAGAGAGCTGAGAAAGAGCAGGCAGAACTGGTACCAATGTTGACTGGTGGAAACTTGAAACCTTATCAAGTTAAAGGCGTGAAGTGGATGATCTCTCTGTGGCAAAATGGGTTGAATGGAATCCTTGCTGATCAAATGGGGCTAGGAAAAACCATTCAAACTATTGCTTTTCTTGCACACCTTAAAGGAAATGGAATGCATGGGCCTTACTTGATTATTGCTCCTCTCTCCACTCTATCAAATTGGTTGAGTGAGATAGAGAGGTATATAATAGTCTTCCTACTTTCAATGACTCATGATTCTTCATATTCCTTGTAATATAAAACGTAATGTAAGATATAACAATTTAGTTGAATTTGCCAGGTTTACACCATCAATGGATGCAATCATTTACCATGGTGATAAGAAAGAGAGAGCTGAAATTATAAGAAAGCATATGCCCAGGACAGTAGGTCCCAGATTCCCCATTGTCATTACTTCATATGAAATGGCACTTAGTGATGCACGACGAGTTTTGAGGCATTACAGCTGGAAATACCTGGTTGTTGATGAGGTATGTTCAACTTACATGAATATTATTCCTTCTGGAATTTGGTGCACGTTCTCAGTGTTAAAAAACTATTCATTATTCATTTCAAGTATTACTTTGTAAAAACTATAATGCTTCTTGAAGGGACACAGATTGAAGAACTCAAAGTGTTTATTATTGAGGGAGTTGAGACACTTACCTATTGAGAATAAGCTTCTTTTGACTGGCACACCACTGCAAAACAACTTAGCTGAGCTCTGGTCTCTGTTGAATTTTATTCTTCCTGATATCTTTTCATCCCACGAAGAGTTTGAATCATGGTAATGAGCTTCTTCTTGGCTAATTGATTAATGATAAAATGCGATAAAATGTTTCCGCTGTGTTTACAGATGGTCTTTTGATAACAGAAAGCCAGTCTTTATTTTTTTGTCGTTTTTGTTTTCCAGTGTGCTTTCACAATTTTAACAGTTCAAAACTTTTTTTGTAGTTCGAAATTTCTGCTTGTCATTGTAGATTAACCCATGGCAAATACATTACTTCTGAAAATATGATATTTAACCATGGTAATTTTAGATTATCCCATTGCAAATGCATCACTTCTAAAAAGTATGATGCTTAACCCTGTATTACGAAAAATGTTTTGTTGCTTTTTTCTGGTTCTTGTTTAGGGTTCTTTTTGCTTCTGATATGGAATCTATGGTTTTTGCTCGTATGTTTGTTTTGGTTCATTATAACTAGGCCATCCATGTTTGCCATAATGCTTTAATTACTTCTGTCCTTGCTGACTTATTTGTCATCTGTATCTTTCAGGTTTGATTTCTCAGGGAAGTGTACTAGTGAAGCACCCAAAGAAGAAATGGAAGAGAAAAGAAAAGCTCAGGTTTGCACAGTGCTAATAGTGATGTACTGTGCTTCCACGGGACTGCCTTTTTGTTGCTTATTATGTAACTTTTCACTTCATAAATCTGCAGGTGGTGGCCAAGCTCCACGCTATATTGCGTCCTTTTCTCTTGCGCAGAATGAAGGCAGATGTGGAGATAATGCTCCCCCGGAAGAAAGAAATTATCTTGTATGCCACACTGACTAATTATCAGAAGAACTTCCAGGATCATCTTGTTAATAAGACTCTGGAGGGTCACCTGAGAGAGAAAACACAGTTTGGTAATGAAACATGTCATTTTTGTAGGAATTGCTAGTTGCAGATTTGCATTTTTTTTCTGTATTCATATTGTGATGTAGGCCACCTTGATTATAAGCCAGTACGGTGTTCGTCAGGGTGTATTTTGAACTCCTTTTTGAGCCTGTTTATTTTCTTTATAATAAACTGTGCATAGTGTTGATACCACATGTTGGTGATAACCCCCACGAACCTACCCACACCACTATTTGTCAATCTTGTATTTTAGAATCACTGGTTGTCTGGATGACTAACTATGTGTGCATGCAGCTCATGGTATGAAAGGAAAGCTCAATAACTTGATGATTCAACTCAGGAAGAACTGTAACCACCCTGACCTGTTGGAATCTGTGTTTGACGGTTCCTGTATGTTATCTGCCAACTGAAACTTTACTAAATTGATCTCATTCAAATGCCTCCTGACTTTGCAATTCTCTTGCAGATTTTTACCCACCTGTGGAGCAGATAGTGGAGCAGTGTGGTAAATTTCAATTGTTGGAAAGATTACTAGTTAAGCTCCTTTCTCGCAAGCACAAGGTACTTGAAACATTTTTATTATATGATTATTAGATGCACACTGTTCTTTGTTTAACTTTTTCCCGTATAACAGGTTTTGATTTTTTCACAATGGACCAAGATCTTGGATATAATGGATTACTATTTTAGTGAAAAGGGATTTGAAGTCTGCAGAATTGATGGCAGCGTTAAGTTGCAAGAAAGAAGAAGACAGGTATTACCAAATTTTACTAATACTTAATGCTTGCGAGTCCAATTTTATTTTTTTGAATAGCACAACCTTGAAGTAATAGGCCAGTTGAACATATACCGGTTTGTTATAACTTATAAGGATGTTGGTCTTGCAGCTCCTCTTCCATGTGCAATCAAAGTCTAAAAGAATGTTCTATTGAACTTTATAAAGTTGAGTTTTAGTTGGTTGAGTTTCTGTTGAAAATTAAATGATTTGGCCCGGTGTTGTTTGGTGTGTCATAACAGATCAAGGATTTCAATGACGTGGACAGCAATTACAGAATCTTTCTCCTTAGCACCCGTGCTGGGGGGCTGGGTATTAATCTTACTGCAGCTGATACCTGCATCTTATACGACAGCGATTGGGTAACATCTTGAACCTTGTGTTTTCATCTTTCTCTGTAACAAAGTTATCATCTCTCCTGTATGCCTTTCATCTAACTTTTATATTATCTGATGATTTATTGAGTTTGAATTGCATCCCAGAATCCTCAGATGGATCTACAGGCAATGGACCGGTGTCACAGAATTGGTCAAACAAAGCCTGTTCATGTCTACAGGCTAGCTACTGCTCAATCTGTTGAGGTGCGAGTGCTCATTGATGATATTCGTTTTCACATGCAGAAGTTTAGTTTTTCTTCTCCAGTTTGTCTTATGCTTTATCTTGTTGAAGAAACTTAAGAGTTGTACATACTTTCAGGGTCGGATTTTGAAAAGAGCTTTTAGCAAATTGAAGCTTGAACATGTGGTGATCGGCAAGGGACAGTTTAAACAGGAGAGATCCAAGGATGATACAACTGTCATGAATGTTAGTTCAATTGGACTTTATTTTATTTACGTTATGATATAAATTATTAGTAGTGTCCAATGCGACAGAGTGGGTCCCCTTTTTTAGTCCTGAGCAAAATAAAAGTTTGCAACTAATCCTGTTTTCATTCTTGTTCTATTGTAGGAAGAGGAATTGCTGGCCCTTCTTAATGATGAAGAAGATGAAGAGGAGAAATCGATTCAGACAGATATCAGTGATGAAGATCTGGAGAGAGTCCTGGACCGGAGTGATCTGGTTGTTGATGCGAACGGCGACACTGAACATTGTGTTGTTCCTCTGAAAGGACCAGGTTGGGAGGTTGTCTTACCTACTTCAACTGGAGGAATGTTGTCCACTCTCAACAGCTAATCACTCACTGACTGCAGTTGGTTGGTTCCATCTTTTGGGTTTTGTTCGTGTGTCCTCTCAATTTTGTTGATATTTATCTGGAGAGGGACACGTTCTCTATCTCTATTTGGATAGACATTGGTCAACACCATTAAAGTTTATGTAACGGGGATATCCCTATCTGTAGTTTTTGGCAGAATGTCTGAATTGTTTCTTTTGTCGTGAATTCTGAGAACGAATGGAAATGCTGATTGTTCTTCATTGTCGGATGATCATGCAGCTCGGAAATCATATTTCTTATATTTTCCTCACTGAATGCCTGGATGCTTGTAGATAGATACATGATAACATAGATGATGTCGCTACATATATAGATGCACATAGGTATAGATAACATACAATCTTAAAAGGTTACTACAGAAGCTGACAACCCCAGAAGAGTACTGACAGGGAGGGTTGTTGTAGAACCGAACCCAAACATAGTTGAAAAGCCCCGTCCCAAGTGCTTTCCCAATATAGTAATCTGGGAATGGGAATTGGGGAGATGCTGTCAAGTACATTTTCCGACAGCGCTTTCCATAATTAGAAAGATATCATGCCAGATCATCCCAATAAAGATCGGTTCCACCTTCATTATAAGAGTCGATACCGTCAAATATGGCATCGCCTAATGGGCGAGAAGACAATTGTCCGCCCAAAAAATTGTTCCAGAGGTAGGTTGCAACTTGTCTGGCATCATCAGCAGAGTTAAGGTAGTAGCTTCCAGCCCCACCTCCGACCGAGAGCATGACTTAATCTCTGAACTCAAGGTTGTGCAACTATTTGTATAAGGGTTGCAGTGGTTTGCAAGATTAATCGTGGGATGTGGGAAGGAAAGCTATGTTTACAAAGTGGAAGTTTCCGGTGGCGCATGTCTCAGCCAGTGTGCCTCATCTCCGTTCTGACCCCAATAGATTGAGATTTTGCCGGTATTGGAGGTAGAAAGAATCAGGCAAATGGTGAAGAAGAGTGCAATATAAAAGAATGGCTTTGATGCCATTTTTGGTTAGTAATTTGTTCGCCTACAGGTAACTAGATGGTGGAGTTTGTAGGCGTTTTGGAGTTTATATAGGGACGTATGCTGTTAGGACAAAGACAAAAGTAGTGGAGCAGAATTCTTTGAGGTTTGGTGCAATACTGTATTTATATAATGTTGTATAAATAATTTGTTTAGCGTACACAGGCTGCAGTGTGAGCTTATGACTGTTGGTCCGATTGTTGCTCATTGACCTTTCTGAAAGTATTTCAAGTATGACTTATTAGGTACCAAACACATAAAACATGTCTATATCTTATTTATACTTTTGTGGAGTCTGGAATAGAGTTGAGATACAGAAAAATGAACTAAACATAATCTACTGATTATATATAGAACAGTTGTTTTTGTTGGAATAAAAGGTATATGTATTTAAATATGGCCAACAGAAAATAAGGAAGTTTTCATATACATAAACTTGTACATTAGGTATCAAGAGTCCATTGTCGTCCAGTGGTTAGGATATCTGGCTTTCACCCAGGGGACCCGGGTTCAATTCCCGGCAATGGAAATTTTTTTGTCCATTAATCATTCAAACGTCGTCTAAGCATTCCTAACAATACTTCAAATTTCACAAGTTAAGACGAAAAGTCCTGCAGAAATTAAAAGAAACATAAATAAAAATCTTACTGCGAACAAATGAGCATGACTAGAGTGCTAAACAAAATAATTATCATCCAGGGTAAAAGACTCCAATTAACCAGAAAATCGTCAGTGAAATATCTCTCTCTCGCATAACAATATTGTCTTATCAAGGCTTTCTTGCAACTTGGTAACATAACAGGCCAGTCGCAGTGGGAGATCTATACTCCGGATCTAAATCCGTACCACTGCAATTAGATATTTCCATCAAACTCTTGACAATATTATGTATTATGTGTCCACGTCCATAGTTGACAACAACTTTGGTATAGACATTCCTCCAGAAATGAGTATCTCTGCACCGTATGCAAATCCAAAAAAAAAAAAGTAAAGAAGACGGTAGCATCAATGGACCATATTTTCATTGACAACAAGTCAAAAAGTTATAGTTTGCTCGGGCTTTTACCTATTCCTTCTCTCACAGAAAGATTAGGCCTGATTACATCCTTTGGATCGACAAGAACCATATCGCCAAGATAAAGATTGTTGGTGGGTACATAAACACAACAAAGTTCCTCTTCACCTCTACTTTTCCCAAGAGTGATAGATGATGTAATAAAACCAAATGCATATTCCCCAACATGGGGATGCTTTATTATAGCCACTTCCTTGAAGGCTTGAGAAGACTGATCTGGAACAAGTTATATATACTCGAGTTTAGTGCCTGAAGCACTTGTAATTCATGGTAAACATATCAAGACTTAATTACCTGAAGAAATGGCTGCACTAATTTGTTTAGAGGCTGCATATATATAGCTTATTAGGGGCATCTTTACAATAAACCACTCACCCAATGCAAGAAGCGAGGCACCCACCCATGAGGACATTAACACTCCAACCAGGATCACGACAGTAATCAAGGTTACAAATCCAAGACCTGCCCATTCCAAGTTAAACTAGATGGAGAAGTCATGCTAATTAATTTATTGTCTGAACATATCAGAAGCTAAATCTAGTATGTTACTTGAGTAGTTTAGCAGAACCCCATGAAGTGAAGATGATATTGGGATTACAATAATGTGTTTGTGAGAGCTTGTATGCCAAGGGACGACTGGGCACAATCTTTACATTGAAAAGATTCCAAGGCACGATTGCACATTTCTTACATTTTATGGCAATACATGCAAACTCTGATTTTGAAGAAAGGCAACTCCACAAAAGGAAAACATATATGTTTTCTTGATTAATGACAGAGAGAAATTCATACCGAAAATATGGATTCCCAGATGACTATACACCGGTGAGAAGAATCCATCCACAAAATGAATGAATGACCACGTGATATAGAATGTGATTGCTATTGGAAGTAAAATAGCGCTGCAAATAAGCCAAACGTTACATTTGTCACATGATATAAAGAGAATCCAAGATGAAGTCTGTTTATAACTTTACATTTGTGTTTGCTTATGTTTCCCTCAGTGGATTTAGGGACCAAATAAAGTACATTCATTAACTCTCTCAGCCAAGTTTGGCTCAGTACTCCTCAGCCAGGTTTGACTCAGTACTCCCCAGCCTTAAGCAAACCCGCCCTTTATCCAATAAGAAATCATAAAAAGAAATGAAAAGGCCAACAGTACGTTGATTAAGAATGTTGACTATCCTTGTACTCTATATATTTTGAATCATCAATCTAGCCAACAAAGGCAAGTTCATAATCTTATGAAGACAACATTTAACCAGTTGAACACTTACCCTTGCAGAAAAATGTTCAGACACTCGTATGTAAGATAACTACAAAACCACCCTAGACAAGTAAATTGGAAATAATTTCATGACATAAAAAACTGGCAAGAGATATTACTTATCTAGAACTAGAAGTGATTTTGCACGATTCTTCATCGTTGAAGGGCCACCGTATTCTATCTTCTTCTGGGATTGGGTATATAGATATTTAATGACATGTTAAAGCAATTTTACGTAGCTAGATAAATGCCGAATGAGCAAGAGTTTTTCGCTTTGCTTTAACACATGTACAACACAACTGGGTCCACTTTTGGAATCCAAACAAACGTGATAAAACGCAAAGAAAATAAACATAATGATCATTTTAATTGAGAAAAATACCTACAGATTGATTTCAAAGCCTTGAAAAACTCACCATCCTGTCATAAACTTTTTCCATGCCCAACTACGAATGAGAATGCCAAATGTCTGCAAAATAAAAAAGAAGAAATCAAATTTTTATGTCAAGGGGAAAGTATTATCACCCAACTTTTCGATCAATTTTTTTTTAAAAAAAAAAAAAAACAAAAACGAATTAACTAACAAATCCCTGCAAAATCAATTAGACTTAATAACGGGAATAAATCAGCAGAAATAAAAAAATAAATTGTTGAAATGCATATTGCATATGCAGTTTAATTTTCTAATAGCTGCAATGATGCCGATCGCCTCCAAATTAAGTTGATGTCTTCTTATTTCAATATTAGATGTATGCTATCCACTATGGAGATCATTCCCTCTCATCGGAAACAGAAATTATGAGTTTAGAGAGAGAGAGAGAACCTGCTCAGCGGTGGAAGCGGTGGCAGAGGTGGAGGCGCCCGGTGAATCAGAGGATTCGAAACCGGCATTAGGGGAGATCGGTGCGCCTCTAGCCGACGACGGTATAAAACAATCCAGCTCTGTCTCCTCTCTGTCCACCATTTCTCGATCGATGAAGCTATGTATTAACTAAGCAGCAACCATACGCCACTGCACTGTCGTACGGTAGATAGTATGTGCATTTCATATGCATGCTTTTCGAATAACCACCTAGTATTTGCAATCATTTTTTGCGCTAAAATTATTTTTGGGAAAAAAAACTAAAATCTTCCCATAATGTTTTATTTTTAAATTTAGTTTCATAAGTTATTATTTTTTAATTTAGTATCGTATCTTTAGTTATTGCTTAATTTTGATTCAATTTTGACCGATCGGTAAAAAAAATCACATCACCCTCACGTGTCGGAGCGATTTTAGGAATTTCGGCGACTTATGACACGTGTCGTCGGAATTTTGAGGTGGAATATTTTTTTATTATTTTTTATTAGGAGACACATTAACTTTTCATTTACCATGTCAACTTATATTTTTTCTTTTACCTGAATTGAATTAAACTCCAAAAATACAAATGCAAGATAAAGAAAATGAAATATCTTATCTATCTAACCCATAAATCAGAATCTGCATCCCTTCTTCTTCTTCTTCTTCTTCTTCTTCTTCTTCTTCTTCTTTCGCATTCTTCTACAAGAAAAACTCAGCAGCAATGACGGATTTCCCCCCACCACTGAAACTCGCAACCTTCAATTCACAAATGGATGTGGCTAACAATGGCAGAATCGAGCTCCGAAGGGGAAAGGATGACCTTCGCTCAACCTCTGAAAATTGCAACCTTTAGAAGCTTTGAAGTTGCCTTCAGTGGCTGGACCCAGATCCGAAGTGAGTCTGGAAGTCGGGCACCAGAGCTTGACTGGATGACCTTCGATGACGGACTCACTTCGAGCTCAGAAAAGACGCGACTTTCGAAATTGTGCGTAGTTAGGACCTCGAAACGTCTGCAATTGCGGATTTAAATACCCACCTTCTATGAGAGCTTGCTGAGGAGGAATCCAATCGTAGTTTGAAAAAAAATTGACCCACAAACAGCTTTCGGGCTTCAGACCTGAGAGACTCTCCGATTTCACTTCCGACAAAAGTTTTCCAGCGAAGAGGATGGGTATGCACAACCTCTGCACAAAGCCCTAGGGGATGGGTTTTGCATTTGTATTTTTGGAGTTTAATTCAATTCAGGCAAGAGAAAAATATAAGCTGACATGATAAATGAAAAACTGATGTATCTCCTATTAAAAAAATGTTCCACCTCGGAATTCCGGCGACACGCGAGGGTGATGTGACCTTTTCCGACCATCTGGTCAAAATTGGGTCAAGATTGGATCAAAATTGAGCAATTACTAGAGATGTATGACTAAATCCAAAAAACAATAATTTATGGGACTAAATCCTAAAAATAAAAAGTTATGAGACCATTTTGCCTTTTTTTTTTCTCATCATTTTTTGTCCCATAACTCTTTGCTCGTAAAATTTTGGTCCCCAAAAAAAATTAAAAATTCAATTTAGTCCTGTAACTTTGGAATTGGTCTAAATTTAGTCCTTTTTTTGCCTCTGGTGACCAATTTAGTCGAAAAATTACATGTGCCGGTCACGTGGCTCTTTTTGTCTAATCGATTTTTACATATGTGGCATCGGAGAATGACAAAGAATTAAAAAAATTAAAAAGTAAAAATAAAATCCTTATTTTATTTTCTAATTTTTTTACTTCACCGTCACTCGCAAGAGCAAAATATTTAAATTTTGGTAGAAAAATGAGTAACGTGATTGACACATGCAATTTTTCGACAAAAACTGGTCACCGGAGGCGAAAACATGACTAAATTCGGATAACTTCCAAAGTTACATGACTAAATTGAACTTTTAACTTTTTCTGAGACCAAAATTGTACGAGCGAAAAGTTACGGGACCAGAAGTGATTTAAGCCCTCTTTTTTCCATAGGAAATATTAATAAGAAATATCTATAATATTTGAGATCTTAATATGTAAGACTATGTTACTACGTTTTTCTGTGGATTTCCCGCTAGGATGGGAAAGTGATAATTTAATTCAAATAATTATATTGATTATTATCTAAAGTTTTAATATATTTTGATCAATTTTTAATGATCATTTGATAATATCTTTTTAATTTTATTACGTTATTTTTCAAAATAAACATTAAATTAAAATTAGTGTAATTAAAAGTTTTACATCCAAATTTTCATGTCCCGTCAAGTTGATAAACAAACATAGTCATAGTGGATTGTTGTTGGGCTTTTTCCTTGGGGATATAGTTTTTTTAATAATAATAAAAATAAATTACATATAGTCTTTATTAGAAGACTTCTAATGACCTCACATCACAATAGACGCTACATGTCAAAGTTTCAAACCCCGTTCTCCTAATCTTCACTACAACAGGAACACAGAGAGATTGAAGAAATAACAAACAATAAACTGAGGCTAAAGAAATGCAAATAATGAATTATGCCTACATTTATATGAATTAAAATAATAAATTATGCTATATTTATATCAAAGATATGTGTGAATATATGTTGCATAACCCTTATAGTTTGGACCCCACATTGTCATAAACCGCTCATCATTAACCTAATTACGAAGATCATCAGACACATGACTGTTGTGAAAGATATGGACTAAATTAGGGTATGAGATTTAATTAATTAATAAGTTAGACTGATTAATTAATTAAAGTAAACCAGAATATTAGCCCCATATACCTAGGACTATATGGACACTGTATATCTCTATTCCCTGTCGTAGTGAACAATTAATCATGTCAATAAGAACAGAGAGACACCATAGAGTTCAATAAGAGATTTTCTAGTGATCTCTTATTGAATGAGTGTACCGGGAATCGTTCCTGTGGTGGACAACATACGTATGGATACCTGAAGTAGTGAATTCAGTCACGCTATTCCTTCCAGCTAAATTACGCAACAAATAAGTAATTCGAACTTTTACGTGATTATTGATCAAAATGTAATTCAATTATAGATCATGATCGTTATTCTTGAATGATTATTTCGTTGTGCACATTAGATGAAATCGAGAATTTCCAACAATGGTATCAGTGCCCGGGGCTCGATTTATAACTGATTTAAAATATCAGATTAATTGTGGATTAGAATTTGTAAATTGAAATTCTGGTTTTGAAATTAAAATTGTTTTGACTTATTTTTAAAATAATTATGCAACACTTTTGCCGATTTTGTTTGAAATTGGCTTGAAAATAAAACTGGAATAAACTGGTGAACAAAATTAAAAATCACGTCCCCTTCTCGAAAACCCACTGCCCGTTTGCGCGCGCTGCGGATACGCGAGAAGGAGCCGGCCCCTGTGCTGTTGCGCAATGACCTCCGGTGCGAGGTGGTGACTGACGGCTTGCCATGCTGCTGCTGGGTGGCAACGACGTCTTGCTGTTGTTGAGCAATGTGGACGGCGGCGCTGGTGCTTCTGCTGCTGCTGCGCGATGACGGCGGCAACGTCGGCGTGCTGCGCTGCTGGTCTTGCTCGCTGGACGAGCGGCGGGGGAGGGGAGAGGGGGGAGGCGGTGTGCCCAGCCCACACTCTAAAAGGGTTTTTGGGCTAGGCTAGGCCTGCTGAGTTCTGGGCCGGACCTGGTTAAAAACTGGAACGATTCAATAAATTTAAAACTAGGCTGAAATAGTTTTGGGCCTGGTTCAATAATTTGGGTCGGGCCACAACATTCAACTGGACCTTCTATTTAATACATGGGCTGAACTTTTATTTATTTATTTGTGCCGTTTCATAAAAGGACTGGGCCACATATATTAGTTGGCCTGGTTTTACGTAATGGGTTGTCGGGCCTATACTTAAAAGAAAATAGTTTTAAGAAATAAAAATTTATTAATTAAATTAATATATTTAATTTATTATTATTATTTTGAATAATAATAATAGACACATATATTTATATTACGTTGGATTTAATATTAAATGTATATTTATATTAATTTAGAATTAATATATAATTTTTATCCACAATTAAATAAAGAAATTAGATTAATAATTTTATTCGTTGAGTTTTTATTTGATATACTATGTGATAAACTATTATTTGATTAAGTGCATATTCCATTAACTACAGTAGTTAGAGACCGCTTTTTATGTATGGGTATGTCGCGCCCAATACATGTAGTTCGCTACATTATTTTGGGAAGACGGCGCCCAATATGTGTGGTCCGTATTTCTTATGCCTAGGTAGGCAGCACCCAGTAATTGCGCTTAATTTAATATTAGAGATAGAATTTAACAATTAGTACACATATAAAATCCCCACTAGAAACCAAGTCTTGTCTAGAAACAAAATGCCTCGTCCATCATAATTGTTTGAGTCTCCTAATCTTTTCGACCACGAGTTTTACACCAAAGTATTACTCTAAAACGACCAGGTTCGGGCTCATCCACAGATGCATGGTTGGCATCGTGTGATGGAATTGACTTGCTTAAATTATTTTGAGACGCCAAAGTGACAAAATAGTTTGAAAACGTAATATTAATTAGATTAATAAACCAAGAATTGCTAAATTGTTGTTGCAATTGGCTTGGAGGCCTACTGAATGATATTATTATAGTTATCAGTCAAAATAGAGGCTACAATAATATAGACTTGGATCTTGGACCATTAAGATTTATAATTATTATAAATTCGTATTTTGTGTTTGGGAACGTAGAATATGTTAAAATTAGTAGGAGCTAATTATTACAATAAACTCTTTTTTCGATTAGTGATACGGATGTGATCTTTGTTTACTTTGGTCTAATTTACTTTCCCATTTATTTATTTTCTGTTTAGATAAAATGTCGAATTTGGCTTATAAATATTTGATGGAAACAAATAAGTTGACTGGGTCTAACTTTACGGATTCCGTTGCTGGCACTTGGTGCTAAGGCAAGACACGATTGAGTGTGTCTTGGACAAACCAACCGGTGTCATCCCTGACAAGAAGTCTTCTGAGTACGCATCGTTTGATGAAGAAGCTCACAAGAAACATGGTGAGGATGCCACATCGGCTCAATGCTAATGTTGTCTTCTATGAGCATAGAACTACAGACAACATGGAAGCATGTTCCCTTATGAGATGCTGAAACACTTGGAGAGTTTGTACGCTTCGGAAGCTCAGACCATGGAGTATGAGATACTCAGAGATCTCTTGAAGTGTAAGCTTCATGATGGGCCCCATGTATTTGAACATATAATGAAGATGATCGGGTTGATTGAGAGGTTGAAATCGATTGGAACGAAGATACCCTCAAGTGTCTCAATAAATCTGATTCTGCAGTCTCTGCCAAGTTCATTTGAAAACTTCATAGTGAATTTCAACATGAGCAACACGAAGGCGACATTGCCAGTGCTTCACAACATTCTCAAGACCTACGGATCATCTACTTCTAAAGGCAACTCTGTGCTCATGGTGTGCTCTTCTGTGAAATCTTCCAAGCAGAAGAATAAGCAGAAGAAGAAAGGGAAAGCATCTAAAGATGCGGTCTTGAAACCTAAGAGTGGAAGGGTTCAAAACAAGCCGAGACTACCAAAGGATGAGTGCCTATTCTGCAATGAGAAGGTGCAGTGGAAGAGAGACTGTCCGAAGTTCAAAGCACAGGGTGCATTGGATGAGACTTGAGAGCTTAGATAGTTTATTTTGTACATTGAAATCAGACTAAATTAGATCTTCCTTTGGGATATAAATTAGATTTGTATAATTGTTATTTTGTTTGGTAGATTTCAAAGAATGTTATTTTCATTCCAATGTTAAGACATTTAAAGTTTTTCCTTCCATTTTGCAAATAATAGATGCTCATTTCGCTTAATGGATTGTTTTAAGGAAGTGTCTTTCTTTCGAATGGTTTATATATGCTTGAATGTGAACAAAGTATTCTCAATGTACAAGAGCAAACGACCTAAGCTAAGTAATACGGATAATAAAACCTACATGTGGCACTGTAGACTTGGTCATATCAATGAGAAAAGAATAGCAAGATTGAGAAAGTTAGAATATCTCACATCATTTGATTTCAAATCATATGGAGGAAAGATGACAAGTAAACCACTTTCTGGGAAAGAGCTACGTGCCAAGGTTGTGCTCAAGTTGATCCACACAGATGTGTGCGGACCATTCCCAACTCAAGCAAGAGGTGGATATTTGTACTTCATAACTTTCACTGATGACTTTTCAAGGTATGGATATGTGTATCTCATCAAATATAAATCTGAGGCCTTCGAGAAATTTAAGGAGTTTAAGTTCGAAGTCCAGAAATAACTTGGGAAAAGTATTAAGATTCTTCGATCAGATCAAGGAGGGGAATGCTTAGACCAAGAGTTTCTTGATTACTTGAAAACACATGGAATTCGGTCAGACTGGACACCTCCGGGTACACCACAGATATATGGAGTATCTGAAAGAAAAAATCGAACTTTATTGGATATGGATCGATCCATGATGAGTTTCATTAGTCTCCCTTTATTCCTTTGGGGTTATGCCTTACTTACCACAGTTTATATTTTGAATAGAATTCCTTCTAAATCGGTCGAGAAAACACCATATGAGTTATGGTGTGGCAAAAAGACGATTCTTAACCATATGTGGACCTGGGGTTGTCCTGCTTTTGTTAAGAAGATGATGACTGATAAGTTGAAAACTAAAAGTGAAAAATGCTATTTTGTGGGATATGCTAAAGAAACTAAAGGAAATAAATTCTACTGCCCTGGAAATCACAAGGTGATAGTTTCTAGGATTGTGAGGTTTCTTGAAGATACGTTATATCTCCAAGAAACAAGGTCATAACAAGGTAGATCTTGAAGAGATTCAAGAACCACAAGATAACATAGAAGATGAAGTATTGTCCAATGAAGTGGACAAGAACTCAGTGGGAGTTTTTGATGATCTATTGGGAGGGGAAATAACTCTTGGAGGGTCATCTCAAGACAATAAGATACATCAAAGACAAGATATTGAGATAGGTGCGGAAACTAATATATTCAACTTCTTAAATTCTATTGGTGTCATACGATATAATGCTTTCGACATTGATTGATCATGATATTACATCTATGGTAAGCTCAAATTATAAATCGGTTGGTATTCTTGATAAACTCTTCCGGAAACACATTTATGTAATCTATTGGTATGTCAAAAGAGGTTTATTTGGTGTCATTCCTTTATGACTTTCATGGTGGGGATCACTTTCAATCTTGGAACTTTGGTGTTCTGAGAAAAGTAAACGGAATTCCTCCAGGTCCATCTATTTATATCTTTCTATAAATACATCAAGTTGTGGCTCTATCCTTACTAAGCTAATCTAATCCCAAAATAATATTTAAACCTTTCATCCTAAGAACATGGGGGTTGATCTGTAATTCGTGTTTATCAAAATTAATTTTCAACTTTGATATGGCATCCTCAGTATGAAAAGTTTCTCTTGAGGGCAAACTTATGGCTAATCCTTCACTTCTATGTTCTCTTTTTTAACCTAATTTCTCCCCGAAGTTCATCGAAATGAAGATGTTTGATGAAACCATATCAAAAGCACATTAAGAACTAACTAGATACATGTTAGTTTTTTTTATTTCCCTTTATTTCTTCCTCCAATTTAATCATGGTGTTCACTTCACCTTTCTTTTGTTTGCTTTTCTGTTCTTTTCTGGTATGTCGTTATTTCCTTCGTGTTTTATGTTCACTCTTAGTTGTTCAATCCTATAGTCATTTCCTAGTGGTATTGCTCTAACATTATTGTCGTTGCAATTTTGGACCACGTGCCCGGGTCGGTGGCATTTATAAAAAAATTCCTTTCCCAGTTAAACATTCTCCAAAGTGGGATTTGCTACACTTAGGGTCATAATGTATGTCTACTATATTCGAAGCATGAACGAGGCTAAGTGGTCTAACCCTCCTTATTAGGTCGTTATTAGGATGATTCATGTTACGATTATCCCATTTTCTTTTTCTTATGAATTTATGCGGCCTCTGATTGCACTTCAAGTTCTAACTTATGGACACTCTCTGTGTTTTTTCAAAAACCTCATGTGTAATGTGTTAGCCTTATATCTGATACAATACCTCCAACTTTGGGACGTAAACCTCACTAAAAATGTCTGACCTTTCTCTCATCAGTGTCCAGTAAATGAGCATATTTGGATAGATGGTCGAACTTATGTTCGTATCCTATCACAAGAATAGTTCCATTGGCATAGGTTAATGAATTATACTTCTTTGACATCTCAAAGATGTTGTGGGAAGTAACGGTTGATTAGGGCTTCCTTATAGTGATAACAAGTCATGTTCAGTTTCTACTCATCAGTCATAGTCATTTCATGTGACCTCTACCAGTGGTTTATCTTCTGCGAGTTAAAATTTCGCACATGATACCTTTTGGTAGTACGTCATTTCCATATGATCGGGGATATGCTCAATTCTAAGATCCATTCTTCTGCAATTATAGGTCCTACCCTAAGCCCAGGTGGTGTAAAAGTATTAATATTTTTTTTTTCTACGTCATTTTTTTAGTGGTGCTACTAGTTGCCTTAGCCCTATGACCCTGTAATAATCCTTGTTTGGTGCGTAAATGTAGGGCAACGACTGGGTGTAGTGTAGGTTCTGGATCTTGCCTAGGGGCATGATTTTAATAGGCTTGTGTTAAGTGCTTCCTAGTAGTCGTCATAGTATGTATCGTACCGTTTAGATCATATTTTTGGTTCAATCTTTCTTTGTGTTTTCCAAACAGGATATATTTTGGAAATTTATCAAAACTTTCTTTCTCAAAATCATACTTTCTCAACATACTTACATTTTCTCATATTTCCTTTCGTAAGTTTATAATTTCTTGGCAAACATAATATAATTGTTATTTTGCATCATAACATGTTCACATGTTATGAAAAATGCATAAGTGATGGAACATTTCGAATTCGTAAAAATGTAATCTCTTTTCGTGCTCAAAATAGCAAATAACATTTTTCAAAAACCATAGTTTCTCTACACACTTACTTTTTCCCCATGTCTCCTTCTATATTTCTTCATAAATTTCTCGTCAATCATTACGTAATCGTAATTTCCACCAACTTATTAAAGTGCTTAAGTGAGAACATTTCAAAATCATAGCATGCAAATTATTTCAATGCTTTAAAATTAATAATAACATACCTCGGAGTATTGTAGGCCCATTAACGTAATCTTGCCTCTCTCGTCCATCTCCACAAATTTTATAGAAGTATTTTATCCAATTTTAGTAAGACTGATCATGTTTTGAAAAAAATTCTTTGAAAAGTTAGCATTAATTATTCGAGGATAGTAATTGCTCTGATACCTTTGAGCTGGAATATTTCCAAATAGAGTAGAACTGCTGATTCAACTACTGAAGCCGAGTATATTGCTACATATGAAGCTGCCAAAAGATGTTGTTGCTTTGTTGAAGTTCGTAAAACAACTAGGTGTTGTTTCAAGTGCCAACGGTGCAATACCGTTGTATTGTGACAACGGTAGGTGCAGTCGTGCTATCAAAAGGAACCAAGAGCCATGAACAGGAACAAACATATTCCCTGGAGATATAATTTGATTAGAGAAATAATAGATAGGGAGATGTGAAGTTAGATAGAGTATCCACTGATGATAACTTGGCTAATCCTTTAATCAAACAGTTGTGTATAGCAAGTCACAACAAGCACTTTGAGAGCTTGGGTGTTAGACATATTGGTAGTTGGGCTTGATTCAATGAGAGTTTATAGTTGGTATGTCTTAGAAACATTTTTGTATGAGATATTCATTCTTGATCACATTCTATGATATTTTGATCGTCTTTTGGGTTTATGCATTTATTAGAATAATTATTTTGATGGTTTGTTATTGTTCTTATATTGTTCCCTTGAATCATGACTGTCATTTATTGGTGTGAGACGTAAATGATATAATGTGATTCTAAAATTACCAAAACCGATGGTCATCAAGAATGGGATATTGATGATACGTGATAGGTTAGCATGTGGTCTGTATCATATTCTCAGAGAATGTAGTAGGTCTTACGACTACGAGATATTAGATATCCGTGATGGACACATGGCTACTTTGGAGAGTATTGGTATACTCTCCTATTAAACCATTTGTTTTAGTGTCTACAATTTATTAGTGTGTGGAGTATGTAATGATCCTTTGGCGTGAGATCAATAATCATTTTGTTTGTCAAGTGATGCGCTTTGACCAAGTACAACGCTTGCCTCCCAAAGGAGGACACGGTATGGCTTGTGTTGGGTTCATCATGAGACAAATGGAAATGGTAATTGAGTTAAGATTGTGATACATTCCTCGATTGATTTCGAGAGAACACTCAAATTTCTCTATATTATTTAACTATAAAGTCATTGGCCAATGCAAATATGTATTCAATTAAAGTAATTGATATGATCGAATGGGTCGTATAATAAAGATGAGAAAAGTGATTGAACTATTTAGATAGACACGTGGCAGATCCTAAGCTCAATCGGGCTGTTCGTGAATGAAGGGATATTACATAAACTTCATAGAAAGGTTTGTTTACCGAATACACGTAAACATCCTTCATATATCGAGTTCTCTGCACAATGCAGTCTAGGAGTTTTGTGCAGACTTTAATTAGATTATCATCGATAATGAAGGCCTAAAAAGTCACACTTTATATGTATTATTGTTCCACTCAAGGGTACAAGGATGGTGTTTCGAATTTTATCTAATGCTAGTCCAAGTGGGAGATTGAAAGATATGGACTAGATTAGGATATGAGCTTTTAGTTAATTAATAAGTTAGATTGATTAATTAATTAAAGCAGACAAGAATATTAAGCTCATATACCTAGGGCTTTATGGACACTATATTTATCTATTCCCTATCATAGGAAACATTTAATCTTGTTAGTAAGAAGCAGAGAGACACCATAGAGTGTACTGGGAATTGTTCCTGCGGCGGACGACATACACGTGGATACAGAAGTGGTAAATTCAGTCGTGCTATTCCTTCCAGTTAAATTACACAACAAGTAAGTAATTCGAACTTTTGCGTGATTATTGCTCAATGTGTAATTCAATTATAAATCATGATCGTTATTCTCAATTGACTATTTCGCTGTGCACATTAGATGGAATCCAGAATTCCCAACATGTCGGTCCTTCACCAGCAGATCACTGTTTCTCAGATCGCTCATCCACAGGTCGTTGATCTCAAGAAGCTACAGGAAGAAGACCGTTCATTCACTCCATGATATCCTCTAAATAAGATCACTCACCTTATGTAATGATTGCTCCCAGATGCTCGCCACATAAAAGACACATAGATCCACCTCAGCACGAGTATAAGCCAGGAGGTGGATAGATACATGTTACTCAAGTTGCCACCTGGCGGCCACATGTCAACCATGCAAGGATGGGAACACTACTATAAATAGCCCCCATGTATTCTTTATGGATTCCTATTGTAATCTCGAGTGAAAACACATATATACAAGAGATTAAAAAAAAAGGCAATTCAAGCCAAGAAACAATTCTGTCTTTTTATTGTCGACCGCCCAGGTCAACTTCCGGGTAATTTACAAATAAAATCCCCTCAAGGGAATGGCCGCTCTTTTTATATTTTACATCGTCGATCACCCTCTATAACAAACTTTGGTTGTGGATAAGTGATCACTTAAACAGTCACATTATCTCGGTTTAAATCGGATCCCAACTCACTTAGAGATCACACCTTCATAATATGAATTAAAAATATATTATAGAAAAAATCAAAACAACAAATCATTCAAAATAATTATTAAATGCCAAAGTAACATGTAGTTCCTACTAGTACACAATCTATATATATATATAAGCGCAAAATCCTTTGCTATTTTGTCCGAAACTTATTTTTCCACCTATAGCACCTTTCTACAACCGGGAGGACACGTGGCATCGATCCAACGACTAGATCACAACTAATTATGTTATTAATGCACCAATTTTTTTATTTTTTATTTTAAATTCGGCAGGTTTTTAAGGCCTAATTGTCATAAGTTCCTTGAATTCTGCTTGGTAGATATGAAAATTATACTTCCTCCGTCCTGAATGAACTTGCACACTTCCCGTTTTCGTCCGTCCTAAGCAAACTTGCACACTTCTTAATAAGAAAAGTTATAACACAATTTCCACCCTCAATCTCCACCGTCAATCCAACTTTGAAAAGTCAACAAAATTCCGAAAAGTAACTTTCTTAATATGTGTGCCCACTTGCCTGTGCAAGTTCATTCGGGATGGAGGGAGTATCAAAATTCTATCTATACCAAACTTGGAACATCTTTCATTCGTCCACCTAAAATTCTTCCTTATTTATAATTGTCAAACCTTTCTATAATTAATGTTCATCAACCAAAACGCTTAATCACTCATTATTATTTAACCACATTAAAAAATAAGGATATTCCAATTGTTGCAATCTTTTTTCTTCGTACGTCGTAATCTACTTCATGAATATTATAGTGTTTCATTCGTTCCTCCCTTCTTACGATAAATTTTGTTTTATTTTGTTTTATTTATTTATTTATTTTTTTTTTTTTGCAATTTAGTTGCATGAAATTGTTTGGATTGTATTTGGATTGTGCATATAATAGTAGTAGTTTGAGTGTGTTTAATTTTGTATATACAATCAGTCTTGTTCATCCCCGTTTGTCTATTTTTAATGTTAATTGTTTGTGTGTCTAGTTTGTGCATCTTCTTCACCGCTGCTTAATAATGTTATCGTTTAAATATTATTAAGTTTGGTGTTTCTATTTTTTTTGGGATATTTTATTCAACTCATGTTGCAGAGCTTGAAGGTTCGGCTATATTCAACAACATTGAGGTATTTGAAACTTCAGTTGTTGTTTGTTTTTGTTAATTGTTTTTTTTTTTTATCTAATTATTGATCTTCATAATGCAAATAAAGTTTTTTCATTAGTTCAGATTAAAATGGCCACTGGATCGTCTAACTATGGCCTGCAAACTCCAATCCTCCATGTCAGAAGCTACCAATTCAGACATTAGATAGAAGAAAAAGATAAGCTTAATTAGGCGCCACACTTTGATTTGTGTCGTTTTTTAGACAAGGAAATGAAGCATGAAAGAGGTGCAAAATGGGAGATATATACAGTGATGAAGCATAGGAGATATCTACATTGTTTAAAGGGCCAAGTCTGGATTTGTATTTGATTTTTCAAATTGCAAGAGTGGATTTACTTTTGGGATAATGTCAAAGGAGTGGACTGGGAAAAATGTGTACCACACACTTTGATGAATAGCTGGCAATTTGAGTTCTCATTGTTGACGAGATTCGGTGACAGAGCAAACATGGATTAAAAAGGTTGATGATTTTGTATTTGTTATTTAAAATTTGTTTATATGATGAATATATGACAGACTTTTTTCAAATTAGTCAACTTTATGATCTTTCTGCAAATATTTCTTTCTCTCCTTATATATATATCATCCCATTCGAATTTAACCTAACTTTTGATACCTTTTTTATACTTGAAAAGCACTATTCAGCCACTAAAGCCACCAAGGAAGGAAGATTGGACAAGAGATTGAAGGATCATCTTCTCCAATTGACATCCTTGGATTCATCCATATCAGTATCATGTTTCTTTATTTTTCTACTTATTTCCTTATTGTATTAGTTAATATGGGTGGCTAACACCCTTTAGTTCATCTTTGATCATTGTGGAACCTTGAGTCGAAGACATTGATGTGATTATTGAATTAATGTTAACGAGATTATTGTGTATTCAAGTGTTTTGTGTTATTTGCTGTTATTAAGTCACATTTATGAATTGATTATTGGATTGATCACCCTTTAAGGGATTTGTGAATGTGTTGCTAGAATAGGAAATTACTATCCATAATTGTAGGATTTTCGATTCCCGTGTGGCAAACAATAGATTTATTTATTGGTGATAACACAAAGTTCAACCACTAAAACCGAGCTTGCGAGTTTTATGTTGAATTTATCTCGTTGTCCTAGTGTTTAATGCGTTTGGTTATTGAATCTAAGAGAGCTTGTTCGAGGATTTAATTAAATTGAATAGGGTTAGTCGAAGAGCTTATTTTGATTAACTAAGATTAAGGGACAATAAGGCTATTAGAGCTTGTTAATAGCCTTGAGATAAGGGCTCGAATCACAATTTAATCGGTCATTAACATAGTTGCATCAATCGTCTAAGACCAAGGGGAAGCATGATCAAGAGTGGATTCTTTTATTACTTGAAAATAAAAAACCGAAAAAGATCTCTTCTATTGTCTTTGATTATTTGTTTCTTTGAATTTGAACGTTAAAAGCTTTTAATTTCGTTTAGTTGTTTCTATTTGCTACTAGTAGATTGTTAGTCCTTAATCAATCCCCCCCATCTTTATTGCTTTCTTAAGTATTTATTTCTTGCATACTTAATTATAAATTGCTTGACATCCGAATTCAAACTGTTCGGCCGTTCCCTGTGGGATCGACCCTTATTTACCATTCTACTAGTAGGATAGTTGATAAGGTTTAGTGTATTCTTTATATACAATTAATTTGGTAACGCGACGCACGACAATCGCGCCTTACCAAATTTTGGCGTCGTTGCCGGGGAACGGTGATTAGAATAGTGTTGATTTGTTGATCAAGCATTATGACTAATTACATATATAGTTATCTTCTTGTTTAGATTAGTAATTTCATAATCTCATTTTGTTTCCTTATTTTGTTTACTTGTAGTGAATGTTCTTGCGTTCGCAAGGAGAAAAAGGATTGTTATTTGAACTGATATTGTGGAACATGAACGAGAATTGAGAAGGAGAGCTCGAGATTTGGAGCAAGTCCGAGAAGGAATCGAAGTATTGAATTTAGGGGGTGAAGAGATCATTAACTTGGAAGAAATGGCTGAGGATCAAGGTCAAGAAAGAACAATGAAGGAGTTGGCTAACACAAGGGTTGCTCAAGAACCCTTGTGCATCACCGTCCCAGCTATAGGAAACGATACTGCTTTCGAGTTGAAATCAGGACTCATCCACCTACTATCTTCCTTTCATGGGTTGTCCGGAGAGGACCCTCATAAACACCTTAAAGAGTTTCACGTGGTTTGTTCAAGTATGAAGCCATCGAGGGTGACGGAAGAATAGATCAAACTTCGAGCATTTCCGTTTTCACTGAAGGATCTTGCTAGGGATTGGTTATACTACCTGTCATTCGGATCAATCACCACTTGGGAGCAGATGGAAACCCAATTCCTAGAAAAGTATTTCCCAGCCTCTCGAGCCACCAACATTCGAAAAGAGATCAGTGGAGTGAGGCAAATGCAGGGGGAAACACTGTATGAGTACTGTGAACGATTTAAGAGGCTTGTAGGAAGTTTCCCTCCACATCAAATCACAGTTGCTAATCCAGTACTGGTACGAGGGATTGTGTCTAACGGATCGAAATATGATAGACTCGGCGAGCGGAGGGGTTCTTTCCGACAAGACACCATCCGAGGCCCGAGCATTGATCTCCAAGATGGCCGCCAACACTCAGCAGTTCGGTTGTAGAGAGCCGGTGAGAAGAGTCAAGGACGTGATTGATTCAACTGTGGAAAAAAGATTGGACCAACTCACCGACTTGGTGAAGAAAGTGATCTCGGGTGGCACTCCTACTCCAAAGCCTTGCAGAATCTGTCAAGTAACCGAGCACTCCACTGACACTTGTCCTATTCTCGGAGAAGAGATGGAGGCCCATGCCAATGCGGTTCACAACTTCAATCCTAACTCATCCGGGAGGAAGTATGACCCTTATTCACAATCATATAACCCGGGTTGGAGGGACCATCCGAATTTCAAATATGGCAATCAGAATTAAAACATGAGTCAACAAGGTGATCACAGTGGGCAAAACCGACCCCCTTTTCCTAGGGGAATGTTCCAGCAAAGACAGCCACCCGAGCAGGTACCCTGTGATCCATCTCTTTCTAACATAGTGAAAATCCTAGCCACTAGTACACTCTAATTGCAGAAGAAATCAAGTTCCAGGTTTCAGAATATCGAGAATCAAGTCAGTCAGATAGCATCAGCGGCATCTCGATTAGAAAATGCCCAAGGAGGAAGACTACCAGCTCAACCGGAAGTCAACCCAAAAATGGTGAGTGCCATTGTTGTTATGAATGAGGAGTTACTTGGAGAGCCTGAAAAGCCCGGGTACACTTCACAAGGAAAGACTGAGGAAGTGGATGATAGTCCGAGGAAAGAAGAGACATCAACTCCCCATGTGGCTGAAATTAAAATTCGGACACCTAAGTGGAAGATTACCAAGGAGTTGCAAAAACAAAAGGAGGCATTAGCTGCATGCTTCCCGGACCATGATACATGTTAGTTTTACATGTATATTAGGTCAATTAAAGGTCGTAATTAGTGACATATGCATGTGTATTTGGGCGAAAAGTGATTAAAATCCATCTTTTGAGCTAGATGACGTGTTTCTGCTTGTTTTAGTGTTATTCAGGTATGAAAAGGCCAAAAAGTCCGTTTGGGCAAGGTTCAGATGAAAAACGAGCAAGAAAAGTCAGAAATAGCAAAGATGAGTTGAAGCATGGTCAGAAAGTCTGACTCGATCGAGTTGTTTAGCAACTCGGTCGAGTGAGAAATGAAGAGCAAAACGTGAAATTGGTCAGAGACTCCAACTCGGTCGAGGGAGATTCTGCCTTGGTCGAGTTGACCCAACTCGGTCGAGGGCAATTATGACTCGGTCGAGGCAGCTTTTTGAGTCCAAAACTGAATGTGCGCGTTTTATGATTTTGAGCCCATCTTGAGCCCAATTTAGCCTTAACTATATAAGAAGGTTCCCAAACTCGAAAAAGGGAGTTAGAGATCATTAGAAGGCATATTGAAGAGGAAAGCAACATCAAAGGATCAAGATCAAGACGATTAGGGTTCTTATTCACTTTTCTCATTTCTTTATTTCAAATCATGTTTGTCTATGAGCATATTTGTGTTATGAATATGAACATGAGTGAGTAGTTCTTTATTATTCTAGGGTTTTGAAAGTAGGTTTTAACGATGTTTGATTAATTGAAGTTTTTCTATTCTAGTTAATGATTGTTATTCGTTATCTATGTGTTGTGATTTATGATGATGAATAGTTAACTTGATCACTTAACTACTTCTACATAATTCATAAGTTGGCTTTGAAAGGACGAATTTGTGAATGGAAAGACAACATATAGCGTATTTGTTGAGCGCTCTGAAAGGAGGTGAAATAAGTCCGTAGGCATTGGTCTAAGATCGATTGGGAGTTCATTAGGTCTAGTCGACTTGAAAGGGTGGCTAGGGATAATGAATCTACAAGTTAATTGCTTCGAAAGGAGAGTTAATATATATAAGTGCCGTCTAATAACGATAATAATCATTGCTAGTTTAGAATAATTAGATTGTCATACTTAGTTAATTCCGAAATCAATTCTCTAGAATTTGTCTTCCAATCTTGAGTATTTGATAAATTATTTTCTTAATCTTGGATTTAAGCGTTAAGTAATAGTTTAGTAAAATTAGTTTAATACTAAAATCAATCCATTTGAGAGCCTAGTTAGGAGTGTTTTAGGATATTTAGAGTATCAAACTAGTCATTAAGTCAATCCTTGTGGGATCGACCTTGCTTGCCGTTATATACACTTGCACCCGTACACTTGCGGATCGTTAGGTTATAAAATAGGCGAACAAGTTTTTGGCGCCGTTGCCGGGGACTGAGTTTAGTGTTTTAGTTTTTATTCTGATAACTAGAACAAGACTAGACTAGGCAACAATTTATTTTTGCACATTTAATTTCTGTTTTTATTTTTGTCTATTTCAATTTTACGTGGGTATTTTCTTGTTAGTGTTTTCAGGGATTGTGCATGCATACCAGGTATAAGGGAAACAAACGTCTTCTGCCGTGCGATCCGGAAATTGAAGCTACAGCCCGAAGACACAGAGCAAGGAGAAATCACCCGGTTGAGATGGAAAATCCACCGAACCAAGAAGAGGTTATGAACCGCATCCTGATGGCACTGGCCAATTTGGATGACAGAGTCACAAGTATTCAACAACAACAACCTCCACAGAATCCAGTACTTCCAGGAGGACATCAGAATAACAATGAGAATGACGATGAGGACACTTCCCCAATAAGTGACTGCCTTCGTCCTCTGCCTAATCAGAATCCTGGAGGAGTACAACCGCCACCACTCAATGCACACAGTTTTGAGCTCAAACCAGCGCTCATCAATATTGTGCAACAAAATCAGTATGGTGGTACTGCTTTGGAAGATCCGAACACTCATTTAACTAAGTTTCGGAGACTGGCTGATACGATAGAAATCAACCACGTACCGCATGAGCAAGTGAAGATGAGGCTCTTTCCTTTTTCCTTAAAGGATAGGGCTCTGCAGTGGTTTAATTCATTAGAGGAGATCACTGAGTGGGATGAATTAAGTGAAAGGTTTCTATTGAAGTACTTCCCACCCAGCAAGATGCTAGAGCTGCAGAACAAAATCACACAATTCAGACAGTTGGATCAGGAGCCACTGGGTGAAGCATGGGAAAGATTCAGAGACTTACTCCAAAGCTGTCCTCAGCATGGGTTCACCAGGAAACAACAAATTTGTAAGTTTTACAATGGCTTACTTGCACCAACTAGAGATCACGTAGACGCTGCGGCAGGAGGGAGTCTGATGGAGAAGAGTGTGAATTCTGCGTTTGCCATTCTAGATGCTATGTCTAGAACCAGTTATCAATGGCCGAACGAGCATAATCAGCCGAGGAGAGTTGCTAGTGTAGTTGAAGTGGAATCAAATCAGAATTTGGCTTCACAGATATCAGCTTTGATGACCCAAATGAACTTGCTAACTAATCTGACGTTAGCACAACATTCTGAGCAATCACAGCCGCAACTAACCCAAGAAGAGATGGAAGATGTGAACTTTGTGAATCAACGAAATTTCAATAATTACCAAGGTAATCAGCCAAGGTATAATCAATATTCACAAGGTAACCAATATCCGCAAGGGAATCGGAATTATTCCAACTTGGCTTATGGAAATTCGAAGAACACCCTTACTCCTCCACCAGGGTTCAAGGTCACAAACGGAATCATACATGATGGAAGAAACCCAACTCCAGAAGAGTTAATAGAAGCACAAGCAGAAAAGTTTGATGAGAAGTTAGTTCAGTTGGAGAAGAAGATGGAAGGAAAACATAATGAGCTGAGTAAAAACATAGCATGTATGGGCGCAGAATTGAAAAGTGTGGCATCGGACATCCAGCACCTGATTAGAGCATTAGCAGCCCAACATAAGCAAGGACAGTTTCCCAGTGATACAGTGGTGAATCCAAGAGAGCACTATCAATCCATTCAATTAAGGAGTGGGACCGAATATGAAGGACCAAAGAAGCCTGTGGTGGAAGGAGAACTCGTTGAGAAAGAGCACTTGGAAGAACAAGCTGAACCGAAAGGAAAAGGCAAAGAAGCGGAGAAACCGATAGAGAGGAGGATTACATTTGAAGGTGGCCCTAAATATGTTCCTCCCATTCCATACCCTCAAGCACTGAGAAGAAAGAAAGTGGACGACCAGTTTGCTAAGTTCTTGGACATTTTCAAAAAGATTCAAATCAATATCCCATTCGTGGATGCACTTCAACAAATGCCCAATTATGAAAAATTTCACAAGGAAGTGCTAGCGAAGAAAAGAAAGCTTGAAGATTATGAGACTGTCAACCTGTCTGAGTTGTGCAGCGCAGTGATTCAAAGGAAGTTGCCACTGAAGCAGAAAGATCCAGGTAGCTTTACAATTGCTTGCAAGTTAGGTAATGTCATGTTTGATAGAGCACTATGTGATTTAGGAGCTAGCATCAATCTTATGCCCTTTTCTATTTTTGAAAAACTAGGAATAGGCACGTTTAAACCTACCACAATTGCACTTCAAATGGATGATAGATCTTTGACCTATCCTAGGGGAATAGTAGAAGATGTTCTTGTGCAAGTAGATAAATTCATATTTCCTGCAGATTTTGTGGTCTTAGATATGATGGAGGATAAGGATGTTCCTTTAATTCTAGGTCGCCCGTTTTTAGCAACGGGCAGTGCTTTAATTGATGTCCAAAAAGGAGAACTCACACTTAGAGTAAATAAGGAAAAAGTGACATTCTCTATTTATAAGGCCATGAAAATGCATGATGATGAAGAGGTTAATCAAGTTGAAACATGTAGTGATATAGATAGTTTAGATACTACATTTCATGGAAAAATTCTTGCACCAAGTGATTCTGATGCATTAAAGAGTCATATTACCAATTCAAATTTTTTTGTGAAAGACTGTGAGGCTACTAATCTTGATCTCGTGGATGGGGTTAGCGCTTTGAATGATTTGCAGGGAAAGAAGATGGAAGATGCAGAGAAGGAGGACATCTCTGAGATAGTTGTGAAAAAAATATCCAAGGAGAAGGTACGCGGACCTAAGCTAAAACCATTACCGGAGAATCTGAGATATGAGTTTCGTGGTCTTGAGAAAAAGCCACCGGAGCGCACAAAAAGGGTCCATGGTCAAACGATAAAGAATCGACACGTTAAACCCAGTGAACAAGTTCTCTTGTTCAATTCGTGGTGGTGATTGTTTCCCGGAAAGTTGAAGTCACGATGGACGGAACCTTTAAAAATCAAGCATGTTCGAAAGTCGGGCGTAGTAGAATTGATGGATGCACAAGGAAGCACATTCCTTGTAAATGGTCAGAGGATCAAGAAATACTACATCCCGAGTCAAGTTGCAACCGTAGATGATTTACGGTTGACTATGCTGAACTAAAAATCCAAAAGGTCGTCGAGCTAAAGACGATAAAAGTAGCGCTTGTCGAGAGGCAACCTGATGCTTTTAGTTTATTTTAAATTTTCGTATTTTGAAGTTTATGTTTTGAATTGTCTTAATTTGTTTGTTAGTGTGCATAGGAAATACGATGTTATCGAAAAAGCAAGGAAAGCAGTGAAAAGATGCGAGAAAAAGAAGGAAAAAACAAAGAAATTCCAGCAAAGTTAACTCGGCCGAGGCTACTGAAACTCGACCGAGTTGTGGACCAGAACACGGCCGAGGCGTGTGTAACTCGCCCGAGGCACATTTGAAAGAAAAAAAAAACACTCGAGCCGTTCCAGCAAGTTAGACTCGACCGAGGCCAAACGATACTCGACCGAGTCAGAACCATAACTCGACCGAGGCCATATTCACGCAGTCGAGGCGCAGTACAGGGCAAAACAGGGCCGTTTTAACCCACCCCCACCACCTCCGCCTCAGTAGCACTGTGAGTAGGCACCAAGACGTATCACTCTTGTTCCCACAAACTTGGTTTCAACCAAGTTTGGGGGAGGGGGTGGATAGTGTTACGTCTTGGCCGCTTTTATTATTTTTCCGTTGTTATTTCATTCGGTGTTATTGAGGTCATGATTGTTCTTGGTTGTGTTTCGTATTTTATATCTTGCTTATGTTAGTTGGTAAAGGGTCTGTGAGCCCTATTGAGTATTGAGTAGTGTCGGGTCTGTGTGCCCGAATAGCTGATTTGATTGATCCGTCGTATTAGTTAGTGTTATTTTATGTTTTGCATTTTAATTGTGATTTTAGGTTAATTTTAAATTTCGTTGTTTAGAAGTCGTCAATTTGGTTCTTGATAAGCATAAAAAGGGTATTAGATGATAATTTGTCAATGATGAAATTTATTTTTGGAAGTAAATGAGGGTAGGACACATAACAGAGCATGATAGGCAGTTGGAGACAAAATTGAGCTTAGACTTGAACAATAATCACGAATTAACCTGTGAGGTTTTGAGCTTTATATGTACTCTTATCTATAGAGTAATTTTATCATTCTTTCGATGTGAAGTGATTGATCACATAGTATTTAGTCTCTAGAACTTGCCTTGCGTCTTTATAGGAATGTGTCAAGTACATGTTGTGACATAGAAAATGATATTAGGCATTCTTTTGCTAAAAGCCCTATTTTTTAGCCTTTAAAAATAATCTTTTGTACCAAAAAAAAAAATGAAAAAATCCCTAGTCAGCCATTTTGAGCTTTAAAACCTTGTTTTTCAAAGCCATACATTACAAGCTTATACCTTTCTTTTATCTTTGCCCCGAGTAATTGGACTAATTGAGTAAGAGGGAGGTGTATTGGAAGGTAGAGGGGTAAGAGTATCAAAGTGGAGTGGATGTTTGGGATTATGTGGTAAAGAGATTCGGGGAGGCAAAAGAGAAAGAAGAGAAAAATCCCCTCCTAGAAAAAAAGAAAAAAAAAAGAAAAAGGAAAAAACTTGGAAAAGAGAAAGTTGGAGGAGGGGTTAATGATGAGAATATACATATGCTTAAGTGTGCATGAGTTGAAAGAAGAACGAGTAGTCCCAAATGTGGTACTCGATCGGGTAGTCCCAAAGTGGTACCTGAGTGAAAGTGGCATAAAAAAATCTTGGTTGATGCATAAATATTGTGGTAAGGTGAAGAAGCCATATTAATTGGTTTTTTTGAGAATTGAAGATTGATATTGAGTGAACAAAGTTGAGGGGTAGTCGGGTTAGGAATAACTTGATTAGTCCAATGCATAGTCACTTATATCTAAATGTATCCCACCTAACCATAAGCCAACATTACAGCCAAAAATAAAGACCTATTGATTCTTTGTCACACATGTCAAGTATGAGGTCCAATTTAGACAATAGGCAAGTATATGGTAGACGATGCATGTGATTCAATGTGAGCGCAAATACTTTTCATATCATACACTGGAGAGTTGAGCGATACACTTATCCGGTGAGGATTGTTGTTTTAAGTTTAATGTCTCGAAAGTAGTTGAAACCTGTCATGTCACTAATGCTCAAATGTTATGTTGTTGGTTTTGAAAGGAAAAAAAAAAAATAGAATTTCTGAGACCAGAAGTGTCATTTAATTGCCCTAAAATTTTGTGGTCATTGTGAAGTTATGCTTTGTGTTATTGTTCGGGACGAACAATGGTTAAGTTTGGGGGTTTTGAGAAGCGGGAAGGTCCTTGAAAAGGGGAAGTCGAGAGAAGGAGAAAGAAGATTCAGAAGTGAAAGGGAGTATGCTGAGAACGAAATCTCGGCCGAGATGTCCCACCTCGTCCAGAAGAGGAAATCCCCTGTCCACTTGTCTCGGCCGAGACACAACATAATCTCGGCCGAGATTTTCAGAATTCCAAAATCAATCCTGAAATTTCACCGCTTCCGTTTCCGAGTCAAATGAAGAGGATTCCAGACAGAAATAGAGACAAGGAGACAATGGAGGTATTCCGGAAGGTTGAAATCAGTATCCCCTTGGTGGAGGCCGTAAAACAGATTTCTCGATATGCCAAGTTCCTCAAGGACTTGTGTACTAACAAGAGGAAGCTCAAGGGGAATGAAAGGGTGATTATGGGGGAAAATGTCTCAGCGGTTTTTCAGAAAAAGCTCCCACAGAAATGCAAAGACCCCAGTATGTTTGCTATTTCTTGCAAAATAAATAACCACCGAGTTGAACATGCTATGCTAGACCTAGGAGCATCAATCAATGTTATGCCTTGTTCAATTTTTCACTCTTTAAATATGGGGCCACTCAAGGAAACAACGGTCGTCATTCAACTAGCCGACCGAAGCACTTCGTATCCCGATGGGGTGATCGAGGACGTGCTAGTTGAAGTTGACGAACTCGTGTTTCCCGCTGATTTCTATGTTTTGGACATGCAATGCGATCCGTCAATTCCTACACCGATGTTGTTGGGAAGACCATTTCTAAATACTGCCCAAACTAAGATCAATGTTCGTGAGGGCACCCTCACAATGGAATTTGATGGTCAAATTGTCAATTTCAATATCTTTGATGGAATGCGGTTCCCGGAAGATGTTCATTCCGTATTTTCCATTGATGTTCTTGATCCGCTTGTGGAAGAGGTTTTTGAGTTGTCATGTAGGGATCCAATGGAAGTTGCACTTACCACTCATTAGAGGAGGGAAAAGAAGAGGTTTGGCAGACTAATGAGACATTGGTGGAAACAGTGGCACAAATGCATACACCTAAGTCATCCAACCCAAAATATCCACAAAAGTTCATCCCAATTCTGAATACACACAAGAAGATGTTACCTTCTACGGTGGAAGCCCCGACTCTTAAGCTCAAATCTCTTCCCGACCACTTGAAGTATGCTTACCTAGGAGCGAATGAGACACTACCGGTGATCATCTCATCCAAGTTGTCTCCAAGCCAAGAAGCATCCTTGATTGAGGTCCTTGGGGAACAAAAGGGAGCGATCTGTTGGACCATTGCCGACATCAAGGGCATTAGTCCATCCCTATGCATGCATCGGATATTGCTTGAGGAGGACGCCAAACCTAGCCGGGAGCCTCAACGACGACTCAACCCGCCAATGATGGAGGTCGTCAAGAAAGAAATAATCAAACTGTTGGATGTGGGGATCATCTACCCCATATCCGACAGTAAGTTCGTGAGCCCGACCCAGGTGGTCCCGAAGAAGTCTGGAGTGACAGTGATAGAAGGAAATGATGGTGAGATGATGCCTACATGCCTACAGACAGGTTGGAGGGTCTGCATGGACTACAGGAAGTTGAACTCAGCAACAAGGAAAGATCACTTCCCTTTACCCTTCATCGATCAGATGCTCGAAAGGCTAGCAGGGCATCCTTTCTACTGTTTCTTGGACAGATTCTCGGGGTACTTTCAAGTGCCAATAGCACCCGAAGACCAAGAAAATACAACTTTCACATGCCCGTTCGGAACATTCGCGTGTAGGCGCATGCCCTTAGGACTATGCAACGCCCCTGCGACATTTCAAAGATGCATGGTTAGTATCTTTTCCGAGTTTATTGGTCATTTCATAGAAGTTTTCATGGATGACTTTAGCGTCCCCGGTACATCTTTTGAAAATTATCTTGATAACTTGGTAAAAATCTTGCAACGATGCATTGAGAAAAATCTTGTGTTAAATTGGGAGAAATGCCACTTCATGGTGGAACAAGGAATTGTGCTTGGCCATGTAGTTTCTAGTAAGGGAATAGAAGTAGACAAAGCAAAAATTGATGTTATTTCTTCTCTTACCCTGCAAATGTGCGGGAAGTGTGTTCTTTTTTGGGCCATGCAGGATTTTACAGGAGGTTTATCAAAGATTTCTCGAAGATAGCTGCTCCTTTGTGCTGGTTGCTACAAAAAGATGTGGATTTTGATGTGAGCAGGGAATGCAAGTTGGCATTTGACGAGTTGAAGAAGAGACTGATTACTCCTCCGATTATTCAACTGCCAGATTGGGAATTGCCTTTTGAGCTAATGTGCGATGCTAGTGAACAGGCCTTGGGGGCAGTTTTGGGACAGTAAAGAGGAAAGGTGACCCATGTCATCTACTATGCCTCACATACTTTGAATCCAGCTCAGATGAACTATACTACCACAGAAAAGGAGCTGCTGGCTGTTGTGTTTGCATTAGAGAAGTTTCGGTCTTACCTTGTTGGGACAAGGATCATCGTATATACCGACCACGCAGCATTGAGGCACCTCATGGCTAAAAAGGAGGCGAAGCCTAGGCTTATTCGATGGATATTACTTCTCCAGGAATTTGACCTAGAGATCAAGAATAAGAAAGGATCTGAAAATGGTGTTGCAGATCATCTCAGCAGAATAACCCAACAAGAAACGAACTTGCCTCTCCGGGAAAGCTTTCCGTACGAGCAACTACTAGCAATAACAGGCGAGAAGGTTCCTTGGTATGCCAACATGGTGAATTATTTGGTGTCCAAGAGGTTTCCTATTGGGATGAGTAAAACTCAGAGGGAGAGGTTGAAGAGTGAGTCGAAGCATTTTGTTTGGGATGATCCATACCTTTGGAAATATGGTTCAGATCAAGTAATCAGGAGATGCATCCCCGAAGACGAAGTGCAGTCGGTGCTGAATTTTTGCCACTCATATGCTTGTGGAGGCCACTTCGGGCCGAAGAGGACGGCATACAAAGTTCTTGAGAGTGGACTGTTTTGGCCCACCATATTTAGAGATGCTCTTGCCTTTTGCAAGTCATGTGACAACTGCCAAAAGATGGGAAATGTCTCACAAAGAAATCAAATGCCCCAAAACCCGATTGTAGTTTGTGAAATTTTTTATGTTTGGGGTATGGACTTCATGGGACCGTTCCCTTTGTCTTATGGGAATTTGTACATTTTGCTTGCCGTTGACTATGTGTCCAAGTGGGTGGAGGCGAAAGCAACCCGAACCAATGATTCTAAAGTTGTGGCCGAGTTCGTCCAATCCAACATTTTTGCTCGGTTTGGGATACCAAAAGCCATTATAAGTGATAGAGGCACACACTTTTGCAACCGAACAATCGACGCATTGCTGAAGAAATATTCTGTATTGCACAAGGTTTCGACACCTTATCATCCACAAACCAATGGGCAAGCCGAAACTTCGAATCGGGAAATCATGTCGATATTGGAGAAGACCGTTCAACCGAATCGCAAGGACTGGAGTTTGAGGCTCAATGATGCATTATGGGCGTATAGGACCGCCTATAAAACTCCAATTGGTGTGTCTCCCTTTCGATTTATTTATGGAAAGCAATGCCATCTCCCGGTTGAACTTGAACATAGAGCCTACTGGGCTATTCGGAGATGCAACATGAATCTCGATGAAGCCGGTGTACAACGAAAGCTCCAATTGCAAGAGCTTGAAGAAATTCGAAATGAAGCCTTTGAAAAATCCATGATCTACAAGGAGAAAACGAAGGCTTTTCATGACTCGAGAATTACCCGGAAAACGTTTGTGGTTGGGGAGAAAGTGCTATTATATCACTCCCGGTTGAAGTTATTTCCGGGCAAGCTCCGTTCAAGGTGGGTAGGACCCTTCGTTGTCACTAAGGTGTTCGATCATGGTGCCATCGAGATTGAAAGTGGTAAAACCGGTAAAATCTTCAAAGTCAACGGACATCTTCTCAAGCCTTATCTAGAGCATTGTCAAGAAAGTTCCGGTGAAGAAGAACGAGTAGAAGACCCACCACTGAACTGAAAGAGCGTCCGTCGAGCCAACGACGTTAAACAAAGGCGCTTGTCGGGAGGCAACCCGCCGGTTACTCGTTTTCTTGCATTTTAAATTCATAGTTTAGTAGCTTTACTATTATTTCAGTATTTTGAATTGTTTTGGTTAAAATGTGTGTAGGTACCAAACAAGCAAATCAAGACAAGACATGGTGTGGAATGGGGGTGAAGAACACCAAAAATGTGGAAAATTGCTGGGAAGGACAATCTCGGCCGAGATTCAGAAGGGCCCAAAATGGAGAAATTTGCTGGAAGATAATTTCGGCCGAGACACTACAGCATCTCGGTCGAGACGGGTTTGTATGGAATTTGAGCTAAATTTGCCGGAGGATAATCTCGGCCGAGACACACATTCATCTCGGCCGAGAACCACTTGTCCAGAATGGGGGTAAAAGTGCTGGGACTTTATCTCGGCCGAGATCTTACAGCATCTCGGCCGAGATCCACTGCCGGGTCAAATGGTCCTAAAAGCGAAGAACGAATCTCGGCCGAGACACTGAGCCCAGATTCAAATCTCGGCCGAGAAGCAGCACAGGTATAAATACACATGCGCGCAGAATTAGGTCAGTTCTTCCCCAAATTCGCGATTTTCACACACACGCACGCACACACTCTAAAAAATCACCCTTGCACTCTCTTTCCACCTATCAAATTCATACCACACCTTACTTACATCACCACACACACTCCTCTCCGAATTTTTTTGGATTTGGAGCAGACTTGAGGTCGAGTAAAAAAAGGGCGCGAACAATCCAAATTAAAAAATTTCTCGACTAAACTCGACTGGTAAGTATGGCTATCTCACTCTTTTGATCTATTATTGCGTATTATTGAATCCACTATTGAGATTTCGGGTTAATTTTATGTTTATTTGCATTTTCATTGAAATTGGTTATACATACAATTAGTTGTATTGATTTTTGCCAATTGATATGTGTTTATGCATTTGAATGATATAATTGACATGATAGCTCGTATAATTGCTTGATGATTGAGTGGGTAGATTGTTGAGTAAAGATTTGTGAGTTTTGGAAAAGATAAATTCATTGTGGCAAATCATCGAACATGTGATATGCGTTAAATTGTTGTGCCTAAGTTAGCCAATTTCGACTATTTTATCTAGTTTTTAAGCCCAATTGTTGATATTATCGTAATGTATAACCTCATTTGAGTGTGAATTGATTGTCATTGCATGGTTGACACATTTTGACTTGTTTTTGTTGGATATATAGTCGGATTCAAGTAAACTTAGGCATCTCCTACTTGAACTCGAACTCGTTGTATTGCCACTAGTTTTAATGATTGAGTGTGTTGATTTTAGGTACCCATGGGACCTCCAAAAAACCCAAAAGGCAACACTCAAGAAGGCACTTCTGGCAGAAGAGTCACACAAAAAATCAGAAAAAGCCAAGTTAAGGGCAAAGAGAAAGTTGTTGAGCCTACTCTGGAGGTTCCCCCGCCGAAAATTCCATCGACTACCACCGACAAATCCACGAAACCCATTGATTTCTACATAGTGCTGGAAACGGAGGATCAAAGAAAATGATTTGACAAGATGATGAAGAGGGGGGTGTCAGCTACCCGCTATGGTGATCCCAAGATCTTGGACGCCATGGGAATCCGGCAAAACATTCTGGAACTGTAGACAAAGCGGGTCTAGCCCAGTGCCTAGCACTCCGCCCGACTTTCCTCAAATTCGTGCTCGAGTTTTTTAGCACACTCGAAATCGAGGAGGAGGTCCTTTCCTGCTCAACTATGATTCACCATTTCAAATTCCAACTTCTAAACGAAGAAAAGATACTGAGCCACGACAATCTGAAACGCATTTATGGCTTCAAGAGTCCAGTTGTTTATGATAGCCATTTGTCGAAAGAGTTTGATGTGCAACAATTCTGGGGGCAAATCACTGCCGCCCCTGGAATAGTTGCACCTCAAGCATATGACCCGAGAAGCTGCAGGCTAACCTCCATTAGAAGCCCAGTCGTGAAGTATCTACAGAAGTTGTTGAGCTCCACCATATGTGGAAGGAAAGAGATCAGTTCCCCCCCGGTTGTACGAGATGGAGATCCTCTGGGCCATTGTGGATAGGAAGTTGAGGAACTTCTAGCAGGACTTGATATCAAGCTTTCAGAAGATAGTAAAAGAATTGAGGACAGAAAGGAAAAGAGAGACAAAGATGCCCGACCCAATCTACTGTGGGGCTTTGATAACCCCTATACTTGAGCATTACAATGTCCCCCTTCCGGAATACACACCCAGCACCGCTGATTACTATTTGGATTGGGAGGAGATGGAGAATATGCATATTGCCATGCTCGGGTATAAAGAAGGAATATCGGGTCCGACTGTCCCTTATGTTCTCCAAAATGAGGGACCTTACCTCCGCCTACCCAACCCCAGACTGACATACATCAGAGACTTGGGAAGCAAGCTGAACTTGGAACTGATCTCCGAGGCACACATAAATGCCTCTTTGGAGCCACACCGTGAAGAATTAACCAAGTTCAAGAGAGCTAAAAAGCCACGTCCGGTGGCACGGGTTGGGAGCATGGGAGTTGAGGGAGAAGGCAGTAGCCAGCCAGAGCAACCATCAAGGAAGAGATCATCCACAGCCGTTCTGTCTCAATCCGAGTTCCAGGAACGGCAAGAGGGACTGATGGCGGCTATGGGGGATGAAATCAAGGGCATAAGAGCCGAGTTGGTGGACATGCGGGCATCCATTGGGGCTGAATTGAGAGGGATCAAAGAAACGATGTACAAAAATCAGACAAAGCTCCTCGATCTCTTCAAGTCCATCAAGGGATGCTTCACCGGCTCAAACCCCCGACCTTCTCGCTCTCTGTGAGTAGAGTACCGGAAAGCCTTACCTCTTTGTCCCAAACTTAGTTGAAAAACTAAGTTTGGGGGAAAACAAAGAGGTAAGACAATTTCGGCCGCTCGAAATCCCCTACCCCTTGTTATTTTCCTTTACTATCTTTACTATTGGCCTGTGAGCCACTTGGCATGATGTGTTTGACGGATTCAATGTGATGGCCTGTGTGCCAATACTGATTTGTATTTTAATTGCCTTTTTGATATGTGACTATTTTGATTGTTGTTAATGTTGCCGGCCTGTGAGCCAATTGTCATTTTCTACTAGTCTTGGTTTAGATGATATTATTGCATATGCATTTGGATGCTTCGGGTTTTGGATAATTATTGGGTGCCTTTAAGTCAATTTGCTTGTTTGTGTTGATAAGTACACACACATTTTTTACTTTATAGGAGTAGGATTCTTAATGGATTAGTTCATTAAGTTAATGACTGCGAATAATGGTGCATAAAATGGTTAAGTTTGGCGAGCACCAAATTGTACTCCTCTTTTTCCACAAACTTAGTTTGCAACTAAGTTTGGGGAGGCGGTGGGATTCGTACAAATTGGCAGCTCGAGAAAGCAATTGGATGAGTTTAGGAAGGAAAAATGTGGCATTGATTAATGATGAAATTTTTTTGACAAATATTTTTGAAAGAAGCACATGGTAGAGCATGATAGATGATACACGTGGTAGTACACACATTTTTAGGTCAATTTAAGTGTCTTTTTACGGACTTTTGTGTGCATATTCACGTGTATTTGTGCGTTTATTTCTCATTGGGCAAATTGACGTGTTTGGTTCATTTTCATGTCAAGACAGGTGATTAAGGCCGAAAAATAGGTTCGAAGATCTCAAATTGACAAATCGAGCTCAAAGGAAGAAGAAAACAAGGAAAAACAGGGGACCATGCCCGAGGTGATTCAGGCCACGGTCGAGGCAGTACAATGCCACGGCCGTGGTAAATCGTCCAGAAGATGGCCAAAATTTAGCCTTCAGCGGCACGGCCGTGGCGAAATTCATGCCACGGTCGTGGCGAATTATCCAGAAAATGGGTAAAATCCAGCCCAACCAGACCTCGGCCGTGGCGGTTGAAGGTCTCGGCCGTGGCCCCAAATTGGGCCCAAACGCTTATTTTCACCACGCCCGCGGCCAATTGTGCGCCACGGCCGCGGCGCGACTCCCTGTTTTAATCTTGAAACACGTTTTTGCCCATTTTTCAGCCCAACACTTTCTCCTCTATATATATATGGTCATTTTCGATTTTGGCATAACCTAGAGCCCATACCCCTCACATAATCAGCCACTTTTCTCCATTGGAAGCAAAGGAATGGAAGGGGGTTGAAGATCTTGATCTTCAACCCTAACTTTTGGTTCTTTCTATCCTATTTTCATGTTTTCTTTAATTTTCTGTTATTTTATCTTTGTAATAGTTGTAATGGGTGGCTAGCACATTTTAATTCACTCTTGATTATTGTGGAACCTTGAGTTTAAGACGTTTATGTGATTATTACGGTTAATGTTACCGAAAATATTGTGTATTCAAGTGTTTTGTGTTATTTGCTGGTATTGAGTCACATTTATGAATTAATTATTGGATTGATCACCCTTTAAGGGATTTGTGAATGTGTTGCTAGAATAGGAAATTACTATCCGTAATTGTAGGATTTCCGATTCCCGTGTAGCAAACAATAGATTTATTTATTGGTGATAACACAAAGTTCAACCACTAAAACCGAGCTTGCGAGTTTTATGTTGAATTTATCTCGTTGTCCTAGTGTTTAATGCATTTGGTTATTGGATCTAGGAGAGCTTGTTCGAGGATTCGATTAAATTGAATAGTCGAAGAGCTTATTTTGATTAACTAAGATTAAGGGACAACAAGGCTATTAGAGCTTGTTAATAGCCTTGAGATAAGGGCTAGAATCACAATTTAATAGGGCATTAACAATAGTTGCATAAATCGTTTTGTTATTTAAAAACCAAAAACCTAAAAAATCTCTTTATTTGTCTTTGTTTACTTAGGTGTTAGTTGTTATTTCATTAACCCCCTCCCCCGCTCCCCACTTCTTTATTGTTTTCTAGCTTATTTACTTTGTGTTTCTTGATCATAATAGCTTAATACAATGAAGCAAAATTGTTCGACCGTTCCTCGTGGGATCGACCCTTACTTGCCACTCTACTAGTTAGAGTAGTAGGATCAGGTATAGTGTATTCTTTGTACACAAATTAATTTGGTAGTAAGAAACGACGCTACCAATAGACTTTTTGAAACAAAATTGAACTTACACTCAAAACCTTTGATCAAAATTGCAGCCGAGTGAGTTTTTGAGCCTTAGAAGATACTTCCATCTTTGGAGTAATTTAAACTTTCTTTCAGTGTGGGATTCATTGAATGCATTTAGTTATCTCTAGAACTTGCCTTGATTCTCTATTTTGAATGATTCGGGGTGTGACATTGAAAATGATCCTAGGCAATTCTTGACTCAAGCCTATTCCAAACTTGATAATACACCCTTTTTCACTAAAAGATTGAAAATTTGCCTCTAGTTAACCCCTTGAGCTTTTAGCCTCTTGTTTGACAGTCCAACTCTACAAGCCAAGTACCTTTCGATTTAGCCTTTGACCTTAATTGGACTATTTGAGTATGAGGGAGGCGGTTGGAAGGTAGTCGGGTAAATTTGGGATTGAAAGGGGTAATCTATGGGGAATATTGAAGGGTGAAAGGAATTGAAACAATAGGCAAAGAATCGAGAATACTAGTTCTCTCCAATTTTTGTTTATATTTGTTATTAAAAAAAAAAGTCGAAAATCGAAAAAAGTCGAAAAATCAGAAAAACAAAAGAAAAAGTTAGTTGTTTATACTTAATTTTTGCTTTTGATTTGGAGAGATTAGTAATGTAAATGCCTTTTAATAGATGTTCTCAAAGTTGTAAAAAAATTCAAAAGAAAATACACTCCAAGGGAGAATTGAGAAAGCATTTAGGTTATGGACTTTGTGGTAAGGAGAAGAAATCAATTTTTGGGATTGGTTTACTAAGGAAGTAAAGAGTGAGGTTGAGTAACCATTGTTTGAGGGGAAGATGGGTAGTGCACGACTCATCTAGTCCGTTTTATAGTCACTTATACCGAAAATTTTCCCACCTTATCCCAAGCCAACATTACAACCTGTTAAAGACCTTTTTGATTCTTTGTCACACATGTCGGTATACATCGAAGTTTAGATGATTGGCAAGCCTATGATAGGCATTTTATGCATTTCAATGTGAGCATATACACTACCCTTTTGATACACTTGAGAGTCGAGAGTTACACTCACCATGTGAGGATCTTAAGTTGAGAGTGTTATGTCTCAAGAGTAGTGGATGTAGTATATCACACATGCTCACTTTTATCATGATCTCTTACTCTTTTTCATGAAAATTCTGAAATCAAATGCCACTAAACGTTGTCCTAAACACGTGTCCTTTTGTCTTTCTCTTTATTGTTTGGGACGAACAAGTTTTAAGTTTGGGGAGATTTGGTACACGTGTTCCGTGCACGCACTTTAGGGGACTTTTAGTGTCATTTTAGTGTCAATAATGTGCATAATTACGTGTATCTAGTGCTTTTATACTCTAATGGGCAAAATAATGCGTTTGTGCTGTTTTTGTGTTAAGACAGGGGAAAAAAGGGTCGAAAAAGAACATCAAAAGACCGCGGAGTCGAGGGATTGATAGAGGCAACAACAGGAAGGGGTAGTTGAAGATCTCGGCCGAGACAGGATGAAAATCTCGGCCGAGATGAGTCTCCAGGGCATTCATGAAGAATTGAACAAACTGAAGATCTCGCCGAGACACACAACGCATCTCGGTCGAGATATGTTGCCAGAGAATTTCAAGGCTTTTCAAAGGACCAAGATCTCGGCCGAGATGCAGCCCAATCTCGACCAAGATGAGTCAAGCCCTAGCTAACCCCATTTTTCCCTTTTTACGTCTCGGCCGAGATTCAACTTCATCTCGGCCGAGATCAGCTTTCGACCCACAAATCTTGAAAACCCTTTTTCATGTCTCAGCCGAGACACACTTCCGTCTTGGCCGAGATTCACTACCCTGTTTTGAAATCCTGAATACATTTTTGCCTATTTTTGACTAGCACTTTCTCTCCTTATATATATATCATCCCATTCAAATTTAACCTAACTTTTGATACCTTTTTTATACTTGAAAAGCACTATTCAGCCACCAAAGCCACCAAGGAAAGAAGATTGGACAAGAGATTGAAGGATCATCTTCTCCAATTGACATCCTTGGATTCATCCATATCAGTATCATGTTTCTTTATTTTTCTACTTATTTCCTTATTGTATTAGTTAATATGGGTGGCTAACACCCTTTAGTTCATCCTTGATCATTGTGGAACCTTGAGTCGAAGACATTGATGTGATTATTGCGATTAATGTTACCGAGATTATTGTGTATTCAAGTATTTTGTGTTATTTGCTGTTATTAAGTCACATTTATGAATTGATTATTGGATTGATCACCCTTTAAGGGATTTGTGAATGTGTTGCTAGAATAGGAAATTACTATCCGTAATTGTAGGATTTCTGATTCCCTTGTGGCAAACAATAGATTTATTTATTGGTGATAACACAAAGTTCAACCACTAAAACTGAGCTTGCGAGTTTTATGTTGAATTTATCTCGATGTCCTAGTGTTTAATGCATTTGGTTATTGAATCTAAGAGAGCTTGTTCGAGGATTCAATTAAATTGAATAGGGTTAGGCGAAGAGCTTATTTTGATTAACTAAGATTAAGGGACAATAAGGCTATTAGAGCTTGTTAATAGCCTTGAGATAAGGGCTCGAATCACAATTTAATCGGTCATTAACATAGTTGCATCAATCGTCTAAGACCAAGGGGAAGCATGATCAAGAGTGGATTCTTTTATTACTTGAAAACCAAAAACCAAAAAAGATCTCTTCTATTGTCTTTGATTATTTGTTTCTTCGAATTTGAACGTTAAAAGCTTTTAATTTCGTTTAGTTGCTTCTATTTGCTACTAGTAGATTGTTAGTCCTTAATCAATCCCCCCCATCTTTATTGTTTTCTTAAGTATTTATTTTTTGCATACTTAATTATAAATTGCTTAACATCGAAATCAAAACTGTTCGGCCGTTCCCTGTGGGATCGACCCTTATTTACCATTCTACTAGTAGAATAGTTGATAAGGTTTAGTGTATTCTTTATATACAATTAATTTGGTAACGCGCCGCACGACAGTCGCGCCTTACCAGGATGTATGTTAGAGAATAAAAGAAGAAGTTGTTTTTATGAGGAAAATGGTAGGGGGCTCTGTTTGTTTATGGCTGTGGGTGGCTGGAGTACTGTAGGCTGTGGGGAATAAAGTGGAATATGAGACTGGAGTAAATAAGTGAGTGTTTGTTTAGGTTGGTTGAAGATTGGGCTGTGGGGTGATTATAATATAAAATGTGGTAAATGTGATTTGATGTGTGTAAGAGGCAGTTAGTGAATAATTGGTTATTAGTTAAAGTTGTATTGGGAGTTTGGTTTAATTGATAATGTGTGTAAGAGGTAGTTAGTGAATGATTGGTTATTGATTAAAGTTGTATTGTGAATTGAGTTTGATTGATGATGTGTGTAAGAGGTAGTTAGTGGATTGATGATTGATGTTTTGTTGTTTGGTGATTACAATAATTTATTGGGGGGCCTTTAGGGTTGGGCACAATATATTGACTACAACCTATAACCAAACACGCATGGGTTGGGCTAAATCCTGAACGATTGTGCCCATCCATAAACAAACAGGCCCAGGGATAAGGAAGGAGCATATCTATAATCTATAACTATATAAAAGCAGGACAGGATGGAGAAATTACAGGATTGCCATTTTTCCGCCAACTTGTCCTGCAAGCCGTGTTGAGAAGACACCGTGCATTGAAATTAACGAGAAAAGCTGCAGAAGGGTATGTGTGAAAGCAAGCTGGCACATTAAATACGCGCTCTTCTGAGTTATTTTCACTGCCCAACTATCCGAAAACAAATGAGTCCAAATAATTGAATAAGGAACTTCACTCATCTTCTTTAAATAAATTATGGGTTCAGCATGCCAACGAGTCAAAATTAGGATCCTCTTTCATCTTCCACAGACTTGTTTGGTGTGCAATGTGTAGTAGTTCATCCGAAAATTAATAGGTATATTTATGTTTTCCATATTAGCTTCTTACGTTAAAAGACATTATTTTATAATGTTCTACAAATTACTACAGCCTGCAAGGTACAAACAACAGAAATTTCTACGACGACTTTTTGGGACATTAAGGGCCACATTTATGGAATGCAAACTCTGCCTGCACCCCAAATCCATAACAGCAAAATGGGGTTCAATTTTCGGGGGGGAGGGGGGAGGATGAGGGGTTGCTACCCTGTTTTCCATTCGCCGCTGCCAGTCTCCATTAGTTCTGGATTAGAGAGCGTGGCGGTGGCGGAGGGCAGAAGAAGTCAACACGCTCTACCTGGCATGTCGCTGTCACTGCCGGAATTCTTTCCGTTGCCAGAGAATTAGAGAGAAATTAAAGCAAGAAGAAAGGTAGGAGGTGCAGCTGTGTGTAAGCTCGCGCGTTTGTATTCTGGTTGTGTGTTGACTTGTATATGTGTTTCTCTTCTGTGAGAGAAATCAAAGAATTTGCAGAAAAAAGAAAGAGAAAGGAATAAGGCGACGCGAGAAGAGGAAAATAAAGAGTGAGGAAAAGGAGACAGAAAAGGAAGATAGTCTACTAGATATGCATGAACTCCAGCAACAAGAAAATATAAAAAATTGGAAATAAAAATTTTTCTGATACAAATCCAAAAAGATATCAACAAAACAAGAAAATATCGTATGAAAATTGTAAATATAAAGAAAAGAATTTGTTTACATACATAGTTGTTTCATTATCGATCGTTTATTTATTATAAATTGACTAAGTTTTCTTTTTAGTTAATGAAAGTATACATTTAACAAAATAAAGATAAAAAAAAAAAAAGAAGACATATTTTATGAGAATATTTCTTTGGTACACTAAATTTATGCTAAATTATTAGATATGCTTTCGATCTGCAATATTTTTTTGTAATTAGCTTTTGATAAAGAAGTGAAGTTATATTGGTTCTGCAGGATTTGAGATGGCCTAAAAAAGTGTTTTGGCAATGGCTACTTTGTTGTCTTGAGAAACAAAACAAGAAAAACGTGCTGATAGATATTAATAACTTTACTCTCATTCATGTAAACATGGGGTGTTTGCATTTGCTTTTTTTAAGTAATTTTCAGCTTATATTTTGAGAAAAGTTATATTGTGCTCCCTCCTTCCCGCTCAGTTTTGCATGTAGGGACGGACACGTATATTAAAAAAAAACTGATATTTGCTTTTTGGTTGAATTTTTCAAAGGTGGTGATTGAGGGTGATATTTTGAGGGTGGAGATTGTAAGAGAAATTTCTTTTTTAAGGTGTGCAAAACTGAATGCGACGGACTGAAACGGAAAGTGTGCAAAATTGAGATGGACGGAGGGAATAGCATTTAAAAGCCAACTCCTTCTTTAAAAGAAGTGCTTCTAATGTAAAAACTAAAAGTAAAAATTTAATGTTTTTCTCTACTCAATGACAATTCTGTAAATAATATGAAATTTTTAATACGACATAAGTGACTTTACAATAAACACTCAAACTTCTAATTTTATTGGAAATAATTTTTTTCTCAAACAGTACCTACTTTTTATATAAATAATTTTTATAAAATCTTTAATTTTAATCACTTTTTCAAAAGTAAAAGCAATTGCAAACATCCCATGAAATATAAATGTTTTACGAATGTTTAGTTCATTAGATGGTTAATATTTCCCGACTTAATCTATAATCTTTCTTGGTTTCAGAGCCTTAGAAAACTAGAAAGTGGGGTTTTCAATATGTGAAAGCCAAACACAAATAATACTATTTTTTTTCATTTGGAATATTTTAATCTAAGTTAATGACACTATGCTTTCACTTAATATTATCATATTACGTATGACATTTGCATTAAGAAATTGGTACGGCATAATTTAGAATGATAGAATCTATTTTAGTTAATACACAAATTTAAATCTTTTCAACTTGATTAAGTAATCTTTAATCCTAAAAACTAAAATATGTTTGGGAAACTTTGTTGTGGTCAGTAGTAATGCTATATCAGAAGATAAAATAATTATGTGTCATTATAAATTATGGAAGAATTTGAACGTTGCCATGTAATTTATTATATTAGTTAAACAATAAAATTCTTGAACATTTACCTTTTACCTTTTCCCCCTCCTGATTTTAACTTAACACAAACAAGTTTGAAGCTATCATCCAATGTTCTAAAAATGAACAATAAATTTTAGGAAGATGCAGTAAACACAAATAAGAACTGCTATACCAAAATAGAAATAAACTGAACGAAGGTAATTCAAGATGCCTTAATTCATATTTTTGCAATTTTGCTCTAAATAAAAAAAATCTGAACTGATCTTTTATGGATGACAATATCTAAACTGGAAACGGGACATATTTCTTCAACCTCTGGATATGGGCTCTATATGAAAATAGAATGTTAAAAAACAATGTAACTAAAGCAGAAAAAAGAAAAAAAAATACAGACTCACTGCTCTATGATGCTTTGCACCTGATATAATGTCTTCAACATCCAATTATGGACACATTGATACTTAATTAAACTATGTTTCCACAATCAAACTATACATAACTATTTATCTTTCATGATATATTCCCTTCGTCCCAACAAAGTTGGATAGCTCAAGTGGTAGAGCATCTACTACTTAAGCCTTTGGTCCTAGGTTCGAGTCACCGTGGGGGGAGGGGAGGGTTTTTTCTTTGTTTCTTAGATTAGGAGAAATTTTTTTGATTTATATTCCCTCCGTCCCGACCTAATTGGCCAACTTGTCATATTTATTTGTCCTAACCTAATTGTCCTAGCCCATAAATGACAAATTTTGTAACAATCTCTATCCTCAAAATCTTCACTCTTAATCTCTCACAATCTCTATCCTCAAAATCTCCACTCTTAATCTTCACATTTAAAAAAGTCAAAGATTCCACAAATCTATTTTTTCTTAGTCTCCGTGCCCGGCCAAAGTTGGCCAATTAGGCCGGGACGGAGGGAGTATCATTTTAGGACCTGATAGGGATGGCCCGATCACTTCGGGTTGGGTTCATACTTTGGCCCACCGACCAGTCCTGGAGCACGCGTCGGCCCAGAAGCATGCGTCGGCCCAACTTGTGGTTTGTTCCGCAATTCAAAGGCCCATGATTCGTTCCCAATTGCCACGCAACGGAAAATAGGCGTGATAATAGGGGATTAGTTAGGGTTCATTTAGGGTTTAGGAGGGTTTAGTATAAATTGAAGGAAAGAACTCTGAATTAGGGTTCGCATTCTGTATTCTGAATTATTACGTGTAAACTCAAAATTCGAGTGAAAGAAACACCTCGGCAGGTGCTATTTTGTGCCCGTGGACGTAGATCTCCGGATCGAACCACGTAAATCTTGTGTTTTTTCATATTGCTTCCGTAGATTTCCATTAAGTTTCCTGGATATCAGATTGCGCATTATCAATTGGCGCCGTCTGTAGGAAACGTAAGCAATTTCTGACGTTAACAGTGCATTCAAATATCATGGTGATGACTCGACTGAATCAATCTCGCCACGGTGATCAATCCAATCAAGATCCACCCGTGGATCAAGTTTTGCCGCCGAGGCAATCGCCAATAAGAGGTACGTCTCATCATCAGGGCAACCAAGGCCCGGTTATAAATCCGGACAACCAGTTCTTACCTCCACCCCCACAAGACATGCAAAACCCTAATCTCGTTGCTGCCCAGCCACCGGTTAACATTCAAATCACTCCAGAATTGCTCCAGGCTTTCCTACAAGAGCATGCCCATGTTCTTCAAGACTGGGCGGCCAACCGCCTAAATCACGAGGGACCTGCCGGACAGGATGCCAATCCCGCGGTGCCTCCACATCGTCAGCACTCGCGTGATCGACAAGACCCGGGGCATCGCGGGCGTCAGGATCGGCGACGGGAACGACCTGATTCTCCCCAGGACTATGGGAGTTCTAATGAATCACGACAGCGCAACGATGAACCTACCGATGTCGATCGCTGACGTCCACTCAACGCGGCTAAAAGAGTTCGTTATGCCAATCCTCATACTCTAGATCTTCAAGAGTATGAGCGAGTCCAACGCAATGTCGAACTGGACAGAATCCTGGGCCTTGATGCCAATGGAGATATCATCACACCGTTCTCCCAAGAAATCATGGCCACCTCCCTTCCCGAAGGGTTCAAACGGCCGGCCATACCACCTTACGACGGCACCGGAGATCCAGCCAATTTTCTTGGAGCTTTCAGGCACAACATGCTTAGCCGCGATCATACTACGTCCCTCCATTACTGTAAGATTTTCCCTGAGTACCTTCAGGATGAAGCTTGGGTTTGGTTTGATTCTCTCCCAGGCAACAGCGTATCCTCTTTTAGAGAACTCGCCGAACACTTTTGGGTGCGTTTCGAAGCACGTGCGAAGCCCATGGCCACCCTGGCCGACCTCATGAATATGGAACAGCGAGACGGTGAAACCGTTACCCAATTTCTTGACCGCTTTACAGCGGAGAGCCTCAAGGTGGGAAATTGCTCAGATGACGTAGTCATCAACGCGTTCATGAATGGACTCCGTCCCGGACCACTTTACACCGAGTTGGTTCGAAATCCACCGGTCACGACCCGAGCACTGTTCAAAACGGTGTGCAGATATGCTAAGGCCGAGGAGCAGACTCGCCGGAAACGTGAAAAACATGCTAGCAAGCGGCAGTCCGACAGGGAACAAGCTGGGCCTAGCACGCGACCTAGTGCCTTTTCTCGTCTGAATCCGGGGCGTTCAGAATCCCGAGGTGATATTCCACAATTTACTCCGTTGACAAAGTCACGAGCTGAAATTCTTTCTGTTCACAAGAATGATCTACGGCCTTGTCCGCGGATGACTGCTCCGCCTGAAAAGAGGAACCGTGGAAAGTGGTGTGCGTACCACCGAGATCATGGGCACGAGACAGAGGAGTGCCGAGAGCTCAGCAAGGAAATTGAGGAGTGTCTAAGAAAAGGTCTCTTGCGACAATACATTGCGCGGACCGATGACAAACCTCGGACAAGCCAGAATGGGGGTTCGTCTCATAACCGCGGAGGTTATCATGACCGGGGCACACAACAAAATCGGCCGCCGTGGCAGAATAATCGGCCGGGACCTAGCAATAATACACGGCAAGACTCTGGCAATCGCCAACAGCCTCGTTTTCTGCCACCACCTCCTCCTCCTCCGGGAGGACCCGGAGACAATGCACCCACTCACGTAATAAACGTGATATATGGGGCCTTCCCCACCGGGGCTTCACGAAATGCCTTGAAGGCAGAGGCTCGCCGTCCTCCTCCCGAGGAGCCACGTCATAAGCGCCTCCATCAATCCGAAACTGTTAGTTTCACAGATAGGGACCCGGTTTCAGAGATAACACCTCATACTAATGCCATTGTCATCGACATGACTGTGGCCAATATTACAATAAAGCGGGTCTTCGTGGACAATGGAGCCGCAGTGAGTGTTATATTCGCTGACTGTTTCCAAAAGATGGGAATTCCTCGGGAACAACTTCGGCCGGCCCCCGGGCCATTGCAGACTTTCACTCAGGGTGAAGTCCAACCAAAAGGTGTCATCACTCTCCCGGCGTCTCTGGGGACCTATCCGGCGATAAAAACCATTTTCGTGGATTTTTATGTGGTGAACTCCCCGTCACCGTACAACATGATCTTGGGTCGGGACTGGCTTACTCCCGCCAAAGCCATATGCTCCACATACCACCTCGCTCTAAAATTCCCCACCTCGCATGGCGAAGTGGCTATCCGCGGTAGTCAGCGGGTTTCCAAGGAGTGTATGTACGTGGCACTCAAAAAGACTGCCAAAGTTCCTCCCAAACAGCAGCTTTAGGTAGCATCATCGGCTCTTGAACCTCGGGTATGTACCTCCTTGGGGGATACCACCGTCCAGGTACCGCTTGATCCGTCCAAGCCAGAACGGACTATAACTGTCGGTGCCGTGGATGTGCCATGGTTACACCAGGCCATCATTCAGACCTTGCGGGAGTATTCCGATGTCTTTGCATGGTCGCCTCTGGATATGCCCGGGGTCTCTCCCAAAGTGATAACCCACAAGCTGAACATCGATCCTAGTGTAAAACCTGTACAGCAAAAGCAGAGGAAGTTCGCTCCAGAGCAAAATGAAGCCATTCGAATCGAGGTGCAACAGCTCTTGGATGCGGACATCTTGTTCGAAGTATATTACCCTTCTTGGCTATCCAATCCGGTAATGGTGATAAAGTCCAGCGGGGCATGGCGGATGTGTGTCGATTTCTCCGACCTTAATAAACATTGTCCGAAAGACTGTTATCCTCTACCTTCCATCGACCAAAAGGCCGAAGCCATTACTGGGTACGTGGCACTTTGTTTCCTAGATCTGTATAAGGGATACCATCAGATTTTTATGGATCCGCAGGATGCCCTCAAAACGGCATTTATCACTGCTTTTGGGTGTTATGCTTTTAAGAAAATGCCCTTTGGGCAAAGTCTCATGGACCGTGTTTTCCACGACCAGATTGGCCGCAACGTCGAGGTTTACGTTGATGATCTTGTTATAAAGAGTATCTCCCATTCTTCATGTGTGCAAGACATTGCCGAAACATTGCGCACCTTGTGGCGTTACAATTTGCGACTTAATCCAGCAAAATGCACTTTCGGCGTTGGCTCCGGCAAGTTCCTTGGTTATATGGTTTCACAACACGGTCTTCAGGCTAATCCAGCCAAACTTCGGGATGTTTTGGATCTGCAGCCACCGAAGACGTTCAGAGACGTTCAACGTCTCACAGGTGGTTTGGCAGCCTTAAATCGCTTTTTATCCAAAGCGGCAAAGCGCCAACTCCCATTCTTCAAAATCTTGCGACAATCGAAGTCCTTTGAATGGACTCGGAGTGCACCGAGGCTTTCGAGGCTTTGAAACGTCATATACAGCAGCTGCCTACTTTGTCAGTTCCTCTCTCCGGAGAGCCACTTTACTTATATTTGGCTTCCGCCGAGGAAGCTATTAGTGCAGCCCTTGTACGAGAAGTCCATGGTGTTCAGCATCCCATGTATTTCGCAAGCCGAGTACTCCACGGAGCGGAGACACGATATTCCGCGCTGGAAAAAACCGTGTTGGCCCTTGTTATGGCGGCTCGGCGTCTGCGGCCATACTTCCAAGGACGTGAAATACGAGTTCTGACCAATCATCCTATCCGTCAGATTCTTGTAAAGCCCGAGGTGTCCGGGCGCCTCGCCAAGTGGGCTGTCGAATTAGGCGAATACGATATTCAATTTCTTCCCCGCCGAGCTATCAAGGGTCAAGCACTTGCCGATTTTTTGGCTAAAACCCCGGGAGATAATCATGAGTCTTCGGCAGACAGTGTTACCCATCATCCTGCTACCCTCGTATCCTCACCTCGCAAGTGGCAATTATATGTGGATGGTGCATCCACGACTCGAGGAAGTGGTGCCGGGGTGCTCCTCATTGACCCCGAGGGGGTTGAAGTTAAATACGTCATCCGATTCAAATTTAAGGTGACTAATAATGAAGCAGAATACGAGGCAGTCCTCGCCGGGCTCCGGCTCGCAAAATCCTTAGCCATTCGCCATCTTGAGCTCTTCACGGACTCCGAGGTCGTATCCAAGCAAATCCAGGGGACTTATGTCGCCAAGGATGAAACAATGATCAGGTATCGTGCTTTAACACTTAAGCTTATGTCAACTCTTGATACAGTTGTTATCTAGAAAATACCACGTACTCAGAATGCAAGAGCAGATGCGCTCAGCAAATTGGCCTCCGCGGTCCGAACTAATATATTTCCGGATATCATGGTCGAAGACTTGTCTCATCCGGCAATTCATGAGGCAACGGTTTCGGTACTGACCGATAGTGATCCGAATTGGATGACTCCTATCATTCAGTATCTCCGAGATGGAATTCTGCCCAATGATAAGCTGCGAGCTCGGCAAGTAGTCCTCAAAGCCCCCAAATACTCCTTTCATGATGGAGTCTTGTATCGATGGTCGTACCTACAACCGAGTCTCCGGTGCCTCGCTCCTACCGAGGCTAACCAAGTTCTACGGGAGGTTCACGAAGGGGCCTGTGCCAGTCACATCGGCTCCCGAACATTAGCCAAGAAAGTTCTCCGCTGGGGATATTATTGGCCAACTTTGTTTAACGATGCCCACGACTTAGTGACAAAATGCAGCAAATGTCAGCTGCATTCTCGTGTGAAACACCTGCTCAAACCGAACTCACTGGAATCCAAAGTGCGTGGCCATTTATTCAGTGGGGAATTGATATTGTCGGCCCGTTTCCGGTCGCTCCGGGTGGGTTGAAGTTTCTGGTGGTTGCCGTGGATTACTTCACCAAATGGGTAGAAGCAGAATCTCTTACTGCCATCACTGGTCAGAATATATTGAAGTTCGTCTGGCGAAATATTGTATGTCGCTTCGGCATACCAAGCACCATTATCTCGGATAATGGCAAGCAATTTGCCAACGATCCCTTCCGATCATGGTGCGAGGAGCTTCATATCAAACAAATTTTCACCTCAGTAGCTCACCCTCAAGCCAACGGTCAGGTTGAAGTCACCAACCGAACACTGCTCACGGGTATAAAGAAACGCCTGGATATTGCCAAAGGTCTTTGGGCCGACAACCTTCCACAAGTTCTATGGGCTTATCGCACGACACCGCATACCTCTACCGGAGAGACCCCCTACAGCCTTACTTATGGCTCCGAAGCCGTTATTCCTGCGGAAATTAGTGTACCGAGTCCCCGCCTCGTAACACTGATTCCCGAGGAAAATGACGAAGCTCTTCGTACAAATTTGGATGAGCTCGAATATCGACGTGATCAATCATTCATCCAGCAGGCCAGGTGTAAACAACGTGCAGCCCAGTATCACCATCTTCGGGTTCGAGGCACTCAATTCAATGTCGGGGACCTAGTACTTCGACTCAATTCAGCCAGCAAAGCTGCCCCCGAGGGGAAATTACATGCTTCGTGGGAAGGTCCTTATCGCGTCGTTGCCGTGCACGATTCCGGATCCTATCAGTTAGAGCATCTCGATGGAACCTCAATCCCCCGAAGCTGGCATGTTACCAATTTGAGACGCTTCTATCTGTGAATGCCAAAATACAAGTATCATCTTTTCTTTATGCTCTTTGTACGCATCTTTTATGCTGTTATCTTTCTTTGTATCCCTCAATTTGCTCCGGCAATCGTCATTGAATAAATACTCTTTATTTATGCATCTTGCTGTGTTTTCTTTTACGTTACGGGGACGCCCTAACGCAATCGTGTTATCCTTGTTAGTCTCCGGACAATTAAATCTCTCTCTCTCGGTCCGTCCGAGGAGGTTCACATTTCGTCCCCGGACTTATATCACTCTCTCGCCTGATCCGTCCGGGGAGACTTTACTCCCGCCTGATCCGTCCGGGGAGACTTTACTCCCGCCTGATCCGTCCGGGGAGACTTTACTCCCGCCTGATCCGTCCGGGGAGAATCTACTCCCGCCTGATCCATTCGGGGAGATTTACATTGGAGTTATTCGAATTGTGTTCCCGAACACCTAACTAAAACAGTTAATAACTTGTTGTTTTCCTTAACACATCTGTGCACATCATAACGATTTTATTATCTTCCAAATGATACAACACCAAAAAGTTTTTTACATAAGACTTCAAAAAAAAAAAAAAAATATATATATATATATATATAGGCCATTATCTACGGCCCCCGAGCCAGTATTCAGCGCTCCGGCGTTGAGGCCTACTCCTCGACCTACGCTGCGTCCTCTGGGATCTTGTCGTTCTTTGGCCTCGGGCTCCGGCTCTTTCTCCCCCGCGTGCTTCCCGACGCCGAGGACTTGTTCTTGGCGTTTGCCTGGGAACTTCGTCTCTAGTACGAGCACGGCTACTTGGCTGTGGAACGGACCTCGGGGTTTTGGCCCATTGCACAGGGTCCCATTCCTCGGGGACCAACACCTCGATCTCTCTAGCCAGTTCTTCGACTGCCTCTTCGGCTACAACAGCAGGCTCTTCCTCGATCGTAGTCACATGAACTGGCTCTCGGATAACAATGCCTGTGCTCTTTCCCTCGGGCTTCTTTTTACCCTTCCGGGGAGCTTTTGGAGTACCTTGGCTTCGGCTTGTACTAGCAATGTATTCCTCGGCAGAGGGCCTCCACCTGCCTCGGCCCTTCAGTCCTTCATACATGCTGAGAAGCAGCTCCAAAACCTCTCGCTTTCTTACAAGCTCTGAGGACTCCGCTGGGTTATTTGCCATAAGCGCCGAGATTTCGCCCTGAATCTCTACGACCCGCTCCTCCACTTCCTCAAAGGTCAGAAGGCCGAACTCAAACAGTATCCGGTCATACTCCCTTTGATGAACGAGGACACGGCTCATTTCAGCAGCTTTAGCCCGGTACTTCAGTTCGAAATCTTTGGCTCTTTCTTCGGCTTCAACCGCTTTCTTTTCTACAACGGACACCCGCTTTTCTAGCCTTGGCACACGTGCATTTGCAGGTTGTTCTTCTCTCCGCGGAACCACTCAAGTGATCGCATAAGTTTCTTTATTGTTTCGTGCAGTTCCGCGGTATTCTAAAACAAGCAAGCGAGTCAACAACACCGATCAATCTCAAGCATGTAAGGAAAAAGTTCAGTTCGAAAGCAAAAAATTATATTCAATCAAGACAAGGTACATTATCCATGCTTCGATACACAGTTTGGATCTACTCCTATTATCTACAACTTTAAATTTGAGGGGAACGACTGACCTCCCGCTCGGTCCCCTCAGTATCCTCGGGCAACACCTCACGCCGGCCCTCCGACACTTCGGCTTCTTCCTCCTCGTTAACTGCGGCGGCTTCATCCGCAGCTATGGCATCAACCTCCATCCGGGGGGGGGGGGGTTCTTTGTTTCGGGGCTGGGAGACCAGTTCACCCCGGCGGAATGCCAGAAACTCCTTGTCCTGGTCCACCGCACAATTAGCAATCTCCTCAGCCGTCAGAAGTTGCTTCTTCTCCGCTAAGGCCTTCAACAGAGGCCACTCCGGCAGATCTGCTAGTGCTGTGTAATAGGCCCTTTCCACCCCGGCCACTGCGTCAAAATCGTACCCAAATTCTGGACGATATATGTCCACACTCGGGTAGACTTCCTTGATCTGCTCCAGCAGCACTGAGCGAGTGGCCTGGTCCCCTATTGCCACAAAATCAGTCTGGAAGTCAAGGAACGTGCTGGTTTGGAACAGTTTTTCGGCGAATGCCTTTAGCATCGCACCTTGACCTTCGACCATGGCAGCTTCCCGAGCCTCCATCTCTGCTCGCAGCCGCAATACTTCCACTCGGAGGACACTGGTTTCTGCCTCCACTCCGCGCAGACGCGCAATCTCATTTTCAACCATGGCTGCCCTCTTACGCGCCTCGGTGAGATCTTGGGTCAGCCGGTCGTTGCGCGCCCGAAGCTCCCTAGCCGCTTCGGCCAGCTCCTCCTTGCCTTCCTTCTCGCTCTTACGACCGAGGTCCACGATACCTCGCGCCAAGCACAGAAGTTCTTCGGCGTCCGCGCCTTCCAACCCCAGCAGACCAGGGGCCACTTGTTCCACCTGGATAATTACACAAGACATGACACCGAACTCAGTATTAATAATACACACTTCGTGTGCGTAAAAATTATGAGCAGCGTTTCAAATTTACCTCCGTGCTCTCCCCTATTCGGGGTCTTTTGGATGGTGCCAGCGGAGTCCCGGTAGGCTCCGGCCTCCTCTTCGTTCCGAGAATTGACCCCGCCGGCATAACTCGTTCTTCCGACCCCGCAGACGGTCGTGGACTGGGCACCGTCTTCCTCCGGGGAGACACCTCAGTAGATTTACCTTTCTTCTTGGCCGCTGCAGCCGCCGCGGGGCTTCCGGCTGGTTCTTTTCCGAAGCGTCCCACTGCATACAGAGGTTATAGTTAGTCCTATGCAAGACAACAGTTGTAAAAAGCAAGATAGAAGAACTCCTACCCTCTTCGGCAACCGCACCGCCCGAATAATACGGGCTCAGTCCTGCCCCCTCCAGTTCTTCCTCAGTACAGAGGGTTTTGAAAGTCCCCACTGACCGGAATACATGTATGACTTCGGCCTCCGGGTTCTCCACCGGAGCGGTATCAAGTACCTCATCCCTCCTCCACTTCGGGAGAGCTACTTTGTTTTTTACAAATATAAACCTCTCCTTCCATCCCTCCACCTTACTTGGGTTTTGAACCTTGAACCCACCTCGGGCTCGGGGACTGAAGGAGTACCACCCCTTGGATTTCCCGAAGGCTTTTAATTGGTAGAAAAACCTAAAAAGCTCTACGGTCGGTTCTATCCCGGCATTCTTGCATACTACGGTGAATCCCACTACTTGCCTAACCGCGTTCGGCGCTAGTTGGCTTAAGGCAATGCCATAGTATTTCAGCAACTGGACCACAATGTCCCACAGGGGCAGTCTCAAGCCTATTCTAAGGGGATCTATATACACACTAATAAAACCCTGCGGCGGACAGCAAGCCCTATCATCGGGGTTCGGTACTATATATTCTAAGTTAAATGGGAAGTAAAAGAAGGGGATTTCTCTCTCAATCTGCACCCGCGTCATCCGTAACGCTACAGTGGCCACTTCAAAATCCTCCTCCGCGCATTCATAGAAACCGACCATCATAACGTTGCTTTCCAGGCCGTCGGCCCTGTCTATCGTCCTAATCTCATTCCTTTCCGGAATAATATATCGAAGGGGGGGCACATCTAACGGGGCACTCGTAGTCCCTACTTCTTGAACAAAGGAAGAAGATGAAGAAGAAGGCATACTTACTTGGGGGGAGTTTGAGAAGTTTTGATTTGAGATTAATCACAAGCACATAATTCCCCCTTTTTCCCGCTTTCTAAACTGGCAAATCGCAATGAAGAAGATGAAGAGTTACTGTGCAATTATTCTAAATATATACTCAAACAATCAACGGCTCTGATACAGCCTATTCAAATTCAGTGATGGAGATTTAGACGTGCTACTCACGCGCTTTACGGTTCCCAAGGCGCGTGGGGAACAGGTTTATTGGAAATCGCAGAGCGTGTCACTTCACATCCTTTTCTCTCATGATGGCGCCGCCAATCACATCAACCTCACTCTTCGCCAGGAAGATTTAAACTACACTCCGGTGATCCTTTCACCTCGGCCATACTACCACACTCCGGTGCTCCCTTCATTTCGGCCAGACTACTACACTCCGGTGATCCCTTTACCTCGGCCAGGTCATTATATACTTCCGATACGTTTCATGCTTGTGGGAAACTTGGTATCTCGTTATCTGCCCCGTGCACTTCAGCCTAGTTCGGTTCCGCTTCCGTAGACTACGCCACGGGGTCCCTTAGACGTGGATAGACTTAGTCATCCACAAACACTTCAGCGCGCCCGCGACCACGGCCCATCTTGCTTATGGTTCCACCTCGGTGACAACCGAAGCTCCTTCCTCGCTCCGGCTGGGGGGGAGGGGGGGCATCTGATAGGGATGGCCCGATCACTTCGGGTCGGGTTCATACTTTGGCCCACCGACCAGTCCTGGAGCACGCGTCGGCCCAGAAGCATGCGTCGGCCCAACTTGTGGTTTGTTCCGCAATTCAAGGCCCATGATTCGTTCCCAATTGCCACGCAACGGAAAATAGGCGTGATAATAGGGGATTAGTTAGGGTTCATTTAGGGTTTAGTATAAATTGAAGGAAAGAACTCTGAATTAGGGTTCACATTCTGTATTCTGAATTATTACGTGTAAACTCAAAATTCGAGTGAAAGAAACACCTCGGCAGGTGCTATTTTGTGCCCATGGACGTAGATCTCCGGATCGAACCACGTAAATCTTGTGTTTTTTCATATTGCTTATGTAGATTTCCGTTAAGTTTCCTGGATATCAGATTGCGCATTATCAGGACCTATAAAGAGTAAAAGTTTCTTGACTCAATTAAAGACAAAAAAATCCTTTCAATTTTACCATCAAAACAAACTATGATATAATATGTTACATATGTATAAAGGTTATTTTATTAATAATAATTTGAAGAAGGATGATCAAAGAAGAAGTGCTTTTTGCAGTCATAAAAAAAGAAAATAAAGGTAAAAAAATGATAACTATTTAAATATCTAATCTTCACTTAATATTATTAAAAGTATTACAAGGTGAAATACTACTTGGACGGAGAAGGGAATTTCCAACAGATAGAGCGAAAAGAATAACAAAACGGAGACTTAAAAACTGGAGTATTATATTATTGTTATTGTTTTATTTTATTTTTAAGAAATAGGCGTAATCACCCAGAAGGCGACACGTGTTTACGTTGACAGAGCGACACGTAGACATAATTAAAACCAAGCGGTCTTCCTTTAGGGGTTAGTATTAACTATTAAGGGGGGGATTAACCAGTCCCGAGGAAAAGAAATCATTCCCAACTTCTCTCCTCTTCACTTCTACATCTCTCTTTACCTTCCGCACTGAAAATCGAAGCCCTCATCCACAGGCCCAAGAGCGGCATTGGTAATCTCAATTGAGACATACACCATCTCCGGCCGAGATGTGGCGGTGCGTTTCGCGTAGCATCCGCATTCCTTCCAACAAATCCACCTCCGCCGACTCCCTCCGCCGTCTGTTCTCCACTCAATCTGTACGAGTTTCTCGCCTCTGTTTTGTTTCTGTTTCATCAATTGATCTGTTACCAGATTCGTTAAGGATTCATTTCGTCTGACAAAATCTGTTAGTTTGTTTTTTCCTTGTCGATGGATTGTGATTTTATGCTTGATGCGCTAGCTTGTGTTGGAAACAGAATGTTTTCAATTTCGGCATATTGATGCTTGGTTGCCTGCTTTAAGCTTGGTTACTGTTAATTGTTTATTTTTCTCGTCTTGTTCTGTTTGGGTTTTTAACTTGTTGGATTTCGAGAGTGTTTTAATGTATTTAAATTTCTTTTTGGATTCTGTTTAATCTTTTATACAATTGATTTTAACAGAATGTAGGAGCACCGTCTTATACGGTGGTGGATCACACCTACGATGCAGTGGTGGTGGGCGCTGGAGGTGCAGGGCTTAGGGCGGCGATAGGGTTATCAGAGCACGGGTTTAACACCGCTTGCATTACCAAGCTTTTCCCTACCCGTTCCCATACCGTTGCAGCCCAGGTGAGTGAACTCTTTGAAGATCTGTATGTCTCCTATTTGTTACTTTTTTGCGAGCACAGATGCACAAGTCAAGCATATTGAATATCTTTCTTGTAGAATTGATGTTCTACTGCAGTCTACGTTTTTTTTGAGGACATGTCCTGGTTTGAGATTTGATTGGGATTTAACATTTTCTCTTTAATTTTCATTTTTGAGTTACTTCTTGGATGATGTGGTGTATTGATGATTGATAAAATGGTAGCATTTATTCTAATATACAAAGAAATGAGATATTTTTCAGATCAGGTTTTGCCTAGTGGTTTGCTGCAGGCTGCAGCAGTAGAACTTTTGAACCTCTAAATTGACTCATGCATCTGTTTTCCATTTTCTCCTTCCCTAGCCTTCTCAATGGTTAATGTCGAGTTGCTTAACCTTTGTGCTTCAGTGCTCGTAATTAAGGTTAATTGTCTATCTAGAGTCGTCTAAATCTGCGTATCTGTAATACTGTTCTTTCACAAGGCATATGAAATCCTTTGGTTACCTACTATTTGGGATAAAAAACAATTGCTTATATTGAATTCCTTATATTTAAAACCATTTAAATTTGAATAATGAGATGATGGATTTCAAATGACTTTAGCCAAGAAACTGTGGTATTAGTGATAGTTGGTGATAAGATTTGTATCTATTGGGATGGCAATCATGAGCTCAAATTTAATGAATAACAAAATTGTTTTCTGCTTCTAATATGTGTGTCTGAACATTTTTCGCAGGGTGGAATAAATGCTGCATTAGGAAATATGACAGAGGATGATTGGAGATGGCACATGTATGACACAGTAAAGGGAAGCGATTGGCTAGGTATAGTAGCTCTTCAGATTAACTCCAGCTGCATGTTTCTTTCCTGAGACAAAAACTCTAGTTTAAGTCATTGCCCTCTTAAAAGATGTCTCTCCCTCTGTTCACGCGCGCATACATGCTTAGTCACTCTCCCTTGTACAATCATATGACACCTGTCGGATGAATTGATTTTTGCTACCATAGATGATCTAGCCATAATTTTGTATGTGTGCGTATATCCTTTTTTTTTTCCAATGGTATTAGTTAGTGTTTGATGATTACATCTTTCCGTTTGATTGTTCTACGAAATTATTTTTGTCCTTGAAACATCTTTCTGGATCGTGAGTGAACTTGGTATTCATGTAACTTATTATTTATAAAGCTAAAATGTTCTAATTATAGAATCTCAGCTTTTGTAAAACTCTCGATGCTCTTCTTTTTGATGGGACTAGCTTTTAAAAATATAGAAACATGTCAGAATTGTTGATTGAACCATATATGGTAGGAGTTACTTTCTTCTTTCCAAGTTAAGTAGGCTTCCAGAATCATTATGTTTAGAATCAGAAAGAATAACTGTTAATAATCACATAATATTATTATTATGTATAACATTGTAGTGATCTAAGTACATACTTGGTGCTTTATATTTTACTAGTTACGGGGTTAGAATATTTCACCAAATTCAAAGATGTCCAACATGATGTCCAGTGGTGGCTTGATTTAACAATGTCCATTGTGAATGATGGATAACTTTCAATTTATTTATTTTTGTGTTTGTTATACTGTTTCACCAGGGGACCAGGATGCCATTCAGTACATGTGTCGTGAAGCACCAAAAGCAGTTATAGAACTTGAAAATTATGGGCTGCCATTTTCCCGGACTGAAGATGGAAAGATATACCAACGTGCATTTGGTGGTCAAAGCTTGAATTTTGGAAAAGGTATGGAGTGCTCAGAAGTAGTAAGTAGTAACACAGTTCCCTCTATTTTTGGGCATCTTTTTTATCTGGAAATCTCTACTCTCTATAGGTGGACAAGCATATCGTTGTGCGTGTGCTGCTGATCGAACCGGACATGCTTTATTGCATACTCTCTACGGCCAGGCTATGAAGCACAATACACAATTTTTTGTGGAGTATTTTGCCCTTGATTTGATCATGGGAAATGATGGTAAGTTAATACATCAGTCTTCTGTATATTTTCCATCTATCCCCTTGCATGCATCTCAATGGAGCTGGATCTCCAATATCTTCATGTATTTATAGATTCCTTCTGTGATGCACCGAATAATGGAAAGGTGAAAAAAATGGAGCTTCTAGAGCTCATCAGTAAGAAATAATATGAATTAGTGGAACCTCTTCCGCACCCCAAAACCACATGAATATTCAAGCCTTATTCCTAACTATCAGATTGTTTTTGCTGATCAATGTCAGGTAGCTGCCAGGGTGTAATTGCTTTGAATATGGAAGATGGAACCTTGCACCGGTTCCGTTCTGCCTCTACAATTCTTGCTACTGGGGTAAAATTACATTGTTTGACCATATTTTGAGTTTTTCGTAAGTGATGCAATTGAGGCATTATATTATTTGTCAGTTGGACCTGAGAAAGCTGTTGTTTAATGTATCCTTAGGGTTATGGTAGAGCATACTTTTCTGCAACTTCTGCTCACACATGTACTGGAGATGGCAATGCTATGGTTGCACGTGCTGGACTGCCTCTCGAGGTCTGTATAATGTCAATGACCTCCACAATCTCAGTTCAGGGAGGGTACTGGGAAGATATTCGTAAATGGGTTTTTGTTGATTAATTTTTTTCTACAACTAATGATGATGTGCTTTCTTCCTGCAGGATCTTGAGTTTGTTCAGTTCCATCCTACGGGCATATATGGTGCTGGATGTCTTATTACTGAAGGTTTGTTTAAATGGTCCATACATACATCAAGTCCTAGTTCATTTGATATTTTATTTCATCTTTTGCCTCAGTTGATTAGCTTCTTTAATTTTCTTTGCTTTGCTCTATGGTTAGGTTCTCGAGGTGAAGGTGGTATTCTTAGGAATAGTGAGGGTGAAAGATTTATGGAGCGATATGCCCCAACAGCAAAGGATCTTGCATCTAGAGATGTTGTGTCTAGATCTATGACCATGGAGATCCGAGAAGGACGTGGTGTTGGTATGTATTAGCAAGTTTTAGTAAAATGTTGTTGATCCGTTCCTATCGTGTTTGTCCACATCTTAAAATGGTTCTAAATTTACATGGCATTTCTTATCCAAGTTCCAAGCTTACTTGTGAGTCGTGACACTGAAGTTTGTATCCAACTTTTAAAAGCACAGATCTGAAGTTATGACTGCCTTTATAATTAAAAGATTCAAAACCAGTCATCTTGTTGACAAATCTAATCTTCCCATTGAAATAGGCTAGCGGATGAAGAATATCACCGTTGGTCTTTAATTATAAACTTTTATTGAGATCTGTGTTTTGCAAGTGCATATGCTGCCACCTGAGAGCCCAGTTCCTCTGGCTTGAAGGCCATCTCTTGTTTCAAAGCATTTGATGAACCTTTTTTGTGAAGTTGTGGTTTGCATGATTTTGATGTTGGTGCATGAGTTTTTTTATGTTGTTTTTTTTTTTTTAATTATTATTATTATTATTATTATTATTATTATTATTATTATTATTATTATTATTATTATTATTATTTTCACTTGCTTTTTACTCTTTTTTTGGTGGGAAAGCAAACTCATATTTGAGTCAGTTATTGTAATCACAAATATGCTTTTATATTCATGGTTTTAACATGTCCTATTAGCTGAAGAGTGTGAAGTGTTTGCTTGTCATTTAGAAGTGTTGATACATGATTTGCATTGTTGGTAGTCAATGGAAATGTGTGGCAACATGCATGAAGAAATGAGCCTGCTGCTCCTTGAAAGTCCTAATTCTTATATGAGCCAGGTGCTGATATATTATTCCTGGCTTTTGACAGGACCCTTGAAAGATCATATCTACCTTCACCTAAATCATTTGCCTCCTGAGGTGCTCAAGGAGAGACTTCCTGGTATTTCTGAAACTGCAGCCATATTTGCTGGCGTTGACGTTACAAAGGAGCCAATCCCTGTGTTACCAACTGTCCATTATAATATGGGTGGAATTCCGACAAATCACCATGGAGAGGTATACTGGACATCATGCTATTGAGTGAACATCGAGAATATATTGATCATTTTTGTAATGACTTGTTTGTTAATGTTAAGGTTGTTACCATCAAAGGCAATGATCCTGATGCTGTGGTTCCTGGACTATTTGCTGCTGGTGAAGCTGCCTGTGCGTCTGTTCATGGAGCCAATCGTCTTGGAGCCAATTCGCTTCTTGACATTGTTGTCTTTGGTCGGGCTTGTGCAAATAGGGTTGCAGAAATCGAAAGGCCAGGTGACCAGAAGATCTTCGATCTAATGATAATGTGCCAAATGATGCATGTGTACAATTCTGATATGCATCCACTTGAACTGTTGCAGGAGCGAAGCAAAAGCCACTGGAAAATGACGCGGGAGAGAAGACCATCGCATGGTTAGACAAGCTCCGGAATTCAAATGGTTCCCTTCCCACCTCCAAAATCCGGTTGAACATGCAACGGATTATGCAAAACAATGCTGCTGTATTTCGCACTCAAGAAACATTGGAGGAAGGTATGCAACAGGACCTCTGTTCTCATGTTTTCACTGGCATTTCATCAAAATGGAAGTATTTAAGTCATCTATCTGTTTTATTTTTGTTTGCCACTTGAAGGCTGTCAGTTGATCGATAAAGCTTGGGAGAGTTTCCATGATGTCAAGTTGAAGGACAGAAGCTTGATATGGTATCTTTCCCTGAAACGCGTTTCTAGTTGTGTATCAATATTTTATGTGGCCGTTTTGCCTTATATACACTTTGGGTTGTCTTTTGTATAGGAACTCTGACTTGATAGAGACTATTGAGTTGGAGAACCTTTTGATTAATGCATGTATAACCATGCACTCTGCTGAAGCAAGGAAAGAAAGTAGAGGAGCTCATGCACGGGAAGATTTCACTGTGAGTCCTTAATATTTATGTATCATTTTTCTTAAAGGGTGGATGGAATGTGTACACCTTCTCATCTTTCTGCATAACTGAGTGTAATGGTCTGGCTTTGCAGAAAAGAGACGATGAGAAATGGATGAAACATACTTTAGGGTAAGTATTACTCACATCTTTTTCTTGTTTTTACCAGAATAAGTAATTAGTTTCTGGGTTGGTTAAGAGATGATGGTGTAAACAAGTATTGATTAGCCACCTGAGGAACATACTAAAGTTGGCTATAGCCCCACATGTATCATTTCGTGTAATGTTTATCGATAACCCACATGTTGCTGCTCCCTTGGTGTGGCAAAGCTATTAGATCATCAGTAGACTGATGCCAAATAAATAATCTTGGATTTCCCTAAACTAGCGTTACTTCACTCCGCCATTCTCCAAATATCATAATGCACGTGTTTAGTAACAAGTGGTGTCTAATCTTACTTGCTGGCTCGGTGATTACTTTGTACTCACATCCAACATTCTTGCACTTCATATGCGTTTCTATGGGTTTGTTTGGAACTAGTCCGTGTGAAACATTGTTTACATGATGTGGTAGTAATGATATTTTCCGATGTACAATTTTCTTTAAGGAGCCTTTCTGTTGATAAAATTTGTTCTGTGGTGTGCAGATACTGGGATAATGAGAAAGTCCGACTAGAGTACCGCCCAGTTCACATGAATACACTTGATGATGAAATTGAATCCTTCCCACCAAAGGCTCGAGTTTACTAGCAAGCTCGCTAATATGTGAAAAGATTGGTGGATTGGGAAATAGATTTCTTGGCTTAGGTTAAGCTTGCAATTATTTATAATAAAAGGGCAGGATTTTGGCAATAAGTTTAGCTATCAGCCAGCAAAAAAGGCTGATTCAGATAGCAAAATGTAGATCTTGTTTCTGCATTAGCAGTTATTGAAACATGGTGTTCTGTTTTTGGCTCTTTCTGAGTACACAACTGTTGTCAAATGTGTGGATTTAATAATCTGTGGCGCTCTTAGTGAGGAACCTGTGGGTCGATTCCATCTCCTTTTTGGTGGAAGTGATTGCAGTGTTTTAATATTTGATCATTCTTTTATCTTGACAGTGAGGCCTGTTTGTAATAGCATAGAATTAGCAGAAGGCGGCACTGATAAAAACATAGAAGTATATGTTTTCTGGAAGTTCTGAATGTGTAAAATTGGTCTTACCTGAATATAAGGAAATGAAAGGATTTAAGAATTGATTTGAATCTCTTATTGACCTATTGAGTTGTAATACTTTGTATGTGTATCTTGTTTATATCTCTCGTGCATGAGTAATATTCTTTTACATGATCAGTTGTATCTTTTGGAGGAAAAGTAGTTTCTGTTCCATAAAAAAGAATCATATATGATGAAGAGGTACAATTTTAATTTGATTAATTAGATAAATATAGAATTTTGTAAAACCATGATTGTTCATTTATATGTTTTTGCTTTTTTTTTTTTTTTTTTAACTACATTTGCATATTTGTGACATTAATTCTTGTAAATATTCTAATAACATTCTAAAGGGTGCTAGGTACTAGTTGGCTTATGTGGGGGGAAAAATACGTTGTTTAGGTAATGAAGCAGGGAGGAAAAGGAAAAAAACGTAGGTGGCTTAAAGCAGTCTGTAGGAGCATAATGTTCCTGATGTTTTGTTGGCCAGACAACACACATAATTATACGTTATGTGATAAAAAATAACTCGGGGGCACCGACACGGACAACATAATTTTGTAAGATGCTATCAAATTTTGATATATGAGTTTTGGCATGCGCGTAATTTAATACTCTTCATGTCCCGCTTAGTTTTGCACATAGATACGGACACATATATTAAAAAAAAATTATTTTTGTTTTTTGGTTTAAATGTGAAAATTGAGGGTGAAGATTTTGAGAGTAGAGATTATTAGAGGAATTTTCTTTTTAAAAATAACTGAGCGGGACGGAGGGATTATAACATAGTTATGTGCGTTCGCAGGTTTTAGATGATGAAAAAGGGGGCAAATTTAATTAAATATTGTACTGTTCATCATTTAATTAAAATTTTAAGCGTTTTTTTTTTTTTTTTTTTTTTGTTATTTACAGGATTAAGTGAAGTCGCCAGTGCCACAAGCGACTTCACAAAATCCTGACGCACATTGTTCAATATCGCCCCTCGCAGGGGCGACTTCTATTATATATATATGTATAATATATATATTTTTTTTAATCGAAAACGCCTCTGGGAGAGGCGATATATGGTATGTATACGTATTTTATACGTGAAGTCGCCCCTGAATTATGTTTTTTTTAATGGTTTTTTTTTTAATGCAACTTGTTCTATGTATTTATATATATATTTTTTAATCTTAAATTGTTTATTTAACAAACTTTCAATCGTTATTTTTTCTTTAATTTGAGTCGCACCTATCCTTTTTTTTTTTCCTTTAATTTGAGTCGAATACATCATTTTTTTATTATTTAATATTAAGATGTATCGAGTATGGTCGATGTTTAAATCCTGTTACGATAAAAATATAATATTTAGGTTAATCACAAATACTTAAAACATGAAGTAGTTTTTACCAAATTATTACAAATAACTTGAAAAGTAAAATGTCTAATATTCATGACCAGTCCCACAACGAGTTTTTTTCCTGTTCCATTTAGCTCTCCCTCTACGGTCCTCGATTGGGGCATCGGATTTCGTGTCTTGGGCGCGTTGTGATTGACCATCATCTGGTGTGCCGATATTCAAACTAAATATGAGATTGGAGATGTATTGAACTGTCTTGGATGACCCGCCCAATTTGGTTGTTGTGAAAAAATTGGTTCAGTTGTTGTGTAGTTGCTGACTTCCAGGAGCAAAGTGAAGGACTGATCAAACCGCATTGAATGACGATGAGGAGTGAAAAAATCTTGTTCGTTCACCATTAGAGGAACATAGTAGCCTGACTGCATTTCCATACTAGGATGCTCATGAACGGTAGAATGTGAAGGCTCGGGGAGATCGTCTGACACAAACCTAAATGGATGGGTGTTACGCGAGGTAGTACCACCAGCTCGTTGTCCGAAGTTAGCATGTGTGGACGTACTACGTCTCCTTCCTTGTTGGGATGCGTCATGTGGCATGGGCATCTCAGCTGCTTGGTGTTGTGCGTCTGGCTATGGGTGATGGTAGGTTGCACGGTGATCATGAAAATTTTGTTGTGCTTCTCGATATAACTCCTCAATCGATCTTCTGGCCGGCTCTCTCTAATCCCTCTCTCCGATAGCTACTCGATGCATTCCCTCAACGATCCTTTCCTAAAAGTAAAAGTTGTAAATAAACATATATGAGTTTGAATTTTTAATGGTTTGGATCTATTTATATGTATAGTCAATAAGAAGATGTTTACCCACCAAATTTTCAAGATATGCATAAGTTGACGGCTGAGATCCCTCTTGTACACCTATTCCAGGAGTTATCAACCGACGTGTGATCTCTTGATACCAACCCATGTATCCAATGTCCACTTCATCACCTTGGTCCCCGATCTGAGGGGCGGTTACAATAGACTGATTTCTGGTGTTCCATTGCTCCACATACTGAGCGTGTGTTACAAGCCAGTTTTGATTGAAACGTCCACGTCGATCTATTCTACCATGCAAATTTCTGTGTTCAGCTACAATCGACGGAGGGATAGACTATCGCATACCGAATTGCCGAAATACCTGATCAGGATAATGTAGCTCAACGATATAGTGATGGATAAGTGGACATTTCGATATCCATGTGTACGTAACATTAATAATGTTGTCATCAAGATATGATTGGACTGTTGGTGGGATTGACTCATACGGTCTCCAAACAAATTGCAAAGTAAAGGAAATTTAACAGTAATTTATGACATTAATTTTATTATAGAAAGGAATGAGAGAAAAATGAAGGTCATACCTCCTCCGTGGTTTGTCTATCTAGGTACTCCCGGATAGTCTTCACCTTACTGTTAAGGCTATGCGTGAAAGTGTGATATTGCAACCATTCAGCTCCATATGGTGCAATAGAGAGTTCACCGGCTTCTCCATCGATCGTACCTAAATCGAATCGCCTTCCCACATATCTAGGCCTCAGAAATATTATACGCGTCCAGGCCCAAATCTGAAAGAAAGTTCATAACATATATTTATAAATAAAGTGCAATAAATTAGATTGAACATGGTAAAAATAATGTTAAGGATGATGGTGTACCTGAAGTAACTGCATAGCCCCGCCAATGGACTTTCTATCTCTTCGTGCTGCACAACATAATTGGTGGTACAAAAACCCCAATACGGCACTTCCCCAACTGTATTCATAGCATTCAGAGATATTTTCCATTTCAGTCAAGTACAGTAGTGATCCAAGATTTCCCGACGTGTCTGGGCACATAATCGATCCCAACAGAATCAACGCAATCCCACGCGAGTACTACTCAACTTCGACGTCTTCTGTTTCATCATTCACCGGGTTATCCCTCAAATGCTTTCCAAGGGCTGTCAATGAGAATCTCGAACCACTAATTTCACCTGTGTCTGGACTTCAACCTAACAGAGCTTCACATCTACCTCTCCAATAGTCAGATGTGGATTCTGTAACTCCGTTAATCACCGGCCTTCCATCTACCCTCAATCCCCAAATGAAGGCTACATCCTGTAGTGTGACAGTGACCTCTCCGACTCTAAAGTGGAATGTATGTGTCTCTGGTCTTCATCGTTCAACCAATGCAGTGATGATAGCTGTATTAATGACGTAGTCACAACATCAATAAACCCCATAGAACCCCATCTCATGTAACATCGCTATAACTCTGTAATGCAACCTCTGATTATCGTACTCGTCAGCATAGTCATCAATCGTCCAAAAAATTCCACTACCATAGCGGCATTTCAAATTCTTATAAATATCTCCCTCGAATACCTCTGCGGAATGGTGTGTTTCTTGCTCAATTAATACCCTATTATCAATGGATCCATACTGTCCGAGGTGGTCCATGCTACGAAAATAGAGATCACCGAAACTCTGATTAGAAACAATGATATGAGATTAATAAAAATAAAAAACTAACTATAATAATAATAATAATAATAATAATAATAATAATAATAATAATAATAATAATAATAATAATAAAGAATGTAAAATTAATTAGCCATAAAAATATAGTCAATTGATGTGGAATAATAATAATAGTAATAATAACGTTGATAATAATATTTATAATAATGTTAATAATAATATTGATTAAATAATTAAGAATAATAATAAATATAATATTTTTAAAGAAAATAATAATAGAAGATTAATAATAATAATAATAATAATAATACGTAATAAAAAAAAAACTATAATAATAATATTAATATTGATAATAATAATAAGAATAATAAAAAATATAATATTTCTAAAGAAAATAATGATAGGAGATTAAGAATGATAATAATAATAATAATAATAATAATAATAATAATAATAATAATAATAATAACACGTAACAAAAAATAGCAATAATAATACTATTAATATTGATCTTAATATTGATGATGATAATAATAATAATAATAATAATAATAATAATAATAATAATAATAATAATAATAATAATAATAATAATAATAATAATAATAATAATACGTAACAAAAAATAGCAATAATAATAACGATGATAATAATAATAATAATAATAATAATAATAATAATAATAATAATAATAATAATAATAATAATAATAATAATAATAATAATAATAATAATAATAAAATTAACAATAAAAAAATAATAAATGTAGTAATAATAAAAATAAAAGTAGTGACATTACGAAAAATAAATATATATATATAAATATCAATAACCATAATAATAATAATACTAGTAGTACTAATATTAATAATAATCATAATAATAATAAAATAACATCAACAGTAGTATTCACAATAATAATCATGACAATAATAATAATAATAATAATAATAATAATAATAATAATAATAATAATAATAATAATAATAATAATAATAATAATAATAATAATAATAATAATAATAATTTTTTCACTAACATACACAATAAAAATGTAATTAATAGGCACAATTGAGGCAATCACATTATGGACCATAATAACATTACTAAGAGGCACAATAAAACATCTATTTCTTCCACTCCATATACATAAATGTTCACAAAAAGAAAAAATCATGGCTAGTCTTTTTTGTTCAATTCTTTACAGTTCACATTCATAGAAAAAAATTAATTAAAATTACATATAAAATTTTGATACCTTAATGAAGATACGTTGTAGTTGTATTTATAAGACTTCTTCGGGTCCAAATAGCCAGCACTGTGTCCACTAATTTTTGGTCAAACGAACTTCCACAGCCTTCAAAATAATTAGAAGATAATTACATAAAATATATCACTGGTATATTATACGAGATTTATAATATAAATTATGGAAAATGTGTAAGTATAAAAAACTTATAACCTATGTAAATTATCTTCAGTTTTGTGTAAGTCGTCTACACAATAAATGTGATGCTTCAAGACTTTCTTGTATAATTAAATGAAGGACAAAGATGAAGAATTTTTTTAAGAGATTGGAGGTTTAAAAGAATCCATTCTGTAAATGTTTTGAGGGGGAGAGAAGAGATATGAAGAAAAAGTAGCAAGATGATATATATATATATAAACATCCGGTCAAAACCTTCCCCCCAAAAATTCAACTTGATGTGACCTCTCACTGCTGCCCCTGCACCGCCGAGCTGCTGCACCACTGCACCCCTGTCCCCTGTCCCCCACCCCCCCTGCCCAGTCCAGAACTGGCCTGTCCACTGCCCCCCACCTGCCCCTTCCATGACTCGCCTCTGCCAGGGGCGAGTTCTCGTATATTAAGAAAAAAATACAGTATGTCGCTCCTGCCAGGGGCAATTTTACGTATAAAATACGTATACATACCATATATCGCTTCTCTCAGATGCGTTTTCGATTAAAAAAAGAATAATAATAATAGAAGTGGCCCCTGCGAGGGGCGACATTGAATAGTGTGTGTCAGAATTTTGTGAAGTCGTCTGTGGCACAGGCTACTTCACTTAAACCTGCAACTAACAAAAAAACAGCTTAAAATTTTAATTAAACGATGAACAGTATAATATTTAATTAAATTTGTGTGAAAAAGGGAGGGATGTAGTTTGCAATGCAGGGACGTGGCAGCTAGTAACCTGCATGTCGCACACGTGTAAGCTCCAAGACTAAATCAATATCCACGTCAGCAGTACAAGTATTGTATATCATGTCACCTCAAGATCCTGAATTTCATCCAGAAGATCAATGGCATCGAACCTGAGTCCGGCGTACGCGTACACAGTTGTGTACGTGAAAGATGTTGCCAAATCGGTGGCCTTCTATGCTAAGGCCTTCGGCTATCAAGTCCGCCGCCTAGACGATTCTCACAGGTGTGGTGTATATATCTACCTCTTTCTTTGTTTTTTATTAACGAATTGATAATTTAATTATATTAGATGGGGGGAGCTGGAGAGCGGGCAGACGACGATAGCGTTTACCCCAACAAAGCAACACGAGACCGATGATTTAACAGGTCACGTCGCTAGTGAGCGGAACCCTGTGGAGGTTTGCTTTGATTATGCAGACGTTGATGCTGCGTATAAGGTAGACTTGATTACTCTCTCAATGAAACGTGGATCTACCGTACATGTATGACTATTGATTAGGTTTGTATGTGTTGCAGAGGGCGGTGGAGAATGGGGCGACGGCGGTCAGCCAGCCGGAGGAGAAGGAATGGGGCCAAAAAGTGGGGTACGTTCGAGATATTGATGGCATCGTCGTCAGGATAGGAAGCCATGTCCGATCCTAGATCCATACAAATGCAATCGAATAAAACAGTGCAATTCAAATGTTCAGCGGTGGATTTTAAATGTTTATCAGTACTATGGATTTGGTGCAACGTCCTCAAATTTTCTCATTGTTTTGCTAGTTTCAGTTGTGTGTAGTTCCGTCTATTTCATCTAGCAGGTGTGCCGAGTGAAATATGGATATGTGAGAAACTCGCAAACTTTAGATTATAGGAGAGTTAAATTTTTGTGGTGGTGTTTTTCACTGTACAATGGGAAGATATTAAACTACAATTTTTACAAATCTTTAGCCATATCCCTGATAAAGCGTAATCTGGTTATCAATAAACTCCGAACGTAAAATTCCGTGGCAACGTAAAGCAATGCAAGAAACTTAAAGAACACAGGATGTTCGTGGTTCGATTCGGAGATCTACGTTCACGGGCTGAAAATATCACTTGCCGAGGTGTTTCTTTACTATTTTTTTGAAATTACCCGTAACCGTTTCAGAATACAGAATGCCAACTCTAATTTTGAGTATAATTCTCCTACTTATACTACTCAACTCAAACCCTAACTAACTCCCTACAAGCGCGCCTATTATTGCTACATGGAAGTTGGGAGAAGATCGTGGGAAAAGATCGTGGGGATCTTGTTTCCCCAATACGCCGCAATTGGGCCGCTCTATGTTGAGCGCGCGCTTCTGGGTCGGTTGTTGGGCTTATCTTCCTGGGCTCAGTTGCTCGGGTCGGGTTGATCTGGTCCGGGGTGTCAATCCGATCCGAAGTTGCTGGGTCATACCTATCAGATGCTCCCCCCACCAGCCGGAGCGAGGAAGGAGCTACAGTTATAAGCAGGGTGAAGTGTAACAGGCGCCGAGTTTGAGCAAGGCGGCGAAGCAGCAAGCAAGATGGACTGTTGTCAATGGTGAGCCGAAGTGTTCCTGGGAGCCGAGAATTAGCTGAAGCCGAGATAATCTGTGATGGGGTCCGCGGTGACCAAACGGATTAATGACCCCGAGGTGACGGAGAGGACCCGATCTATAGTGAAGCGCCCCGGAGGAAGGAAATCGACCGGAGCCGAACTAGAGTATCCCGAGGGCAATAAAGTGTAGCCGAAGGGAACGGTAATTTGGCCGAGGTGAAGGAGACACCGGAGAGCTTCCCAAAACTTCCTGGCCAAGAATGAGGTTGATGTGACTAGCGGCGCCATCATGAGAGAGAGGGATGTGAAGTGACGCGTTTTGAGATTTCCAAAGAGCCTGTCCCCCGCGCGCCTTGGGAACTGTAAGGCGCGTGTCCATTACGCACAAATCTGAAACACAGAATTTGAAAAGGCCACATCTAGGCCGTTAATCCCAAGAGTGTATAATTAGGAATAATGCACAGTACACTTCATCTTCTTCATTGCGATTTGCAAGTTACAGAAAGCGGGAAAAAAAGAGATTCTTCTGTGCTTTTGTGATCCAGCTCAAACACAAACCAAGTAAGTATGTCTTCTTCATCATCTTCTTCTTCAACTAGGGAAGTAGGGACCGAGAAGTCTCCGTTAAATGTACCACCCATACGCTTTATTATTCCAGAGAGGAGTGAAATTAGGACGGTGGAAAGAGCCGATGGCATGGAATCCAACACCCGGGCTGTAGGCTTTTATGAATGTATGGAGGGGGAATTCGAAGTGTCGGCTGTAGCACTGCGGATGACGCGGGTGCAAATAGAAGCCCTGATCCCCTCCTTTTATTTCCCGTTTAACTTAGAATATATAGTGTCGGAGCCCGGCGATAGGGCCTGTTGCTCGTCGAAGGGCTTCATTAGCGTATATATAGACCCATTGAGGATAGGTTTGAGATTCCCCCTTTGGGACGTTGTTATCCGACTGTTGAGATATTATAATATCGCCCTGAGCCAATTAGCGCCCAATGCCGTGAGGCAAGTAGTCGGGTTCACCGTGGTATGCAAGAATGCCGGGGTAGAACCAACTGTAGAGCTGTTTAGGTATTTTTTCCAACTGAAAGCCTTCGGGAAATCAAAAGGCTGGTACTCCTTCAGTCCCCGAGCACGAGGTGGTTTCAAAGTACAAAACCCCAGCAAGGTGGAGGGGTGGAAGGAGAAATTCATTTACGTGAAGACCGAAGTGGCCCTCCCGAGGTGGAGAAGGGAGGAGGTGTTAGATAACGCCCCGGTGGGGGAACGGGAGGCCGAGGTGGTGGGCCCATTCCGTACAATGGGGACTTTCAAGACCCTTTGCACCGAGGCGGAGCTGGAGGAGGCAGGATTGAGCCCATACTACTCGGGCAATGCTCATGGGGTGTCCGCCCAGGAGCAGGAGTCGGGAGCCGGGGTTGCCGAGGAGGGTAGGAACTCTTATAACTGTGTAATATTGGTGTTGTGCAGGACTAATTCCAATTTCTTTATGCAGTGGGACGCTTCAGAAAGGAACCAGTTGGAAGCCCCGCGGCACCGGCGGCGGCGAAGTTGAAGGGGAAAGTGACTGAAGTATCCCCCAGAGGGGGGGTGTCGCCCAGCCCAAGGCCATCAACGGGATCGGAGGAACGAGTGGTGGCAGCGGGGTCAACCCCCGGTACGAAGAGGAGGTCGGAACCATCCGTAACACCTCCGGGGACAGCCAAAAGACTCCGCACGGAGCAGAGCGCCGAGGTAAAGTGGACATAACTGATCTCTGAGGTATAACTGTTGCTCAAGTTAATTGTATGTTACCAGTATTGACCCCGGTATTTTATTCGTGAAGGGACAAGGGCCCACAAGTCTGCTCGGATTGGAAGGGGCGGATGCCGAGGAGCTGCTGCACTTGGCACGGGGGATTATGGAGCTCGGCCGGAGAAGCGAGAAGGAGGCCAAAGAAGAGCTGGCCGTGGTGGAGAATGAGATCGCGCGAAGTGGAGGCGGAGGCCGGGGCTCTCCGTGGTGAAACAACTCAACTGCGGGCAGAGATGAAGGCCCGAGAAGCGGCAGTTGTTGAAGGTCAAGAGGCAATGCTAAAAGCTTTCGCCGAGAAGTTGTTCCAGACGAGCACATTTCTCGACTTCCAGACCAACTTTGTCTCTGTCGGGGATACGGTCACCCGATCGGTATTGTTGGAGCAAATCAAGGAAATCTACCCGAACGTGGACGTGTATCGTCCAGAGTTCGGGTATGACTTCAATGCCGTGGCCGGGGTGGAGGAGGCCTACTATCAAGCCTTGACGCGCCTCCCGGAGTGGCCCCTCGTGAAGGCCCTAGCAGAGAAGAAAAAGATTTTAAGGGCCGAGGAGATTTCAAGCAGCGAGGTGGACCAAGACCAGGAGTTCTTGGCATTCCGTCGGGGTGACTTCGTCCCCGAGCCCCGAAACAAAGAGCCACCCCCCCGCATGGAGATTGCCGCGGAGGCTACAGAAGAGGAGGCAGGGACGACGGGAGATCGGCAGGATGTGGAGCCCGAGGTGGAGAGGGAGGTCGATGTGGAGCCCGATGCCACTGAGGGGACCGAGGAGGGGGAGGTCAGTCGTTCCCCGCAAATTTGATACCTATCATTATATAGTAGATGATAGGAATTACTGTAAATCCTTTGTACCATACTATGGACAACGTACACTTGTTTTGTTGAATAGAAGTGTGTTTGTTGAATAATCGAATAGCTGTCCAGCGATGTTTTTGAAATTCATCTTTCCCACTGATTCTGTTGCCCGATCAGGACATCGCGGAGCTGCATAACACGATAAAGAAGCTCATGCAATCATTAGATTGGTTCCGCGGATAGAAAGATAACTTGCAAAGGCAAGTAGTGCCGCGGTTAGAGAGACGGGTGGCCGCAGCGGAGAGAAGAGCTAAGGAGGCCGAGGAGGCAAGAGCTAGAGCCGCGGAGAGGGCTAGAGACCAGGAATTAAAGTACCTGTCAAAAGTGGCCGAACTGGACCGCGTCCTTATCCATCAAAGGGAGTATGACCGGATACTGACAGAGTACGGCCTGCTGACTTTTGAGGAAGTTGAGGAGCGGGTCACCGAGATACAAGGTGAAATTTCAGCACTGATGACGACGGGTTCGGCCGAGTCCTCAGAGCTGATAAGAAAGCGAGAGGTGCTGGAGTTACTGCTAGGTATGTATGAAGGACTAAAAGGCCGCGGCAGGTGGCGGCACATCGCCGAGGAGTACATCGCGAGCTCTAGCCGGGGCCAAGGTACTACAAAAGCCACCCGGAAGGGTAAAAAGAAACCAGCGGGGAAAATTCAAGGGATTGTAATTCAAGAGCCGGCTTCGGTAACTGCAGTCGAAGAAGGCCCCGTGGTTGTCGCGGAAGAGGAAGTCGAGAAGCTGGCTGAGGAGATCGAAGTGATGGACCCCGCGGAGTGGGATCCCGTGAAATGGGCCCAAACACCGAGGTCTACATCGCAGCCGAATCTTCGGGGCAGTACGAGAGGCGAAGCCCCCAGACAAGTACCAAGAGTGAGTCCGCGACGCCGAGGGAATCGTAACGGGGAAAGAGCCAGGGCTCAACGCCGAGAAGCCGCAGGATCCCGGCGGACACGAAGCAGTTCCCGAAGTGGGTCTCAACGCCGGAGCGCCGAGTACTGGCTCGGAGGCCATAAATAGTGTTTACTTTTTGTTTATTCTAAGTAATATGTAAAGAACCTTTTGGCATGTAATAAAAAAATGTAAGAAACCTTTTTGGCCTGTAAAGTTGTGCACTTTGAAAGGAAAATAATGAACTTTTAGTTAGAATTCAGTAATAATTGCCTTAACAGGGGCTCGGGAGCACCATATGTACAGGGCATAGAATCTCCCCGGACGGATCGGGCGGGAGTGAAAAAACCTCTCCGGTTAAACAGGTGAGAGGGGATACAAGTCCGGAGACGAAATGTGAATCTCCCCGGACGGACCGGGTGAGAGATCAAACTGTCCGGAGACGAATAATAATAGTACGACTACGCTAGGGCGTCCCCGTAACGTAGAAGAAAGTACAGTAAGATTCGTAAGTAAAAACTTTATTCAAAGTAATTGTCGGAACAATTAAAAAATACAAAGGGAACTCACAACGAAAAATAATGTACAAGGAATGTAAAGGTAGAAACGATACTTGTCTCGTGGTTTCATAGATAGAAACGCCTTAAGTTGGTAACATGCCAGGTTCGGGGAATCGGTGTGCCGTCAAGATGCGCTAACTGGTAGCACCCGGAGTCATGTGCAGCAATGACGCGATAAGGTCCTTCCCAGGAGGCATGCAATTTACCCTCGGAGGCAGCCTTGCTGGCTGAGTTGAGCCGGAGGACCAAGTCGCCGACATTAAACTGAGTACTCCGAACCCGGAGGTGGTGATACTGAGCTGCACGTTGCTTACACTTGGCTTGCTGGATAAAAGATTGATCACGATGATATTCGAGCTCGTCTAGATTAGCACGGATGGCTGCATTATTAGCCTCGGGATCCAAGGCGGGGACTAGGTACGCTGATTTTCGCCGGAATGACGGCTTCGGAACCGTAAGTGAGATTGTAGGGGGTCTCTCCGGTTGAGGTGTGCGGCGTGGTGCGATAGGCCCAAAGAACTTGCGGAAGATTCTCGGCCCAAAGACCCTTAGCTTGGTCTAAGCGTTTCTTTAAACCTGTAAGGAGTGTGCGATTAGTGACTTCGACTTGACTATTGGCTTGAGGATGAGCTACCGAGGTGAAAATTTGCTTAATGTGGAGCTCCTCGCACCATGATCGGAAAGGGTCATTGGCGAACTGTTTGCCGTTGTCTGAAATAATGGTGCTCGGGATGCCGAAGCGGCATATAATATTACGCCAGACGAACTTCAAGATGTTCTGACCAGTGATGGCAGTAAGAGGTTCGGCTTCTACCCACTTTGTGAAGTAATCAACAGCGACTACAAGAAATTTAAGTCCACCCGGAGCGACTGGAAACGGGCCCACAATATCAATTTCCCATTGGATAAATGGCCAGACACTTTGTATTCCAGTGAGCTCGGTTTGTGGCAGATGTTTTACACGGGAGTGTCACTGACACTTGCTGCACTTGGTCACTAATTCATGGGCATCGTTAAACAAGGTTGGCCAGTAGTACCCCCACCGAAGAATTTTTTTGGCCAACGTCCGTGAGCCGATATGGCTGGCGCAGGCCCCTTCGTGAACCTCCCGAAGAACCGGATCAGCCTAGGCGGGAGCGAGGCACCGAAGATTCGGTTGCAAGTACGACTTTCGGTACAAGATTCCGTCGTGGAGTGTGTACTTGGGTGCCTTGAGAACTATCCGCCGAGCTTGCAGCTTGTCAGTCGGCAAAGTTCCATCCCGGAGATACTGGACGATGGGGGTCATCCAATTGGGACCACTTTCGGTCAATACTGAGACCGTTGCCTCATGAATTGCCGGATGAAAGGCATCTTCGACTATGATATCCGGAGACACATTAGTGAGAACCGCGGAGGCCAGTTTACTTAGAGCGTCGGCTTGGACATTCTGTTTACGTGGTACCTTCTGGATATCAACCGAATCAAAAGTTGACATAAGTTTAAGTGCCAAAGCGAGATACCTGATCATCGTTTCATCCTTAGCGGTATAGGTGCCTTTGATCTGATTAGAAACAACCTCGGAGTCCGTGAAGAGCTCAAGATGGGGGATTGCTAAGGATTGAGCGAGCCGGAGCCCAGCGAGAACCGCCTCATATTCCTCTTCATTATTAGTTACCTTAAATTTAAACCGAATGACGTATTTAACTTCAGCGCCCTCGGGGCCAATGAGAAGCACCCCAGCACCACTCCCTCGAGCCGTGGAAGCGCCATCTACTTATAGTTGCCACTTGCGGGGTGGAGATTCAAGGGCAGCAGGGTGAGGACTATCGTTATCTGTGGAAGATTCATGATTATCCACTGGTGTCTCGGCCAAAAAATCTGCTAGTGCTTGACCCTTGATAGCTCGGCGTGGGAGAAATTGAATATCATACTCTCCTAGCTCGATAGCCCACTTAGCGAGGATCCCTGACACCTCGGGCTTGACAAGAATTTGACAAATGGGGTGATTAGTAAGAACCCTGATCTCGCGTCCTTGGAAATAAGGCCGCAAACGCCGGGCCGCCATGACGAGAGCGAGCACTGTCTTCTCCACCGTGGAGTACCGAGTTTCTGCCCCGTGAAGTACTCGGCTTGCAAAATACACCGGATGTTGCACACCATTGGCCTCGCGCACAAGAGCTGCGCTGATGGCTTCTTCGGCCGAAGCTAAATATATATAGAGTGGCTCTCCGGGGAGAGGAGCGGACAGAGTGGGCAATTGCTTAATATGATGCTTTAGAGCCTCAAAAGCTTCGGTGCACTGCGGGGTCCACTCAAATAACTTCGCCTGCCGCAAAATTTTGAAGAATGGGAGTTGGCGCTCCTCGGCCTTAGACAAAAAAACGGTTTAAGGCCGCCAAACCGCCAGTGAGGAGTTGAACGTCTTTTACTGTCCTCGGTGGTTGCAGGTCTAACACATCCCGAATCTTGGCCGGATTGGCCTGGAGGCCGCGTTGCGAAACCATATAACCGAAAAATTTTCCGGAGCCAACGCCGAAGGTGCATTTTGCTGGATTGAGACGCAAATTATAACGCCGCAAAATACTCAACGTTTCAACAATATCTTGCACACATGAAGATTGAGAGGTACTTTTTATGACTAGATCATCAACATAAACCTCAACATTACGACCAATTTGACCTCGGAAAACACGGTCCATAAGACGCTGGTATGTGGCTCCCGCGTTCTTGAGCCCGAAGGGCATTTTCTTGAAGGCAAAACATCCAAAGTCAGTGATAAATGCTGTTTTGAGGGCATCCTGACGGTCCATGTGGATTTGATGGTATCTCTTGTATAAGTCCAAGAAGCAAAGTGCCGCGTGCCCGGTAATGGCTTCGGCCTTTTGGTCGATAGAGGGCAAAGGATAACAATCCTTTGGATAGTGTTTATTAAGATCGGAAAAATCGACACACATTCGCCATGCCCCGCTGGACTTTGTTACCATCACCGGATTAGATAGCCAAGAAGGATAATGGACTTCAAACAAGATATCTGCATCTAGGAGCTCTTGTACTTCAATTCGAATGGCTGCGTTCCGCTCCGGAGCGAATTTTCTTTGCTTTTGTTGTATAGGTTTGACATTGTGATCGATGTTCAACTTGTGGGTTATGACATCCGGAGAGACCCCGGGCATGTCCAAGGGAGACCAAGCGAAGACGTCGGAGTATTCCCGCAAGGTCTGAATGATGGCATGGTGTAACTACGGCACGTCCACAGCGCCGACGGTTACAGTTTGCTTGGGCTTGGATGGATCAAGTGGCACTTGAACAGTGGTGTCCTCCAGCGATGTACATGAATTAGGTACGAGAGCCGAGGTTGTTACCTGGAGCTGCTACTTAGGAGGAACCTTTGCTGCCTTTTTGAGTGCGACGTACATGCACTCCTTAGAAACCCGCTGACTTCCGCGGATAGCCACCTCGCCATGTGATGTAGGGAATTTCAGTGCAAGGTGATATGTGGAGCATATGGCTCTTGCTGGAGTAAGCCAGTCCCGACCCAAAATCATATTGTATGGGGACGGAGTGTTAACCACGTAAAAATCCACAAAAATGGTTTTTATCGTCGGATAAGTTCCAAGGGATGCCTGGAGATTAATAACTCCGTCGGGCTGGACTTCACCCTGGGTGAAGGTCTGTAACGGTCCGGGGGCCAGTCGAAGTTGCTCACGAGGAATCCCCATTTTTTGAAAACAGTCGGTGAATATGACACTAACTGCGGCTCCATTGTCTACAAAGACTCGCTTTACTGTAACATTGGCTACGGCCATGTCAATGACGATGGCGTCGGTATGGGGGGTAAGCTCGGGAACGGGGTCTCTATCTGTAAAACTGACAGTCTCAGATTGGTGGAGGCGCTTGTGACGCAGCTCCTCGGAAGGAGGACGGCGTGCCTCTGCCTTCAAGGCATTCCGAGAAGCCCCGGTAGGGAGGGCTCCGTAAATCACGTTTATGACATGGGTAGGCAAATTGTCTCCGGGTCCTCCCGGAGGAGGCGGTGGTGGCAAAAAATGGGGTTGCTGACGATTTCCGTGGTCCTGCCGTGCATAGTTGTTTGACCCCGGCCTGTTATTCTGCCATTGCGGCCTGTTTTGACATGATCCACGGTCATTATAGCTTCCACGGTTTTGTGACGAACCTCCATTCTGGCTTGACCGAGGCTTGTCGTCAGTCCGAGCAACGTATTGTCGCAAGAAACCTTTCTTTAGACAATCTTCAATTTCCTTGCCGAGCTCTCGACACTCCTCTGTCTCATGTCCATGATCATGGTGGTACGCGCACCACTTCTCGCGGTTTTGCTTTTCAGCTGGAGCAGTCATCCGCGGACACGGTCGCAGATCGTTCTTGTGAACAGAAAGAATTTCGGCCCGTGATTTTGTAAGCGGGGTGAGTTGTGGAATATCTCCTCGAGATTCTGGACGTCCCCGGTTCAGACGAGAAAAGGCACTGGGTCGCGTACTGGGCCCAGCTGGTGCCCTATCGGACTGCCGTTTGCTAACATGCTTCTCACGCTTACGACGAGTCTGCTCCTCGGCCTTAGCATATCTGCACACAGTATTAAACAAAGCCCGGGTTGTGACCGGAGGGTTTCGAACCAACTCGGTGTAGAGCGGTCCGGAACGAAGGCCATTCATGAAGGCATTGATGATAACATCATCCGACCGGCTTCCTACTTTAAGACTCTCCGCTGTAAAGCTATCAAGAAATTGGGTAACGGTTTCTCCATCCCGTTGTTCCATATTCATGAGGTCGGCCAAAGTGGCCATGGGCTTCGCCCGCATATGAAAACGCGCCCAAAACTGCTCGGCAAGATCGCGAAAAGAAGTAACGCTACCCCGTGGTAGAGAGTCAAACCAAAGTCTAGCCTCGTCCTGGAGGTACTCAGGAAACACCTTGCACAGATGGTGAGTGCAGTTGCGATTGAACATAGTGTACTTAAAGGCGTTCAGGAAATTACTCGGATCCCCAGTGCCATTGTATACAGCCACTGGGGGGAGTTTGAAACCATCAGGGAGTGGGGCCGCAAGAATCTCGTCCGAGAATGGGGTGATAATTTCCCCGTTAGCATCAAGACCCAAGACCTTGTCGAGCTCCGCGGCGAATTGGGCCTGCTCTTGTTCCACAGGATCCAGCACACGAGATGGGTCAAGACGAGAACGCTTTGGAACGTCAGCAGGTCGACGGCGATGTGCACCGTCATATACGTCTCGGGGCCTCGACCCATTAGAGCTGCGATTATCCACCGGAGAAACTGTCCTTTGTCTTCGGCTTTCAAGTCTCGCTCGATGAGGGGGATCCTCATCCAAGTCACGCGATGAGTCCCGAGGCGGATTTCTTACTCGTTCAGCGCCATTGTTGACACGCTCACCGGAGTGTGCGCGACGGTTATTCCATTCTTGGAACAAAGCAGCGTGTTCCTGAAGGAAGGCCTGCTACACATGCGACAGCTCGGGAGCTGGCGGGGGATTAACTTGCACTGGGTCATCAGCAGGAGGATGATTCGGAATATTAGTATGCTCCGCTGGCAGATTTTGGTTTCGTTGACGGGGCAACGGAATCTGGTCCACAGGAAGATCATGACGGGACCGAGTAGGATTAGTGGACCTACGAGTATTCACCATTGCGTCTGTGATGAAAAACTAGGGTTTTCTTGCCTTCCGGTTCCCACAGACGGCGCCAATTGATAAAGCGTAATCCGGTTATCAAATAAACTCCGAACGTAAAATCCCCTGGCAACGTAAATCAATGCAAGAAACTTAAAGAACACAGGATGTACGTGGTTCGATCCGGAGATCTACGTCCACGGGCTGAAAATATCACCTGACGAGGTGTTTCTTTACTATCTTTTTGAAATTACCCGCAACCGTTTCAGAATACAGAATGCCAAACCTAATTCTGAGTACAATTCTCCTACTTATACTACTCAACTCAAACCCTAACTAACTCCCTACAAGCGCGCCTATTATTGCTACATGGAAGTTGGGAGAAGATCGTGGGAAAAGATCGTGGGGATCTTGTTTCCCCAATACGCCGCAATTGGGCCGTTCTATGTTGAGCGCGCGCTTCTGGGCTGGTTGTTGGGCTTATCTTCCTGGGCTCAGTTGCTCGGGTCGGGTTGATCTGGTCCGGGGTGTCAATCCGACCCGAAGTTGCTGGGCCATACAGCAAAAACTTTTGGATTTTACCGGAGATGTCTTTGGAAGTTCATCCTTGAATCTCTTTCTCCGTTGGCTTCTTAGCAAACTCCTCTTTCAAACTGACAAATGCACACGGCGTTGAATCTCTTTCTCCGTTGGCTTCTTAGCAAACTCCTCTTTCAAACTACAAATGCACACCGCGTCTCTCCCAATAGCTATCCGGTTGCGCCACCACGGCAAATTTAATTAACTATTGTACTGTTCACTCACCTATTAAAATAATAGGTGCGCTTTTTTCCTATTTATCAATCTAAGTGAACTCGCCTGTGACATAGGCGAGTTCACTTAAATCTAACAAAACACTATTCAATCTCGCCCCTGCAAATTTTTTTTTTTGTCAGTTAGATCTCGCCTATACTGGGACAAGATCCAAATTCTTTTTTTTTTCTTAAGATATAACTGATCTCGCCTGTGCCATGGGCGAGATCAAGTATGCGCTGAAAATACAATACGTATTTTTTTTTATGACGTATTTTAGATTTTATATATATATATTATCTATTATTTAATTATCTTTTAGGATTTTATATATATATTATTATTATTTAATTTTTTTGAGGATTTTATATATATACTAGTAAATGTGCTATTTTTTAAAACAGTAAATTAATATTAACATGAACAATACTTTTATTGAAAACGCATTTTTATTTGATAATATATAACAAAAAAAGAAATGGTCAAAATTGCAATACAATTTAATAAAATTGAGAAAAGAATATATTTTCTTACTGATTATTCTTATTATATAAAGTATTTTATTAGTGTAGTTCATTAATTTTCTAAATCAAAATCCAACTTTATTTATATTAATGAGTTCATCTTATGGATATAGGAGATCATTCGATAAAAAAATTGAAAGATTTGAGGTCATCTATGTCTTTAAAATTCTAAATCCAAATCCAACTCTATTTATATGAATGAGCTCATGATATGGACTATGAAGATTCAATTCATCCTAAAATAAAATTGCATTTTCTATGTTTTTCTTAAAATTTATTTCCAATAGAGGATATTTTGTAGGTAAACTAATAAAAATTTTTATATAAGAATAATCCTTAAAAAAATTTATTTTTGTTTCTAATAGAAGATGTTTTGTACGTAAACTAATAAAATATTTTATATAAGAATAATCCTTTAGGTTATTTGTTTCTCAATACTATTAACTGATATCGGATTCTGGATTATGTATGTTCGCTTTATTTATTATTATTGATAGGGATAACCCGGTTACTTCGGGTCGGGTTAATCCTGGGCCCACTTACTAGCCCAGCAAACACGCCAGCGACCAGGCCCAACAGGCCTGGCAATACGCATTCTGTTCAGCGAATCAAGTCTGTTCCGCGAATCAAGGCCATGATCTTTTCCCAACTGCCATGCAGATTTGGTGGGCAAGATTATAGGGATTTAGTTAGGGTTTTGGTTTAGTAGTATAAATAGGTGAAAAGAACTCGGAATTAGGGTTCGCACTTTGTACTTTGGAATACGCTCTGTAAACTCAACGTTCTAGTAAAAAGAAACACCTCGGCGATTGCCGTTTTCTGCCCGTGGACGTAGATCTTCGGATCGAACCACGTAATTCTTGTGTGCTTTTATACTGTCTACGTCAATTGTTGCTTAGATTGTGTGGATACCGGATTGCGTATTATCAATTGGCGCCGTCTGTGGGAACGACAAGGCAGTTTTTTGAACGCGCTAACCAACAATTTTTGACGTAATTCTTAATCATGGTGACGACTCGTTTGAATCAAGCTCGCCGCGGGGATCAATCCGACCAAGATCCACCCGTGGACCAAGTTGTGCCGCCAAGGCAATTGCCGGCAGGGAGTACATCCAATCATCAGGGTAATCAAAATCCTCCACCCCCTCAAGACCAGCAAAACCCTAATATTGCTGCTGCTCAACCACCGGTAAACATTCAAATCACCCCAGAACTGCTTCAAGATTTCTTGCAAGAGCATGCACATGTCCTTCAAGATTGGGCAGTTAATCGCTTACGTCCCGCGGGGCCTGCCGCGGGGCCTGCCGGCCATAATGCTAATCCCGTGGTGCCTCCACCCCGCTCACGCGATCAGCAGGACCCGAGACACCGCGGTCGCCAGGATCGACGACGGGAACGACCTGGTTCTTCCGAGGACCAGGGGAGTTCTAATGAATCACGACCTCGCAATGAGGAACCCGCTGATGTGGATCGCCGCCGTCCACTTAATGCGACCAAGAGAGTTCGCTATGCAAATCCTCATGCTCTGGATCTTCAAGAGTATGAGCGAGTTCAACGCAACGTTGAACTGGATAGAATCCTGGGCCTTGACGCCAATGGAGAGATCATCACGCCGTTCTCCCAGGAAATCATTGCCACTTCCCTTCCCGAAGGGTTTAAACGGCCAGCCATACCTCCTTACAATGGCACAGGAGATCCGGCCAATTTTCTTGGGGCTTTTCAGCACAGCATACTCAGCCATGATAGCATCACATCCCTCCAGTATTGCAAAATTTTCCCTGAGTACTTACAGGATGAAGCTCGGGTTTGGTTTGATTCACTCCCGCGTGACAGCGTATCCTCCTTCAGAGAGCTCGCCGAGCACTTTTGGGCGCGGTTCGAAGCACGGGCGAAGCCCATGGCCACCCTGGCCGACGTCATGAATATGGAACAGCGGGACGGTGAAACCGTTACCCAATTTCTGGACCGTTTTACAGCGGTAAGCCTCAAGGTCGGAAATTGCCCCGATGATGTGGCCATCAACGCTTTCATGAATGGACTCTGCCCCGGAGCACTCCACACCGAATTAGCTCGGAACACTCCGGTCACAACTCGAGCACTGTTCAAAACAGTATGTAAATTTGCTAAGGCCGAGGAGCAGACTCGTCAGAAGCGTGAGAAACACGCCAGCAAGCGGCAACTCGACAAGGCACAAGCCGGGCCTAGTACTCGACCTAGTGCATTTTCCCGCCTGACACTGGGGCGTTTAGAAACCCGAAGTGAAATTCCACAATTGACTCCGTTGACGAAGTCACGAGCTGAGATCCTTTCAATCCACAAGAACGATCTGCGACCTTGTCCGCGGATGACTGCACCACCAGAGAAGAGGAACCGTGGAAAGTGGTGCTCGTACCACCGAGATCATGGGCACGAGACAGAGGAGTGCCGGGAACTTAGCAAGGAGATTGAGGAATGCCTCAAGAAGGGTCTCTTGCGGCAATATGTCGCGCGAACCGGAGACCAACCTCGGACAAACCACAATGGGGGTTCGTCCCACAACCGCGGAGGTTATCACGACCGAGGCGCTCAACAAAATCGGCCACCATGGCAGAACAATCGGCCGGGGCCAAATAACTACGCACGGCAAGATTCTGGCAATCGCCAGCAACCACGTCTCCCACTACCACCTCCTCCTCCAGGGGGACCCGAAGACAACGCACCTCCTCACGTGATAAACGTGATATATGGAGCCTTGCCCACCGGGGCTTCCCGACATGCCCTAAAGGCAGAAGCTCGACGTCCTCCTCCCGAGGAGCCACGTCATAAACGCCTCCATCAGTCCGAAACTGTCAGCTTTACGAACAGGGACCCGGTTCCGGAGATAACACCTCACACAGACGCTATTGTCATCGACATGACTGTAGTCAACATAACAGTACGGCGAGTCTTCGTGGATAACGGGGCCGCGCTAAGTGTTATATTTGCAGACTGTTTCGAGAGGATGGGGATTTCCCGAGACCAACTTCGACCGGCCCCCGGGCCACTACAGACTTTCACTCAGGGTGAAGTACGGCCGGAAGGTATCATCACTCTCCCAGCGTCTTTGGGGACTTATCCGAAGATAAAAACTATCTTCGTGGACTTTTACGTGGTGAATTCTCCATCACCATATAACATGATATTGGGCCGAGACTGGCTCACCCCGGCAAAGGCCATATGCTCCACGTATCACCTCGCGCTCAAGTTTCCTACTTCGCATGGTGAAGTGGCTATCCGCGGAAGTCAAAGGGTCTCAAAGGAGTGTATGTACGTAGCACTCAAAAAGACTGCTAAGGTCCCTCCCAAACAGCAGCTCCAGGTGACATCACCGGTCCCAGAACCTCGGGGAAGTGTCCCATTGGGGGATGCTACTGCTCAAGTCCCGCTAGATCCGTCTAAGCCGGACCAGACAGTCACTGTAGGCGCTGTGGATGTACCATGGCTGCATCAGGCCATTATTCAGACCCTGCGAGAATATTCCGATGTTTTTGCATGGTCTCCTCTAGATATGCCTGGGGTTTCTCCCGAGGTGATTACTCACAAGCTGAACATCGACCCCAGCGTAAAACCAATCCAGCAAAAGCAGAGAAAATTCGCTCCGGAGCGAAATGAAGCCATTCGAGTTGAGGTGAAACAACTCTTGGATGCAGACATCTTGTTCGAGGTATTCTACCCCTCTTGGTTATCTAACCCGGTAATGGTAACGAAAACCAGTGGGGCATGGCGGATGTGTGTTGATTTTTCCGATCTCAATAAGCACTGTCCGAAAGACTGCTATCCTCTGCCCTCCATCGACCAAAAGGCCGAAGCCATTACGGGGTACGTGGCACTTTGCTTCCTCGATCTGTACAAGGGATACCATCAAATCTTTATGGATCCGCAGGATTCCCTCAAAACGGCATTTATCACTGCCTTTGGGTGCTACGCTTTTAAGAAATTGCCCTTTGGGCTCAAGAATGCTGGAGCCACTTACCAGCGTCTAATGGACTTTGTCTTCCGCGACCAGATAAGTCGTAATGTTGAGGTCTACGTCGATGACTTGGTCATCAAAAGCTCCTCCCATCCTTCATGTGTGCAGGACATTACCGAAACATTGCGCACCCTGCGGCGCTATAACCTGCGGCTCAATCCAGCAAAATGCACCTTCAGTGTTGGCTCCGGGAAGTTTCTTGGGTACATGGTTTCACAAAACGGCCTGCAGGCCAATCCGGCTAAACTCCGTGATGTGCTAGATCTACAGCCACCTAAGACATTCAGGGATGTTCAACGCCTCACAGGTGGTTTAGCGGCCTTAAACAGATTCTTATCGAAAGCAGCAGAGCGCCAGCTCCCGTTTTTCAGAATCCTGAGACAAGCGAAGTCCTTTGAGTGGACTCCGGAGTGCACCGAGGCCTTCGAGGCCTTAAAACGTCATATACAACAGCTGCCTACTTTGTCAGTTCCTCTCCCCGGAGAGCCACTGTACTTATATCTGGCTTCCGCCGAGGAGGCTGTTAGCGCTGCTCTTGTGCGAGAAGTGGAAGGGGTTCAACATCCCGTGTATTTTGCAAGCCGGGTGCTTCATGGAGCGGAGACGCGATATTCCGTACTAGAAAAAACCGCCTTGGCCCTTGTTATGGCGGCTCGGCGTCTTCGGCCATACTTCCAAGGACGTGAAATACGAGTCTTGACTAATCACCCTATACGCCAAATCCTTGTGAAACCCGAGGTGTCTGGGCGCCTCGCCAAGTGGGCCATTGAGTTGGGCGAATATGATATCCAGTTTCTCCCCCGCCGAGCAATTAAGGGTCAAGCACTTGCCGACTTCCTGGCCGAAGCCCCGGCAGACAATCATGAGTCCCCCGCAGACAATGACACACAGCACCACGTCACCCATGCTCCTTCACCCCGGAAGTGGCAACTGTTCGTGGATGGAGCATCCACGGTCCGAGGAAGTGGCGCCGGACTACTTCTCATCGATCCTGAGGGGGTTGAGGTTAAATATGTCATCAGATTTAAATTTAAGGTGACTAACAATGAAGCGGAATACGAGGCCGTCCTCGCCGGGCTCCGACTCGCTCAATCTTTAGGTGCTCGTCACCTAGAGCTCTTCACGGACTCCGAGATCGTGTCCAAGCAAATTCAGGGGACTTATCTCGCCAAGGAAGAAACAATGGTCAGGTATCGCTCTCTAGCACTCAAACTCATGTCAACTTTTGATGCAGTTGTTATCCGGAAAATCCCGCGTGCTCAGAATTCCAGGGCAGACGCACTCAGCAAGTTGGCCTCCGCGGTCCAAACTAATATATCTCCGGATATCATGGTCGAAGACCTCTCCCATCCAGCAATTCATGAGGCTACAGTTTCGGTACTGACCGACGGTGATCCGAACTGGATGACTCCGATCATTCAATATCTCCGAGATGGGATTCTGCCCACTGACAAGCTACGAGCTCGGCAAGTTGTACTCAAAGCTCCCAAATACTCCCTTCATAATGGAGTTCTATATCGACAATCGTACCTACAACCGAATCTCCGGTGCCTCGCCCCTGCCGAGGCCATTCAAGTTCTGCGGGAGGTTCACGAAGGGGCCTGCGCAAGCCATATCGGTTCCCGGACTTTAGCAAAGAAAGTTTTGCGCTGGGGATACTATTGGCCTACCCTGTTCAACGATGCTCATGACTTAGTGTCTAAATGCAGCAAGTGCCAACTACACTCCCGTGTAAAGCACCTGCCACAACCGAACTCACGGGCATCCAGAGTGCTTGGCCATTTATTCAGTGGGGTATTGATATTGTTGGACCCTTCCCCGTTGCTCCGGGAGGGTTGAAGTTCTTGGTCGTTGCCATAGACTACTTCACTAAGTGGGTCGAAGCCGAACCACTTACCGCTATTACCGGCCAGAATATTTTGAAATTTGTGTGGCGCAATATCGTTTGCCGCTTCGGCATCCCGAGCACTATTATCTCGGACAACGGTAAACAGTTTGCCAATGATCCATTCCGATCATGGTGTGAAGAACTACACATCAAGCAAATTTTCACTTCGGTGGCTCACCCTCAAGCCAACGGGCAGGTTGAGGTCACCAATCGGACACTGCTCACTAGCATGAAGAAGCGCCTAGACAATGCCAAGGGCCTCTGGGCTGAAAACCTGCCACAAGTCTTATGGGCTATTCGCACAACGCCGCACACCTCCACCGGGGAGACTCCTTACAGTCTTACTTACGGCTCCGAAGCCGTTATCCCCGCTGAAATCAGTGTGCCGAGTCCTCGCCTCCTCACATTAGTTCCGGATGATAATGACGAGGCTCTTCGCGCAAATTTGGATGAGCTTGAGAATCGCCGGGAACAATCGTTCATTCAGCAGGCTAAGTGCAAACAGCGAGCTGCCCAGTATTATAACCTCCGGGTTCGAGGTACACAATTCAATGTCGGGGACTTAGTCCTTCGGCTCAACTCGGCCGGCAAAGCTGCCCCCGAGGGCAAACTGCATGCTTCTTGGGAAGGCCCCTACCGAGTCGTTGCTGTACATGACTCTGGATCCTATCAGCTTGAACATATCAACGGGACCCCGATCCCCCGAAGTTGGCACGTCACAAATTTGAGGCGTTTCTATTTGTGAAGGACACATTGCAAGTACTATCTTTCCTTTAATTTCCTTTATAGTTGTTATTTCACTTTGTACTTTCGAGTTTGCTCCGGCACTTATCATTGAATAAAAATTCTTTGCTTGCATAACTTACTGTGTTATTCTTTATGTTACCGGGACGCCCTAACACAATCATACTATCATTATTAGTCTCCGGACAATTAAACCTCTCTCTCGGTCCGTCCGAGGAGGTTTGCATATTAGTCCCCGGACTCACATCACTTTCTCGTCTGTTTAACCGGAGAAATGTTTACTCCCGCCTGATCCGTCCGGGGAGGTATTTTACTCCCGCCTGATCCGTCCGGGGAGTTTTTACTCCCGCCTGATCCGTCCGGGGAGATTGGATTTATCCATACCGTGTTCCCGAACACCTATTTAAAACAGTTAACAAGTTTTCTATTGTGTTCCCGAACACCCGATTAAAGTGATTTGTAACAAGTTACTTTCATTACACCAGTTTGTACACATTACAACAGTTTTATTATCATCTTTTGAATATTACACATCAAATGGTTTCTTACATAAGAATTCAACCATAAAAAAAAAAAAAAAAAACAACAAACAAAACAACAAAAACAACAAGTATACAAGCTAATGTCTACGGCCCCCTAGCCAATATTCAGCGCTCCGGTGCTGGGACCCACTTTTCGGTCTGCGTTGGGTCCTCCGGGATCTTGAAGATCCTCGACCTCGGGCTCCGACTCTGTTACCCCTTCGGGCTCCGGCTCGGTCATCCCTTCGAGTCTCCCTCCGCCGAGGACTTTCTCTGGACACTGGCCTAGGGGCTTCATCTCTGGACTGTGTTCGGTTACTAGACTGTGGGGCCGACCTCGATGTTTGAGCCCACTGCTCAGGGTCCCACTCTGCCGGAGCCATCACCTCGATTTCCCGGGCCAGCTCCTCGACCACCTCCTCAGCAACCACCGGGAGTTCTTCTTCAATTGTGGTCACCGGAGCTGGCTCTCGGATGACTATGCCTTTGCTCTGCTCGGAGGGTTTCTTCCTGCCTTTGGTCTTCTTATCCTTCCGAGGAGCTTTCTGCGTACTCCGGTCCTGGCTTGTGCTCGCAATGAACTCTTCAGCAGAAGGCCTTCGCCTGATTCGGCCCTTCAGCCCTTCGTACATACTGAGCAGCAGTTCCAGGACTTCTCTTTTCCTCACAAGCTCCACGGACTCAACCGAGCTCCTCGACATCAACGCCGCGATGTCACTTTGGATTTCAACGGTCCGCTCTTCTACTTCTTCAAAAGTTAGAAGACCGAACTCGGACAGAATCCGCTCATACTCCTTATGATGAACGCGGACGCGGCTCATCTCAGCAGCTGTGGTTCGGTACTGCATCTCGAAGTCTTTGGCCCTTTCATTGGCTTCGACCACCTTCTTCTCTGCCGAGGATATTTGCTTCTTCAGCTTAGGAACTACATGCATTTCCAGACGACTCTTCTCACCGCGGAACCAATCCAGTGATCATCCATCAGCTTCTTTATTGTCTCATGTAGTTCAACGATGTTCTAAATAGACAACGAAGACAACCAGATCAATTACTCTCAAGTATGTAAGGAGTTACATTCAGTTCGGCAACAGACATTAAATTGCTCATGCAAGTAACCAGAAAGTAAGAGTCAAAGAAAAGGGAATTGTATTTCAAATTGCAGGAGTACAACTGTTCCAGTACATCACCCCTAACATTTCTACAAATTTACAATTTTAATTCTTCGGGGATCGACTGACCTCCCGCTCAACTGCCTCGGGTTCTTCGGGCAACCCCTCAGCTTCTTCATTTGCTGCGACGGCCTCGATCGCAGCTGGGGTCTCAGCCTCCGTCTGGGGGGGGGGGATCGGTGCTCTGGGGAGCGGTGATCGGTTCACCTCGGCAGAATGCCAGGAATTCTTCATCCTGGTCCACTTCGCAGCTGGCAACTTCTGCGGCAGTCAGAAGCTGCCTCTTCCCCCCGAGCGCACTCACCAAGGGCCACTCCGGCAGCTCCGCTAGCGCGGCGTAATAAGCCTTCTCCACCTCGGCCGCCGCCTCAGGGTCATACCCAAATTCTGGACGATTGATGTCCACATCTGGGTACGCCTCCTTAACCTCCTCCAACACCAGGGCCCGTGTGGCTTTATCCCCTATTGCCACAAACTTTGTCTGGAAGTCAAGGAATGTGCTGGAGTGTAATAACTTCTCGGCGAACACCCTCAGCAAGGATCCCTGCCCTCCAACCACGGCCGCTTCCCTCGCCTCCATCTCCGCCCGCAGCTGCATCAGCTCACCTCGGAGACCATGGTTCTCCGTCTCCACACCGCGCAGACGCGCGACCTCGGACTCGACCGAGGCATCCCTCTTGCGTGCCTGGATCAAGTCATGCGCTAGTTTGTCGTTTCGCGCGCGGAGGTCCCGCGCTGTCGCAGCTAGTCCTTCCCGGGCCTTCACCTCGCCCTTCAGGCCGACCTCTATGATCCCTCGGGCCAGCTGCAGAATCTTCTCGGCGTCCGCGCTGTCAAACCCCAGCCTACTAAGGGTCGCCTGCTCTCCCTGGACGAATTAAACACAACATAACACATGGCTCAGGCCTCTGTCACACACATCGCGTAAGTTAAACTAATGATCAGCGTTTTTTGAATATTACCTCGGTACTTGCCCCAACCCGGGGTCTTTTGGATGGTGCTTGCGGAGTCCCAGTAGGCTCCGGCCTCTTCTTTGATAACGCCGGAGACCCCGCCGGCGTCGCCCTCTCCTCTGACCCCGTCGACGGTCGCGCACTCTGTGGCATCTTCTCTCGGGGAGACACCTCGGTGGCTTTCCCCTTCTTCTTTGCCGCCGCCGACGCTGCAGGGCTTCCTGATGCTGGCTGCTTTCCGAAGCGTCCCACTGCAAATATATATCTATGGTCAGTTCTGCGCAAAACGGCAAAATTAAATAACAGGACACAAGAACTCCTACCCTCTTCGGCATCTCCATTTCCTGAATAATATGGGCTAAGCCCAGCCTTCTCCAGTTCCTCCTCGGAACAGAGGGTTTGGAAAGTCCCCACTTGCAGGAATATGTGCCTCACTTCGGCCCCCGGATTCTCCACAGGGGCGGTATCCTGCACCTCGTCACTCCTCCACTTCGGGAGAGCTATCTTATTCCTGACAAATATGAACCTCTCCTTCCACCCCTCTACTTTGCTCGGGTTTTGAACCTTGAACCCTCCTCGGGCTCGGGGACTAAAGGAATACCACCCCTTGGACTTCCCGAAGTTCTTTAACTGGTAGAAAAACCTAAAAAGCTCTACAGTTGGCTCTATTCCGGCCTGTTTACTAACTACAGTGAATCCTACCAGCTGCCTCACCGCGTTCGGCGCTAACTGGCAGAGGGCAATACCGTAGTATTTTAACAACTCTACGACTATGCCCCACAGCGGCAATCTCAACCCTACTCTAAGGGAGTCGATATATACGGTCATAAACCCCTGCGGTGGGCAACAGGCCCTATCCACGGGGGTAGGAATTATGTAATCAAGGTCGAAGGGAAGATAAAATGATGGGAGTTCCCTCTCAAGTTGCTCCCGCGACATCCGTAACGCTATGGACGACACCTCAAGCTCCACCACCGGGCATTCATAAAACGATACCATCATAGTGTTGCACTCTAAACCATCAACTTTGTCTATGGTTCTAATATCATCCCTCTCCGGGATGATATATGATGGGGGGGGGATATCTAACGGTTTATCTGAGCCTCCTACTACTTTGATCGAGGCCGAAGATGGGGCAGAAGATGAAGAAGATGAAGAGGATGACATACTTACTTGGTTTGAATTCGAAAGTGTGGATTTGAGAAATTTTTGATCTCTGATGAATCACAAGCGCAGATTTCCTCTTTTTCCCGCTTTCTAAACAGATGAATCGCAATGGAGAAGATGAAAAGTTACTGTGCAGTTATTCCCAATATAAATGCAAAAAAACCGACGGCTCTGATGCAGCCTATTCAAATTCAGTGATGGAGATTTAGGCGTGCTCTTCACGCGCTTTACAGTTACCGAGGCGCGTGGGGAACAGCTGCCTTGGAACTCGCAGAGCGTGTCACTTCACGTCTCTCTCTCTCATTATGGCGCCGCCAATCACATCACCCTCACCCTTCCTCAGGAAGATTCAAGATACACTCCGGTGTACCTTCCACCTCGGTCATGCTACCACACTCCGGTGCTCCTCCCATTTCGGCCAAACTTCTCACTCCGGTGTACCTTCCACCTCGGCCAGACTGTCATATACTTCCAACGCATTTTTTGCGTCTGGAGAATTCAATATCTCATCATATGTCCCGTACACTTCGGCCCAACTCGGCACTACGTCCATTGACTGCTCCGTAGAGTCCCTGGGGCGCGGACAGACTCAGTCACGCATAAACACTTCGGCGTGCCAGAGACCCCGGTTTTCCTTCCTTACGGTTCCACCCCGGTGACAACCGAAGCTCCTACCTCGCTTCGGCTGGGGAGGGGGGGGCATCTGATAGGGATAACCCGGTTACTTCGGGTCGGGTTAATCCTGAGCCCACTTACTTCGGGTCGGGTTAATCCTGGGCCCACTTACTAGCCCAGCAAACACGCCAGCGACCAGGCCCAACAGGCCTGGCAATACGCATTCTGTTCAGCGAATCAAGTCTGTTCCGCGAATCAAGGCCATGATCTTTTCCCAACTGCCATGCAGATTTGGTGGGCAAGATTATAGTGATTTAGTTAGGGTTTTGGTTTAGTAGTATAAATAGGTGAAAAGAACTCGGAATTAGGGTTCGCACTTTGTACTTTGGAATACGCTCTGTAAACTCAACGTTCTAGTAAAAAGAAACACCTCGGCGATTGCCGTTTTCTGCCCGTGGACGTAGATCTTCGGATCGAACCACGTAATTCTTGTGTGCTTTTATACTGTCTACGTCAATTGTTGCTTAGATTGTGTGGATACCGGATTGCGTATTATCAATTATCAATCAGTGTAATCTATTCAAAATTTATCATAATTTAATATGAATGTTTTGATAGAGAAGATAACCAAAAAAAAAAAAAAAATCTGGAATAAGATACGAGTAAGAAATTCGTGAAAAAATTAAAATGTGTTTTTATTAGTGAAAATTACTGATTTTCCGGAGTAAGAGGCAAGGAATGAATAACACTGCAAAAGAACACAAAAGTTTCCTTTGTAAAAAATTTTAATCATTTCTTTTTTTTTTATTATATATTATCAAATAAAAATGCGTTTTCAATAAAAGTATTGTTCATGTTAATATTGATTTACTGTTTAAAAAAATAGCCCGTGCATCGCACGAGAGCATTTACTAGTATATATATAAAATCCTAAAAAAAATTAAATAATATTAATATATATATAAAATCCTAAAAAATAATTAAATAATAGATAATATATATATATAAAATCTAAAATACGCCATAAAAAAGAAAAGTATTAGAAGGGCGAGTTTACGTATTTTTTTTTCAATGGATACTTGATCTCGCCCATGGCATAGGCGAGATCAGTTATATCTTTAAAAAAAAAAAAATTTGGATCTCGTCCCTGGCACAGGCGAGATCTAACTGAAAAAAAAAAAAAAAATTTTTTTTTAAGAACTCGCCCCTGGCAAGGGCGAGATTGAATAGTGTTTTGTCAGATTTAAAGTGAACTCGCCTGTGACACATACGAGTTCACTTAAATTGATAAATAGGAAAAAAGCGCACCTATTATTTTAATAGGTGCGTGAACAGTACAATAGTTAATTAAATTTGCCGCGCCACCACCGCAGCCTCATTCATTGCCAGGTGGGTGTACGAAACTGCTTCGCAGCCTCATTCACTGCCGGGTGGGTGTGCAAAACTGCTTCCACCTCCACACTGCTCAAATTCTCTCCACCACGAATGATGATATCCTTTGACCTATCTTTTACCTCCATCAACCCGTCAGGTACATCACCCCTACTTCTCCAATGTATAGTCTGTTAGAAATTTGTGTCTTGAATCTGATTCGATTTGGGTCGACGTTTGTGTCAAGGTGGAAGAAGATATTGAAGCGAATTTGGATGTTGGAAAGCAACGTGACTGCGTCGGAACGCGACGCGATCGCGTCAAATTGTGCGTGGAAGACTGGAAGATTGATTTGGAGTTGTGAAGTTGACGCGGCCGCGACGAAAAGTTGACACGAGCGGTCGCGGACGTGATAGATAGTCGTGACTACGACTGGTTAGGCGGTGAGAAGTGGGCATCTGTAGAGTGATAATGCGCAATCCGGTAACCACACAATTAAACAAGAATCTACGCAAACAATATAAGAACACACAAGAATTACGTGGTTCGATCCGGAGATCTACGTCCACGGGCAGAAAACGGCAATCGCCGAGGTGTTCCTTTTTACTAGAACGTGGAGTTTACAGTGCGTATTACAGAATGCAAAGTGCGAACCCTAATTCAGAGTTCTTTTCACCTATTTATACTACTAAATCAAAATCCTAACTAAATCCCTATAATCTTGCCCACCAAATCTGCATGGCAGTTGGGAAGAGATCATGGGCCTTGATTCTCGGAACAGACTTGATTCGCTGGACAGAACACGCGTTGCTGGGCCTGTTGGGCCTGGGCCTCCGCGCTTGCTGGCGCGTTTGCTGGGCTGGTAAGTGGGCTCAGGTTTAACCCGGCCCGAAGTAACGACCCGAAGTAACCGGGTTATCCCTATCAGATGCCCCCCCCCCCAGCCGAAGCGAGGAGGGAGCTTCGGTTGTCACCGGAGTGGTACGGCAAGCAGGAAGGACCGGGGCCGCTGGCGGGCCGGAGTGTTTTTGGTGGACTGAGCATATTCTCGTCCTTGGGGCTCTGTGGAGCCGTCAGTGGACGTGGTGCCGAGCTAAGCCGAAGTGCATGGTGGCGCCCAGCGAGAGACCAAATTTCCCAAAAGCAAGAACTGCGCCGGAAGGATATGATAGTCTGGCCGAGGTGGATTGTACTCCGGGGTGAGTAATCCGGCCAAAATGGAAGGAGCACCGGAGTGTAGTGGTATGACCGAGGTGGAAGGTACACCGGGGTGTAGTTTGAATCTTCCTGAAGAAGGGTGAGGCTGATGTGATTGGCGGCGCCATTATGAGAGAGAGGAATGTGACGTGACACGCTCTGCGAGTTCCAAGAAAGCTGTTCCCCACGCGCCTCGGTAACTGTAAAGCGCGTGAAGAGCACGCATGAATCTGAATAACTGCACAGTAACTTTTCATCTTCTTCATTGCAATTCATCTGTTTAGAAAGCGGGAAAAAGAGGAAACCTGCATTTGCGATTCATCAGAGATAAAAAATTTCTCAAATCAACCCTTTCGAGTTTAAACCAAGTAAGTATGTCTTCCTCTTCATCTTTTTCATCTTCTGCCTCGATCGAAGAATTAGGGACATCGAATGCCCCGTTAGATATTCCCCCCTATCATACATCATTCCGGAGAGGGATGATGTTAGAACAATAGACATAATTGATGGCTTAGAGTGTAACGTTATGATGGTATCGTTTTATGAATGCCCGGTGGAGGATCTTGAGGTGTCCTCTATAGCGTTACGGATGTCGCGGGAGCAACTTGAGAGGGAACTCCCATCATTTTATCTTCCCTTCGACCTTGAGTATATAATTCCTACCCCCGAGGATAGGGCCTGTTGCCCACCGCAGGGGTTTATGACCGTGTATATCGACCCCCTTAGAGTAGGATTGAGATTGCCGTTGTGGGACGTAGTCATAGAGTTGTTAAAATACTACGGCATCGCTCTCTGCCAGTTAGCGCTGAACACGGTGGGGCAGTTGGTAGGATTCACTGTAGTCTGTAAACAGGCCGGATTAGAGCCGACGGTAGAGCTCTTTAGGTTTTTCTTCCAGCTTAAAAACTTCGGGAAGTCCAAGGGGTGGTATTCCTTTAGTCCCCGAGCCCGAGGAGGGTTCAAGGTTCAGAACCCGAGCAAAGTAGAGGGGTGGAAGGAGAAGTTCATCTTCGTTAGGAATAAAATAGCACTCCCGAAGTGGAGGATTGACGAGGTGCTTGATACCGCCCCCGTGGAGAGCCCGGGGGCCGAAGTGGAGCATACGTTCCGGACAGTAGGGACTTTCAAAACCCTCTGCTCCGAGGAGGAGTTGGAGAAGGCAGGATTGAGCCTGTACTATGCGGGCAATGGGGGCACCGAAGAGGGTAGGAGTTTTTTCGTTCTTTGATATTTTGAACTTGTCATTTTGCGCAGAACTAACCATAGACCTTATATGCAGTGGGACGCTTCGGAAAGCAACCAGCATCAGGGAGCCCCGCCAAGACTGAAGCGGCCAAGAAGAAGGGGAAAACCGTTGAAGTGTCTCCCCGGGGGAAAATGCCAACCGGAGCACGACCGTCGACGGAGTCGGAGGAACGGGTAACGCCGGCGGGGTCTCCGGCCGTATCAAAGGAGAGGTCGGGGCCTGCTGGGACTCCGCAGGCACCATCCAAAAGACCCCGGGTTGGGGCGAGTACGGAGGTAACATTCAAAAACACTGATCATTACTTTAACTTACGCGAGGTGTATAGTTGAGGTCTGAGCCATATGTCACGTTATGTTTAACTTATCCAGGGAGGGCAGGCGTCTCCCAGCAGTCTGGGGTTTGACGGCGCGGACGCCGAGAAGATTCTGCGGCTGGCCAAAGGAATCATAGAGGTCGGCCTGAAGAGCGAGGTGAAGGCCAGGGAAGGGCTAGCTGCAACAGCGCGGGATCTTCGCGCACGAAACGACAAACTAGCGCATGACTTGACCCAGGCACGCAAGAGGGCTGCCTTGGTGGAGACCGAGGTCGCGCGTCTGCGCGGGGTGGACACGCAGAACCACGCTCTCCGCGGTGAGCTGATGCAGCTGCGAGCGGACATGGAAATGAGGGAAGCGGCCGTCGTCGAAGGGCAGGGAGCCTTGCTAAGGGCCTTTGCTGATAAACTGTTCAAAACCACGACTTTCCTTGATTTTCAGACGAAGTTTGTGGCCATCGGGGATAAAGCCACACGGGCCTTGGTGCTGGAAGAGGTGAAGGAGGCGTACCCGAATGTGGACATCAGTCGCCCAGAATTCGGGTATGACCCTGAGGCGGCGGCCGAGGTGGAGAAGGCCTATTACGCCGCGCTAACGGAGCTGCCGGAGTGGCCCTTGGTGAATGCGCTCGGGGAGAGGAGGCAGCTTCTGACTGCCGCAGAAGTTGCTAGCTGTGAAGTGGACTAGGATGAAGAATTCCTGGCATTCTGCCGAGGTGAACTGATCACCGCTCCCCCGAGCACCGACCCCCCCCCCCCCCCCCCCCCACAGACGGAGGTTGAAACCCCGGCGGCAATCGAGGCCATCGCAGCAAATGAAGAAGCTGAGGGGTTGCCCGAAGAACCCGAGGCAGTCGAGCGGGAGGTCAGTCGATCCCCGCAGATTTAAAATTGTACTCCTTTAGAAATGTTAGGGATGATGTACTGCTCTGAACAATTGTAATTTGCCTTGTGAAATACAATCGTGTTTTTCAGTCTCTTGAACTTTTTGTTTTACTTGCATGATCAATTTAATGTCTGTTGCCGAACTGAATGTAACTCCCTACATACTTGAGAGTAATTGATCTTGTTGTCATCGTTGTCTGTCTAGAACACCGCGGAGCTGCACGAGACAATAAAGAAGTTAATGGAATCACTTGAGTGGTTCCGCGGAGAGAAGAATCGTCTGGAGATGCACGTAGTGCCTAAGCTGAAGAAACAGATATCCTTGGCGGAGAGGAAGGTGGTTGAGGCCAATGAAAGAGCCAAAGACTTCGAGATGCAGTATCGAACCACAGCTGCCGAGATGAGCCGCGTCCGCGTTCATCATAAGGAGTATGAGTGGATTCTGTCCGAGTTCGGTCTTCTAACTTTTGAAGAAGTAGAAGAGCGGACCGTTGAAATACAGAGTGACATCGCGGCATTGATGTCCAGGAGCTCGGTCGAGTCCGCGGAGCTCGTGAGGAAACGAGAAGTCCTGGAGCTGCTGCTCAGTATGTACGAAGGGCTGAAAGGCCGAATCAGGCGGAGGCCTTCTGCTGAAGAGTTCATCGCGAGCACCAGTCAGGACCGAAGTGCGCAGAAAGCTCCTCGGAAGGACAGGAAGACCAAAGGCAAGAAGAAACCCTCCGAGTAGAGCAAAGGGATAGTCATCCGAGAGCCAGCTCCGGTGACCACAGTTGAAGAAGAACCCCCGGTGGTTGCTGAGGAGATGGTCGAGGAGCTGGCCCGGGAAATCGAGGTGATGGCTCCGGAAGAGTGGGACCCTGAGCAGTGGGCTCAAACACCGAGGCCGGTGCCACAATCCAGTAACAGAGCACGGACCAGAGATGAAGCCCCGAGGGCAGCGCCCAGAGAAAGTCCTCGGCGGAGGGAGACTCGAAGGGATGACCGAGCCGGAGCCCGAGGGGGTAACAGAGCCGAAGCCCGAGGTCGAGGATTTTCAAGATCCCGGAGGACCCAACGCAGACCGAGGAGCGGGTCCCAGCGCCGGAGCGCTGAATATTGGCTCGGGGGCCGTAGGCAGTAGCTTTTGTATTTGTTGTCTTTGTTGTTGTATATATATTTTTTTTTTTTTATATATGTTTGTAGTCTTAAAAAAAACATTTGATTTGAATATTCAGAAGATAATAATAAAACTGTTGTAACGCGTACAAACTGGTGTAATTAAAGTAACAGGTTACAAATCACTTTAATCGGGTGTTCGGGAACATGATAGAAAACTTGTTAACTGTTTTAAGTAGGTGTTCGGGAACACGGTATGGATAAATCCAATCTCCCCGGACGGATCAGGCGGGAGTAAAAACTCCCCGGACGGATCAGGCGGGAGTAAAATACCTCCCCGGACGGATCAGGCGGGAGTAAACATTTCTCCGGTTAAACAGACGAGAAAGTGATGTGAGTCCGGGGACTAATATGCAAACCTCCTCGGACGGACCGAGAGAGAGGTTTAATTGTCCGGAGACTAATAATGATAGTATGATTGTGTTAGGGCGTCCCCGTAACGTAAAGAATAACACAGTAAGTTATGCAAGCAAAGAATTTTTATTCAATGATAAGTGCCGGAGCAAACTCAAAAGTACAAAGTGAAATAACAACTATAAAGGAAATTAAAGGAAAGATAGTACTTGCGATGTGGCTTTCACAGATAGAAACGCCTCAAATTTGTGACGTGCCAACTTCGGGGGATCGGGGTCCCGTTGATATGTTCAAGCTGATAGGATCCAAAGTCATGTACAGCAACGACTCGGTAGGGGCCTTCCCAAGAAGCATGTAGTTTGCCCTCGGGGGCAGCTTTGCTAGCCGAGTTGAGCCGAAGGACTAAGTCCCCGACATTGAACTGTGCACCTCGAACCCGGAGGTTATAATACTGGGCAGCTCGCTGTTTGCACTTAGCCTGCTGAATGAACGATTGTTCCCGGCGATTCTCAAGCTCATCCAAATTTGCGCGAAGAGCCTCGTCATTATCATCCGGAACTAATGTGAGGAGGCGAGGACTCGGCACGCTGATTTCAGCGGGGATAACGGCTTCGGAGCCGTAAGTAAGGCTGTAAGGAGTCTCCCCGGTGGAGGTGTGCGGCGTTGTACGAATAGCCCATAAGACTTGTGGAAGGTTTTCAGCCCAGAGACCTTTGGCACTATCCAGGCGCTTTTTTATTCCCGTGAGAAGGGTCCGGTTGGTGACCTCAACCTGCCCGTTTGCTTGAGGGTGAGCAACCGAAGTGAAAATCTGTTTGATGTGGAGTTCTTCACACCATGAGCGGAATGGATCATTGGCAAACTGTTTACCATTATCCGAGATAATAGTGCTCGGGATGCCGAAGCGGCAAACGATATTGCGCCATACAAATTTCAAAATATTCTGACCGGTAATAGCGGTAAGTGGTTCGGCTTGGACCCACTTAGTGAAATAGTCCACGGCAACAACCAGGAACTTCAACCCTCCCGGAGCGACGGGGAATGGGCCAACAATGTCGATGCCCCATTGAATAAACGGCCATGCACCTTGGATTCCGGTGAGCTCGGTCTGAGGCAAATGCTTTACCCGGGAGTGTAGCTGACACTTGCTACATCTGGTCACTAGATCGTGAGCATCGTTGAACAGGGTTGGCCAATAGTATCCCCAGCGGAGAACTTTCTTTGCTAAAGTCCGGGAACCGATATGGCTTGCGCAGGCCCCTTCGTGAACCTCCCGCAGAACTTGAATGGCCTCGGCAGGGGCGAGGCACCTGAGATTCGGTTGTAGGTACGATTGTCGATATAGAACCCCGTTATGAAGGGAGTATTTGGGGGCTTTGAGCACAACTTGCCGAGCTCGTAGCTTGTCAGTGGGCAGAATCCCATCTCGGAGATACTGAATGATCGGAGTCATCCAGTTCGGATCACTGTCGTTCAGTACCGAAACTGTGGCCTCATGAATTGCTGGATGAGACAAATCTTCAACCATAATATCCGGAGATATATTAATTTGGACCGCGGAGGCCAATTTGCTGAGCGCATCTGCTCTTGTGTTTTGAGCTCGGGGTATTTTCTGGATAGTAACTGCTTCAAAAGTTGACATGAGCTTGAGTGTTAGAGCACAATACCTGACCAATGTTTCATCTTTGGCGACGTAAGTCCCCTGAATTTGCCTGGATACGATCTCGGAGTCCGTGAAGAGCTCGAGATACCGAACGCCCAAGGATTGAGCAAGCCGGAGCCCGGCGAGAACTGCCTCGTATTCCGCTACATTGTTAGTTACCTTGAACTTGAACCGGATGACATATTTAACTTCCACCCTCTCGGGGTCGATGAGAAGCAGTCCGGCACCACTTCCTCGGACCGCGGATGCTCCATCCACGAAAAGTTGCCACTTCCGGGGTGAAGGGGCGAGGTTAGCATGGTGATGTGTAACACCGTCTCCGGAGGACTCGGAATTGTCTCCCGGGGCTTCGGCCAGGAAATCGGCGAGTGCTTGACCCTTAATCGCTCGGCGGGGGAGGAACTGGATGTCATATTCGCCCAACTCAATGGCCCATTTGGCGAGGCGCCCAGACACCTCGGGTTTTACAAGGATCTGGCGTATAGGGTGATTAGTCAAGACGCGTATTTCACGTCCTTGGAAGTATGGCCGAAGACGCCGGGCTGCCATAACAAGGGCCAAGGCGGTTTTTTCTAGAATGGAATATCGCGTCTCAGCTCCATGAAGCACCCGGCTTGCAAAATACACGGGGTGTTGAACCCCCTCCACTTCTCGCACAAGAGCGGCGCTAACAGCCTCCTCGGCGGAAGCCAGATATAAGTACAGCGGCTCTCCGGGGAGAGGAACTGACAAGGTAGGCAGCTGCTGTATATGACGTTTCAAGGCCTCGAAGGCCTCGGTGCACTCCGGAGTCCACTCAAAGGACTTCGCTTGTCTCAGGATTCTAAAAAATGGGAGCTGGCGCTCTGCTGCTTTCGATAAGAATCTGTTTAAGGCCGCCAAACCACCTGTGAGGCGTTGAACATCCCTGAACGTTTTTGGTGGCTGCAAATCTAATACATCACGGAGTTTAGCCGGATTGGCCTGCAGGCCGTTTTGTGAAACCATGTACCTGAGAAACTTCCCGGAGCCAACACCGAAGGTGCATTTTGCTGGATTGAGTCGCAAGTTATAGCGCCGCAGGGTGCGCAATGTTTCGGTAATGTCCTGCACACACGAAGGATGGGAGGAGCTTTTGATGACCAAGTCATCAACATAAACTTCAACATTACGACCTATCTGATCGTGGAAGACGAAGTCCATTAGACGCTGATAGGTGGCTCCAGCATTCTTGAGTCCAAAGGGCAGTTTCTGAAAAGCGTAGCACCCAAAGGCAGTGATAAAGGCCGTTTTGAGGGCATCCTGCGGATCCATAAAACTCTGATGGTATCCCTTGTACAGATCGAGGAAGCAAAGTGCCACGTACCCCGTAATGGCTTCGGCCTTTTGGTCGATGGAGGGCAGAGGATAGCAATCTTTTGGACAGTGCTTATTGAGATCGGAAATATCAACACACATCCGCCATGCCCGACTGGTTTTCGTTACCATTACCGGGTTAGATAACCAAGAGGGGTAGAATACCTCGAACAAGATGTCCGCATCCAGGAGTTGCTTCACCTCAACTCGAATAGCTTCATTTCGCTCCGGAGCGAATTTTCTCTGCTTTTGTTGGATTGGCTTTACGCTGGGATCAATGTTCAGCTTATGAGTAATCACTTCGGGTGAAACCCCGGGCATATCCAGAGGAGACCATGCAAAAACATCGGAATATTCTCGCAGGGTCTGAATAATGGCCTGATGTAGCCATGGCACATCCACAGCGCCTACAGTTACTGTCTGTTCCGGCTTAGACGGATCTAGCGGGACTTGGGCAGTGGCATCCCCCAACGGGATACATTCCCGAGGTTCCAGAGCTGGTGATGTGACCTGGAGTTGCTGTTTGGGAGGAACCTTAGCAGTCTTTTTGAGTGCCACATACATGCACTCTTTTGAAACCCGCTGACTCCCGCGGATGGCCACTTCACCATGCGAAGTGGGAAACTTTAGCGCGAGGTGATACGTGGAGCATACGGCTTTTGCCGGGGTGAGCCAGTCCCGGCCCAATATCATGTTATATGGTGATGGAGAATTCACCACGTAAAAATCCACGAAGATAGTTTTTATCCTCGGATAAGTCCCCAAAGACGCTGGGAGAGTGATGATACCTTCTGGCCGGACTTCACCCTGAGTGAAAGTCTGTAGTGGCCCGGGGGCTGGTCGAAGTTGATCTCGAGAAATCTCCATCCTTTCGAAACAGTCTGCAAATATAACGCTTACCGCGGCCCCGTTATCCACGAAGACCCGCCTAACCGTTATGTTGGCTACAGTCATGTCGATGACAATAGCGTCCGTGTGAGGTGTTATCTCCGGAACGGGGTCCCTATCCGTGAAGCTAACAGTCTCGGACTGTTGGAGGCGTTTGTGACGTGGCTCCTCGGGAGGAGGACGTCGAGCTTCTGCCTTTAAGGCATGTCGCGAAGCCCCGGTGGGTAAGGCTCCATATATCACGTTTATCACGTGAGGAGGTGCATTGTCTTCGTGTCCCCCTGGAGGAGGAGGTGGTAGTGGGAGACGTGGTTGCTGGCGATTGCCAGAATCTTGCCGTGCGTAGTTATTTGGCCCCGGCCGATTATTCTGCCATGGCGGCTGATTTTGTTGAGCGCTTCGGTCGTGATAACCTCCGCGGTTGTGGGACGAACCCCCATTGTGGTTTGCCCGAGGTTGGTCTCCGGTTCGCGCGACGTACTGCCGCAGGAGCCCTTTCTTGAGGCATTCCTCAATCTCCTTGCCGAGTTCTCGACACTCCTCTGTCTCATGTCCGTGATCTCGGTGGTACGCGCACCACTTTCCACGGTTCCTCTTTTCAGGAGGCGCGGTCATCCGCGGACAAGGTCGCAGATCATTCTTGTGGATAGATAGGATTTCAGCTCGTGACTTCGTCAACAGAGTCAATTGTGGAATTTCACTTCGGGATTCTAAACGTCCCGGTGTCGGGCGGGAAAACGCGCTAGGTCGAGTACTAGGTCCGGGTTGAGCCTTTTCGGATTGCCGCTTGCTTGCGTGCTTCTCACGCTTCTGGCGAGTCTGCTCCTCGGCCTTAGCAAATTTGCACACTGTTTTGAACAGTGCTCGAGTTGTGACCGGAGTGTTCCGAGCTAACTCGGTGTGGAGTGCTCCGGGGCGGAGTCCATTCATAAAAGCGTTGATGGCCACATCGTCGGGGCAATTTCCCACCTTGAGGCTTACCGCTGTGAATCGGTCTAGAAACTGGGTAACGGTTTCACCGTCCCGCTGTTCCATACTCATGACGTCGGCCAGGGTGGCCATGGGCTTCGCCCGTGCTTCGAACCGTGCCCAAAAGTGCTCGGCGACTTCTCTGAAGGAGGATACGCTGTCGCACGGGAGAGAATCAAACCAAACCCGAGCTTCATCCTGTAAGTACTCGGGGAAAATCTTGCAATACTGGAGGGATGTGATGCTATCATGGCTAAGCATGCTGTGCCGAAAAGCTCCAAGAAAATTGGCAGGATCTCCTGTGCCATTGTAAGGGGGTATGGCTGGCCGTTTAAACCCTTCGGGAAGGGAAGTGGCAATGATTTCCTGGGAGAACGGTGTGATGATCTCTCCATTGGCATCTAGGCCCAGAATTCTATCCAGTTCAACGTTGCGTTGAACTCGCTCATACTCTTGAAGATCCAGAGTGTGAGGATTTGCATGGCGAACTCTTTTAGCCGCATTAAGTGGACGGCGGCGATCAACATCAGAGGGTTCACCGTTGCACGGTCGTGATTCGTTAGAACTACCGTGGTCCTCGGAAGAACCAGGTCGTTCCCGTCGTCGATCCTGACGTCTGCGGTGGCCCGGGTCCTGCTGATTATGCGAGCGGAGTGGAGGCACCACGGGATTAGCATTATGGCTGGCAGGCCCCGCGGCAGGCCCCGCGGGACGTAGGCGATTAACTGCCCAATCTTGAAGGACATGTGCATGCTCTTGTAAGAAATCTTGGAGCAGTTCTGGGGTAATTTGAACGTTTACCAGTGGTTGAGCAGCAGCAATATTAGGGTTTTGCTGGTCTTGAGGGGGTGGAGGGTTTTGATTACCCTGATGGTTGGATGCACTCCCTGCCGGCAATTGCCTCGGCGGCACAACTTGATCCACGGGTGGATCTTGATCGGATTGATCCCCGCGGCGAGCTTGATTCAAACGAGTCGTCACCATGATGTTTGGATGCAACGTGACCGTAAAAAATTGGTGGTTAGCGCGTTCAAAAAACTGCCTTGTCGTTCCCACAGACGGCGCCAATTTGATAATGCGCAATCCGGTAACCACACAATTAAACAAGAATCTACGTAAAGAATATAAGAACACACAAGAATTACGTGGTTCGATCCGGAGATCTACGTCCATGGGCAGAAAACGGCAATCGCCGAGGTGTTCCTTTTTACTAGAACGTGGAGTTTACAGTGCGTATTACAGAATGCAAAGTGCGAACCCTAATTCAGAGTTCTTTTCACCTATTTATACTACTAAATCAAAACCCTAACTAAATCCCTATAATCTTGCCCACCAAATCTGCATGGCAGTTGGGAAGAGATCATGGGCCTTGATTCTCGGAACAGACTTGATTCGCTGGACAGAACATGCGTTGCTGGGCCTGGGCCTCCGCGCTTGCTGGCGCGTTTGCTGGGCTGGTAAGTGGGCTCAGGTTTAACCCGGCCCGAAGTAACGACCCGAAGTAATCGGGTTATCCCTATCATAGAGGTCACGTCCGTGACCAGTTGGTCGAAATATTGTTCTGTATGGTTGCGGGCACGACACATAGTCGTGGCCGCGACACGATGGGCGGTAGATTTTGTGCTTGCACGATTTAGACCCAATTTGATTCCTTTTCTGTATAATATTAGTTTTTGGAGGCTTATAAATAAGTTCTATTGGAGTCCTTTGAGTAAGAGAGAGATTAGAATTGTTTGATTTTGTCTTTGGCTTGATTGTTCAAGTGTTGGAAAATTGTTTGGGTCAATTGATACTCGATTTTGGTTTTTGTTTGATAGGATTGTTTGAACTCTTTTTTTTTTTATATTAAATTTGGGATCATCCCGTTTGATTGTTGACGTAGCTAACAAGTTGTTAGCGAACCACATTAATTCTTGGTGTTTTTGTTTTTTTTGTTTCTTTACGCTTATTATTTGCTTTGATCACTTATTTCCCAACATAATCGCTCATCTTCTCTCATGCATTTCGATGTTCTTTCTGGATCTTTCAGATATCTAAGCATCACACCGCCGCCTCTCAACACAATTTTCCTCATCGTCGAACCATCTCTGACCACACTCATGCCGGAATCAGGATCCACGATGTCAACTTCTGGAAAACCCGATGGTACTCACCCCTTGTCTGCCTCCAAATTGGCTCTCTCCGCCCTGGTAATATGTTCCATTCTTTCTTCCACGCACATGTCACAATTGGGCCGCCTATCTCTGTCAAGCCATACCCGTGACTTATGATGAAGCCTAGTGATTCAGCTCGGTGAAGCACTGCAGCAGGCGCTGGTGACCCGGCGGTCATAATATGGACCGGTGTTTTCAGGGGTTTGCTGTTGGGTTAGTTGGTTAACATGTTGAGTACAACGGTGTTTTCAGGGGTTTGCTGTTGGGTTAGTTGATTAACATGTTGAGTACAACCGGTGCACCGCACATGTGTGTTACTTTATACTTTTCTATTGCTTGGCAGATGGATGGCGCATCGACACGGCGAAGGCACGCATTAGCACCGCCCACCGTCGCCATGGCCCATGCGTAACTCCACCCGTTAATATGGAACATTGGCGGAGTCCATAAGTACACCGACTGCTTCGGAACAGACCAGTCGAACAAGGAATTCATGGATTGCAAGAAAGTTCCACGATGGCTACGCATCACCCTCTTTGGAGAAGAGGTGGTGCCTGAGGTGTAATTTAGGGCAATAGGATCCAACTCGCTGTCTGGACGAATCCATTTGAACCCCGAATCACCATTGTCCACCATGTTCTCGTAATGAAGATAATGACTGGAATCTTTTGAATGAATCAGTTTTGCTTTCATAAGCCTCATCGCTAATGAATACTAAAGGCGGGCACTGTAAATGTGCAGGGAATAGTGAAACAGCTTCAAGAACAAGACCTGCAGATTGGACATCCACGAAAATGAGCTTGGAGCCGCTATGCTGGAGTAAATTGGAGATGGCACTAGCGTTGAGGCGGAGTTTGATAGTATTCAGGAGTGCACCGGCCATGGGAACTGCAAAATGGAGCTCACACATGGTAGGGACATTCGGTGCGATGACGGAGACGACATCGCCCCTCCTGATGATGTCGAGGGAAGCAATGGATGAGGCGAGCTTCAGACATCCGATATGAGTTTCGGACCAATTACGAGTAGTCTCGTTGTACAGGATCGAAGGGCACTCTTCGTAGACAACAACAACCCTTTGGAGAAAATCTATAGGTGTGAGAGGGCTTAAATTAGCCGCTGATCTTGGTTGTACCTTCGCCGTGCTATCAGACCGGAGAGAACACTGCTGAAGAGTTGTTTGAGGGAAAGTGATACTGAATTAGCTTGGACTGTACCTTCTAACTTTGGTGAGGATAACAAATTACGTGGTTTATTATGGACGGTTGAGAAAGAAGAAAGAAGCCATGAAATTGAGTGTGTTAGTTTGAGAGAATACATGGTTTACTAGGTGTTGTGTTTGCGACATTTATAATGGCGGGAAAATTGTCATTATCATTGGGTGTGTTGACTTGCCCTACTCCATTGAGAATTGGGTTAGCCTAGCCGTGTTTTTTGAGGGGTTGCTGGTAATATATTTATATACATCTCATAACATTTTGCTCACCTTTTATATTAGAGACAAACCCTAACTCAATTCCAATCAACAAAACCAAACACCTATTTATTTAACCCAACATTCTCTTTCCACTTTATTTCTTTCACAATACTTCAATTTCCTCCAGTCATAAATAAACACTGCCATTATGTAAGTTTATCACTTTTAAAAAAATATCCTTATGTTATCACTAAACTCAATTCATCCTCTAATTTGTAAAAATATTTAGAAACATCATTTTAGTTTTAGCAACAAGTAAAACTTCCGATCGTTGCTGATATCTACTCCACATCGGCAATAACCAGTAATTTTATTTGATGCTGATGGTAAAAGGACATTTTTGAAAAAATATCAAGTCACAATATCATTCAACTTTGAGATAACATGTTAAACCTTTTGTAAAAGATAGTACAGTTTCAGGGCGAAAATAATACTTTTTCATCATGATAATTTAGACAATCCATTTTGCCCCTAAATTTCTAAGGGTCCGCTTGGTTGCAACTCATCAATGACAATGACAAAGAGTATGAATGAAAGGTCAATCATATTGTGGAATGAAATTGGGGAAATTGTTAATAAAATGGGTAATGATTAACCTATTTATTATGTACCAAGCACCATAAATGAGAATGAATCTTCGTTCATTCCCATCTCTTCCCCTAAAACCCTCTAACTAAGCGGACCTAAATTATATTGACTTTTTGAATCAAGATAATTTGAATTACCAATTTTCCCCTAAATTTGTAAACGTTATTTTACTAAACTATTTTGCGTTTGGCTTCAATTCATTTTATTTTATGAGTACTAGAAGGATTCAAAGCGTCGGGGTGTAAGAACTTTAATGTGGAATTACGCCAAAATAATATGATAACGTAGCGTGTGTATATTAACTATAGACTTTTTGAACAAATGAAGTAGCACATGTAGCTAATTTGTTTGAGGGTTATAATTTACTCCAATGTAATGTTATATTTGCTTTAATGGACATCATATAAATGAAGCAAAAATTTGTGTAGACAGAGTGCATAATAAGTTTATTGTGTATGACAATATTGTATGAACAAATCAATCATATTTTATCAATTAATAAATCAACCATACTATATGAATAAATCAACCATATTGATAGAGGTATATTGTATGAGTAAATTAACCATATTGTATGAGTAATTAACCATATCTTAAGTGTACGGAAAAAAAAAATTATATGAGTGATGCACCATAGCACTATTGTGCACATGGTGCACCCAAACTCCACTCATAAATATGAATTATAATTTTTTTTGAAAAAAGTTACTTTTTTCAGGGAATTGGAGAAAGTTACTTTCACTTTGGGGTAAAGGTTCAATTTACTCTCTAATTTGATAAGGTGATTCTGTATCCCAAGTACTTTTATTCTTGTTCTTGTATAATAATTTTACACACCATCTGTTCCATATTAATTAATATTTTGATTAATTGATATTTTAGGATGTTCTTCTCTTTTTCTATTAATTGACGTTTTACATATTTTTTACAAATTCTACCAATTTTTTTCCTGGGATCAATCCTAAAATATCTCTATATACTTTTCAATCTATCAGAGATATTTTGATTTGGTCAAATCTTTAGCTGATGGTATATCTGTCAAAATATTTAATCATTAATTCTTCTCTTTCATCCTAAAATGTCAATTAATATGGAACAGAGGGAGTATATGACTATTAATGTGATGTATATTTAACGTGTTTTTAATATAACTAGTAACTAGTAATAGTAATTACCAAGCAACTAATTACTACTTTCTCCATTCACGAAAAAAAAAGTCATTTCAGAGAATATGCTTTTCATAAAAATAAGTCATTCTAGCAAATTTCTCCCATTTCTTTTAATATTGTCTATAGTCAAATTTACATAATTTTTTCTATAAATCTCATAAGATTATCATTACCTAATTTATGTGTTCTCTCTATTGATAAATTGATCACCATTCTCTATTATTGGAGAGGAAAAATGAAATTTAAGATTATAATAACAAATTTTCTAAAAGTATTTCTGTCCATCCCATAATTTTTTAATTTTTAACTAAAAGTCTAAAATAAATTTTTTTTTTTTGTTTTTTTTTTTTGTGAATGGTTGGAGTACATATTAGTGGAATATGATATTATTATCCAGATTTGTTAAACGTTATTTTCAATAAAGATATTTAATATAATTAAAATCTCTCATTGTTGTTCTTTGAAATATATAAAGATATTTTAAAAACTATAATTTCTATATAATTTGTTAAATGCAAAATAATAAATTCAATTAAACGTTTTGAGTAGTAAGAATATAAGACTATATATCAATATGAATTTCTGTTTATTTTTGTTATATTTTTATAATTTTTTCATAGGATATGTCTAATATCCTAATAAGAAAATAAAAATATCATAAAATAAAAAAAATAGTATTTCAGAAAAAAAATTATATTTAGATTGATTTTATCTCTCAAAATAAAATTATTATCGATATACTCCCTCCGTCCCGCTTAAAGCTGCCTACTTGCCTTTTCGGTCCGTCCCAACTAAAGTTGCCACCCCAAAAAAGGAAACTAATCCCACAATCCCCACCCTCAAAATCTCAACCACTCAATCTCCACCTTTAAAAAAGTTAAATAACTGTTTTTTCTTAACATCCGTGTCCGATCAAAGTGGAAGCTTTAACCGGGACGGAGGGAGTATTATATGTAATTTTAATTACATTCGAGGAGTATATAAATATCTATATTGTTATTTCTTAATTTTTATGTTCACTCTATTTTCTTTATTTTTTTTCTCCTCCTAAAGCAGTGAAGTACAACATAAATCTAAACTTAAACGACATGACATATTCGAGCAATTTTTCAATATATATTAATAATAATGTAGTCTCATAAAATATTTTTTGTTTTAATGATTGACAACATGAATCTTAAGTAGAGTAAGGGAATATTTTGATAACTTGATCTATTGGGTAGTGATGTTTGAAAGCTGCAAATATATAAGGGAGACTATACAAATATATCACAATGCATTACGGTTTTAAGTATAACACAATCTTTCAATAACTGCTGATTAAATCACAATCGATCTTAATTTTATCAATTATAGCATTCGTCTATTTTTCTGTTATATGTTCGCCTACGTGGCTGACCGAAGTCGACTTGGCTGCCACGTGACAATGCTTACTTAGAAAATTAGTAATGCAAAATAAACAAAATATCACAACGTTTCATATTTTAACAATTTTTTAAAATTCTTATACTACCATATCATACCATACCGAAAATTCGGTATACTGAAAATTTTAATTTTTTCGATAATTTTTTAGTATGATAAGTACGGTATTTCGACATTTTGTTATTTTTCCCCACCCCTACATATTTCATCCGGTTAATATTGTGAAAATTCATGACCTTTTAGTTCAATTATCATTTAGAACATGACTTTTCAAGCATAACATAGACATACACTACCGTTATATGATTTTTTTCAATTCAATACATTTGAGAAAAGTTTTTGCTCCAATTGCCACTACAAGAAATTTCAGTTTTCGTGACGATAAAATTCGTCATATAAAAGTCATATTTCGTCACTGTAAGTTTTTGGTGATGAAATTTTAGCGTCACAAAGATCGTCATGGTATGTCCGTGGTATTAGGTATATGTGACAATATTTGAATTCGTCACTAAATGTATGACTTTTGATGACGTTAAATGTCATCGTCACCATATATTACAATTTATGGTGACACCTAATTCGTCACTTTTAGCATCCAAATTTTGTCATCTTATATTGTATTTCGTCATTCAAAGTAAACATATAATATAACGAAACATATTTTTGTCATCAAAATATGAAATTTTACCGACGAAAATCAATATATTACCCAATTCATCGAACTTTCGTGACACTTTCATCGTCACAACTACATTCACTATTTCGTCATGTATATAATAAATCGTCATAAAAGAATTACTTTATGGCTACAAAATACCTACCGTCATTTTATCAATATCTATAATGACAACACATTACGTTAGCAAAGATTAAAAATTAGTGACAAAAGTTTCACCGTCACTAGATGAGTACAAGTGGTGACGACATGATTTCGTTACAATAAAATTGTATAAAGTGAGTAGAAGAGGTGACGCCATGAGTTTGTCACCATATCTGCTGACAAATTACTTTTTTCGTCATATTATATATATGTACGACGATTCACTAGTTGTCACGGATGATTAATTTTTAGTGACTTTTTTTCCAAACCGTCATTTAATAAATTTACATATGACGCTAAATATATTCATAAGCAATTCGTCATGAAAGTGTAATTTTAACGATAAAACTAAAAAAACATGATAGAAGTAGTGATGAAAAGAAACATTTTTGCTGAATAAATATATAAAGAGACGATTTAATTCTGATACCAATTTGATATCCAAAGTAAGAACATTTTTGGAACATAAAAAATAACTAATTAACAATTATTACTTAAAAAAAGTACCATGAATACTTAGAAAAATGAAAAATTGTTCTACTAAAGCTTATTCCCAAACTTCACTCTGTACTCCAAAATGCTAATGATGAAATTCTCGTCTTTTACCTGCTCCACCATTGCATCAAATCAAGAAAGGCAAAAAATTAATAGAGAAGAAAAGTATATAAAGTTTTATAGTTCAATATAAAAAGAAAAGTATATAATGAAAAATAATGTCATAAGAAATAGTAGCAAGATCATGCTATACAACATAATATATATAAAATGTTAGCAAAATTTCACAAGATAAGGTACAAATACACTTCTGTATTATACGCCATAGTACAAACAAACACTCGAACTAATTTTTGTCCAATTAAACAATTGATGCTTTTAGATCAACCAGATAAACACTTCAACTTTTCAATACCTAAATTTGGACACTTTCGTGGAAATCCAAGTAACATCGTTAAATGAAATCACTTTCCTCATTTTATATTTTCTATACTAAATCAAAATGAAGATGAATTACCAGAGACGAGTCAAAATGTCAATTCACAAGGAGAAACACACACATACAAAATGTAAGATAAAATAATAAAAAAATAGTTATCCATATTATCCAAGAAACATAACCGGTCCTTGTGTGTATACATATCTAAGCTATTACAAAACCATGGATATTTGATTCCCACAATGATCATCATTTCTGTAAAGTTTGCAAACATGCATCAAATACAACATTTCCGGACATTATTTCTGTAGAATTAATTATTTACTCTATATCAGCTGATTGTACTGGACTAGGAATAAGCCAACTAAAAGATCAAACAACCCAACAAAGAATTAAGGTGCGAAAAAACTTCACATCTAACCCATGTCTTGATTTTGTGTTGAACGTCATCACACTTGACAAACCAACACCTTGTGCATAACATCATAATCTAACAATATGTTAATGTTCTTCTTGTGGGAGGAAAGAGAAGGGAAAAAAATAACAGTTTCAGCATAACCAAAAAAAATAATGCATAGCTCAATATTGCATTTCTAATTACGTCCACTTCTCGGCATCTACATCAATTGACTTTCCTTTGGGTGGATGAACTACTCATATTGAAGCAATCTCAAATTTCAAATTCGTACTTTAGTAGCTAGCTTATAAGTTAAATCCTATTCTTTCTTCTGAGCATGGTAGAATTATTTATTCTTTTCTAAAGAAAAAACATTATTGACACCATCTTCAAAGGTAATATTAATAACATGTATATGGTATCAAAGGTTACACTATACTATAATTGAACATTAAAAAATTAAAGCTAAATTTGTTAGTGCAAGAACATAGCATCCCGTGTAGTCCAAAAACATAATTTTATTTTTTCTAGTTGCGATTAAACTTATTTAATACAACACATCAGAAAAAAAAAATACTCATGAAACACGCGGATATCAAACGTCAAATCACCATTAACTCGCAAATAGCAATACTCAAGAAAGACTTAGATATAACACATCAAACATCTTAATTCAACGGAAAATGCATATCAGCATATAAATTTGCATGTAAGTAGAAAATTATAACACAAGAAGAACAGTAAAAGCCTCTCTGTCAGAAATATGTTTGCTTAGCAACTTTTTCCTGTTTCCGTTGTTTGTTCACATCACTGATATGCTGTCAAAGTAAAAAATATCTATAAGAGTATTACCATATTTTTGTTGGAACATGTAAACATAAACACGTTTTCACATTATTACCTTGTATTTAGGTGATGCAAAATAATAATAATAATAATAATAATAATAATAATAATAATAATAATAATAATAATAATAATAATAATAATAATAATAATAATAATAATAATAATAATAATAATAATAATAATAATAATAATAATAATAATAATAATAATAATAATAATAATAATAATAATAATAATAATAATAATAATAATAATAATAATAATAATAATAATAATAATAATAATAATAATAATAATGCACAACACTAGAGCGAAACATATACAGGGCCATAATATCTAAACTATGTAAAAAATTTAAAATTGAACATCACAACTTTTGTACGTTCACACACACACCCACATAAATGTGTCCCAAGTTGTGCTTAAAAACAACCGATGCATAGGTATAGCATCCCCTAACTAATGAACGAAGGACAAAATTTATGCAACAAACCACCTAGAAAAGATGTAATAAAGCCATATATTCCCTTACACATAGCCAACAAAGTATACCAAATGGCAATGGCAGAAATTGAAGCAATCGTCAAATATGGGGAGATTCCTTAATCAGTCTAAATCAGTACGACACACAATGAGATTGAGCTTACGGTTGGCAATTGACTCAGATTTAGAAACTTCACAGTTCAAATCTGAATACTGGCCCAAATATAATTAAAACACCAAAATTGTAATAAATCTCACCAAAATCATGTGGTAAGACACATTCGAATCACTATGTAGCAACACACCAACAATCATGAATAATTCTTAAAACTAAATAAATACCACAACTTTTACACAATTGGGTTTAATAAATTTAAGAGCAACAATTAGCTGAAAGGAAAAGACAATCATTTATAAAAGAGCTTCTACTCTGATCATATAACTAGTTGAATGAAAATGGCAATTCGATTTTGGTGAAGTAACCTACAACCTTGTCAAAACTTGATTACAAAACTCAAATAATTAAAATTAAAATGATTATGATAATAAAGTAAGTTTATAATAATGAAATAGACAATATGTTAGACTCTATACTTGCCTGAGAGATCCACATATGGGTATTTGAAATCATTCTTGAAAGCAACAACGGGAAAGAAAGCTTCTTCGTCAGCAGAATAGAATGTGATTAAACCTACTTAAGGGACATTCTTATTGATCTCCCTTATTATGGCTCCAGATTTCTGTGGAATTAATACTACAGTGGAAACCACAAAGCTAAAAAATGCTACTAGAAGAAATTATTTGGCAGCCATTAATGATTTCTTCGTCTAAATGGCCCTTAGTTTTCAAGAAAAATAATAAATTAAATTTGGGACAGGTATATATAGTGATGCATTATTGCAACCGATCGATGGAGCAGAAGAAGATGGTATGGCTACCTGAAATGTGGGATGGCGATCAACGGTAAATTTGCACTGCCTGAAAGAGGAGCGGTAATGCGTCGGATCACCACAGATAGAGGCGGATTGCTGTGGACTGGAGACGTCGACGTGCGGCGATGGACTGGAGATGCCGAGGTGCGACTGTGGATTGTGCAATCGGAGAAGGCAAGTTCCTCCGATTGATCCTAATTTAGGGCTGAAGGTGCAATAAATAGCCTGGACAGGCTGGACTTCCACTCTCTTCAATTTAGAGTTAATCGTCTTTTGTTAAGGTATTATCCAACTAATAGAACCATTTTATATAATGTCCTATTGTACCTGTCTAAAAGGAAACATTTTATTAAAGTGTCTCTACTAGTGATATAGGACCATTATATTAATTGAATAAAAAGGGGCCATTATATTACTTTCGTGCATGATTAGGGAATACATTGTATACTCCCATCCAATAAAAGAGTTGTATTTATAAACAAAAAAAAAAAAATATCGTCCCAAAAAAAACTATTTATGTATAATAGAATATGTCGAATTAAAAAATAAAATCAGTTGTTTAAATAAGAATGGATGATTTTTGGGAAGTTCTACCTTCATCAAATTAGTCAAAAATACTACCTCCGTTTTTTTAGTTGTCATTTTAACTTATTCGTTTTCTTTGTAAATAGTTGTCATTCTAGCTTTTTTATCACTTTTTTTCAAATACTAACCTTATAGTTATGAAAAATGTTAACAATAATATAGAAATGATGAAAAAATAAAGGAATTTAAGGGATAGTTGAGGGCTTATTTATCAACTCCTTAAGTTCTTTAGTTTTCTTATCCAAAGCTAGAATGACAACTAAAACAAAACGGAAGTACTAAAAAGTTACATATTTTAAAAGATGACTTTTTTAGAAATTTTTCCTCACGTTATGGTTTGCACATTATGATATGTTTAATTATATATTAAATGGTACAATATTATTTAAATATTGGAGTATGATACAAACAATAAAAAAAATAAAAATAATGAAAATAATTAAAACTAGGTCGTCGCCTAGTTGGGAGTGATTAATCAGCCGCTTATTTGCTAGGTGGTGTCTTGCCGATCCGATTTGTGTTAAACGGATATTTTAGGCACTTTCGGGCTAGTCAGGTGATTAGTCAGCCTAGGAGGTACGATATTCTTAAAATATTAAAGGTATGATATAAGTAATAAAAATATATATATATATATATATATATATATATATATATATATATATATAAATTAAAACTAGGCGCCCAACTAGTCGGTCGTCTAGGCGCCAACTATTCATTGGGTAGTGCCTTGCCGATCCGATTTAATGTTTAATGGAAGTTTTAGGCGCTTTCTGAGTCTAAGCAGGGTAGTTGGGCGATTAGTCGGCCTAGCCGGCCGAAATATTTTTTTCCTTATTCATGTGCACCTAACTATGCTATGTGCCTATCAACCCCCTAAACTCCGACTAATCGCTAAGTCCCAATAAGCGGCCAAATATTTGTTTTTATTTTTATTAGTGGGTTTTTATGTATTTTCTATTTTTCTTTTCACGTTATAGTTTATACATTATGATATGTATAATTATATATTAAATGGTACGATTTTTGTAAAATATTATAGGTATGTTATAAACAATAAAATAAAATAATTAAAACTAGGCGGCTTGCCAACTGGATCAACCCCGCCTAACCATGCCTATGTCCCGATCAACCCTGCCCTCAGTTTACTGTCCGACTAGTGCCTAGCAACTTTTACAACATTGATTATTGGTTATGTGCTGAATAGCCATAATATTTTGTTTTTCTGTGTGTTTACCTCGACGTGCTAGTCATGCGAGTAGTCGAGCTCCAACCAGTTATTATTATTATTTTTTCATTTTTTTATTTTGATTTTTATATATTTTTCAATTTAAGATTACTGTTATTTTTAATTATTGCCATCCCATGCTTAATTTTAGCTAAATTTAAATTATCACCACTTCCTTAATTATGTATATCCCAATCCTTCTATCCTTCCAAAATAATTACTTTTCCGGTTTCGCCTTTTCTCAAATCGTAACTAGCAATTCAGTTATATTTCGTTAGAATCATCGATTTTTTAATATTTTTTTCCTTAGGTTTTCCGTATATTTTATTGTAATAAACTTATTTTGTATAGTTTTTCGGTCTTTTAATTTAATATTAATATCAATGTTTATGGATCCGGACTGAATCGGTCGGTTCAATTGTCTACCGGTCACGCTGGTCCGGTAAAAAATACAAAACTGAAAATTATGTTAAACCGATCAAAACCGATCAAAAACGCTAAAAATCGGTATAAAATCGAATTGGTTGAATCGAAAAAAAGGTTTTCTACTTTAATTTTTAATATTATTTTAAAAATAACAATTATACAATATGAATGATTCTATTTAATCTCATATCTTTTTTTTCTCCATAAATACATATTTCCATGTACAATATATCAATGTTTGTGGAATCAGATCAGATCGGTCGGTCTAACGGTGAACTGATAACTGGCCAGTCCGACAGGGGTACAACTGTAAATAATGTTAAACCGATTAAAATCGCTAAAAATCGGACAAAACCGGATCGGTTGAATCGGAAAGCCCGTTTTACACTTAAATTTTTTTAATTTTTTCGTTTTGAAAATTATAAATATACAACATTAAATAATTTGTTTTGTCTCATACCTTTGTTTATTATATATATATATATATATATATTCTATCTTTATGATATTTTTCAAATACAATATATATTATGTCCCACAAAATTGTAATATAATATAATTTTAAAATCTAATTAATTATCATTTCCGGCCTAACTACCGGTTGAAATGTGAACCAGTAGCATGACCGCTTTGCTCATCAGTTCGGTTCCACTAACACTGCAATATATATTATGTTATACGAAAGTATAATATAATTTAACCGGTCATTTTCAGTAGGCATGTCAACGGGGCGGATCAGGTCGGGTTTCTGGATTTTCAGACCCGCTCTGTGACCCGCCACGGGGCAAAAATATTCGCCCCCCCCCTATTTTTTTTTTAATAAAAGAAATTAGTTTTTTTTTTTTTTTTATTTAAAAAACTTGAATTTTTTTGTTGAAGTCAATAGGATTTTAACTTTTAGGTTTACATTAGCTTTGTTTCAATATTTTTAATTTTTTTAAAAATTTAATTATTAAAAAATAGAATTTAATTATTTAAATTTACTAGATCTAGTCATAATCTAATATATTAGCTAGACATATATATAACATATTATATATAAAAATTTATACTATAAATACATGTACATATTTTATATTTCTTTGTATATATATATACATATCTATATAATAATACATAATATATATTTAAAAAAAATTATACATACACAGGAGCGGGGCGGGGCGTGCCCCATTCTTCATCGGGGAGGATTTTGCCATGCCCCAAAGGCCTCGGATCTGAGCAGATCGGGACGGAGCGAATCAATTTTGACATGCCTAATTTTCAGTCGAACCACCTATTGAACCGTGAATCGATCGGATCGATTAATCCTAAATTGGTAGTATAACATGTTTTCTTACCGATCTGGTTAGATATATTCACTTAATTTATTATATAATTTTAATTATATATATTACCTAGAAAAATAAAAAATGTATATATCTAGAAGATTGGAAACGAACTTTTTTCTAAAATGACGGGAAACCTCGATTGTTGGTGAATTTTTTTTTTTAAGGAAGACTATTGATAAATTTCATTATAATTAATGAAAAAAAACATACGTCATCATTGATTAATCAACAAATTAATCGACACTATCAACAAATTTAAATATTGTAGACGAAAAATTATCGTCATGCTTTAATTACTATAATGCAAAAAAAAAATTAAATTGCAAAAATTTAAGAAGAAAATTAGTGATGATATTCGCATTCGTCACCATAGCGCACAAAAATATTAAATTGTGACGAAATAGCATACATTGTCACTAAATATAACATTTATGACAAAATAATTTTATTGCCTTTCGAAAAGTAATAAAGGTGATGAATTGGTACTCGTCGTCACTGAATATGAACATCCACGACGAAATAATTTTGTCCCTTAATGTTTATAAACATTTATGTCAAAATTTATTGTTGTCACAAATTAAAATATGACGAACTAGTTGCCCTTCGTCACCAAATATAATTAAATATGACGAAATAATTTCGTCACCTATTTGCCCGAGTATTAATAATGAAATATATTTTTGTCATAAAAAAAAATTATTGTGACAATACACATCATCAAAAATTGATAATCCTTTTTGTCTTTAAAATAAGTGGTGACAAATTTATTCATATCGTCACTAATTATAAGAATAGGTGACAAAGTAGAATTAGTCATTAATTCCTATAGACAATTAATGACAATATATGTCATCGTAACGAAAGAATAGAATTGATGACAATAATTGTCGTCACTAGTTTTTTTGAAGTTGTCATCAAAAGTTTACCCTCCAAAATTTCGGTACGAAATTCTATCTCTCAGAATGATTGTGACACATTTCCGGTAATCGTCATGATATATGCTAATTAGCGACGAATTTTTTTTTACATAATGACAAATAAAAAAATTCTCACAATAATGAATATTGTTACGACGAAAATTAAATTTGTCACTATTAGGCAACAAAAGGTGACAAAACTTTGTGCGTCAAGAAAAAAGTCGTCACAAAATGTGTGATTTCTTGTAGTGTGCTGATGTGAGGCCCATAATCGGAATTTATCTATCTCATCTACAGACGTACAATCATTCAATATTTATAAACCTCAATGCAAACGATAACGTTTATGATTAAGTTTAACGATGAAACAATGATTTTTTTTTTTTTTTTTTTTTTTTTTTTTTTTTTTTATATAAGTAAGGGCAAAAAGAATTTACACAACTACACGTATGCAATTAGACAGGTTAAAGTCCCAATTTCAGACTCCACATTAGCAATTGAAACAAAAAACTTAGTCAGGTGTATTGAATTGAAAAATATTAAAGATGATGACCGTACTCTTGAGGCACACAAAATTAAATTCCTTAGCTTCCCTCTACTAATTAGTAGTAGCGGTAAGTCAGGATCGATCCCGCAAAGAGCAATTCGATTTATGTGCTTTATGCATTAATTAAGCGAAAAGGAGAAAAAGATAAAAAAGGGGGAAGATGATTATCTAATAAACTAATAATCTAGAAGGCGAATTGAAAATAAGCGATAAAGGCGATTGAAATCAAATAAATAAAGGATCCCAACCCCTGATCTAGTTATCCTCTAGTCTGGTTAACCCTGGTAATTAATGCAACTACTTCTTAAATTAGTTCTAGAACTTCTACCTGATCTACATCAACAATAAGCTCTGCCGACTCGAATTATCCTTTGATTGTAATTAATCAAAACAAGATCTTTGATTAATCTATTTAACTGAACAATCTAGAACAAACCCTCTATGTTTGATTGACTACATGCACAAGGTACTAAGATCATATGGTAGACACGAATGTTGGACTCACAAGCTCGATCCAATTGACCCCGATTTGTGTTATCTAAGTGAATTAACACTCAGGGGTGGGGAAAAATATCGAAATGCTGAAATACCGCACATACCGTATTGAAAAATTACCGAAAATACCGAATTTTCGGTATACTGAATTTTCATACCGTACCGAAAATTTTTGGTACGGTAACTATATGATAATCTATAAATTTCGGTATTTTGGTATATACTGAAATCGAAAAAAAGTTCGATATTTTCGGTATATATCGGTATACCGAATTTTTTTCGGTATTTTGATAGTTCGGTATTTCGATATACCAAAATTCCTATCGCTATACCGTGAATTTTCGGTATACCAAAATTTCGGTATACCAAATCAACGGTGTTTAACGGTATCGGTATTTACTGATATCATACCGATTTTTCGGTATGCCAAATTTTGGTATACCGAAAATTTCGGTACGGTAACGGTATGGGCGATTCACCGTACCGAACCACCCCTATTAACACTAACTGCTACCAACGTGTATAAATTCACAACAATTACGGATTATGACAATACCCTATATGTGAATATATGACCAATCAAAATAAGTGATCAATCTAATTCAATAATCCACATATAAGAATAATTAATCAAATAACATAAATAATTCTAGAACACAATTCAAGAAATAATCACCATAAGAATTACAAGAAAATCATACTAGAAATCAAACATAGATTAAGGACTAAAACTAAAGGTCTAGCCGCAAATATCTGCATTAAAAAACATAATATAAACCATTAACATTAATTAAAAACAGAAATGAATTGAAACCAAATTGTCGACTCGAATCGGTAGTACTTCTTTCCATTGACGGACCTACATGGGGGCCAAGGGGGGCACTGGGCTCCCTGGCCCCGGTCGAAATGTGCTATTATATAAGTATATTTTAGTCGATTTTAATACAAAGTAATTAAATAAAATAAATAATTTTGTTGTTTGACTTGAGTATGATTTAATAATAATCAATCGATGTATTCTTAAGTGTACATAATAGAGATAAAAATTTCTAAAAATAGAATGAAATGTTTAGAAACACCAAATCTTGATTATCTTTTTTTTTTTTTAAATAATTGAATCAATTTATTAATATTATTAATATCATTAGTACTTTTTAGTTTTATATATATAGTTGAATTTTGTTAAAACTTATGGACAGATTTAGAGACGCCCCGTCCCTTTTAGATTTTTCTAAAACTTTAGTTTTAAATGTAACTTAATCAAATATTAAATTTAGAGTATAATATATGAGAGTTTGTTTTCTAGCCTTCCGAAAATGAGCCACCTACTTGGTATAGGAAAAAAACTTGGGTCTATGTGATGTACCATAGTGGTATTGTACCTCCAATTGGGTCAGACCGAGTTTTTTAGTTTGAACCGATTTTTTTTCGGTTCGAACCTGATTTTTTAATCCTCATCCAAAAAATTACTTTTTTACTTATATTTTCAATTTTTTTACTGTTAGATAAAAATTAGGTTTTCTTCAGTTTTTTCGCGTAGTTTTTTCTTCAGTTTTCTCGCGATTTCTTCCTCGATTTTTCTTCCGTTTTCTTTGAGATTTCGTGATTTACAGTCGAGCTTCTGAGCCCGATTTAATCTCAACTTGGTTTCCGTTCTTCAGGCGCGTTTTGGTGAGTTTTGGGGTCGCGAATTTATGAGATTTCAGCGATTCCGCCATTGAATCGCAGTCGCGAATTTCTGGAGCGGTTCCGCCATTGAGTCCCAGTAGCGAATCCATCAGTGAAGGCAGCGAATTTCCAGTAAGTTAGTTTGAGTAATTTTGTTGAAATTGAATTTCACTCTCATTTTCCTTTTTGTGCTATTGAATTTGTGTAAGAGTTGAATGATGGAAGTTGTTTAGTAGTAAAATTGGTTGTATTTCCTTGTGAATTTCGGGGTTTACGTTAGTTCAACTCGTAGCTCAGAATCGTTTGATTTCGGGCTGATGTTTTTAGCTACCTGTAGGATTTGTTAAAAACATGATTGATTGAACTTCTAATCTGAGGCGCGATTAAGCTGTTCCAGAGATTGGTTGAGGCCTTTACTGGTTTAGGTTATTAGCAATTGCTGCTTGTTTCTTTTTTTTAGTTGTATCGATTATTACAATTTTTGAAGCAAAGTTGTCTGTAAATGCTCGAAAATTTTACAAGTTTGAGTTGTTAGAAACTTTTGGATATTGCTTTTCTTATTCCTAATTTTATTGAGTTGATCAATATAGATTTATTGGATAGGATGTAGTAGGTAGTAAATGTAATAATAGGATAGGATATCGATGACCTATAAATCATGCCCCTAAGCCCGAAATAAACATAGTTGAAATCTCAAATCAGTATGAGATATTGAGAACATGGAACAGAGGATCTGATGAAAAAGCAAGTATGAGATGTGTTTGGGAAATAATACAGAAGTTTAAAAGAAGAAAAAAATGCTGAATTTTGAGGTAAGAGAGTATCTTTTTGCTTCACAATGATAACAAGTGTGATTAATTAGAGAACTTCTGTTGTAATTTATAGACCCTTTGCTACACTACACACACACACACACACACATATATATATATATATACTCTGAAACTTTTTGAATTTTTTTTGAAAATTGAGTTTGGCCCATCATACCAAGCCTAATTCACAACAGTCACTCATGCAAGAAGAAGTGGAAGATGTAAATTTTGTCAATCAAAGAAACTTAAACAACTTTCAAGGCAACCAACAGTGGTACAATCAGTATCAACAAGGTAATAGGAATCATCCTAACCTCTCATATAGCAACCCAAATAATTCAGTCCAACTGCTACCGGGATTTTTCGTCTAAAATAGCATGATTCATGAAAGACAAAACCCAACTCAAGAGGAGTTAGCACAGTCACAGTATGCCATGCATGATGAGAAGTTAGTTCAAGTCAAGAAGGAGATAGATAGTAAAACCATAGAGTTGAACAAGAACATGGCTAGTTAAGGGGCAAATTTGGAAGAATTGACTAAGACTATGACCCAACAAGGAGTGGATATAAAGGAGATGTCGGCTCACATGAGTCAATTGATACATATGTTAGGGGCACAACACAAGCAAGGGAAATTCCCTAGCGACACCATAGTTAATCCAAGGGAGCAGTGCAATGTCATTTATACGACGAATGAGACTAGGTATGAGAACCAAAAACCACTTGAAGCTGAAGATCAGATAGAGAAAAATCAAGAGGAGGAAATCAGTCATGAGAAGTTTATGAGTTGGCAAAATATAGGTTACGAGGCCAAAAAGAATCATCATAGAAGAGGGCTCGAAATATGTCCCTCCAATTCCATTCCCACAAACCTTAAGAAAGAAGATTGTACCTAATGGCACTAATGGTGCTAAGCTTGTTAAGGAGCTTGAAGAAAATAAGAGGCTAGAGAGACTTGACATTGCTGAGTAGAAGAAGGAAGGCTGAACCAATTTAGATAAGAAAGTTCTACCTTTTCTTAATGTTAATCCTTATGTTTATATGATACATTCTTTGCTAAACTTAATCTTGTGTTGTATATTTTCTGTGATACAGGAAGAATCCAAGGATAGCATCAACAGTGAGGGGTAATGAAGGAGGCAATAAAACCACTTGATGAAAAATCTGATTGTGCACGAGAGAAAAAGAAGAAGATTCACAAAGAAAATGAGACAAACAAGAAAAAAATAGCAAGTCCCAAAAGGAGCACTAACTTAAGCACACATCCAAGAAGAGAAGAAAACGGGAATGAGGAATTTTTCTATCCCATGTTCTATTGGTAGTCATAATTTTCGAAACGTCTTGTATGATTTAGGGTCAAGCGTTAATTTGATGCCTCTTAGAACATATAGACAATTAGGAGTAGGAGCAGCTAAACAAGCCTTTACTACCATTCATTTGGCGGATGGTTCCTTCTTAACGCCATTTAGAGTAGTAGAGGACGTGTTGATTAGAGTTTCAAAATTTGAATTCCCTAGTGATATATTAGTTGTCGACATACAAGGGAATACGCATTAATAGATATCCCAAAGGGAGAGCTGACCTTTCATGTTCAAAACGAGACGGTTACTTTCCCGATTTACAATAGGTCGGGTCTAAGAGGGAAACATACATGTTGTGATGTCTACGCTGTTGAGAGATAGAGTAAACCTGCTATAGTGAATTTAAAAAATGGGTATGGGTTCTCAATCGATGATAATGCTCCTAGATCTGGTTAGTTGGAGTTCAGCTAAAATTACCGAAAAGGCTGTCCAGCTGAAGACGTAAAACAAAGCGCTTGTTGGGAGGCAACTCGATGTTTATCATTTTTCTTTAAATTTTACTCCCTCCGTCCCGGCTTATCTTGCACAGGGGGGTCGGCACAGATATTAAGAAAAGTTGCTTTTTGGTTGTTCGTTGACTTTTCAAAGGTGATTTGAAGGTGGAGATTGAAACTGAAGATTTTGAGGGTGGAGATTATGTTATAACTTTCCTTTTTTAGGCTGTGCAAGATAAGGTGGGACGGCCGTTTAAGGAAAGTGTGCAAGATAAGGTGGGACGGAGGGAGTAGTATTTATTTTTATTTTCATGATTTAATGTTTGTTTTTTATATTTTATTGTTTCAGGATTTGACATGACACAAGATCCACAAAGTAATGTAACATGGTCGCGAAAGCAAGGAACGATGGTAGAGAGGACGAAACCGTAACATTGGGGAAGAAATTGGTCCACCGCAACCGCGACACACTATGTCACAGTCGTGACAAAATTGTCCCAGAATCCTCAAACTGTATTGATGCCTCAACGCGACCGCGACCAACCGACGAAATCGTTGCAGGAAGAACATATTTGAGCGCAAATCATCGCGGCCGCGACACTAGTGTTCGTGGTCGCAATAGTGTGGTTTTCATCCACCTCCATCGCCTCAGACATAGTTGGCAAGTTCGCACCAAGATGTACCACTCTTTTCTCGCAAACCTTGGTCGAAGGAGGAGGTGCATAGTGGGATGTCTTGGCCGCTATTTATATTTTATGTCTTTTTAAAAATTTTGTTGCTTGTTTCATGTGATTTTTGTTCTTTTTGGTGGTATTGGGTATGTGAGACCAAAATGTTGAGTTGATTGTTGATTTCATTGTCATGTTGGTAGTAGATGTTATTTATTGCTTTTATGTGTTTTGTTGTAATCTTCTTTAGTGAAAACCCGGATTGTTGATTGTCGATTGAAAAAAAAAATAGGAAAACGATAAGATGATGATGTGCTCATAATGAGATGAATTTGAGAGATATTTTTGCAAAATTAGCACATAGTAGAGCATGATAGACGAAATTGAGCTTCAACTTAGAACTTTTGATCACTTTTAGCCTTGTGAAATTTTGAGCTTAAATTGTACTCCCACTTTAGGAGTAATATATATTTCTTTCGGTGTGAAGTGATTGGTCATATGTATTTGTCTCTAGAACTTGCTTTGAGCCTCTTTTAAGAATGTGTCAAGTGCATGTTGTGATTTACATTCTTGATTTTCTGCCTATTTTTTAGCCTTAATTAAAAGAATTTTGTTTTACCAAAACTTTGTGAAAAATAATCCCTAGTTAGCCACTTGAGCTTTTAGCCCATTCGTTTCATTAGCCCTACATTACAAGTCATATATCATTCATATAAGCCTTTGACCTTATTTTGACTAATTAAGTAAGAGGGAGGTGGAACTGAAGGTAGAATGAGAAAAATCATGGGATTGGAGTGGATAGTTTAATGGGATGATTTTGGTGGAAGAAATAAAGAGTAGTAGGTGGAAATCGGGAAAAATTAACCTCTCCTAGTATTGTTAGTTGATTTTTGTTGTTATTTTCGTTTTTTGAAAAAAAAAACAGAAAAAAAAAGAAAAATCTGTAAAGAAAAAAAATAGAATGGTGTAAATATGTGTTTTATTTTGATTATTGAGGAGAGGTTAGGAATAGAAAAGTGCTTAAATATCTTGTTGATTGAAAGAATCGAGTAGTCCAAAAAATGTGGTACTCGAATAAGTTGGTAGAAAAAACACTTGGTTGTTAAGTACTTTTGTAGGGTGAAGAAGCCATATTTGATGGTTTTCTAAAAATTGAAGAGTGAGGTTTGAGTGATTGTTGTTGAGGGATAGTCGGGTCAGTAAAAGCTTGATTAGTCCAAGATTAGTCACTTTTACACAAATTTATCCTACCTTACCTTAAGCCTACGTTACAAACAAAATGGAAGACCTATTTGATTCTATGTCACACATGTCGAGTATGAGTCTAATTTAGGCAATATGCAAGCTTATGGTAGACGGTACACATGACTCAATTTGAGCGAAAACATGTCCTAATCTATACACTTGACAGATGAGTGATACACTTACCCAGTGAGAATCAGTTGTTTGAAAGTTGCAAGTCTTAAAAGTAGTTGATTTTGCCATGTCAAATATGCTCGAATAATTATGTTGCCTAGCCTTTTGAGAAAAATCTAATTGAAACTAGATTCATCATCTAGTCGCCCTAAGCATGAGGGTGTTTTATTGTTTTTGTTGTTCGGAATGAACAACGATTTAAGTTTGGGGAATTTTGATGCAAGTTATATATGTATGCATTTAAGTCAATTTATATGTCTATTTTATATCATTTGCATGCGTATTTGGTCGGGAATTGCTTGTATTTGTTACTTTGTTCCATTTGACGTGTATACGCTTGTTTTGAGGTTATTTAATACCAAAAAATCTATTTGGAAGAAGTTCGGAGAGGAAACAAGTCAAATAGGGGCAAAAGCGGACGAAAAGAGAGTTAAAAGAGCAAAAGGGTCGACCACGACCGAGATCACAAGATGCGGTCGTGTCAAAAGGGGCTTAGAAAATGAAAAACACGCTGATGACCCAACACCGCCGCGACACACTACGTCGCGGCCGTGACATAAGTGCTCTCGAAAGTGAAGTTTTCTGTCAGCTTGACACACCTCTAGTATTTTGACCATATCATGAGATCTATGACTCCGATTGAGGGAAAAATGGTAGCATTGGAAGGCTAATTCAAAGAGCTACAATTTTATCAGAAAGCAACAAATCCTAATTCGTACTGGAAGACTCTCAAAACCCGCTTTGAAGTTGGAATATCAGTGCAGATTTGGCCCATTACTTGGTTCCCAAGTCAATAAATGCGTTTTTGGCGAGATTTTCCTATCCCACATCATATTTTCTTCCTCTTTATCCTAGGGATGTACTCATATAAATATTCCAAGGCTATAGATAAGTTGAGGGATCAATTCATATACACGACATCATATTCTTACACTTGCAAAAGGGCTTGGAGACTTGGAACGAAGATCAAGGAACGCAAGGATGAAGATCGAGATTCGAGATTCGGGTTTATTCTTCTTTAGTCTAAGTTTTTATTTGTGAACAATGTTTGTCTATGAATGTTGTGAGTTTTTATTAGACATGAGTAACTAAACACATAGTGATATAGGGTTAGAGAGTAAGTAATTGTTGAACATGTTTTGATTTATTTGTTTAATTCTAGACTCCATTTTATTGTTATTTATATGATTTGTTCTTAATTTATGAATTAATTGATTTGGCCTATTAATTAGTTCTATTTGCTTAAAAACTCGTCGTACGATAGGAGAGGGTAGTTAATAGGTATAAAAACATATAATGCAGGTACCAATAGTCGTCCAAGAGGAGTGAGGTCCTACGTTAGTTTAGGAGCTCCTAGGAGTTATATACGTGATAGTTAGCCCGAGAGGGTAATTATTCATACGTAATCTACACGTTAACATCGTCCAAGAGGATGGTTAACTATAGTAGCACCACCTAATAACGATAGAATTGGTATAAAGGTTTAGGATTATAGAATAATCAAACATAGGAGATAAGAGCTGAAATCGAATCCCTATAATACGTCTTAATCCTATTTGAGTCCTTCCTTATTAGTCATTCCTTGTTTACGAGTAATTTAGATTTTATTCATTAATTCTAGTAATTAGGTCTTAAATAAACACACCAACTTCAATTAATCGAGAGTCTAGTTAAGGTAATTTTATTATGATTAGGGTAGTAAACTAGGCACAAAATTCAGTTTTTGTGGAACCGACCTTGACTGCCATTATCTACACTAGTATTGTATACTTGCGGATTACTAGGTTAGAATTTAGTGCATCAACAATCGATAAGCCTTTTGTTAGGAAGTGTAACCCAACATAACACACTCGAGAGCACAAGGAGAAAACTTAGTCTTGTGAGGATAAACATTGATAGCATAAGCCAAGCATGCAATCGACTTCAAGAAATCATAATCTGGTAATTTTTTAAGCATAACCTCAAACGGTGTCTTCCAATCCAAAATAGAGGTAGGTAATCTATTTATAATGTGAGCTGCTGTGAGAATGGAATAGGGCCAGAGATAATTGGGAAGAGCCGAATCACTCATGAGAGCTCTAGCAACCGCAAGGAGGTGGCGATGCTTTCGTTCCACGACCCCATCCTGTTGAGGGGTGTACACACAAGATCTTTGATGAAGAATGCCCAAAGCAGCAAATAAGGCTTGACATTCTGTCAGACTGGACAATTTTCACCGTAATGTCCATTTGAGTCGTGATCATCTAAATAATGTTTTTAAGAGAAGAAACAACTTGAATCTTTGTAGAGATGAGGCAAACCTATGTGAGCGGACTAAAAAATCATCAAAGATCCTAAAAAAGTAAGGGGTATTAGTATAGCTGGGTTGATTATAGGGACCCTAGATGTCAATGTGTAGCAATTCCAAAATTCTGGACGAGTGAATAGAACTTGGGGGAAAACTCAACCTGGTTTGCTTAGAATAGTGACAGATGTCACACGACTTGTTGGAGCGAACCGCGGATGGAATGCAAACTGGTTTAAGAAAATCCAAGTGTTCTTGCATGCATTTTAGGACGAATTAAGTGTCGGTTTAATGACATTTACATGCATATTCGATCGTGTATTGTTTATATTTGTATTATCGGATCATTTAATGTGTTTGAGCTCGTTTCAGGACAAAACATGCAATATAGGACCAAGAACAAGTCTCGAGGAAGTCGGAAACGAAGAACAAGCCAAGGATGAAACAAGAAGAGAAGAGTTTCTTCAAGAAGTCACGCCCGCACTTATAGTCGCGACCTCGACCAACCTGACGAACCCCAGGGCACAAAAAGCTTCAACAAAGGTTTGCGTTCGTGACCAAGTCATTGAACCAAATTGCTACCCTAGCTGAATCAAGGGTTCGCGGCCATCACTCAGCTTTGTGGCCGCGATCGAGTACCTTGTCTTTTTTTTATCCTGAAACACGTTTTTGGTCCATTTTTCAGCCCAACACTTTCTCCTCTATATATATAAGCTCCAATTCGAATTTGACCTAACCATTCACCCATTTACACATACCTTCAGCCATTATTCACCATTAGAAGCAACGAATTGGAAGAGGGTTGAAGATCAACATCATCAACTCAATTTTTTGGTTCATTCTATCTTATTTTAATGTCTTCTTTGATTTTTACTTATTTTATCTTTGTAATAGTTGATATGAGTGGCTAGCACTCTAATTTCAGTCCTTGATCATTAATTGAACCTTAGATTTAGGATGTTTATGTAATTTTTACGGTTATTAACTAATTGGATTATGTTTTGGAATGTTCTATGTTATTCGGGATTGTTGATTCACACTGATGAATTAGATTGGGGTTTGATCACCCATTTGGATATGTTTTGTGTGTTGCTAGAATTGGGTTTGTAATTCGTATTTGTTATGAATTTGATTCCCGTTTAGTGAACAATGGATTTATTCTATTGGGGATAACATAGAGTTCGACCACTAAAATCAAGCTTGTGAGTTTTATGCCGTATCTACTTCGTTGTCTTGATTCTTAATGCGTTTAACTATTGATTCTTGGAGAGCTTGTTCTAAGAATTGATAAGTTGAGTAGGATTAATTGAAGAGCTTGTTTTGATTAACCATACTTAAGAGACAACAAGGTTAATAGAGCTTGTTATTAATCTTGGAGTAGGGATTCTAAGGCTAATCAATCGGGTAGTAACATCAATTATATAGATTATCCGGATCAAGGGGATACTCGATCAAGGGTTGAATCCTTTTATCATTTATAAAACTAAAAAACATTCTATTATCTTTGTTTACTTGAATTGTTAGCTTGTCAAAATCTTTTAGAGCAATTGTTATTTAGTTTGCTTAATTGCAATTAGGTTTTAGTTGTGATTACATAAATCACCCCACCCCCCATCTTTATTGTTTTCTAGCTTATTTATATTATATTTCTTAATCATAATAGTTTAATACATAAAGCAAAATAGTTCGACCGTTCCTCGTGGGATCGACCCTTATTTACCGCTCTACTAGTTAGAGTAGTAAATCAAGGATAATATGTATATATTCTAATATATATATATATATATATATATATATATATTCACACACGCTAATCATAGATGAAAACCAAATATGGTACATGAGTTAAGTTTGTCATGAGTGTGGCATTCGTACACATGTTTCCACTAGCTCCTGTATCTATAATCCAAGAACTAATCTACAGACCTTCTATAAGATGTGTACAAGCAAAGTGTGTGCTTGTAAAACCAGTGAAATCATGGAAATTTGAAACATTCTCAGATGGACTTTGCTGTGTTGGGGCAGCATGTGCTTGGGCAGAAAGAACTCTGGCCACTTCCTTTTGTAAGAGGGTAGAAATATCTGAACATGAGACGGATGTGCCGAAGAATCAATGGAGGTGCCAACATAGAAACAGCGGATGACTCAACAATATGAGCATCAAATCTTTGTTCCCTTGGTTTATAATACTAGTTAGGATAACTTTTCAACTTGAAGCATTCAGTGATGTCATGTCCAGGAGCACCACAGTATTCACATAGAAGCTTTGCCCGATCTGCTTTCGTTTTTTGGGAAAGGCCTCTCCCTCTATTATCCAATTGATTGCCTCGACCAGAGAAACCCCTACCTGAACCAGTGGCTTTAGTGAACATGGTTGTAGTATCCATGAAATCAGAGTAAGCACATTGCATAGATCTCTATTTCTCAATGCGAAGAACCCTCGAATAATCCTTGTCAATATTAGAAAAATGATCCATGATAAAAATCTGATTATCCGATCATAAGAATCATTAAACCCCATAAGGAATTGAAACAATTTCCTACTCATCTCGAATTCTTCCCAAGCTGCAGCAGCACCACAAGTGCAAACTGGGACATGAAGTTTGTTGTACTCATCCCAAAGCTTATTCAGGCGAGTAAAATAAACAGCTACCGATTGTTTCTTGAGAAATTGAGCTGATCTTGCGTTGAACTTGATAAAGTTGAGGAACATTGCAATCCCCAAACCAGCGAGTAAGAGTTTCTCATAGACTTTGCACAGATTTTGCACACAAAAACACATCAGCAATTTCCTTAGCTAGAGAATTAATAGCCATGCCCTAACCATTTCATCTACTCTTTGCCATTTTTCTAATTGTGTAGGATCAGTTGGAGGTTTCACAGAACCAGTGATAAAACCTAATATGTTTTTAGCAAGCAAAGCTATGTGCACCGATTTACTCCAAAGCAAGTAATTATTTCCAGTCAGGCGATTAGTAATGAGAATCATACCAAGATAATCCGAGCCGTGCAAAAAAAGGGATCATTATCGCGGAGCTGAAGCGAAGCAATCGAGGTAGAATTGAGCGGTGGCGAGTCGGTATCGGGCGTAACCGAATCTGTGGCTGGAGCTGAATTAGAAGCGGAATCTCTAGCAACAAGAGTTGGCCACTGTGAATCAAGAACAAATTGATTAGAATTGCGTGGATGCGCCATTTAATTGACGTCAATTCACTGATACCATGTAGAAATTGGTACAGAATTGAGATTCATGTATGAACCGTATAAGAACAACTTTGTTTTTCAAGCTGAAAAAAATATCTGTATTTGATATATTTAATGAGATTGATTACAAATGAGTCAAATGACTAGTATTTATAGTATTCTAAGACTTTAGTCAACAAGTGTCCAAGACTTTAGTCTTCAGAATCACAAGTGTCCAAGACTTTAGTCAACAGTTGTAACTAATAACAAACAAAGGAGAAAACAACTTGACACAAAATGTTTCAGTTAGCTATGCTATATTCCTCATGTTTGCTGCACTATATTCTTCAGAAACATAAAAGTTGGTGATTAGTGTTGCTAAGTTTTAAAAGTCATGTTGCAATTGAAATTTGGACCAAAGGTCGTGATTTTTTTTTTTTTTTTTGTTAATTAACCCTTTAAAAGAAACTATTTGGGAAGTTAAGGCCCCACTCAGAATTATACTCGAATAAAAAGAAAAAGAGAAAAGAGGGAAAGAAATCAAAGGTTCAGGTATTTGGCTAAAAGGATCTTTTGTTTTTTTTTGAAATAAAAAGGATCTTGAGAGTGTTAAAACGAAGATGTAAACATATTCGGCCAAGCCAAAAACTGAAAAGGTCCCACCGAGAATTGAATTCGGGTTACTAGATTCAGAGTCTAATGTCCTAACCACTAGACCATGGGACTAGTTGTTTTAAACTCTACTTAAAATATTATTTGATAGCTACAAGCGAAATGAGTTGAAATGTGTTGCCGCTTCTTTCTATGTTAATTTGATCTTTTAAAGACAGTGATCACCTTATTACTTATAGCTGGTGGTGGCAAATAACATGAAGGACGAAGAACTTAATCTTTTATAATTATTTTATTTAATTTGAATTTCTTCTAAAAGATACAAAATTTCTTTCTGAATCTTCACATCAAACTGTACCATTGAGCTCTAATCTTAGTAGTGAATCGCTCTCGAATTGTCTCTCCATATTGAACGTTCATTACTGTTACATCATCTGTTTATATTTTTCTAGACTTTTGAGTTCTTAGTTCCCTTTAGAGATTTTCAGTTTTCTTCCAAAAGATTCTACAACCTGATTAGAATTATTTTTATTCGGGCTCTGGCTGGGACGGACCCACGTTGTCGCCAAGAAGGTAATGGGCCCCCTTGGTACGCCATTCTATGTGTGTCCTCCTTGATCCGTCATAACTTGCTATTATATATGTGTATTTTAGTTTATTTTAATATAATTTAATTAGATAAAATAAATATTATTTACCTTGAAGTAGATGAATGTATGTTTAAGTATAAGTAGTATAGATGAATATATTAGAAAATATTATGTATATAGAAACATTATATCTTTTTTTTTTTTTTTTTTTTTGGGTGCAAAATCAATTTATTGATCTTATCTAAATTGTTAGTACTTTTCTAGTTTTATTTATACAGTTGATTATATTTGCGGGCGCACAACGACAGTTTAATGCTTATTTATACAGAAAAAAAAAAAAAAAAAAAACGATTTCTAGGCTACTCAGTATCTGCCCCTTATTTGGTAAAAAATTGTCACATGAGCATAGTTAAAGAAAAAAAATATTGTGTAAGACGAACTTCTAGATCCGTCTATAAATAAATTTCCCTTACCTAAATTTATGAGTCCGTAAGTGGACTCCAATCAAGGTTATTTTTAATGAACTTTCGAGGCTCTTTACCGATTTCAGGATGGATTTTAGAGTCCCTAGTCATCGAAACCTTCTTGAGATGTGTACTTCTTTAACTACAATTGTACAGTGTCTATGTTCTGAAAAAAGAAATACGAGCACACTGGAAATCCAAAATTTAGCTAGTTAAGTTGGGTCCAAGTTGAGGCCCATTTCCAATCATAATGGGCCTATACATCCGAACCCACTTGCAAAATGAGCCTATCAGTGATGCTTCAGGTCAGCCAATGAACGCGTGTGTTTTTTCTATATATAGAAATAAACACACGCTCATATGTATATACGCACTACATATAATAATGACAGCATGAAGCAAGTTGCAGTCCATATATATCCATAATTAATGTAGCAGGAGGGTTTCCTTCCTACTATACAAATTCAACATCAAGAAAATGTCAAAACCCTGATGCGCCGCCTGCAACAATGTCCCAACCACCGCCATCGGAGGAAAACCATGCAAAGACGCATGATGAACAACGCCACCTCCTCCCCTCCATCAACGCCGCCGTAGTCATCCGCCAACTCCCCTCCGAAGGCCTCTCCTTCCAGCTCTGGCCGGCCGCCGCCACCCTCGTCTCCCTCCTCGACCGTCAACCCTCCTTATTCGCTCCCTCCTCCACCCCCCTCCGCCTCCTCGAGCTGGGCTCCGGCACTGGCCTCGTTGGGATTGCAGCGGCTGCATTGTTCGGCGCTAACGTCACCGTCACGGACCTCCCCCACGTGCTGCCCAATCTGCAGTTCAACGTGGACGCCAACGCGGGTATCCTGGGGGTCCACGGTGGTGCAGTGGACGTAGCGGCACTGTCGTGGGGGGATAAGGAGCAAATGGAAGGCGTTGGGAGAGATTACGATATGATTCTTGGGTCGGACGTGGTGTACTATGATCACCTTTACGAGCCGCTGATTGAAACGCTGAGATTTTTCCTGTTGGGGAATGAGAAACATGTGTTTTTTATGGCGCATTTGAAGAGGTGGAAGAAGGATTCTGCATTTTTCAAGAAGGCTAAAAAGTTTTTCCAGGTTGAGGTTATTCATACTGATGATCCCTGCAATGGGTGTAGAGTTGGAGTGACTGTATACAGATTTGTAAAGAAAGGAGAGAAACTGAACACTCTCACTGTTGATTCCTGTAACGGTAAAAAATTGGTATAAGATTTTCCTGATAAAAAAGAGTTTTATGCACAATTCTTGTCAATCAATCACAGTAATATCGAATGGCCTCATAAATAGCAAACTTGTATGAAAGTATTAGCAAAATGCAATTTACAGTAATGCAAATTGTGTACATCGTCATTTTCTCCAATAGTGAGAAAATGGGAAATTAGGCTATACAAAGTACAAACTAGTATCATTGTATCACTGTTCTAGCAGATAATGTGCGGACAGTTGTTAAATCTCCAAGTATCTTTAGCAAACCAAACTAATCTTAACTCTCGAGTGTATGATTGTTTTGACGATCCTCCCAACGCTAGCTTTCGATTATGCTTCCCAAATTGAGAACCTGAAAAAACAAAATGTAACATTAACTCCATTAGAATCTAGAAAGGAAATGCGAGAAATCACAGCACCAAGACCAAAAGGAAATGAGCAGACGAATTTTCAGATTGCACTTGCATATTTAGAATAATCACCTGTTGCTTTAGATAAGTTCTTCAATAGATGAAAATCTTAATAGAAAATCCGACATACAGAATTTATAAGAGATAAGTTAGTTCCCTATAGAAAAAGGCGAGTCAATAAGAAGGCAAATATCCTACCAAAAGGCCTCGGCAAATAAACTCTCCAGGCCAAGGTATAGAGATCATCACTTGGATTCCTACCTTAGTTATCAATGCAGGTGCAGCATAAGATTGCTCATCCTGTATAGTAATGCTAATAAAAATCAAGTCCTTTTTAGTTATCTAATAAGGCTTAAGGAGAAAATCGTGAATCTGTTAATTAGCGAAAGAAAACAATGATGCTCTCTGTAGCCTCTGTGAAGTCAAATACTGTGTTGAAAGATAACCAGCAGAGCTAATCATTTAAAGAATCAGATTAACAAAAAGATATAACTAATCCCTTACAAACGTTTGATGGCAGTGTTCCACATTCTTACGTCTTCCTCAAACAAGAAACGTTAATATTAGAAGACTATGAGATGACATTTTTACATTTCCTTGTTTTGTTTGATTTGCTTTTCATTTTTTGAAATATCCAAACGAACCTCCTCCATATGCTAACCAAATTGTACGCTGGCAAAAAGGATGTACTAACGTAGACATGTTGACTGATGTCATTACAATTCTAACTCTGATACATGCAAATCTATGCTGATGAGCAGGTACAATCAAACAAAGCAAATCTTTAACAGCTTCAGGTAAATGTATAAAAGGTAATTCATGGAGCAATAATGATGAAGTCTCGTGTCTTCAAGAAGCCGGATCTTGGACTGGATGCATGGAAATGGTTTTTTGACGGCAATGAGGGTCACTGACGGATTGAAATAGAAAACACCACAAAGAAACAGCTCAAGAGTACAACATATAACATAAAATCAGTATACTTCAGCACTTCCATTCTTGCAAAATCAATCCTCAACTAGCATATACGTCAAATGTTATGCCAGTGCACATCTTCCAATACCTCATATGAATTGGTACGGACAAGATTCAAGATGTTAGATTCATTCTCTAAATGAAGGCAAGGAAACACAATGAAGCTGTGAAGCAGCAAAGTGCATCGCAAAAAAAGAAAGAAAATATAGCATATGCTCAGGACTCCTTACATAAATAACTAAGCAGACCATCTATACTGGCAGAATACAAGATCATGTAAGACAGAGCACTAGAGGACCACCTGCCTGGTAGTAAGAAGAGCCATACGACGTGACAGTAGTACCTTATCCAGAAAACAGTAAACTGAGTCCAACCCAATAAATTACATACAAAGTATAAATTTGCAGCACACTAGTATTTCAAAACCAACAATTACAAAGTCACATTGATATCTATCCAATAAAACCTCTGTCACACTAGTAACCACTAATTGCGATCACTACCTAATAAACTGAAAATAGGCTGAGAACTATCAAATGCACACCAGAATAAAGGATTATATTCCTTCTTATGGAAAGTTGGCCATCTTATATCTTCAATTGTAAAAGAAATCTTAATACTTAAATGTGTTTACCATGATAAGGAAATTTCTGCATGATTACCACAATTTAGATAGTTCTTTTGCAGAAGCGACTTGAGGTACAACATGTATCATGCATAAGTTTGCCGAGCCTACTCTAATTCTTCAATAAGATGATTGATGCCATAACAGAACTAAACTTAGTCCCCCCCCCCCCCCCCCAGGGTGCAGACTCACTATCACTGTAGATAATAAATAAATCTAAGCAAAAAATGAATATCTATTTTCCCTTCTAAGAATTTTGAAGACATTCCTTACAAGCATTTTTTTTCTTCTTCACAATTAAAACCATAATAAGGACTATTGTTTTCCTTAGAAGTCACAGTCCCAATTAATTTTGGGCAATCAATGCCTTGCATTCTAAAGTTTAGTGATTGGAAATATCTTCTTAGTATCAAGAAGCTTGTGATTTCACAATAATTGCCGTCTCCCAGCAATTATAAATTTGGGATTTTGGATCCCGTACCATCAAGTATTCATGCAAGATGTAAAGATGTTTAATTAAATCCAGAACTGAAAACAGATAACAAATATAACGTCTAGCAACATCCTCTTCTCTCTAATCAAGGTGAAGAAAAGCATCACACACACACACACACACACACAAACACAAACACACACATATAAAAGGGGTGGGGCACTACTACGCTTCACAATCCCACATGATATCAACCATATATGGATGATTTGTTACAGGATTCTAAAAACACAGTCCAATTGCAATCGGAAACACGTGTGCAAAAGCATTATTCAAAGCTAAAAAAAAAAAATCTTACTTCAAATTAAGCATTGAGCAAGTGCCTCAGTAAGCAATACACAAAGATCCCACTTTCAATAGCATCAAGCTTCCTGCCTCCTGATTTCTATTTTATGAGCTCTAAGAACATCCCGCGCATAAACCCTCTTTTATAATCAGCAGTAACCGACAGAAATTGACATTAAAACAAGATGTAAGATAAATAAATCGACGCACTGTGGCTACTCGCTTGGTTTATTATCAAGGTCATGGGTCATGGACGCATTCTCCCCCCATAATTTTCACTCTTGGTTTATAACCGAGGTCATGATTCCGGACTCCTGACCCATTCTGTCCTCCCTCCTAATTTTCTAATGTAATGACATAATATCGACTCATTCGGAGAATTACTTGTGGTGGGATGTAGTGACATATATCACGTTGATTATGACACATCCTTGAGTGGTACATTTACTTAAATAGTGAAAATATATATTTGTTTAAGAGATTTGTACAGTGGGATGTGCATTGAAAATTGTAAAATGTGTATTAAAAATTATAAAAGGTATATTGAGAAATTGAAAAAAAGTGATGTAGGTTGCTTCCAATGGGAAATAGTGGCTGAATATGTGTGTGGAATGAGTTCAAGGTTAGGTCAAAATCGAAAATGACCATATATATATATATAGAGGAGAAAGTGTTGGGCTGAAAAATGGGAAAAAACGTGTTTCAGGATTAAAACAGGGAGTCGCGCCGCGGCCGTGGCGCACAACTGGCCGCAGACGTGGTGAAAAATAAGGGTTTGGGCCCAATTCGGGGCCACAGCCGAGGTCTTCAATCGCCACGGTCGAGGTCTGGTTGGACTGGATTTCACCCAATTGAGTCATCCAACTGTAAAATGAAATACGTTGGGGATGGACCATGCTCTATCTGGATGGGGACATGTCAATCCAATTATGCCCTGAGAAAACGATGTTATAATGATTTTATAATTGTAATGGAGTCTTTTCCACCTTTACTATACTAAATATACAAATCATGTATTGCCTAAAAAACATACAAATCATGTATAAATCATATTTTATTTGGGCCAATATGTCTGTTGTGACCTATTTCACCAAACTGAAGAGGTTGTGGGAAGAATGTGCAAGTCTGATTTCAATACCAGCTTGCACGTGTGGACCAGCTAAGACATCGAGTGAGTATGAGGCGAATAATAAACTGATGCAATTCCTCATGGGGCTACATGATGATTATAATCAAGCTAGGGATCAGACTTTGATAATGGAGCCATTGCTCAACCTGAATAAAGCATATTCAATGATTCTGAAGATGGAGAAACAAATGAATAGTCAAACAATGCCATAGATCCGCTTGAGACTGCTGCTATGATGACAGGAAATAACTATCCTGGAAAACCAAATCAATATGGGAGAGGTAATAACAATAAATCTCCATTTCCAAGGAAGAATACTGGTGGACCTGGAATTGGCAAGGGAAGAAGAAACGGATAGAAGCTTAGCAAATGATGAGAGAGATAAGCTTCAATGTACTCACTGTGGTGCGAATCGACATGAGGTTTCTGAGTGCTTTTAATTAAATGCATATCCAGAGTGGTATAAGCAGCTGAGAGATCAAAGGAATCTGAATGCTGCAAATATGGTTGAAGGAGGATCAGTTGCTCAGAAGAAGGAGGAACAACCTAAAGCAGACTATTCCTGGTTTTGCCACCTTGATTCAGCAGGAAGTGGCTAAGTACATGGAACGAAAGCTAGGATCAGGACAAAATAGTGAGGCTCTAACATTTACTCACAATACTGATTATGCACGTAATTCTGAAACTATTTTGCTTTAACTGTTCCTAGCAAGTTGAGTAGAGAATATTGGATACTAGATATAGGTGCTAGTCGATACATTTGTTCTGACTCAAAATAGATCCATAATCTCATGAATGTACAACACAAAGTGAATGTATTTTTGTCTGATGGAAGCACTAAATATGTGCCTCAAGTGGGTGAAGTGATAATTAATAAGTATATCACCCTAAAAGATGTGTTGTACATTCCTACTTTCAAATATAACCTTCTTTCCATTACTCAACTCTTGAAACTCCTTCTTATTGGATCCTTCTTCCCTAAATTTGAATGTATCCTTCAGGACCTTCACACTAAGAAGACACTGGCTGTTGGTAAGGAGCATGGAGGCCTTTACAAAATAGCTGCTACACATTTATCTACTACTTGTTGTTCTGTTACTATTCTTATTTCCATTTGGCATAATAGGTTGGGACACACTTCTCTAGGATGTATGAAGCATATAGATTGTATTAAAACATCCTGTATTATTAATTCAATAAAGAAGTGTATGATTTGTCATAGAGCCAAGCAAAGCATATTATCTTTTCCCACCAGTATTTATGTGACCACTGAACCATATTTAGGTCCTTACAAACAAACCTCCTTCACAAATACACCATATATGTTGACTATTGTTGATGATTACACCAAATGTACATGGATATATCTCCTAAAATACAAAACTGATGTACCTGTTCTGCTTGACAAATTTCTCAGAATGGTTCTTACTCAGTATGGCAAAAAGGTTAAGAAAATAAGAACAGACAATGGTAGTTAGTTCATAAGCGCCACCATACAAAACCTATTTGCTAAACAGGGTATTTTGCATTAGAAATCTTGTCCCTACACTCCCCAATAAAATGGGATTGTTGAGAGAAAACATAGACACATTTTGGATATTGTTAGGGCCCTAATGTTCCAATCCAACAGTCCTTCACATTTTTGGCCCTATTCCCTTCTCACAGCTGTGCATATTACCAATGTTTTCCCCAAAGCTTCTCTACAGTGGAAATCTCCTAATGAATTTTTTCATGGGATTGTCCCTGATTATAACTCTCTAAAAGCCTTTTGGTGCTTATTCTTTGCCACTAAGACTGTTCCATATAAGCAGAAGTTTGAAGCTAGGGTCCATAGATGTGTCTTTCTTGGGTATGTCACTGGGGTAAAGGGTTTTTTACTCTTTGATATTGATACACAAATACTAGTCATTTCTAGAGATGTGGTATTTTATGAAAACACATTTTCTTTCATGTCTCAGACTCCATCTGTTACTCCATCATCTTTACCTGGCCCATTATATACTGATCCAGGCTGGGTTAATGAGAATTTTAATACTCTATAGTTTTTCTCTTTACCTAAAATTTGAGCTTCAGAGTCTTTACCACCTAATCCCATTCTTCCAACTGATGGGAAGAGAGTCAGAAAACCACCAGCCTGGATGGCGGATTATGTCATTGGCACTGCTCCAACTGCTCCACTACAACAACCAGTTGACTCAGTTTCCACACATAAGCCAGGTACTGTATATTCTATCTCTTCATATCATTTTACTCCTGCTCCTTTCTTGTCACCCACTTATATTGCAATTTTAGCCAAAGTTGATTCCACTATTCCAGAGCCATTGAATTATACACAGGCTGTTGAGTATAAAGAATGACAGGAGGCTATGCACTTTGAATTAAAGGCTTTGGAATAGAATGACACTTGGGAAATTGTTCCTTTGCCCAAGGGAAAGAAAACCTATTGGGTCAAAATGGGTGTACAATATTAAGAGAAAGTCGGATGGGGGAGTGGAGAGATATAAGGCCAGATTGGTAGCAAAAGGGTTTAATCAAGTTTATAGGGCTGACTACTTCGACAGCTTTTCTCCAATGGCTTAGGTTGTTTCTGTTAGATTATTTATTGCTCTTGCAGCTCAAAGAGAGTGGCCATTATATCATGTTGATATTAATAATCGGTTCTTGCATGGATTCTTACACCAAGAAGTCTTTATGAAACCTCCTGAGGGATATTCTGCTGTCAAGCATGGCCATGTTTGTTTGTTGAAGAAAAGTCTTTACGGTGTCAAACAGGCATCTCGTGAATGGAACATTGAATTTACTGATAAACTCAGAGCTTATGGGTTAGAGCAGTCCCAAAGTGATACTTGTCTCTTTGTCAAGATCTCCAATGGCTCTTCATTGTTTCTTCTCGCTTATGTTGATGATTTGTTGATTATAGGGGATAATGAAGATGTTATTATAGCCTTGAAGAGTTATCTACATGACCTTTTTACCATCAAGGATCTTGGACATGCCAATTTTTTTCTTGGAATTGAGTTAATATGCAGTTTTGCAGGTACACACTTTAGTCCACGAAAATATATTCTTGACCTTTCGCAAGAGACTAGTCTTCTTGGTTGCAAGGCTGTCACTTCTCCTTTTCCTCAAGGTCAACCTCTCTGCTCAAATGGGTTATCTTTTGTTTTCGATTCTGAATCTTATCGTCGATTGGTGGGGAAACTTCTTTATTTGAATCTCACTCGGCTGGATATATGCTTTGTTGTCCAACAGTTGAGCCAATAGATGGGTGCTCCTACTACTGCTCATTGGGAGGCAGGGCTCCAATTGCTCAAGTATCTTAAGGGGACTCCTTCTCATGGTCTATTTTATCATGTGGGGGTGGCCACTCGACTGCATGCTTATTCCGATGCAGATTGGGGAACATGTCAAGATACAGGGAAGTACCTTACAGGCTATACAGTCTTCGTTGGTCGTGCCTTAATTTCTTGGAAAACTAAGAAGCAACGCACTGTTTCAAGATTATCAACTGAGGCGGAGTATTGATCTCTTAGTTCTACCATTTGTGAACTTAAATAGAAATCTTATATTAGCGAAAATCTTCATCTCCAGCTCTTTCTTCCTATACCTTTTCATTACAACAACCAAGACGCGCTTCATATTACTTAGAATCCCATTTTCCACGAATGAATGAAGCCTTTGGACATTGATTGTCACCTCGTTCGCATTCAATTCAAGGCTGGATTCATCTTACCACAATACATTTGAAATTGTCAGTTGGCTGATGTGCTCACCAAATCTCTTGGTGATTCTACTTTCCGTTTCTTTTCGCTCAAGTTCAGAAAGTATCCCAGCTCCACGATTCCGACTGGATGAGGGGTGTTGAGCTGGAATCAGTGTACAAGCTGAGTTGGAAGATCAGTTACATACACATATGTTGCATGAACAAGCACGTGACTCATTTAGCATGCACAAAAAGAATCTTCTGGAAGGATGATGGAGTGGTTGCTGCTATAGCTCATATAAGTTGTTGCTGACTCAAATATTTCATGTTTTCTTTTAGAGAATTCTGGCATCGATTTGCTAGATGTCTAATTGTGATTGGGTGCTCCTTTTTGGTGCCTTCTATTTATAGGATTTTGTATGACTGAGTTCGTTTTGAACCAACAGAAATAAAGAAAATATCCCTAATATGTTTTCTTATAAACTCAGTTTTGAAGCATCTTAACACACGGATTGTTAACTTTGCAACCTCCGACAAAATTTCCGGCCAAAACATTACCACATAACTCGCACATGGCTCTAAAGTGAGCACATGACTCGCACAGAGAGGGCATATTGTTATTTTTATTTTTTATTTATTAAAAATTCTTGATAACACTTGAAAGAAAAAACAACAAATTAATATCTAAATTCAATGCAACACCGTCGCCTGCCAAGCCGTACCTACCTGCGCCGTCGTTGCCCTATCCTCGCCTGGGCCTGAACTAAGACCGCAACAAACACGTATTTGAGAAGAACATTGCTGCTAAAGCATTCTACAAGGAAAATTCAAAATTGTGTAGAGTGAAGAGTTCTAAACATCTCTTTTTTGTCACTCTTAAAAAACTCCTTTAGTATTAATTGTTGTATTCTTTAAATTAATCGAAGATGGAATGGAAGAACAAGGAGTGGGAGCTCAAGGCGGCCAGCGCAGTGGCAGTAGGCGGCGGACGCGTCAAATTCTTTATGGGTTGTTGAGAGATCGAGTCTTCCATGTGGTCTATTCCCAAGTCTTCTCTTGTCCAACTATATTGTCTTTTTATACTATGCTCTATGTGTGTATGTATGTGTGAGTTCGTGTTTTTTTTTTCGTTGCAGTAATTAATCTATCAGAGTTGATTCAATATTGAATACTAACTAATAGGTGATATTTCCCACTTCTTATTTGCTAACAACATCATTCTCTTTTTTCGGACGAGCCAACCAAAAGTCATGGCTATGGAAAGTTATCTATGACGGATCTTAATGGGTGCGAAACAATGGGTTAATAAAAGGGTGGCATGGCGGGTAGGTGACAACAAAGATACTAAGTTGCTGCATGATAGATGGATAAGAGTTGTGAAGATATCTAGGCCAATGACTAATTTGCAACACGTTGCAAATAATGGGCATGTGGCAGACCTTATTATGGCAGATAGCTCGGGACTGTGTCATGATAGGGTGGAAGAACTTTTTGCTGAAGACGGGGCAAGGCTAATTATGGAGATTCCCTTTAAGCTGTCATCGACCACTAAGACATTAAAAACTAACTTTAGTACGAAAACATGTATACTGTGTAACTATAGCTAGAGTGAGAAAGGTCGATCCTACGGAGATCGGATCACTACCCTAATTCAATACCCTAATCCTAATAAACCAACTCTATCTAGATAATGAATATATAATGTTTGGGTCTTAAACTAAATCATAAAACAATCAATAAACGAGACTTGCAGTAAACAAAAATTACTAAAAGAGTTAATCAGATAAAGAGATATATTCTAAGGTTCAATTTCAGTTACAACTTCCCTATGATAAGTTACCCTGATTATCTAGACTTTTAGACCAAATTCCAATTTTTATTAGGCGATCACTCAACTAGTTAACCCTCCCCTCGAACGATGCTAACACGTAGGCTATGTATAAATAGTTATTGTCTCCTACTAACTATTGTATATGTAACTCCTAAAAGCACACAAGATCTATTGCCGACGAAAATATCTAAAATCTCACGGTTATTATTAAATATCTACGCTAAGTGTCATAAGCCTATTAACAAACCTCATCTCTTGGGTATCGATTTATTAAGCCTGGTTGCATCTAAAAATTGATCATATCATCAAATTCATAAATAAAATAGACTCTTAGATAAATACAGTACAGATCTGTAGATTAACCAAAACAATAAAATCATAAAGTCATAGAAACCTACTTTCAAGCCCTATAATACACGTAAAGAACTAGCCGCTCATTGTTGTGATAAAAAATATAAAATTTATAGACAAACATATATATTCAATAACAAAACTTGCAAACTAATAAGCCCGGATGCCGCGTTAAATCTTGACCCTGGCTCTTTCTCTGATTTCTTCTTCTTCTTCTTCTTCTTCTTCTTCTTCTTCTTCTTCTTCTTCTTCTTCTCCTTCTTCATTGCTTGCTTCCTACTTCAAGGGTTTGAAACTTGTAATATGTAGAAATTGATGATCTTTCAGCTCTAAAAACCCCTTTTTGTCGGTTTAGGTGAATTAAGATGGAAACGAGCCGAATAAGTAGAAATGCACAAAATCGCGTAAGCCCATGACGTGACCCGGCCGGGTCACAATAACTCGTTCCACTGGGTTGTTTGCTTTAGAATCAATTCTTAACTCAATTAACTAACCCGACCGGGTCTCATCAACGCGTCCAGCCGAGTCATTTGTTCTGGACTCCACACATTATTTCTTCAACTCTTGACCTGGCTGAGTCACTTTGACTCGCCCAGCCGGGTTGTTTACACTGTCCCACATCCTTATAACTTCGTCATTTTGGCCCTGTTTTCACTCATTTATTCTCTAGAACTCATCTTTATGAACTTTAAACTAAAACAAAGCATTTTCTCTACAAATATGAGTAGACACTTCATTCGGCTAAACATGATGAAACAAAATATAAAGCGGCCGATAACACATGCAAATGCTATTAAATTCTACGTCTAAAGCCTAAAAATATGCACACACAACGTCTATCAAACCCCCCCAAACTTGACTATTGTTAATTCTCGAACAACAGAAGGTAGTAAAATTAAGAACATACAACTTTAAGATGAACAGACGCTGAGCCTTGTCTCAGAAAATAATTTTCACAAACGGACAAGGTAGATGTCGAGCATATAGTGAATCATCAATGTATCAACTACTCTCAAGATTTAGCACCCTAAATAAATGATCCTTACCAGATTAGTGTATCACTCTTCTCTCAAGTGTTTTAAATAGGAACAAGTTTACGCTTAAATTGGTTCAAGACACAGTCTATCATATGCTAGTCTCTCGTCTAACTTATCTGTCGTGCTTGGCACATGTGAACAGAAAATCAGAAATATATACATATATATATATATATATATATATATATATATATATATATATATATATTTGTAATGTAATGTAAGCTTAAGGACAATGTCGGATAAATATGGGCAAAGTAACTCAAACTTGGACTGGTTGAGTTTCCCTAACCTCAACTACCTCTCGAACAATGCTCACTCTTCTTCTCACTTTTCACCTCTCACTAAGCTAAACATTTTAGCTTCTTCACCTCAATAATCAGGCACAATGCAGTACATACCCAATTTTTCAATGCCAACAGTAATTTAGTAACAACTTGTTGCTACTTAATATTTGATAAACAGTGGCCTACTCAAATAACTTCTTTTGATTCCCTCCTATCATACAAAAATAAAACTTAAAACAGTAAATATTTTTTTTTCTTTTTTTTTTTTAATTTTTTTGCAAATACGAAAATAACATCTAAAAAGGCTTAAAATATTCACTCTTATGCCTGTAACACTTGCACACTCTACACAACTATCTTCCACATCCTCACCACTCTACTTTTATGCCCTCACTCTTATCTATATTCCAATCCACCTCCCTCGCTCTCAAGTAATCCAAGTAAAGGGAAAAAGGTTAACGGGAACTGATAAAAGCTTCTAATTTTGGCTATGAAAAATAAGGCTTAAAAGCTAAAAGTGGCTTTTAGGGAGTATTTCATAGTTTTTGTAGAAAGTTATTTCTGCTCATAAATCGACTAATAGAAGGAATGCCTAAGATTATTTTCTAAGTTCAGAACACATACTTGACAACATCAAGAAGAGCCAACGCAAGTTCTACAGACAGACTTACATGATGACCAACAATGTACACAAGAAGAAAAATAATGTATAACTCCTAAAAATGGGAGTTTCTTTTCAAGGCTCAAAACTCACATGCTATTGTGATCATTACTCAAGATGCATGCTTAATTTCATCTCAACATGCTTATCATGCTCGAGTCCAGTCTTTTAAAGTTTTAGAAATTCGACTGATCATTGACACATTGTCATCTATTTAACCTTATTCAGCCTTTAGTTCAAAATTTATTACAACGCCAGTTACTACTCTAAATGCAAAAAATAAGACAAGACTCTAACATCAACTTATTCAAACTAACTACACAATTAGCAAGTTCAATGATGGCAAAGCAATAAAAATATGAGCATAGTTGCTAAGAAGTCTCACTCTACCCCCAAACTTGCTACCCAACAAAATGCAAACTAACTACACAATTAGCAAGTTCAATGATGGCAAAGCAATAAAAATATGAGCATAGTTGCTAAGATGTCTCACTCTACCCCCACACTTGGTCGAAGAACAAGGTTCGCGGGAAAGAAGTGGCACGCCTTAGTGGCACTTATAGACTATAAGTATGTGGGGGGCGGCAGCGGCGATACTGGTTCTTCATCAAAGAACTCCCAGATGACACGATTCATATGATCGAATTGGGTCCTTTGTTTGACCATCCACTCCTATTATTATTAAAATACTTGGTATTGTTGAGCTACAAATGTATGTAGCCAAAAACACATCTAGCCTCACGTGGTATTGTTGTTGATGGGTCACGAGGGACTGATGAGTACCCATGAGGCTATCGAACCTCACATCGTATTCTTGATACCGCTCATCATATACTTGAAACCTATTTGAAAAATGTCTCAATCAGCTGCTCATATCCCGCCAATTGAGCCTCAGTCTGGGCTCGGTATTTTGAAACCATGGGTCCTTTGTTCGACTATCCACTCCTGTTATTATTGAAATACTTGGTATTGCTGGGCTACAAATGCCTGTTGTGTAACCAAAAACGTTTCCAACCTCGCGTCGTATTGTTGTTGATGGGTCACCAAGGACTGATGAGTACCTATGAGGCTATCGAACCTCGCATCGTATGTTTGAAGCTGCTCATCATATACTTGAAACCTATTTGAAAAATATCTCAATCAGCTGCTCATATCCCGCCAATCGAGCCTCAGTCTGAGCTCGGTATTTTGAAACGGTGGTGGCTTGTCATTCCTCGGCATTCTCCTTCTTTGCCTTCTCTCTCATTTTTTCTCTCCTCCATTGCCTCCTTCCTCAGCTTGCTCACCTACTACAAGCTCTCCTCCAAGCTGCCTAAACCTGACTTGATATATACATACTTCTTCATCTGTGAGCTTCAAGAAGAGATCTAAATGGGCAGCGGTATATAATGTCTACTTCTTTCCAATGCTAGGGCATATCCACTTTATTTTCCACCACTATTTCTAAGCAATCTATCCACTAACTTAAGTATTTGTTCCTTAGTGAAAATTTCGTCGGGGGTCATCCTCAACTAGATTCCTAGCAATTGTCGAAGCATGGGTTCTACGGACATAGATGACTCCATGACACGAGAGTGTCTCACAGTGTTCTTAGCTTTGCACCACGAGCAAAATGGAGAAATGGTACTTACCTTGAATCCTTGTTGCAATGTATTACGTGGAAATAATTCACCTTGTTGTAAGTACTCAAGCTTTTCCTTTTTTCTTTTTTTTTTTTCTTTATTTCTTCTTGGCTTAGTTTTCTCCTCATTTTATCTTCTATATCCCATTGATTTTGATTGTACGCCCTTTAGCCGAGCAAGAGGCTCGCCACTTCCTTGTTAAGAAATGAACCTCTTAATGCTACATCCAAGGAAACACGCTCATTAGGAGTTAGCCGGGCATAAAAGAAGTTAAGAATGAAAGCTCCATCAAGTCCATGGTGCAGCCATGATCTACAAAGTTCTAGGAGTCTCTCCCAAGCTTCGAACCAACATTCGTCACTCCGTTGAGTGAACCTTGCGATGTCAGGCCTAATTCTTGCACTTTTACTCGCCGGGAAGAATTTATGAAGAAAAGACGTAGTGACTTCCTCCCATAGAGACGAGAAATTGAATGACTCTTAACGAAACCATTGTTTTGCGGCTCCTTCAAGTGTAAATTAAAAGAGCTTGACAGAGTATTCGTTTATAAGTTCGTAAGAGATTTTCACGCACTCACAAATTTGTAAAAAATCCTCAAAATGCTCATATGGGTCCTTATCTTCCTTACAGCTAGATTTCATTTCTCGGGCTAAGTTTACCATGGCCGGAGTGACTTCTACTCCAGTGTAAGTTTTGTGGGCTCGGAGAGCTGGGAGTAAGAAATTGTGGTTTTGGTACAGTGAAACTTGCCTTTCCCTTTATTCAACATTGTGGAAATTTTCGAAATTTAGCACAACTATGCAACATAAAGTATTTAAAGCACCGACAACAAACAAAAAATAAAATAAATAAAAACAAGCCTAATCTTAATGTACACTGACCTCAAATGGCTCTACGAGGAGGAAATCCTCCCTGGCAATGGCGCCATGAACTTGTTTCAAAAAATTTCTAGATCGACATGATTAGGACAATCTTTTCAAACCGCAAGCATACGACTTGTGACAGAGGTAGTATAAGAGATCTCATATGAAGTACTCAAGGTCAATTGATTAACTAAGTTATCCTAAATTGGAAATGGTAAGGAATTGATTAATCACTAATCAAGCATCATTAAACTTAAAAATAAATCAAAAGTACTCAAGAACTAGGAATGGGTTCCCAGGGTATAGGTTTCACCTTAGTCATATGATTATAATCTAGTAATTACTAATTAACTCATGGGTTGTGAAGCTCATGTTACCATATTAGAAATCCAAATGGGAAAACAAGAGGGATCAATAAATCAACCAAATCACTTCATATTACTAAAGACCAACACTGAAAATAATTAAGGGAAGGTAAGTGAATTTATGAAGCAATTAAATTGATCTGTTAATCCACACCCCAAGTGAATCTTGCTTAAGGAGTGATGCCTTAAGACATCCTACAAGATTGACAATTATAGTTCAGGTTCCCTCATCATCCCCTATGGACCCATCAGAGAGAACCAATATACCTTCTGTTAGCTACGGATAAGGTATAAGCCATACATTTCTATATGTCAATTCCAACACAAAATCCCAAAAAATTAACAAGCAATTAGAAAAAAATTCATAATCCTAAGGGGCTACACCCGACCCTTGGAAACTTTATTACTACCCACAAGTCATCAATAGCATTCTAACAACTAACAAATAACATCACCCAACCATTAATACAAGAGGAGAGAATGAACAATAAATGCAATTGAAGAAATAAATAAAAAGGAAGAAAATGCTTAGTCTTGTATTTAATGAGGAAGAAAATGCTTAGTCTTGTATAAAAAGTGGGTTTCAAACCCTTAACCTATATTATCCAATATTTTTATATAAACTAATCATCAAAGTATAACATTCAAACAAATAAATATGTGTGTGTGTATGACACCAAATAATCGAACACACTATATACACAAACATAACATACAAGGTACAAACACAAATCTAAATCCCAAGGTACAAGCATGTCATTCAATTTCCAAAGTACAAGACATTAAATCACATAGTATGCATAAACCATTGTCAAACTATAAGTTTGAACATAATTAAGACATAAACAAGCAATTCTAATTTTATTATTAAGTCAAATAAGTCATTTTTCGTGTTATGCATTGTTTGTTCGATATCTAACCTTATTTGCATACCTAATTAGTAACTTTTACTATCTTTTAGTCTTTGTTGTATTCCACACCAGTGACTGATTCTTACGGATGTTCCTGCGCACTATGCACACACAAAGGATATTCTCAAATTTGGATCTTCCCTATAAAGCATGTAATTGAGAAACTCTCTGGATCTTTAAGTTTTGGTGGTAGCTCCGTATGAATGATTGCCCTCTTCCCTTTGTTTCCCACTTTTCCTCTGTTCTTTTTACTGCTAATTTCCATTATCTTTCCGATCCATCGAGGAATCTCCTTCCAAATACCTGTAATACAAACCTTAGGATTGGTGTTGATTCTTTGGGTCATGGGAAAAGGTAATGATATAATATAAGCAAAGATAGGCTTTGAAGCCTCTTCATGGAACGTGATTCCCCTATTTCTTCTTCTCAGGGTTTCTTCAATATTCCCTTGTTTTTCACTCTCCTTGTTCCTCTCATACCGGTTATTTATGATGACATGACATTGGTCCTTCGGATTTGCTTCAGTGTCACTTGGAAACTTCTTTGTTGCTGATGAGTGTTGCCGACTATCTTAGCTAATTAGCCTAAATGCGTCTCCAATGATTTGACTTGGGCCCCCATTTTACCGATGCTTATATTCAATTGCGTTATTTGTCCTTCTAACTTATTGATATGGGCCTCAAGTTTCCCATTTTCTGCTCGTGTTTCATTTACAAATGATGTTACTAGTTTCTCTAAGTTAGGCTTCTCCGACTCATTTATCATTCATTTGTTCATCATGAATCTTGGTGGTGGTTTCATGCATTATTGGGTTTGCATATGATAAGTTTGGATGCTTTCTCATCCTCGGATTATATCCATTTACCATTTGATTTGGTCAGGAGTTGGGGTTAAATTATATGTTCCCCATGTTGTTCATATAACACTCTTCCTCTAATTTGACATCCATACCATCCATTCATGCATTCATCAACATTTCATGAGTTGGCTTTGGGAGCAAGCTCACTTGCCCCGCTAAATTCGTGATATTTTCCGTGAGTACCGCGACCGTGTCTTTTTAAGATACTTCTACTACTATTATCAGTATCGAGCATTCAACTCGGCATTGGAAACTATTAACTGTCACTTCTTCCAAGATGACAATGGAATCATTGGTAGATTTCACAAAGAGTACACCTCCATACAAGGTGTCTATAATATTTGTATGACATGAGAGCACATTGTAAAAGTGGCGACCCTGTTGGTCCTCTAGAAATCCATATTGAGGGCGCATTTGAAGAATTCCCAGAATCTCTCCCACGCTTCAGATAATGACTCTCCATCATGTTGATGAAGCTAGGTGATTTGGTTTTTTAATTTTAATGTTTTACTTGGGGGGAAGTACTTGAGTAGAAATTTCTGACACATGTTAGACCAGTTACTTATGCTATGAGTGCTCAACCAAGTCTTCGCCTTGTCCCTTAGTGAGAATGGGAATATTCATAGGCGAATGACTGTGGGAGTGCTCCATTTATCTTTATCGTACTGCAGATTTCGAGAAAATAGTGTAAGTTCCCATTCGGATCCTCTGTAGCTCCTCCTCCAAATTTGTTATGTTGAACTATCGAGATCAATGCAGGCTTCAAATAAAATGTATTTGGTTGAACTTTTGGGCGATTGATCTCATCGATGTTTCGGGGGACTACTGACCTGAACAAGTCGCAAATCGGAGATTGGACTTGTCCCTATGGTTCTTCATTATATTCATCATGTGGTTGGCTTTCCTGATTTTCTTCCAATGAAAATAAATTTTATCTCGTTTGACCAAAATTTTGTTTCCATCGAGTGGCTCCTATCTCAGGATCCATATTCATAGTTTCTCCTACCTTAGATTTGTTTTCATACAATGCACAAACAAAGCTAAGAACAAAGACTAGATAAAATAAAAAATAAAAACAGTATAAGCAGATAAATAGCTTGGCTGAAATAAATAAGCAAAAATATATATTATTTCTTTCCCAAAATTGTAAATAAATTTACAAAATATTGAAATTTAGAAAAAATAATCTTAAAATTTTCATTTTTTATAATTAACAAAATAATAAGTATAGTAAATGTAAAACAATAAATTCCTGGATTGCTCACGATTAAGACACTTTAATATCTAACTAGCACATAAAAACTAGTGCCCGACAATTGTGCAAACTTTATCGCTATGTTTTCTACCAGCAAAATCGCAAGTGCACGGTGTAGTAGTAGCTTAGTGGTAAGAAAGACAGTATCCCCTAGTGAAGATGACATAATCAGATTACTACAGTTTTTCTTAATACTAGAATATTTGTGCGGATCAAATAACAGTTGATTCCTAATTACTAAAATCAAAACCCTATAACTATTACAATAAGACAATAAATAAATGCAACTAAAAAATAAGGCAAAATTGAATAATTAGATCTCTTCCTTAGGATATCGATTTCGGAATCAATCACAATGCAATCATAGATAATTGCACATGTAGATACAAATACCTATCCATAACCTATATGATTCACTTATTCTGATGATCATATATTACTAACTAATTATCATATTTACCCAAAAATGAAACTACAGCTTGAAATTTAGGAACATTATTATATTGCATTTTGTTACAAATTTTATTTAACTAATATCGAGCACTTTAACATGATAGTAAGCGACATTTTTAAGTCGTCTAATTTATCTATTAGAAGTACATTATTGTAATAGAGTGTATTCTTATTGTAGCCGTAAGATGCATATATATTTGATGTGATGAAGTTCCGAATGTTAAGGGATGTATGGTCTTAATTGTTGGCGACCACATCACTCTTGCATTGTATAGTTTTGGGGAGTTCGAGGTGAAAATCCATGAATTCATAGGGATCGGGCACATCCTCACACTTTTTCTCGTACTCCAATATAAATGTTATTAGAGTGTATGCTCCAATGGTATCAACACCTACAGTGCCAATGAATGTATTGTATAATTCCAATAAATCTTCTCTAAATATTTTATATGTGATTGATTTATTCTTCTCGTCACTGGCTTCAACGATGTCCATTGCAACCTTTTTCTTTCCACCTGCCAAAATTTTAATATGGACTCAATAATTAATTTCATGAAATTAATATCACTAAGTTCATCATGTATACACTACAAGAGATCACACATTTTGCGACAATTTTTTTCTTGACACACAAAGTTTTGTCACTTTTTGTTGCTTAATAGCGACAAATTTAATTTTCGTCGTAAAAATATTTATTATTGTGACAAATTTTATTTTTGCCATTATGAATCATTTTTATCGTCACTAATTTTCATATATCATGACGATGGCAAAAAATGCGTCACAATATTTTTTAGAGATAGAATTTCGCACCAAAGGTTTGGAGGGAAACCTTTTGATGATAACTAGAAAATAACTAGTGACGGCATTTAGTGTCACCAATTATTTTCGTTCACAACAATGTCATAGATTGTCACCAATTGTTTACAAATATTAATGACAACACGTTTTTGTCACCAATACTTATATTTAGTGACAATGTTAACCAATTTGTCACCACTTTATTTACAGACAAAAATGTTATTAACTTACGACGATGTGTATCGTCACAAATTCTTACTTTTATGTGACACAATATTATTTCATTATTAATTAGTTCTATGAAAATGTGACAAAATTATTTCATCTTATTTAATTAAATTTGGTGACGATGAGCAATAGTACGTCATATTTTAATTTGATGACAAAATTTAATTTTGTCATAAATCTTTTAAAAAATTAAGTGACAACATTCTTCCGTCATAAAATGTTCATATTTAGTGACGATGAGTACACATTCATAACCTTTTTTTTACTAGAATAAACAACAAAATTATTTCGTCATAAATGTTATATTTGGTGACAATGTAAGCTATTTCGTCACAATTTAATATTTTGTTGCGCTATAGTGACGAATATGATTTTAATCACTAAAATATTTTATGTTTATGACAAATTTTACTATTGACCCTATATATAATTTGTTTCGTCACTTATTTGAGAGGTGCACTTATTAAGGACAATAACTTGCAAAACCATAACAGATTTTATCGTCGCAAATACTAATTTTATGTGACAAAATATTTTTTCGTCATTAAATAATCGACTTAATAATTTCCGATATCAAATATAACCTCTACTAGAGAGGCGAACCTAGTAGAAAACTAAGGAATAAAAAAATTCACTACAGATATTTGAACACAAGATCTCCAATTAAACATGCTGAGTTTTTACTGGTAAGGCTAAATCTGTTAATGTTTACAATTAGCCAATACTAAAAATGATATTTACTAGCGAGACAAGCCTAGAAACACGAAAACCATTTCGCTATTGATGCTCGAACACAGGACCGCCAACTAAAGTAGCGGAACTTTTATCGGTAAGGGTTAAACTACTCTTGTTCATAACTTAATAATAAAGATATGTAATGGGTAAAATAAAAGCAAAAAATTACAAAATATTTGTATAAATATGAATTTGAACTCAAGATCTATTACATGTGAATGCGATTTACCAACTCTGTTGCCCGACATATTTGTTACCTCTTATTACATTTGTCATATATATGATAAATGACACAGTGAAAAAAATTATTTATTTTATTCAGATCATAACTGTATTAAATAAAATTGTGTAATTGGAATTTGAGGGCTACAATTAGAAGTTCGGAAATCTATTTTACTTATTTATGGGTTGTATTGAGAAAAAAAGTGAGTTAGTTGGGCAAAAATGAATTTCAAAGATTTTTATATTACTTAAGTTTGCAAAAAATAGTGATGATGTGGCAAGCGAAATCATTGATTTGGCTCCACAAAGAATTCATCATTTGTCTCATTATTATTCTATATATATATATATATAGGCACTCAGGATCAGTCCTGCCCTAACCTGACCCCTCTCTCTATGTACACACACATATGTATAATCTATACAAGATTAATATATAAGGGCCACAAGGCCAACCCTACTCTAACTAATCTAATTTTTTTATCTCAATATATATATATATATATATATATATATATATATACACACACACACACACACAGAGTACACTATTAGAATAATAGTCTATCACTACATTAATCTAGTGACAGTTTAAAATAAATGACTTTATAGATACTTCATTAATATCATAAACTATGAAGTAACTATACCACAAAACTAGAACACTATAGAGGCACTAAGTGCCTTAATATAATTTAAATAAGGTATAAATTATGCTACTTAAATTCTAGTTCGACAATATTAAAAAAAAAAAAAAAAAAGACAAAGTCTCATACGCACCAGTTGCACGATGCAATTCAGGGTGAGTATCACAATTATACTTAAAGGAATCACATATTCTGCTTTACCCATAACAGGTGATACCTTTAAGCGTAATTCGTGATACCTTTTAACCATGATAAATTTTTCCACATTATGTAATACTTTTAGGTATAAATAGTAATACTCCCAAATTGCATGGATTTAAGATTCGTGCAACTAGTGCACATGAGAACTCCCCTACAAAAATTAGTCAAACAATTGATTTAAGGAATAAAAAAAACGAAACTAGTCAAAATAATTATGATTTATCTTTGATCTTTTCCCTTTCCATTTCTCACGTCCCCAATGCCCATAACCAAATTCAAATTTTCACCTAGTCACTACAAAAAGTTGGAATTTTAACCACAATTAATCCTCAACCTATTATCCAAAATAATTAAAATAAAAAATAAGAAATATATTATATTTATTATTTAAAAAGAATATCAATAATATTTATTAGTAAATATATTAAAATGTATCATTAGTTATCTATATGTTAAAACTTAGAGTATTTTTATTATGTATATTACGAAAATTATCTTAATATAACTGAGTATTTTATACTTTTAAGGGAGCGCAAAATACACATACTGTATTATTCAAAATAAATACACAATATACATATACATATATTAGACATAAAAATAATGGGGCGGGGCGGGGCGGGGTTGGGGCCAGGGCCACCCCAACCAAAGGGGTAGATCCGCCCCAGTATATATGCGCACACACACACACACACACACACACACACACACACACACACACACACACACACATATATATATATATATATATATAATGATATGGAACTCACTGCTGGATTTTCTTATAGAGCCCACATGTCGATGTGTTCCAACGCTCACATTCACCCCACTAACAACACACTATATATAAATCTCACATATTGATATGTTCTTCTAGCTTACATTCATCCCACTAACAACAACACGCTACATATAAATCTTATTCCATTGAATAGGATTTAGAAACAAAAAAAATCAGAATTCAATATCATTTAATAGGATTGAGAAATAAAAAAATTCTTAAAGATTATTCTTATATAAAATAATTCATTAGTTTACCAACAAAATATCCTCTATTAAAAATAAATTTTAAGAAAGACATAGAAAATACATTTTTATTAGTGTGAAAAAATTAATTTCCGCAACAAGATACAATGAAGGAATAAAAAATATATGTAGCCGGTTTAGTTAGTAATGTGTCATAGATGAGCTTTATAAGAAAACACACCTGTGTGTTCCATATCATTATAGGTATATGTATAATCTATATATTAAATGATGGAGAATTTATAGAACATAGAATAAAGTCGAGATCATCGATTCCTCAAAATTTAATTCCTTTAAAATCGCATAGCAGGTAATTATTATTTTTTATTAATTAATTTATATAGTGATGTACTGAGGTTTGTGAGGATTTTGTGGAAGCCCTAACTTATAAAAATAATTAGTGAATTTTTTTATCATTTTTCTCTCCTGCTCACATCCTAAAATCCTCTTCTCCTTCACGCCATTCCCCCTCCTCCTTTCCTTTCTTCCTCTTTCACATTTCCTTTCTCCTCTCCCATGATCGAAGTAACACCTTCTCCTTTCTCACTCTTCCTCTTGAAACGCACTTATCTATTTGTTCCCTTCCCATATTTCTCTCAGTCACGTTATTACCCCTTCTCCTTTCTCTCTCGATCGAAGCACACAGACGCACTTATCTCTTTCAACACGTATTATGGTGGCCAAAATTTTCTTCCCTGCAAAGTCGAGTTATAAAATCTGGAAATTTGCTTCCCTAATTAGGATCAACAAAGTCGATTTATAAAATCAGGTAAATTATTGGTTCACTCTAGTCTTTCATTCATCTCGATGACATATTTATATATACTCAACTATGGATTTCAATTAGGATTCAAGTCGAATTGTGGATTCCAATTAGGATTCAAGTTGCATAGTCTTGGATTGGTGCTGATATTTTTATCTTGATTTTGTATGTTTGTTTTTGTTTCATTTGTTACACATCTTCCAAAACCTACTGATGAAGATATTAATCACTTGCGCCCTTAAAATGCTCAATTGATCTTAATGGATAAACTACTCAAGGTTTCTCTATGTACAGTTTCATTGTTTAATAATGTTGATGATATGATTTTACAATATCGAGTCATTTCCCATCATACACTTCCTTATTATCTGATTACATTGCTTTTGCAGTTTCGACTTCTCACTAGTAAATATCACTAGTTTCGACTTTTCACTCGTAAATATGACTAGTAAATATGACTAGTAGCGTTAAAGATTAACTACTCTTTTTTCTCCTACACTGTTCTTTTCGAAGAATTTTTTAGGGAATCTCAAATTCTATTTGGGGATATTTGAAAATTCTATTTGGGATATTTGAATATCTCTCGCATAGATTTAACATATTTTATTTAATTCTGATAGGATTCATGCTATGAACTTTTGGGAGAAATATTCATGGAGCAATTGAACACTTATAATTTTTTCCTTGAAGCCTTTCTGAGCTCAAACTTTTACTTGCATTTTTTTTGAGAACCGATTCTACCAATTCCTAAATTTTTTGCTTCTCGCTGTTTTAGAAAGTGAACAGGAAGTAGGAGCTATTCTTCTTCCAACTTTATTGAAGTTGGGTCTGCCAAGTCTTCTTATCATCTTGTCTTTTAAAATATGGATATAAAAGGAGAAAGAATACAAAAAACATATAGCTACCTTTCCCTAATGGGAAATGCAACTCATATTATTATCTTGTCTTTCAAAATGTGCATATAAAAGGAGAAAGAATACCATAAAGTATAGCTACTTTTTCCTAATGGGAAATATAACCCAAGGAGAAAGAATACCAAAAAGTAAAGCTACTTTTGCCTAATGGGAAATATAACTCATAGAGTTTAGCCATGTTGCAACTTTTAAGTCATGTACGTAGGATTATGTGATCTGATAAAAAACAATGTAAAATTTTCTCTGTAAATGATTATTGAGAAGTAAATTGTCAACTTTCCACTCAAAAGGTATTCTTTTATACTCAATAACACCATTGTTTTGATTCACTCTGTAACACATTTTACACTATGCTATGATAGTTATGCCCTTACTTTATCTGTCCTAAAAAAGAACAAAACATAAGCAGATTACGTGTATGTTAATCGTGTATCCATCTTATGAACGTAATATTTGGGTGATTTCCTTTGCACTTTCGTTTCAATTGTGTCTTGTCATATTATGCGATGGACTCTTCTTTTCCTTGTTTATGAATGGACATTCACAATGTTTTCATACTGTTTGGAAGCTATTTGCATATAATCTATAAGTGGGGAAATCATGTGTCCCATCAATCACAATCTCCCCCCCCTCCAAATCATTATATAATGATTATGGGAAAGGTATATTACTTAAGTTGAATTACGTATTTTAACTTGTTTGCATGTTCAATGTCTTGAGTTATGAGATTTGGGTTGTTATTAGGCCATGTGTGACAACTGTCTTCCAGCAATATTGTTTTCCATATTATTATGAATTAGGGATGACATCTCTCCCCCTAGCAGTTCGATTGTTACCTTCTCTTTTGGGGATCAGTGCTCTATTTGTAAGGTATGTATTAAAATATTATCCTCCCTTTCTTGATATCTTTGTGAGACAACTAATTCATTTTCACTTGAATTCTCTAAGTGAGCAACTATCTTTGATCAATTTTGCACAGACAAGAGTTGCAATACGAGAAGCTTCCATTGCTGAAACTTTGCTTCATTGCTTAAGGTATTTCTTGTAATGATGTTATGAACTTCCTTCAACTGAAGTATAGCATTAACTTGTGATCATTAGGTTCCAATTATGGTAGATAAGCATCTTTTCAATTGCAATTAGAAGTACAAAAAATGTGTTTGTTCTAAACATGTGTGTTTAATGGATTCTGCCTAGATATTGTTGATATTCATTGCTAATTAGACCTCTGGAACTTATACACCATTAATATTTCTGATGTCTTGGACAATAGAAATTAATTGAACTTATAGTATGTATACTATGTTAATTTCGTAACATTTCTCTACTTGTAGCAAAGACCTAGTTGAAGTTTCTAAATTATGTTAAAATGGTGTACCTTGTAGAAAGTTTGTGTATTAACATCTATATATAATCGATTTGTATACTTATATAAGTACTTCGTCAGTTAAAGTTTGATCACATGGCTAATTCAAGATGAAAGTTTGTATTAATGTGTCTTAGCTATAGAGTTCCATTTGAGGATCCTTATTTTTGTTGTTACAATAATGACAGTTTTTCATTTCATTTGATATTGAATAATCAATTTGATATATTTCTTTTTTGTCTATTTTATTTTGGCCTTTTTACATTGATGCATTGGTGAAGAAGCTGAAGGACAGGAAAATTTTTATCATTAGCAATTTGGAGTATGGAATTAGTGAAGTTTGAATAAGATTTAGGATTTCAATTCTTATTTTTCTCCTAGTCACATTCTTTGTTTGAGTGATGATTACTAACAACTCATTTCTTACGTTCTAAAAGATTTTATTTATTTCAGATATTTATGTTGGATGTTTTGAACTTCTTTAGCATGCTGAATAATCTCATTCTACTTAATATTCTTGATTATTCATTTTCCCCTTTTTTCATTATTTAGTTTAACGCATTTACATTTTTATAAAGTAAAGCAATATTATACCACTAAAAAATTTCACTATGAATCTAGATGTCACCATAAGATCCATTTAGTGATGTTTTTCATTTTTTTTTTCTTCAAAATTATACATTCATAATGAATTGCATTGTTGAATATAAATTTATTTTACGTCATATACTAATCTATTAGATGACGGCTTGAAAAAATTATCGCTAAAATTTAACCATCTGTGGCAACTAGTGTGTCACCGTACATATTAGTATTGTGACGAAAATATTTTGTCACCAGGATTCACTTTATAATGACAAAATATATCGTCACTATATATATGTTTTTAGTGATGATTTATATTGTCGATACTATACAATGATATGGTGAGATACTTCAGTCGTCACCACTTGTACTTACTTAGTGACAACAAATTTTTTGTCACTAGATGTCACTTTAGAATGGCAAAATATATCGTCGGCATATTCATGTCCTTGGAAACAAATATCATTTTCGTCAGTTCATGCAATTTTATTGACTAAACACGTCGTCACCATTTGTACTCATTTAGTGATGGTGAAACTTTCATCACTAATTTTTAATCTTTGATGACGTATTGTGATGTCATTATAGATACTGATAAAATGACGATATATATTTTGTAACTATAAAGTAATTATTTTAAGACGATTTATTTATAAACATGACGAAATAATGAATACAGTTATGACGATAAAAGTGTCATCAAAGTTTGATGACTTGGGTAATATATTGATTTTCGTCACAAAAAATTGATATTTTAATGACAAAAATACCTTTCGTCATATTATATGTTTACTTTCATGATGAAATACAATATAAGAGGACAAAATTTAGATGCTAAAAGTGACGACTTAGTCGTCGCTATATATCATAGGATATGGTGACAATGATATTTTACGTCATCAAAAGTCATAATTTTGGTGACAAATTCAAATATTATCACATATACCTAATAGCACGGACATACCATGATGATCGTTGTGACGCTAAAAGTTTGTCACCAAATACTTACCGTAACGAATTATGATTTTTATATGACGAATTTTATCGTCCCGAAAACTCAAATTTCTTGTAGTGATATTAACATATATTTATGACAAATAATGTTTCATTAATTATTTTTTCCTTTAAGACATGCAACATAACCTGCCTAAAACAACTTCAATATTCATATAACAATATACTAAAGGCATATGTTAAAATAGTAGATAAAATATTGCACACACTATAATAAAAAAGTTTTTTTTTTTTTTTTTTTTTTTTTTGTGTGATATATTCGTTGAGACTACAGTTGTAGTCACTAATAATAAGTTATTTGTCAATACTTGTCACAAAACTCTCTGCAAATTATTCGACATCATTTTAAGATTACATTTAGAGACATATAATTGTTACGAAAAATATTTAAGATGCATTTGAAACGACTTTTTTCGTCTCAAATATAGCACTTGCGTCCAAGTTATTGAGACGACTAATTAGTACTACTTGTTATCTCTATTAGTATAGTTGCAACAAATACTCATAATTTGTGACCATTTTTTTGTTTCAAAAGATCATTTTCTTGTCGTAGGAAGATACATTTGTGTTTTCTCTACAATGCATAACAAATTTTGCTAGAGCAATCATTAAAGAAAAATATGATTCTCTCCATCTTAAAATAAGAATCATGTTGCAAAAATATTTTTTCCCAAAATAAATGTAGTTTCAAAAGTCAAGGTCTCGTTTTATTAGTTAAAGTAAAACAATTTATTTTGTAGTTCTACATATGAATGAATAAGCCAAATTAACAAATAAAAAATCACGTATAAGTGAAAAGTCATAAAATTCATGATTTTAGAAAGATGGTATAATCACTAATTGGCCAAATACAAAAAATTGTATCTTCGTAAAACATGTATACCTTGCATGATGTTCCAGTAGGTGACTAAATCAATTGCCCCCCAGAGACCAGCAAGCAACTCAACTTTTTGTTATAATTTAGGAGCAACATATGGAAGATGGCTGGGTACCCTGAAGAGTTCAAAAAAATTGGCTTCGTACTTGATCATTATTTGTGAAACAAGCTTACCCTTCACACCCATCTCCTTTCACCAAAATTTATAATAACTTAATAGGTAATGTGAAGTAGTACTTGTACTAGTTGTCTTTATATACTTGTTTAGTGAGATAAATAATCTAATACCTTGCTTAATTTCATTTTCAAAGAGAATGATTATATCATATAATTTATTTTTGAAAACTCCAATTGGAAATAAATTTTGGATTAGTATTCTTTTTTGTTTGTTTGGATTTTATCTAAATAGATGAGATTTAGATTTGAGGGAAGGTGTATTGTCTCAATCCAATCAAGAATATGGTTGAATTAAGTGATTTTGGAGTGTGAGATTAGATCAATTTAAGTTCGTGTATGTGTTATATTGACACTAATTATGCATTCCCTTTAAACATTATATTTAATAGAAAAAAAATTGACCCATAAAAAGTTAAGAGATGCATCATGTTGGGATTTGAGTTTTGGGATTTTTTGTCATTAATATTTATTGGGATGTTTTTTTTTGTCATTTATATTTATATTTATATTTATATTTATATTTATATTTATATTTATATTTATATTTATATTTATATTTATATTTATATTTATATTTTTACTTATATTTATATTTATATCTATATTTATATTTATATTTGTGGGGATTAATTATTTTTTGTGAGTAGAGATAACAAGTAAATCAAAATATGTTGGTTGGAGATGTAATCAGTTGCATGAAATCTTGAAGAGGATGAGTAGGTAATCATTTATTTTTATGTAATGGTAACAAGAAAGAAATAAGCGAGCAACAAAACTATCCAAGAATAACATGCAGGTGTTATACCCATTTTGGAAATAGGGATACGTTATATCAAGAATCAAGCATATCTGGATTGGAGTGTGAAGAAATTGGAGGAGAAAATCTAGTAGATTTGCTAATCCTAGATGCACAATACATTACTTGGCCCACGGATTTTCAAGTGTCACGACAACAGTATGCCTATATACAAGGGATGTGTGATTATTTGGTGATTCACCGTTCTAGAGGGAATTAATGGATTTAGCATTCTTATTGAGAGAAAGAGGGCTATTAGTATTTTATATATTTGGTATTCAAGTGTTTATTGTATGAACGAGAGAGATAGAATGGAGTTTGCTATTTGATAGTCAGGTCCTGTAGCATCAGTTTAACAACTTCATTAGAGTATAAGTATCTTCGGGAGGAGAAGCTTTGAAGCAGATTAGTTCACCCTTCGGTTGTTTGGTATGTCAGTGCCAGCTAAGTCGATAGGAATAGAATAGCTTAAGTATTAGAGAGTGTGGTCTCTTTGTAAAATATAGCATATTCAAGGTTTTATCAATAACATAAGCCCAAGGGGTCTAAGTACCCCGTGTAATTTTAGTATTCGTGTTTGTGTTTGTGTTTGTATTTTTTTTTAGGTAATCAAATTCATAGATATCAATTGTTGGCGAACAATCTTCATCAGCTAGAATCAAAGCATAAATACAAGGTGGTGCATCTTCTAAGCCAATTCTACACTCATTAACACTAAGTTGGAAATGAGCAATCGCGTGAGCTACCTTATTTGCTACTGGGGGTATGCATGCAAAACTTTCGCATCTCGGGTCACGTGCCAAGGCCAATATATCTTGAACAATGAGTCCACAATATACTTCGTCCGATTCTGGTTCAATCAACATAGACATCAAAGGCCCTCAACAATAACCTCTCCAACTCTGGCCTCCAAAGTTGTGTAGCAAAGAGTTATGCGATAGCTTCCAACAAAGTAAAAGAGCCTTGCCCCATATATCGACTGGCTCACGAGACTATTACTTCACCGAGATGGTCTTTAACCACAAAACCAAGACCAATAGATCTGTCACCAAAAGTTAAGTTGCTGCATTAAATTAAGTTTACGTCCATCTATAGGCAGTGTTTTTACACTGGAGGGTGGGCAAGCTATCAGGACTGAATCAGGCTGGGTGGGGCTTTTCCTAGCTACTAGAAATCAGCAAACCATCGAATGGCCCGTAGGAGGTCCTACTGCAATTCAAAGGCCAAGTCCTCGAGGTAAAATCTGTTTCTTTAATACCATTTTCCAAATGTGCCACATAATAAACAAAGCCACCTACAAATATTCCTATGGAAATTGCTCCATCACATTCCATAAAATGCATTGAAATGGTACGGAGGTGGCTGGTGTTTGATTCGTATTGGGTTGCGGTTCCATATCTCTCTTTCCTTGGAACATTTTATCGGGACATAATCAAAGGTTTCATTAGCTTCCCCACATCATTCACAAAAAGCTTCGGGGCCTATTTTCCTCCGTAAATAATTTAACCGCGTAGGGAACGCCTCTTGCGCACTGGCCATAGAAAGTGATACATTTTTAGTAGAGTATGAAGGCTCCATAACATAATCCAATCATTAGCATTGGAATGGAATTTGGTATATCAAACCTAACTGACGAGAATTTTAGCACCGCTAGGTGATAAGCAGTGCGAACTGTGAATTTTCCGGATTTGTATATTTCCAAAATAGTTGATCCTATGGAAGTCCCAGGCTAATTGGAATGGCAAATATGTCACGTGATTCATCCGGAGAGAAAATCGTCTGAACCTTCTCCTCATCCCAAGCTTTTTACCCAGCATCAATAAAATAAGAGACAAATAGATTAGTAGGGAGACGATGTACACTTTATGCTGGAGTTCGGAGGTCCTACGATGGCAATCCATTATGCCTTCGCCATATTTATCATACCTCCATTACCAACCCACCAAGTATTTCCATAATTGACAATATCTCGTGCACTCAATAACCTACCCCACAAGTAGCTCGGGTCCCCCCCAATCTGCACAACTTCAAGATTACAATTAGCAAAATACTTAGCCGTAAATATTCTGAAAATTATAGGGTGGGGATTTGTGAGAAGCCGTCAGTATTGTTTGGCTACCATTTCCAAATTGAAAAAAAAGTGTAGTTCTTGGAAACCCAATCTCCCGAAGCGTTTTGCACGAGTTCCACGCTCCTAGCTCACCCAATGGTACTTTATAGCCTCTTTCTATAGATCCCAAATAGAATCATGCAATTCCTTTTCAATATCCCTATATGAGGTGACAGGAAATAGAAAGCAACTCATCGTGTAATTAGGAATGGCTTGAAACATCGTCTTTATGAGCACCTCTCTCCCTGCCTTTGTAAAAGTCTTTTCCTTCCAAGACTTGATCCAGCTTATCACCCTTTTAACAATCACAATAAACAATTAGGTCTTCAAGCGTCCAATTAGTTCATGCCTCGTACTCCAAGCATCTCAGCATATCTATCTTGAGCGAGTCTTGTGTGTGACGGTCTCACGTGTGACGGAATACACTTTTACAGGAAAAAAATGATACTTTTACAGATGAAAGTGATATTTTTACTACAGTGATACTTTTACAGATAAATGTGATACTTTTGCTACAAAAAGTGATACTTTTTTTGTTCCAAAAAAGTGATACTTTTATTATAAAACGTGATAAAAAATTTCGCCACACATGTGATGATCTTGTAACGGTCTCATATAAGGTCATTCCATCTATCTTTATTTACCCTTGTGACATTTCCTATGGCTACGAGCTCCGACTTCCTGAAATTGATCTTCCGTCCTGACGCTTGCTCATATAACCCAATAAGCCTAAGGATCTATTCACATTATGATATATCCACTCTGAAGAACAAGAGGTTTTCTTCAACAAAAAAGATATGGGAGATTGATGGAGCTATTTGTGCAATCTGTAATCCATGGATTCGCCCTTCATATTTTGCTTTCCATAAAAGACACGAGAAACCCATAATTATATAGATTTCAATTTATACCATATTCTGAATCTGAATTAGTGTGTAACACATAGTGCAGTCTATAAAATTTCACATTATAACACTTAAAGTATCAAGATAGTGCTAGTGAGGCATCTATACGATGCATAATTTGTAAATATAGTATTAAATATATATATATATATATATATATATATATATATATGTGTGTGTGTGTGTGTGTGTGTGTGTATGTGTGTGTCTATGTGTGTGTAAAACTATAAAAACTACTTAATTTTATGTTAAAAATATAATAATAATTGAAAATAACTACATAATTAGAGATATAAAGTATTTACTTGAAGAAACACATTTTATATGGTTATGAACTTAATTAAAATTTGACAAAGTACGGTTTGTTGCAAAAATAATAATAATAAAAGAAACTTAAACCAAAGCCACAAAAGTTATAAAGGTGACACGTAATTAAATAAATGTCTTAATGAAAGAGGTTTGTATTAATTAACCAGGAGTTCATATACAAAAATCCAACTATAAAATCTAACCTTAACCTAGGGGTAAGACGAGAGGAAGACAACAGAAAAATTAATAACTCAATACATTTGTAAACCTAAATAAAAAACAATAACTGCTCCTACAAAATCTCCTGGATGTTACCAAGTGGATCAAAGCACCACTAATACCATGAATGCTTGCACGAAAATTAAAGAGGCCTCATAGATCCAAGACCAACAATCAAAAGCACCTCCAAAACCATGACTGCTTACACGGTGGCTGAGAAGTTATATTGACCATAAAAAGACAATGACACTAGACTGACGAAACAGGATAAATCAAACCCCATAAGATCAACACAAGCACCAAATCCCATTCAACATTAAATGAATAACTAAAAATACTAAAAGAAATCAAGACCCAAACATAACATAAAATCAATACAAACAAAAAAAAAAGTAGCAACATTAATGGATCATTTTTTCGATAATCGTTGAAGATTACGGTGTATTTCTTAAGCCCCATAAACGCCAAGAAATCAAGATCACAGTAAATTTCGGGGTTGGTCCTTACCAGTCTCCGCCGAAAGAGATCTATCATGAAGAATCCCAACCTTGGCCATTTGTTTATGAACATTCCATGCAGCATGCTCTGCACTTCAAAAGATCTCCCATATCATGATAGGAGTAAAATTGCCTTTAGATCCATAGCGTCAATTTCTCTTCCTCTATAAGGGTTAATAGTGTTTGAACCCAAAACTATGCCAAAACATAAGTCCAAAGTCCTCATCATTTTGGAAAGCAATAATATAAACTAAACAACACATCAGCAGAGAAAAGAACAAAAACAGAATCTAAAATAAAGAAAATAATAAAAAATCTCATACAAGGATAAGTGGCAGAGAATTATTTGCAACATGGAGAAAATGGCGCACGACAGCGCGGAAAGGCACATGATGGTGCCGAGAGGTGCATGGTAGCATAAAAAGACTCACCTATGATTATATAAATTAATAATCTAATACTTATATTTTTGTAAGAACTATTTTAGTTAAATTATATATGCGGTACAAATTTATCAGATTTAGTTTAATTAATTCTTATTATTATACATGTTTACAAATTAAATACATATAATTCAATTAATAAAAATATATTTTTTAAATTTTAAATCAAATATTATATCTCAATATATGAAACATAGATGTTAAACTAAAGATCACAAAAAAAAAAAAAAAAAAAAAAAAAAATCATTTTGATATAATTTACAAAAGATGAATTATAAAAATATTTTTATTTAAATTTTATCTATATATATATAAAAGTCAAATGGAGAGCATTTTTGTCATTGTAACTTTCCCGCCCAAAATTTTAACAATAATTTGGTATGTTCATGTTAATTTTGGTAAGTTCATAATCTTCTTTCAATTTTTAAAATGCAAATAACTTTTTTATTTTAAATCCATTTTTAATGCATAATATATCAAATTATTCGTCTTTTCACGGTTTTCAGTTTGACATACATATCAAATATATTATTAAAATAAATTAATTCGTTGTACTTTAAAAAAATCTTAACTAATATTCTTTATCAGAGGATTATTTTATTATTTTTTAGTTGCAACCTAGACCAAAGACAATAGTCCAATTCATAATAAATACTAAAATATAACCCCAATAATAATAAAAAAATATTTTATTTTATTTGACATTAATTTTTAATTTTTAATTTTCTTTTACTTATGTTATATCCGTGATAAAAATAATTTTTTAAATAGTGAAACTCCTATTTTATTAAATTAAAGGCAAAATTTAATGTTTAATTTTTACAAATAATTTATTAAATCATTACATTTGTTAATATATATATATATATATATATATATATATATATATATATTATAATAAGAAGTATGGAAGCTTTATGCATATGTATGTTTACATATCATGTAAATTATTGAGATTATTTTTTGTTACTTCTTCATATTTTTATATAAAGTATTTTTTTATAATTACTTTGTTAATTAAGTTTACAATTTGCAACTTAAATTATAACATTTGTTACACTTTTCAATCTTTTCTTTTATGTATATCAACCTCAACTATATAATTTTAAACTTTGCAACCTTAAAAATACTTTGTCACACTAACTTACTTCAACTGTGTTCTTTTTCTCTTTGCAACCTAAGCAATTTTGATCGCATTAATTCATTTTTATCTTTAAATAAATATAATATATAACAAAAACGTATAATTTATTTGAATAAATTACCATACCAAATAAAATTAAAAAATATTCATATATCTGAAGAACACACATACTTTAAAGTTTAAATAATCAATATACTTTTGGATTTTATTTTGTTGTGATAGATTAAGTGTGACTTAAACACACTCAAACAAGTCACGAAAATGATGAATAAATCATGTTTCATAACTGAGCTGAAGAAGGCGTGAAACGACGACATTTTGATAGCTGAATTAGTTAAAAACGGTTATAACAGAAACCGTTGTCTTTTAGCTGAGCTGAAGTAGTTTCCATGTTCCGTTTTCAGCGTGTTTGTTATGATTCGAGCACAGCTTTCTACATACATTGTTAGAAACCTTTAAAGAGATGATTAACCCTTTGATCTTGAGAACTTTTCTGTACTATAGTGTGAGAATTGGAGGAAACCGCAAGTTAGGGTTTATGCTTGCTGATTTTCGGTTTTTCTTCATTTTGTTCCAATTTTGAGATTGAGTGGTACAGTGAGCTTGTAATCTTCATCTTCATAGTGAAAATATTTGCCTCTATTGTTCCGTGGACGTAGGTCGTAAGATCGAACCACGTATATCTCGTGTCATTTTCTTTCTTGTTTTCATTAGTTGTATTTGATAATTTCTTGATTCGTTTTGGTTGATTCCACAAAAATTTGCGCCGTCTGTGGGAAGTAACAGATCTTTGAAGTGATTACGATATAAAGGAAGAGAAAGAAATTGCAGCTATGAGATTTGATGTTGAGAAATTCAACGGGAGGAACGATTTTGGTTTGTGGCAGGTTAAAATGAAGGCCCTGCTTGTGCAACAGGGTTTATCAAGTGCTCTGAAAGGTGCGAAGGGTTTTCCAGAGAAGACAGAAGCTGTTACCAAAGAGGAGATTCTTGAAAAGGCTCATTCTGCCTTAATAATGTCCCTAGGGGACAAAGTTCTCCGGGAAGTTTAAAAGGAGAAAACAGTTGAAGCTTTTGGAATAAGCTGGAGGAACTTTACAAGAAGAAAACCATGGTGAATCGGTTGTACATTAAGCAGAAGCTTTACTCATTCAATATTCTTGAAGATAAGCCACTTGATGATCAGTTGGAGGAGTTCAATAAACATCTAGACGATCTTGAGGGCATTGAAGCCAAAATAGCAGATGAAGATAAGGCCATCATGTTACTTAATGCACTTCCTAGGAGTTTTGAGCACCTGAAGGATGCTATGCTCTATGGGAGAGAAAGTAGGATCTCTTTTGCTGAAGTCCAAACAACACTCAGAGCTAAGGAGATGCAGAATCAGGGAGAATCAAGAACAGAGCCACAAGCTGAGGGGTTGAGTGTAAAAACTGGAAAACTTTTCAAAAGGAAACCTGTTACTAATGATCAAGGGAAGAAAAACCAGCAAGCAAAGCCCAAGAATCAAGAAGGCAAGGAGATAAGGAGATGTCATCACTGTAAAAAACCTGGTCACCTCAGGAAGAACTGCTTCATATGGAAAAAGAAACAAGCTGAGAAATCTCAAAGCTCAAACACAGCAGATGTAGCCCAAGGTGATGAGAATGCTGAGGTTCTCAACATTGTAGATTCCAAGATAGAGAATAGGTGGATAATTGACTCTGGATGTAGTTTCCACATGTCCCCCAATTTGAATTAGTTCTCAAACTACAAGGCATGCAAATCTGGGACAGTCATGCTAGGCAATGACTAAGCATGTGCAGTTCAAGGGGTTGGAGACATTACACTGAGGATCCATAATGGATCACATAAAATTCTGAAAGATGTCAGGTATATCCCCATGCTCAAGAGGAATTTAACTAGTTTGGGCACACTAGAACTATAAAGGATGTGAGTTCAGATCTGTGAATAGTTTTTTACATGTTTACAAAGAATCCAGACTGGTCATGAAGGGTGTGAGGAAAAGTAGTCTATATTATCTTATAGCTGAAACTGTAGTTGGAAGCTCGGATATTGTGGTTGATAATGAATCACAGATATGGCATAGAAGATTGGGACACATAAGTGTCACAGGTGAGTGAATTGGTCAAACAGAAATTTGATAAACTGCAAGAACAATGTTGTTCTAAAAACTGTGAAACATGTATCCTTGGAAAAAGTATCAAGAAGTCTTTTCTTGTAGGAAGGCATAGCTCAGAACATCCATTAGATTATGCACACTCAGATTTATGGGGGCCATAAAAAACAGAAACCCTGGGAGGAGGAAAATATTTCCTAAGCATCATAGATGATTTTTCAAGAAAACTATGGATATATGTGCTCAAGAATAAATATGAGGCTTTCATTAAATTCAAAGATTGGTGCATTGAGGTAGAAATAGAGAAAGGATTGTCACTGAAATGCCTAATAACAGACAATGGGCTTGAGTTCCTCTCTGATCAGTTTCAAGATTTCTGTAAGGGTAAAGGAATGAAAAGACACAAAATAGTTCCTGGCCATCCTCAGCAAAATGGTGCTGCTGAAAGGATGAATAGGACCATAGTTGAAAAGGTGAGATGCTTGCTTCTCAGTTTAGGGTTACAGAAGAAGTTCTGGGGGGAAGCTGCTTCAACAACAACATATCTCATTAATAGAAGTCCATCAACTGCCATAAATAGCCTAACTCCAAAAGAAAAATGGAGTGGGAAACCTCCTGGATACTCACACTTAAAGGTATTTGGTTGCATGGCCTACACACATATAAAGCAAGATAAACTAGATGCTAGAGCATTGAAATGCATCATGCTTGGATATCCAAATGGTGTAAAAGGCTATAGATTGTGGTGCATTGAGCCTGGAATGAATAAGATAATCATTAGCAGGGATGTCACATTTAATGAGAGTCTGATGCCGCTAAAGCTATCCCAACAGCAGGTGGAGATATCTGTTCCAGAAGACAGCTTAAAAGAATAGGTGGAGCTTGATAACAGAAGTGAAGATTCTGGTGACAATGCAACCAGTGTAGATGAGGAACAAGCTCAAGAACAGTTTGGAGTTGATGATCTCAGTCAGTACCAATTGATAAGAGATAGAGAAAGAAGACAGGTCATTCCATCCAAGAGGTATGGCAGTGAATACCTCACTACCTATGCCTTATCCGTTGCAGAAGAAAATGAGTATAGTGAACCAAGAAACTATACTGAGGCCATTCAAAGCAAGGATAAGGAAAGTTAGATTGCTGCTATGAATGAAGAAATAGCTTCCCTAGAAAATAACAAGACCTGTGTTTTGGTAAATAAACCTGTGAACCAGAAACTAGTGAGCTGCAAATGGGTATTCAAAAGAAAGGTTGAGTTTGCAAGAGTTGAAAAGATAAGGTTCAAGGCCAGGTTGGTGGCCAGAGGATTTACCCAGAAAGAAAGTATTGATTACACAGAGATATTCTCTCCAGTGGTTAAACATTGCTCAATTAGGATCCTTCTTGCAATAGTTGCTCATCTGGATTTACATCTGGAACAACTTGATGTAAAAACTGCTCTTCTACATGGTGAGTTAAAGGAGACTATCTTTATGTCACAGCCAGAAGGGTTTATTCTACCAGGAAATGAAAACAAGGCCTGTCTATTGAAGAAATCTTTATACGGTTTGAAACAAAGTTCAAGGTGATGGTATATGAGATTCAACAGATGTCATTGGATATGAGAAATCAAAGTATGATAACTGGGTTTTCATGAAAAAAATGGACAGAAAGTAGTAAGTATCTTGTTACTATATGTAGATGATATGCTTGTGGCAAGCAAGGATCAGAGTGAAATAGATAAACTGAAAGAAGATTTACAAGCTGAATTTGAGATGAAACAACTTGGTGAAGCAAGGAGGATACTAGGAATGGATATTGAGAGAGATAGACATAATGTAATTCTATGGTTACAGCAAAGCAGTTATTTGTCTAAAGTATTGAAGAAGTTCAACATGGATGAATCAAGACCAGTGTCAACACCTTTAGCACAACACTTCAGATTGTCTGAACAACAGAGTCCAAAGACAGAAGAAGAAATATAGGATATGAACAAAGTACCTTACTCTTATGCTGTTGGAAGCATCATGTATATGATGGTGTGTACCAGGCCAGACATTTCACATGCAGTAAGTGTGGTGAGCAGGTACATGTCCAATCCAGGAAGACAACATTGGGATGCACTCAAGTGGATATTGAGATATTTAAGAGGTGCAACAAATTATGGGATTAAATTTCATAAAAGTGATGAAACAGTGGACTGTTTGCTTGGTTATGTGGATTCTGATTTTGCTGCTAATCTGGATAATAGAAGGTCTCAGTCAGGGTATGCATTCACATTATTTGGAGCTGCAGTTTCTTGGAAATCTATGTTGCAACTAGTAGTTGCACTGTCAACAACAGAAGCAGAATTTATGGCCATGACAGAGGCTGTCAAAGAAGCCATCTGGTTGAGAGGTATACTTTCTGAATTTGGGTTAAAATTGAAGGCTACAAAGATTTTGTGTGATTCTCAAGGAGCTTTACACCTGGTTAAACACCAGGTGTTTCATGACAAATCAAAACATATAGATGTAAAATTACATTATGTAAGAGATGTGATTGAAAGGGGAGATGTTCAAGTGTGTAAAGTAAGCACAAAAGAGAATGCAGCTGATATACTCACTAAGGCAGTTCTAACGGATAAATTCAGGTATTGCTTGGATCTAATCCAAGTGGTGCAGTTTGATTGAGGTTTTACAGTCTGAAGAAGTCATGTCCTGGGATGGACATGTGTGGACAGTAAGGTAAATGTGTTTTATGATTGGTTGATGAGGAGTCGTAATGGTGTTTGTGTGTGTATGAAGTCAGGGGGAGATTTGTTGGATTAAGTGTGACTTAAACACACTCAAACAAGTCACGAAAATGATGAATAAATCATATTTCATAACTGAGCTGAAGAAGGCGTGAAACGACGACGTTTTGATAGCTGAATTAGTTAAAAACGGTTATAACAGAAACCGTTGTCTTTTAGCTGAGCTGAAGTAGTTTCCATGATCCGTTTTCAGCGTGTTTGTTATGATTCGAGCTCAGCTTTCTACATACATTGTTAGACACCTTTAAAGAGATGATTAACCCTTTTATCTTGAGAACTTTTCTGTACTGTAGTGTGAGAATTGGAGGAAAACGCAAGTTAGGGTTTATGCTTGCTGATTTTCGGTTTTTCTTCATTTTGTTCCAATTCTGAGATTGAGTGGTACAGTGAGCTTGTAATCTTCATCTTCATAGTGAAAATATTTGCCTCTGTTGTTCCGTGGACGTAGGTCGTAAGATCGAACCACGTATATCTCGTGTCATTTTCTTTCTTATTTTCATTAGTTGTATTTGATAATTTCTTGATTCGTTTTGGTTGATTCCACAACATGTTGATGCTAGGATTTACTGAAAAATAAGTATATGAGTATATCACCAAGTGAAATGTTACAAGTTGCAACTGATAATCTAATTTTAAAAAGAAACAATTAATTGTATATAGTATAACTTGGAAATGATCTTAGGTATATTAAGAAATCTACACATATATAAAAGCTACTCCCTTCGACCCCAAAAAAAAAAAGTGTCGCTTTAGACTTTTTAAAAAAAACTAAGGATGAGTGAAAATGATATATATATCCCTACACAATCTACTACTACCTCCGTCCCAGTTAAATTTGCCTACTTGCCTTATCGGTCCGTCCCAATTAACTTTGCAACCCCATAAATGAAAACTAATTCTCACAATCTTCACCCTCATAGTCTCAACCCTCAATCTCCACCTGTAAAAAAGTCAAAGGAAAAACAAAATCTGTTTTTCTTAATATCCGTGCCCGGTCAGAGTTGCAAATTTAACCGGGAGTGATGGAGTATATGTTTTGTGGATTTAAGAAAATATAGTCAACTAAATTAAGTATGTTGTTTATGGTAAGATTTGAAGAATTGTGTGCTTCTTTCTTTAGTTGCTAAAATGACATTTTTTTGAACAATTTCATTTTCTCTAAAGCGATACATTTTGCATACCGGAGGGACTATAAGTGAGTTAAAATAAAAAATTGCATTGTCCCACCAAAAACAATTGTGTTATTTATGGTTATTTGTACAAGTGCCAAATTTTTTATTGTTTGTTCACTTTTTCCTTTTGCCCTTCGTTCTAAGAAAATTCATTTTTTCCATTTTTAAGTACCAATAAATTTTATACTAAACATTTTTTACATATTATATATGAAATTACATCTTTTTATGATCTCTAATTTTGACATTCATATCACATATTTAAAAGTGTGATATTATATTAAACAAATACACAATTGTTTAGTGATTGATTATTCAATTATATGGTTAGATTTGAGTACTGATTGTGGATGTTTATTGATGCCATATTTAGGCTGCAAATACAAATTAGTTAAACAATACTGTTAAAAATATATTTTATTTTATTTTTTAAATAATTTAATTAACTAATTCATTGTATTTACCTTTTATTCTATAAATTAATCTATCTATACTAACATTCATATAAATGTGTGCGTGTGTGTATAATAAAGTAAAATAAAATGGAGTCAAATATGTAAAAAAATCATAGTTCTGTTCAATTGCAAATCAAACATTTTCTAGGATTTTGTTTATGTATGTGTCCCTAAAGATAAGTTGTTGAGGCTTTACTGACCTGGGGTTGGATGAATTGAATAGGGCCAAAAGAGGTAATCTCGACTGATTCACAATTCGCCCTTTCTTATGTGAAGATAAGGGATCAAGTCGCACGAGAGGGCTTTAAAAGCTTCCATTTAGTACTGGAAATTCATTTCTGTAAAAGTGAAGACTTTCCCCCTTTTAGACGCCGAAGAAGGAGTCTTGGTCACTTCCGTGGAGGATGTGGTTTGCCTATGGCCATGGGAGGGGGAGGTGAGGTGGGCCCGCCACGAGTTGGATTGGTTCCAGCCCTTGCTCAATCCTTAAAGGTCAACTTGTATGTGTTTTTAATTTGTTTTACATATAATATATCAAATTAATAATTATTTCACCTTCTTTAAGTTGAATTATATGTTAGGTCTTTTGTGGATTAGACTATATATATAGTGAATTAGATTATATAAAAATAAATCAATTGAGAAATTTTAACAATAATAATATGAGATATTCAGAAAGAAAAATCTAATTTTCTTATAAATTATCAAAGTACTTTATCATTATCTTATCTTTTTTGTTTAATATGTTGTGTGTTACTCCCTCCGTCCCGGCTTATTTTGCACAGGTGACCGGGCACGGATGTTAAGAAAAAGTAGATTTTGCTTTTTCTTTGACTTTTTTAAAGGTGGAGATTGAGTGGTGAGATTTTGAGGGTGGAGATTGTGGAAGAATTTCCTTTTTTGGGGTGTGCAAAATAAGGTGGGACGACCGAAAAGGGAAAGTGTGCAAAATAAGCCGGGACGGAGGTAGTATTATATTTATATATTTTTTCCAACGCATGCAATTAATTGGACTATTTGTGATTATTCACATAGGTTAAGAACGATAAGATATGTTTGAGTTTTTTGAAAAAATAAAAATAAAAGTAAGCATTTTTATTTGTTATATTTAATATTTATTTTAGTTGTATTAATACCATTATTTTTTATTCATAAACAATAAGTATATAATTCAAAATTTTACTATAATATAATTCAAAATTTTAAAATATTTATTTTATCAAGTATACAATATTTACATTTTTAAATAATAAAGTAATATAAAATTAAATTTAATTAATTTATTATTCTACTAGCAGACTTTCATGCATCCCACGAGAGTAATACTAGTACAAGAAAAGGAAAAAAGAAAAAAAAAAAAAAAAAAAAACCTAACTCCCGTCCTTCTTAACAACCACCTCCTTCCACCATCTTGTTTTGTGGGTACTTTAAAAAAACTAAATGTCTATCCGTAAGATACGCAAGTTAGAAACATCTTATTAATAACAATAATAATAATTATTATTATAATAAAGTAAAATTATAATAGGAAAGTGATGGGCTACAAACAATACATCAATATAATATACCATTAGGTTTAATTAAACAACAAAGTACATTTGACGTATACACTATTAATCATTACAGATTATAGATTTTATAATACTTACTTTCATACAACATTTACAGTTGTATTTCTATGTTTTTTTTCATCACAAATTAGAGCTTTCAAATCATTTCAATTTATGACTCTTAATAAAGTTATATATAATTGTCCATGACTAAATAGACGTCTAGATTGATCTTATACACTTTGTACTTAATTGAGCCAAGCACAAACAACACATTATTTTAGCGTATGTAGATTGATTTATTTTATGTAACTAATTAAAAATAATCTACAAGTACATTCTTCTTATAAAAACCATGAGTAAAATACTTGTAGGTACTATTACAAAATTAACAACATTGAATAAATGGATTATGATACATTTAAAAAAATCAAACGTATAACATAACAAGTATGATTGATATAATGTAATTAAATCGGTGTAAACTTCATTTTTAAAGCTTCCAAAATATGTAAGATTTTGCAGATCTTTAGTGTTATAAGATTGTATGAATGACGTTAATAATTGTTTTCACCATCATTTAGATTTAGTCAGTGAAAAGGAATATAATATTTTACAGTCTTGCAGACATGTACTGTTATAAAGTTCTATAACATCAAAATGAAAGGAAATAAAATTATTCACTGCCATCTTTATCGATGATTGTTGGTATTTAATTATCAAATCATTTCTTAATTTAGAAACTATTCTGTTAGAAAATATATATTGTCCACGTGTCTCTTCTAAATTGTTTTCTTGATTTTTGTGTTCATTTAAATATGAAAGAATTAAATAATTTGTAATGAATTTGGCCTACAAAAGCCCATTCCCCTACAGATAATAACAAATGTGGTATTTTAATTTGTTATGGGGATTTATTTTTTTTTATTTTTTAAGAATTACGTTGAAACATATGCGATCACAAGTAAAAAAATCATCGACATATCACTCACTAAATGAAAATAATAACTTTTAAAATTCATGTTATAAACACAAACTGTAAAAAGAAACCCATAAGTCTATTTCCAGCTAGCCCTTAAAAATAGGTAGTTGTATTTTAAAAAACAACATAATAACAAACTTTTGGATTGAATAACTATTTATTGCTATAGATATGTGACAAATGATTTCTCTCATACAATAATATTTTCGTACACTAAACTTAATAATAATATAATTTATAGAATTATATCAGGCAACACACGGCAGAAAATATTTATATTGCAATTTCTACAATACTTAGTCTAATAGAATTTATACTATCACAAATTTTAAGTTTTGCTTTACTTTTCCATATCATGTTATATATATAAAGAATACATGCGCATTTGTTATAATGTTTTTATAGATTTTAATTTTTTTCTCTTTCCCATATCGCCACGTGATAAAGCGCAATACGTTATCAAAAGAATATTCACGAAAGATAATAAATCAGAAGATAACCAGACAATAAGACACAAGGTTTACGTGGTTCGATCCGGAGATCTACGTCCACGGGAAAATTATGTCCCTACCGGGCTCCTTTTCTTCTCTCTTTCTTTGTTTTTGTTTACAAGTGATCTCTCTTTGATTAAAGTTTCAACCCTCTTTCTCTCTCTAATTCTATTATTTATATCATACAAATCACAGCCCTAACTATATTCCTACAATTAAGGCCACAAAACCTGCCTTTGTGATTGAGAGGAAATCGTGGGTCAAATCTTCAATCCCCCTTGCGCTGCCATCGCAACTTAATTACCAAATCTGTATTTGGGCCAATTCTTGGGCCTCCAAATCTAGACAACTTGGGCAACTTGGGCCATACCTACCAGATGCCCCTCCCCCAAAGAAGCCGAAGCAGAAGGATTCGGCTTGTAAAGTAGATAAGGTAGACCAGAAGTGATGTGAAATAGAAAACCAGATTCCAGGAGTTATGGGATTGGAATGAGAAAAAAGGCAAAAACACCAATGTCCTTGAGATGGACTTGGGAAGGAGTGAGAAACCCGGGGTCACGCAACCGGAGTCGAGAAAAGGTAAGCCCCGAGGTCCTTCAACCGGGGTTGAGAAAAGGTAAGCCCCGAGGTCCTTCAACCGGGGTTGAGAAAAGGTAACCCCGAGGTCCCTCAACCGGGGTTGAGAAGCTTCTTCAACACGAGTGGTGAACACAACTGAGGCGCGTGACTGACAGATGTACACGGTATTCGAGTAAGCGCGTGTGAAACGACGCATATTGTTGGTTTCGAGGCGCGTGTATGGCACGTGAAGATCAGGACCGTTGATTTTAAACCATCGAATCTTTACCGTTGCTGAATGTATAAGAAAAGGAGGGAAATCGAAACCCATCACCTTCTTCTCTTGCAGTTATCTGAATCGCGCATCAGAGACATCCACCATTGTGCCAATTTGTGAAGATAAAACACCACAGCAACCAACCAAAGAAAACAAGTAAGTATGTCTATCTCATCTTCGTCGTCATCTAGGGTGGAGGAGGTAGGCAAAGAGGGGGAACCTTTTAGAGCACCTCCTATCCGGGTCATCTTCCCCATGAATAGCGAAAGTAGACAAATTCATCGGGGTGATCTTAGTGAAATCAGAGTGGAGGCAGTAAGTTTTCCCCACTGTGAGGAGGAAGCAGAAGGGTTCGAAGTGGCCGGGGTAAGACCCACTGTAACTGAGACTCAAATTAGGCGATGGATCCCAAATTTTTTCTTACCCTTTGATCTGGAATTTATTATTCCCGAAGATAAGGACAAAGCCTGTTGCCCTCCCAAAGGATTCATTTCCGTATATATAGATCAGCTGGCTGTAGGATTAAGGTTTCCTTTGTGGGATTTTTTAGTAAAATTGTTGGAGTACTATGGACTAGCTTTGGGGCAGTTGGGGCCAAATGCCATAAGGCAGGTGGTAGGTTTCTTAGTGGAGTGTAGTAAGGGGGGAGTAGTGCCTAGTGTTAGTTTGTTTATGCATTTCTTTCAGCTGAAAACAATGGGGAGAAATAAAAGTTGGTATTACCTTAACCCTAGACCAGGTAAGAGATTCAAAGTAAAGAATCCGAGTAAGATTGAAGGATGGAGGAGCAAATTTATTTATGTTAGGCAAGTGACAGTTCTGCCGAAGTGGCAGATATTAGAGGTAGTAGATAGTGCCCCTGTAGGGGAACCTAGAGGTGTTGACGTATTAAAAAGAGCCGGTGTTCTGGGGTCTAAATTTTCAGAAGAAGTTCTGGACAGAGCTGGGTTGAGCCCGTATTATTTCAGATGGGCTGCTGGGACTTCGGATTCCCAAGAGAAAGATACCCCAACCGGGACTGATTCTGACAGGACACCAAGCATATCAGAGAGAGAGAGGTCGAGAGCCGGGGCAGAATTAGAGGGTAGGGCTTTTATTTCTGTATAAATTGTGTAAGATAAACTTGTCAATTCTCTGAACATATGGCATGTCGTGTGCAGTGGGTAAGTTTAAGAGTGCTGCAAAGAAGAGTACATAAGCCAGCTCCGGGGGGCGAGATGATAGGTCTAAGACCCCGGAGCTACAGAGAACGGCAGCTGGAGGTAGCCACGGAGATGACCACGAGGACAACATTCCACTCTCGGGGTTGACGCCGAGTGCTAAGAGGAGGATCACCTCTCCAATAACATCACCGCCTTCCAAAAAGACGCACATGACCCCGGCTCACGAGGTATTTCCGTGAATAGTGTGTTATTATATATCGCACAAGCCCATCATAATAGTGAGGCAATGCAGGGACAAAGAGCAGAGATAACTGCGGCCAGGGCCGAGCTGGAACAACTGCTGGAGCCAATCCGCGGGCTGGTGGGAAGATTGGAGAAAGAATCTTCTCGAGACAGAATAGCCGAGCTGGAGGCCGAGGTCACCAAATTACGGGCCGGATTCGCGGAGGCCCAGAAGAGTGCTAGAGTAGCCCGAGACAGGGCAGTACTTGCCGAGAGAGAAACAGCAAGGCTACGCGAACAGGCTGTCGAGGTTGCCGTGATTCGGGGTGACTTAATTGCAGCGCGGGAAAAGTTGAACAAGGCGATCGTGGGCCAAGGAGCTGTACTAGAAGCCTTTGCCGAAAAATTGATGCAAACAGAGACATTCTTGAAGTTTCTGAGCACATTCGTGGCTGCAGGTGACACAGCTACAAAAAGCGAGCTGTTGGAAACCATATACGATAAATACCCGGAGGTCAATGTTTATGATGAAGACTTCGGGTATAACTATGATGCAGTAGGGAACGAAGATGGTGCGTATTTTGAGGCGTTGATGAAAGCTCTGAGGTGGCCACTGATCGAGGCTTTAGCTAAGAAGAACACACTCTTAACTCCCGAAGTTATCAAACGGTGTAATGAAGACCAGGATAAGGACTTCTTGGGTTTTCGCAACGGTTTTTATGTACGGGAGTTAAGGAACCGAGCTCCTATTCCCCGTAAAGGAGCTGTAATGCCTACTGATGTGGTTGAAGGCTCTGGCAAGGCAATAGAGGTAGCTAGTGACGTTGCAGAGGCCTCGGGTGAAAAAGGGACCACCCCTACCCCTGGAGAGGTCAGTGACCTTCCAACTCATGAGCAGAATGTAGAGTAGATGATCTGTAAAAAAGATTCCGTTGTATTTTCTTGCTTCGTAATGAACAACTTTGTATTTCCAGAGAAATAAACAATGTTGAAACATTTTTATGGATAACAAATGTTGCCATATTCTTATTCGTAACAATGTACACGTATTCGTAAGGTCTAAAAACCGAGGTGTCTCCTTTGCCAGGAAAATATTGAAAACCCATATGAGGTAATAAAGCAGCTTCAATCATCAATAGTCTGGTTACAGAAAGACCGAGATATTTGGATGTTGCACGAAGTCCCACGGTTATCGAAGAATTTAATATCAGTAGAAAAGAGATGCGTAGAAGCAGAGAACTCATGGAAAGAATCCGCACAACAGATGCGGCAGTATAAAGCAAAGTGCGTGTTAAAAGATCTGGAGTTGGAGCAACTCCGTATAAACCAACAAGAGTGTGAGCACTTGCTTGTTGATGGCGGGCGATTATCAATTCAAGAGATTCGAGCCCGGAGAGCAGAAATCCGGGGAGACGTCCAGCAGCGGAGCGAGCAAGGTGATGCCAATAATCCTGAAGTCATAAGGAACCAATTGGTATTAGGATTTCTGGTAGAGCTGCAAAAGAAAGTGGAGGCCAGGAACGAAGCTTTAAACATTGCAGAGCAAGAGGAACAGGAACACAGCCGCAGGAAAAAGCATCGGGGCAAGAAAACAAAGACCGATACTCAAGAGAAGATGTTGCCGGAGGACCAAACTGTAGGTGCAGGGAAAACCAATAACATGCCCGAGGTGATGTCGAGCGTGCCCCAAGAACCGGAAGAAACACGTGTGGGTGAGCCGGAGGCCAGTGGGTCAACAGTTGTAGCTTTGGCCAAGGAGATTGATGAGATGCCTGTTGAGGAGTGGGATGCTGTAGAATGGGCGAACACTCCGGGGAGGGAACGGAGAGTAAAACCAGTGTCTCGGAAGACAGCAGAGTCTCCTCATCATAAGACCGGGGAATACATAACGCAAACCCCCGAGGTGATGGATCCTTTGGCGCCACTAGAATGGGGCCATGCCGAATGGATCAATATGTCGGGGCCAAGTAGAAGATCTGGACATGCTGCAACAGACCGGGGTCCTCAAGGGACAGGTTATAGGCATGGGACCGGAGTCCGTGACCGAAGCGAAGTAGAGCGTCGTCGGAACGCGCAAGAAACTTCCCGGAGGACTAGGAATGTTCGATCAGAGACAAGGCGACGAGGTTTTGCGTTTTGGTTCGGAGAGGACTCCGAGCAACGTCAGTAGGAAGTAGAATAGCTAATATCCGACCAAAATTAATGTAGTGAGAGAATAATTAGTCTGTTGTAACTTATACATGACTAGTTAAAAAACGTTGTTTGTTTATTCGTTTTTTTTTTTTTTTTTTTTTTTTGAAAAACAAAAACACTTAAATAGATTATCAAGTGTGTGTAAAGAAAATGAGTTGAAGAAGTCCGGAGACAAATTAATAACGCCTTGTACTCTTTGATCGAGTGGGATAGAATTTGAACAAAACCCTGAGGTTTAAATATGTAACTTGTCTGAGTTGAGGAAGTGAGTAATGGAGTCCGGAGACATGTTTTATATACGACGGATCGAAAATAAATGTTCGGAAACATGTAATATAAAGATATCGGGGCGTCCCCACGGTATCATAAACACATAATAGATAGACAAGAATAGTATTGTTGACTGAGCAAAACTTATCATAATAGAAACAAATTATGCAAGAGATAGAAGATCGAAGTAAAACTAACAGTGTTTAGAGAAAAAACTTTCGAAGGTTAGTAACATGCCAAGTCCGAGGCACTGGGGTACCATCAACACGTGCAAGCTGATAACTCCCAAGGGGATGGACAGTAACCACACGATATGGTCCTTCCCATGCTGCATGGAGCTTGCCTTCAGGCTGGGCCTTACTGGCGGAGTTGCGCCGGAGCACAAGATCACCGACCTTAAACTGTGTATACCGAACTCGAGCATTGTAATACTTCGCTGTTTGCTGTTTATTTTTGGCTTGTCTGATAAGAGCTTGTTCTCGGCGATATTCTACTTCGTCAAGGTTGGTACGGAAAGCATCCTCGTTCTGTTCTGGGTTGAAATTCAACACCCTAGGACTGGCTACTCCGATTTCCGCCGGGATGACGGCTTCGGAGCCGTAGGTTAGGCTAAATGGAGTTTTGCCTGTAGAAGAATGTGGCGTAGTGCGATAAGCCCATAATACCTGAAGGAGGGCATCAACCCAAAGTCCTTTAGATTCGCCTAGACGTTTCTTGATGCCTTCAACAAGTGTTCGGTTTGTCACCTCGACTTGGCCATTAGCCTGGGGATGAGCCACCGAAGTGGATGCCTGTTTAATGTGTAACTCCTCGCACCAAGAGCGGAAAGGGTCATTCGCGAACTATTTCCCATTGTCAGAAACAATGGTGCTAGGGATACCGAATCGGCAAGCAATGTTCTTCCAAACAAAATTAAGAATTTTCCTTCCAGTGATGGTAGTGAGTGGTTCGGCCTCGACCCACTTGGTAAAGTAATCCACAGCGACCACTAAGAATTTAAAACCACCTGGAGCTAAAGGGAAAGGGCCCACGATGTCTATGCCCCATTGAACAAAAGGCCATGCACTCTGTATACCTGTCAGTTCAGTTTGAGGTAAGTGTTTAATCCGTGAGTGCCGCTGACAATTCTCGCATTTTGCCACTAGGTCATGCGCATCATTAAAAAGAGTAGGCCAATAATATCCCCACCGGAGTGCTTTTTTAGCAAGAGTCCGGGAACCAATATGGTTTGCGCATGAGCCTTCGTGTAATTCCTTGAGGATGTAATGAGCCTGAACCGGGCCGAGGCACCGAAGACTGGGCTGGAGATAAGATTGTCTGTACAAGACCCCGTCATGTAAAGTATATTTTGGTGCTTTCAAGATTACCTGTCGAGCTTGTAACTTGTCATCGGGTAGGGTTCCATCCTGTAGGTATTGGACAATGGGTGTCATCCAAGTAGTTTTGGAGTCAGTGATTACCAAGACAGGCTGTTCGTAGATTGGCTGATGAGACATCTCTTCTACAAGTACATCAGAAGGTATACTTGAGGGAACCGCAGAGGCCAGTTTGCTGAGAGTGTCAGCTTTTGTGTTCTCTTCTCGGGGAATCTTGTGAATGTGGGCAGAGGCAAATGTGTGTAGGAGACTTTGAGTTAAAGCCAAATACCGTTTCATGGTTTCCTCCTTTGCTGTATATGAGCCATTGATTTGACTAGAAACTACCTCGGAATCAGTGTATACTCGAATATGTGAAGCTCCTAAAGTCTTTGCAAGGCGAAGTCCCACAAGAATCGCTTCATATTCAGCTTCATTATTCGTGACTTTGAAGTTAAAACGTAGAACATACTTGACTTCGACATTGTCGGGTCCATTGATGATGACCCCGGCACCACTTCCCCGTGTAGTGGAGGCACCATCGACATGAACATGCCATCGTTCGGTCTCGACACTGGGATCAGTAGGGGAAATGTGTTCAAGATGTGAGTTGGAGTCCGGGCGCTCAAAGGTAGCTTCGGCTAGAAAATCAGCCAGGGCTTGGCCTTTAATAGCGTGACGAGGAAGAAATTGAATGTCATGCTCTCCCAACTCTATTGCCCATTTGACGAGTCGACCTGAATGATCTGGCTTACTCAGGATTTGACGGATTGGTTGGTTTGTGAGAACGTTTATAACATGTCCCTGAAAATAGGGACGGAGGCGGCGGGCCGCCATAACCAATGCCAATATGGTTTTTTCGATGACTGAGTATCGGGTTTCTGCTCCTTGCAAGGCCCGGCTGGCAAAATACACAACCTTCTGAGTCCCGTGGTCATCGCGGACAAGAGCTGCGCTGATGGCTTCATTAGAGGTGGACAAATATAGATATAGGGGTTCTCCAGCAATCGGGGCGGAAATAATGGGAAGTTGACGGATATGCTGCTTTAAGGCTGTCAAAGCCTCCTCACATTGGGGAGTCCACTCGAATTTCTTAACCTGCCGTAGAACCTTAAAGAAAGGAAGTTGCCGTTCAGCCGCTTTAGATAGGAACCTGTTTAACGCGGCTAATCGTCCAGTAAGGCGTTGAACATATTTTTCTTTCTGGGGTGTCTTGAGATCGAGGATATCCCGAATTTTGGAGGGGTTGGCTTGTAGTCCCTGAGGAGAGACCATGTATCCTAAAAATTTGCCTGAACCGACCCCGAAGGTGCATTTCGCTGGATTTAAGTGGAGATTATGGCGTCGAAGTACATCCAGTGTTTCAGCAATATCCCGAACACATGCATCAAAAGTTCGACTCTTGATGACTAGATCATGGACATAGACCTCCACATTTCGACCAACTTGGTCCTGAAAGACATGGTCCATCAACCGTTGATAAGTGTCTCCGGCATTCTTGAGCCCGAAGGGCATCTTTTTGTATGCAAAGATGCCGAAGTCCGTTATAAATGCTGTCTTGATCGCATCCTTCTTATCCATGTGAATTTGGTGGTATCCCTTATATAGGTCCAAGAAACAGAGTGCGGGATGTCCGGTGATGGCTTCAGCCTTTTGGTCAATAGAAGGTAGTGGATAGCAGTCCTTCGGGCAATATTTATTCAGATCAGTAAAATCTACGCACATTCTCCACGTATTATCAAACTTCAGGACTAGAACAGGATTCGCCAACCAGGTCGGATAATGGACTTCGAAAAGGATATCTGCCTTTACCAATGCTTCAACTTCTGCGCGAATAGCAGCTTTTCTGTCGGCAGCAAATTGTCTGCGCTTCTGCTGTACCGGTTTGACTGTTGGGTCAATGTTCAATTTGTGAGTAATCAAATCTGGTGAGACACCGGGCATGTCCAAAGGTGACCTGGCAAAGACCTCGGAGTATTCTCGTAATACTTGAACAATGGCACTGTGAAGTAGAGGTAAATGTATAGCACCGACCTTAACAGTTCGCTCGGGTATGTTTGGATCAAGAGGGACTTCTACTACCTCATCGCCAAGAGGTTGAATTGGTATTGATTCAAGTCCTGGGGTATCTATTTGAAACTGGGGTTGAACCGTCTGTGTAGTTCGTGGTTTGAGTGCAACAAGCATACATTGCTTAGCCATCTTCTGATCGCCACGGATGGCTATGGTTCCGTAAGGTGAAGGACACTTCATCGTTAAATGAAACATGGAACATATGGCTTGGGCAGGAGTAAGCCAGTCTCGTCCAATAATCATATTATAAGGAGACGTAGATGATACCACGTAAAAGTCGACAAAAACTGTTTTGATTGCAGGATGAGTACCTACCGACGCTGGTAGATTAATAATCCCTTCTGCGCGAACTTCCCCCTGTGTAAATGTCTGCAAAGGTCCTGGAGCGGCCGAAGCAGATCCCGAGATATGCCCATTTTTTGGAAACAATCTGAGAAGATAACACTCACAGCTGCACCATTATCAACGTACACCCGTTTGATTATAATATTTGCCACGGTCATATCAATGATTATAACATCAGTGTGGGGTGTGCGTTCGGGTACGGGGTCGTCCTCGGTAAAACTTACTGTTTCAGTATTGTGGAAACGCTTGTGACGGGGTTCCTCGGGAGGAGGTCTGCGAGCTTCTGCAATAAGAGCTTTGCGGGACACTCCTGCTGGCTGTGTACCATAGATCATATGGATAACACTATTAACAACACGAGCTGAGGGGTTGGTCCCTTCTTCCTGAGGAGGAGGAGCTGGCAATAAGCGAGGTTGTTGCTGTTGAGTACTGTGTCTGCTTCCCTGATCTTGTTTTGGGTAATGGCTATTCCCGGATCGATTATTCGGCCATTGTGACCGACCTTGTTGGAAGCTACGATTGTTATTGCCAGCTCGGTTCTGGTGTTGGTTTCCACTTCGGTGCTGTTGTCTATTGTCTGATTGAGCAATATACTGGCGAAAATATACCTGCTTTTTGCACTCTTCGATTTCTTTGCTGAGTTCTCGGCATTCTTCAGTATCATGCCCGTGGTCATAGTGGTATTCGCACCACTTGGTGCGGTTTCGTTTGTCAGCTGGGGCTGTCATACGAGGGCAAGATTTTAGATCAGCCTTGTGGATGGCATGTATTTCGGTTCGGGACCGATTTAAAGGTGTTAGTTGGGGCAGATCGTGACGAGTGTCGGGTCGCCCTCTGCCCAGTCGGTTGAAGGCACTGGTACGGGCATTAGACCCAGATGGTCCTTTATCTGATTGTCTCTTGGCAATAGATTTTTCCCTCTTACGCCGGGTTTGCTCATCTGCCTTAGCGAACCGCCCAACCACATGATAGAGAGCTCGGGTGGTAACGGGAGTATTACGGACTAGCTCGGTGTATAAGTGGTCCGGCCCGTAATCCGTTCATGAAAGCTGTGACAATGATGCTATCTGGCTGATTGCCTACCTTCAAACTTTCAGTCGTAAAACGTTCCAGGAACTGAGAGATGGTTTCTCCTTCTTTTTGTTCCACATTCATCAGGTCGGCCAAAGTGGACATAGGCTTTGCACGTGCTTCGAAACGTGCCCAAAAGTGTTCAGCAAGTTCTCGAAAAGAGGATATGCTATTGCGGGGAAGAGAGTCAAACCAAACTCGTGCCTCATCCTGAAGATACTCAGGGAAGATCTTGCAATAGTGAAGAGATGCGGTATGATCTCGACTGAGCATGTTATGCCTAAAAGCCCCAAGAAAATTGGCCGGATCTCCAGTGCCATCATAAGTTGGGATGGCGGGCCTCTTGAACCCTTCAGGAAGGGGCGTAGCCAGAATTTCTTGGGAGAATGGGGTAATAATGTCTCCATTGGCGTCAAGGCCTAGAATTCTATCTAGTTCAGCATTGCGCTGTACTCTCTCATACTCATGAAGATCTGGAGTATAGGGATTGGCATGACGAGCTTTCTTAGTCGCGTTAAGCGGACGACGACGATCAACATCGGTAAGTTCGTCATTGCGCTGTTTTGATCCGTTAGAACTCCCATGGTCCTCGGGAGAACCGGGTCGTTCTCGTCGGCGGTCCTGTCACCCATGATGCACTGGATTTTGTTGGTTGGGCAGATTCCGACGAGGAGGTTGCGCTACGGGGTTGGTGTTATGTCCAGCAGGGCCATCAGGGTTTAATCGGCTGACTGCCCAGTCTTGGAGAACATGAGCATGTTCTTGTAGGAAGGCCTGCAGTAGTTCCGGAGTCATCTGAATATTAACCTGTGGTTGTGTAGTAGCAGGACCAGGATTTTGTATATCTTGTGGAGGTAGAGGTAAGAATCCGTCATCCGGGTTCATAGCCGGCCTTGGTTGCCCTGATGGTGAGATGTATCCCGTATTATCGACTGCCTCGGTGGCAAGGTTTGATCCACGGGTGGATCTTGATTTATTTGATCACCTTGGCGAGATTGAGTCAAGCGAGTGGTTACCATGGTATTACAAGTACAATATCAATATTAAAAATCTAGTCGACCTCGGTTTCCCACAGACGGCGCCAATTGATAAAGCGCAATCCGTTATCAAAAGAATATTCACGAAAGATAATAAATCAGAAGATAACCAGACAATAAGACACAAGGTTTACGTGGTTCGATCCGGAGATCTACGTCCACGGGAAAATTATGTCCCTACCGGGCTCCTTTTCTTCTCTCTTTCTTTGTTTTTGTTTACAAGTGATCTCTCTTTGATTAAAGTTTCAACCCTCTTTCTCTCTCTAATTCTACTATTTATATCATACAAATCACAGCCCTAACTATATTCCTACAATTAAGGCCACAAAACCTGCCTTTGTGATTGAGAGGAAATCGTGGGTCAAATCTTCAATCCCCCTTGCGCTGCCATCGCAACTTAATTACCAAATCTGTATTTGGGCCAATTCTTGGGCCTCCAACTCTAGACAACTTGGGCAACTTGGGCCATACCTACCACCACGAAATCTTGATAAATATACATGAAAATGACAAAATAAGAAGAAAAGAACTTTTAATTTCCATTTTACCCGATTGTTTATGGTTATTTTGTTCACTCATTAATGAATCCTTAAAAAATTAGGGTTATTATGTTCTAAGAGAGATGGTAAGGGAGAGAGTGGTTGACAGGAAGATGAGAGCATAACAGGAGGAGGACTATAATTTTTTTTTTTTTTAATTTAGTTTCTTATTAATTACATTTTATTATTATAGAGATATTTTAGTCTTCAATAATATTTTTTATTATTTAAGTGCACTAGTATAACTCCCGTGCGATGCACAGAAGTTTTATTTAAAAATAGTTTAATTAAATTAAATATTATATAATTTAATCTAAAAAAATGCGACCGTTTTATCCTAATAAAATAAACATTTATGATTAAACATAAATAAATTTATAAGTAATATAAATATAAGTTTCTCTCAAGTTATATATAAATTTAATATAAATTACTATATGTATATTATGGATTAACACTAAAACAAAATATTAAATATATATTTTTCAATTGATTTTTTCTTATCTCTAAAATTCAAATACAGATCTAGTATGCTTATACAAATAGCTTAATTATTTATGAATGTTCAAACACACATAAATATCTAAATATCAACTCATATTATTAAACAAAATAAATTAAATAATGTTATAAAACAATTAGTTTCCTTTAATCTTTCCATTTTATATTAGACATTTTAATTTATTTAAATATAGCTTCAAATTCTAACTATTACTATTTAGCTTTAGAAAAATCTCATTTGCAAGTTTTAATACTTTACTTGATGATTTCAGATATATGAAATTAACAAAATAATAAAATAAAATTCAAAAGTTATTCAATAGTTTCAACAACAAAATAAAACTAATGAGTTCTTCTACATTTCTTAATATTTCATATATATGGTGATATTTTTCAAATAAACTACACATTTATATTGTAAATAGTAGATTTATTTAAAGAAATGCATTGATTAGTGTAAAAAAAGAAAATCTTAGGTAGCAAAATGTGAAAAAAAAAGACATAGTTGAGATGGTTAATGTGACCAAGTATTAATTTTTTAGGTTGCAAAGTCTTAAAAGATATATAGTTCAGGTTGATTAATTTTGCGTATTTAAAAGAAGTTTAGGTTGTAAAGTGTAATTCTTTATTCAAAAATAATATTAATAAATGTAAAATATGAAGAAAAAAAATCAAGGTTAATTATCATATATATGCGCAAAAGTCGTAGTTTAGTGATTAATCATACAAAAAATATTATTATAACAAATAGATATGAACAAATTTAATGATTTAATAAGCTGATTATAAATCAAATATTAAATTTCACTTTAATTCACTAAAAGTATGTGTCAATTATATATCTATATATATATATTATATATTTATTTTTCTCTCAGTATAATAAATGAAGAAAAGTTGAGAAAATTCGGGTTAGATAAATAAATTGATTAGTTATAGTTTTAATCAATAATCAAGTAAAATCAATATTAAAGGAGAATTATTTAACTGATTTTTAGTTGTATTCCAGACCAATACTATATAGTACAACCATAATAAACACTGAAATCTAACTCAAATAATTAACGAACAAATAATACAATATTTAATTTGAGTATCTTAATTTATTATATCGTCAAAAGAGGATTAATTTGATATCTTATACATAATAATTAAATTAGAAATGAAGAAAACTATTTGCAACTTTAAAATCTAAAATCAATTTTAATTCTTGTCATATGTGACAACTTACCAATTAAAGTCCATAATTTTAACCTGGAATGATACTTAAAGAATTTCCCCTACTATATATATTTTAATTTATGAAAATAATATTTAAACTCTAACTATAAATAATTAAAAATAATCATGAAATATATTATAAAAGACGCTAATATTTTATTTGGATATTTCACATGTAATGTATACTTTTTCTTTATGTTCTTACCTTTATTTTTATATTTTTTAATTTTTAATTTATCAAAATAAATTTTCAAGTTCTAAGCATAAATACTTAAAAAATTCTTTCAAAATTTGTATTCTTATTTGCAATTTATAACATTTCACTCTGTGCTTTTAAATACACTTAAAACTTCTTATTTTTCAATAAATTCTTACTTTACCAAATTAAGATCTAAACATTATTTAATAATTCGAATACCAAATTAAAGTCTGCGAGTTCTTCATAATATTTGAATATTTTCATATTTTATTTGGTATTGTAATTTATTTATATAAATGATATATATTTCTTATAAATAGTTTATTTATTTAAAGAAAAAATTTGATCAATGCAAACAAAATTACTTAGGTTGTTAAGAGTAAAAAAATATAGTTGAGGTTAGTTGGTGTGACATAGTATTGTGTGGGTTACAAAATGTAAAAATATATAGTTGAGGTTTAGTTTGACAAAAAAAACAAAAATGAAGTTGAGGTTTAATTATCGTAAAAAAAGTAAAAAGATCTCAAAGTGTAACAAAAGTCATAATTTAAGTTGCAAAGGGTAATGTTTCTTAGAAAAGCAATTTTAACAAAATATACATTATAAAAATATCAATAAGTAATTAAAAATAATTTCAATAACAGTTTCAGTACATAATTATACATATACTCAAAGCTCTGTACTTTTGTGATAAAATAAATATATCAGCAGATTTGTTAATAAAATGATTATAAATAGATATTCGTTTTGGCCTTGGATTTAATAAAATATGAATTTCATTATTTAAATAATGATTTTTCTTCCCGTGTAACTTAGATAACGGAAATATTTCATAAAAACCGTGTTAGATAAAATAAAATAATTAGTTATATTTTCGTAAAAAATACTTAATTAGTATTTTATAAAAAATTAATTTTACTAAAGTTTAGTTGCAACTCAAGCCAACATATTGTAGTTCAATTTACAATTAACACTCAAATCTAGAATAAATAATTACCAACAAATAATCTATTATCTTAAATCAAATATCTCATTATAATATATACGATATGGATGCCAAATTGAAGATCATGAAAAGTTGAATAATTTGATATATTATGCATAAAAATGGATTATAAATAAAAAAATTATTTGTATTTAAAAAAATGAAAGAAAGTTATCAATTTAGCAAAAATAACAAAAGGTTACCAATTATGACTTAAAATTTAGGAGGGAAAATTAAAATTACATAAATACACTCCATTTTACTTTTATATATATATATAGATATATAGATATAGATGGGTTGCATTGACAAACAAATTAGTCCGCAACTTAAGATATAAACACTGTTATATTTGGAAAATTTTATCAAAATTAATTTTGATAGCAATTCTGTCAATTCCTTCGGCAACCAAATTAAAACATTGCCATGATATCACTTTGGTTTTAATTAGTATTGTATACAAGTCATTTTGGCTTAATAAAAATAAAAATTCTTATTTGCCAAAAACATACTATAAAAATGAAGTTTACAAAACCTTTAATCATCTGAAAACATATCATAAAGTCATCGAATCTTTCTCTCAATGATACAAAATCTTCTACAACAATTAAACCATTGGATGACACAGTCATCACACGTGTAACAGTAATGTTATATTATACATGTACAATTTAATGGTGCAATTATTGTAAAAAATATTGCATCACTGGGGGGAGATGATCCTGGTTTATCTTAAGGAAGATGGTGTAAATTACTCCATTTATAGATACTCCCTCCTTTCAATAAAATAAGTTTTTTTCACATGAAATAATGTTTACAGAAAAACAAGTTTAATTTACCAAAATATCCCGATTTCTTTTAATATTTTCCTTAAATAAATCTAAACAAATCTCCCTACAAATCTCTTTATCTTATCATCACCTAAATAATTTATCCTCCCTATTAGTAAATTGATTATCTTTCCTTTACAATTGCCCCTTACTTAAAAAATGGAAATTAAGATAATAGAGATAGACTGCCTGAGGGTGTTTTTGTTCACCCTATCTCTCAAGTAGAAAAGAAAAAAAATGTTAAACAATCATAGTTGAACTCTTGCATCAAAGGAAACGAATCAACGATGAACTACCACAAGCCGATACTAAACTGAAAACAGTGAGAAAATAAACATCGTGGGGATGGCGCCAGGAGGAGAGATCAAGATAGGGGCTTGCTCATACTACAAAAGAGATCTTTTGTATAATATTTTTGACACCGCAATTGTGGTCACTAACAATAAGTTATTTGCGACCACTTGTTGTCACAAATCTCTCTACAAATTATTTGAGAATATTTTAAGACTACTTTTAGAGACAACTAGTTGTTGCAAAAAAATATTTGAGACGCATTTGAGACCACTTTTGTGGTCACAAATCTATTATTTGCGTCCGAGTTATAGAGACGACAATATAATTGTGACAAATACTCATAAGTTGTGACAAACACTAATTATTTGAGACCACTTCACTTAAGTTCTGACAAATGCTCATTATTTAAGATCAGTTTTTGTGATCTCAAAAGACCTTTTTCTTGTTGTATCAACGAGGACAATCAAATCCGTTGAATATATGCGGTAGTGCTATATACAGTAGCATAGCCAAACGTCCAACACATGAAGACACGCGTAGGGGAACCAAGTTCCCTATGCTTTGCAAAGCATAGATAGCTACTTCCAGTGTAGGAGAGACCCTGTTGGCCTCGTTAAAACCCCCTATTGGAATAATCCAGTGGGAAAATGTCAATAGTGGAAAAAAGAGTATCAATTGTAAAACAGTCAATGCTAAATACCATCAAATACAAATAGAGTCCACAAGCATCGTCGGAAGTGAGCTGAAAAATAAAACACAATGGGGGAGAGAATGTGAGGAAAGACGGGCAGCCCCATGGATGTCGATTCCATGAATGTTGAAAAATCGTCAGCCTCCACATGATTTGCCAAATCGAGAAGTGCATGAGGATGTTCTGCAAAAATGAGAGACCAAAAACAATCAGTAAGGAAGGTAGGTGTCATGTCCACAGTGTCAAAGTCAAAGTAATAAGTCATGGAATTCTAATTAAAAAATATAGCCAGTGGAGACAAGTTCCAAACCTTATAATGACTATCCAATTGCGTGGGGACACATTACCAGATGTAAAGCAAAAGCAACAATTGACACTGACACCAAGCCGCAACCACTCTAATCAACTCTCTGCAAGAAAGGACAAACGACTAACTATTGTGCGAAGAGAATTAAATATCAATGAGATTATTTCTCTCTCTTCAACAAGAAAGAATCCTAACTGCTATAAATATAAGGACATTGACGACGAAGCAAAGGCTACCATACTTCTGAAAACTCAAAGCATTACTTCGCATCAAGCACGAGCGTTTATACAAAGGATACAAGAGCAAGATAGCAAGTAGCAAGCACGCAAGTGAAGATACAAGCTTCAACAATTCTCAAGTCAAGCTAGCTCTCAAGCTTTTCCTCGGTCCTAATCCTTTTCAAACAAGGAAGCTTCACCACATCTCAAATGTTATTCAAGTTTAGTGGCAACTACCAGAAGTTGAAGAAAAACTTCCATTAAACTAATCTCATAGAAGGTTTTTGAAGCGAGGAATATTTGCTTGAAACAGGGATTCAAACATGACTTGTGTTCTGAGGAACATATGTACAATAGAGGAGTAGCTTTCCGAGGATAGGCAAAAACTATTTTAAGGAGCTAATCGGGACATAGACTTCGCAGTAGCTAAGTTGCATTGTGTGTAAAATTCTTAGTGAATTTTCTCACTGTGTGTGGAAAAGTGGACGTAGAAGGATTACCCCCGCCTTTAAACAACTATAAACTTTGTGTCTACTTTTATATTGCTTTTATTTACTGTTTCTGGCATACTACATATCTACTGCATAGATTTATAAGAAAACGTTTTGCATATTCTGCTCCACATAAAAATCCCTTGAGCATTGCTTACGGTAAGTTACGTAAGCTCAATTTACTTCATGCCTATTGTCTTAAGCCAAGTTTCTTGTAGTATGCAACAACCCTATGCTCAAAGTATTTGAAAAAGAGTTGGCTGGTTTCACACACCAATCGTCTTTGGTATCTAAAACAAATCTAACCATTTTGTAGCCAAAAAAACATGTTATAGAAACAAAAGGATTTGTAGTAAAAAAGCCACAACAATGGAAGCTTCTTCAACTAGACCTCCATGTTTTCCTTTGAGGATTGGTCTATAAGAATGCAAACACACTTGGCGTCTATGCATTATAAAACCTGGATTCTAATCACTGAAGGACCATTAGTAATCATGAAGATCCAACACTGTTGTGCGAGTGGATGGAGAACCTGCACCTCCTCCCACGGTGGAAAAAGCACGAAACGACTGGACTACTAATGATATAAAAAGGTCAAACTTGGACAATCTTTCAAAAAATGTACTTTTTGCTACATTGGACAAGGGAGCCTTTGCTAAAGTTAAGGCATGCAAGTCTGCCAAGAACATTTAGAATTTGTTGAGGGAAATCCGTGTTCGCTCAGCTCTACTTCATGAGAACAGGGTGGCTAAGGCAAGCCTGAACTTTGAGCTCTTCAAGGCAAACCCTGGAGAGTTTCAAAACAATTTAGTAATAAGAAATACATCAATCCTAAATTATTTGGTGTTCGCTGGAAAATTCTACATTCAGTAGGAGATAAACACCAAGCTTCTATGAGCTCTCACATTAGACTGGGATGTAAAGATGATTCTGATGAGAAGTTACAAGAAGCTAGGTAAGAAGAGCATTCAAAAACTCTTCTCTGACCTTAATTCCTTTAAATATGATATTTATCAAAGAAAGGAGAGAAGATGAAGAGAATGCTACTATAACCAAAGTCCTAGGAGCAAGCAGCAATCCCTCATAGAAGTCCAAATGGTTCGAGTAACCACCATCGCGCGAAAGTAGCATTTTGCACATTTTATGAAGAAGCATCCAAAGGGAAATGCCTACAAGCCTCTATATACCAGGCCTTCAGAAGCCCCAAGAATGAGCAAGCAAGCTGGAGATCTTTGCTACAACTTCAAAAGACTAGTCACTTTTCTAGGGGATGTCCATATCCCAAAGGGCACAAGTATCCCAAGGAAGTTTGCAAGCAAAGACGGGATAGATAGATGTATGAGAAATCCTGGCTAAATGCTTTCTTTGGTGGAGCATAAGCCATCAGTGTTTTTCCACTGTCTTCAAGGGAACCTACAACGTATGAAGACTCAGACTTCGGCAGCGATTCTTCATATTCTGACAGCGAAGCACTCGTTTGTCTTGTAGCAAAAGAGATTAGAGAATCTTTTGACTCTGAAAGCTTACTCATTTCATCCACAAAGATTATGGATGACTTTGACTTGGTCAAAGTCATATGAAGAGCTGAAGGCCGAAAACATGCAGCTTCTTGGAGAAAATGCAATGTTTACAGTAAAAGTTGAGAAACTTATAGCTGAAGCAATTGACTGTTGTTTTCTTTGAGAGGAAGTAAGTAAGCTGAATATATCTCTCGCTCTTAAGAATGAGAAAGAAAAGAAACTGATGTCAACCATCATATCATTTAGTAAATCATCTAGGAATTTGGATGAGATTTTGGATGTTCAGAGAAACCTATCTAATGTGACAAGGATAGGATTCTCTAACACATTTTCTAACTTTCAAGTAGCTAGTACTTCTACTGATGTTCCAGCAGTAAGTATGTTTGAGTCACAAATGCTCCCCAAACAATGTAAAGGTAAGTCTAGAAGAATGGAGAATATCCCTAAGCAAACCTAGACAGGAATCAGGCTATAAACCTAACAAGGGAAAGTCAACTGATTTAAGCACATGAAAAACATATGCAGTAGGAAGCAGCAACATGCAACAAGTTTTGGCTATTGAGTGCAGTAACTTCCTACAGCAACCTAAGAGCAACCAACAGAAGACTAGGCTTGATGCTCAGAGGCTTCCACACAAGGCAAAGAGGAATCATCACACGTCACTCCAATCTAGGAAGCAACCTACTCTTGGTACATCTGAAAAGGGGAAACCCCCCAAGGTGTTCACTAAGCAAGCTGGCCTAGAAGAACGACTTGTTGCACAACGTTTCGTTAGTAAAGGTTCCTATTGGACATAGTGATATCTGGCACATTGACAACGGGTGTGTTAGACATATGATAGGCATCAAGAAGTCTTTAAAGGATTTCAAAGAGTACAAAGGACCCAAGGTGGTGCTTGGAGACAATGCCAAAGGCATCACCAAAGGTATTGGAACTTGGCTAGGTCAGCATAGCAGATGTCTACTTCGTCATGGGCTTACAGTATAATCTATTAGGCATAAGCCAATTCTATTACAAAGGACATTCTGTAAAGTTCACTCAAGGAAATTTTTAACAACAGATGCTAGGTCCAACGAAATAAAGCTCACAAGCACTAGAAAGGATAACATTTATCTAGCTGACTGGGAATATACTATAGGATAGCCCTCTTACTTCATAGTTAAAAGCACTCATGAACTAAGCTGGTTATCGCACAAGAGAATGAGTCATCTAAATTTCAAGACCATCAATAAGCTGGCACGCAAAGTGTAATACCCCAAAATCAAAAGCAGCAGACTTCTCTATTTGCCTTTTTAATTAATTTTTCTAGAAAGCATTATTAAAGTTATTCTATTTTAAAGAGTTTCAAGTCAAATTCTTTATTAAAATGTTGAGGCTAATGACATTACGGGGAACGAAGTGTTTTTATCTTATTTTACAGGAGGACCTATCAAGGAGATTGTGCTCACTAGTACCACTCACTCAGTATAAGGTACAAAGATAAAAAATATTAAAAGGTATTCTAATTTTGTTTAGTATAAGAGTAGAATTTATTTTAGGAATTATGACTAAATTTTAAATACAAATTATAGTCAATTATTTATATGAATTTATGTGAATTTTTTTTATACATAAATATTTTTAGAAAACGTTACCCTAATTTTTAGTGTAATTTTTTAAACATACCAAGGTAAGGAACTCTATTAATTAGTTATCATCTTACTAATACATTATTTAAATAAAGCAACATAAGTAACCTAATATAAACTCCCTCCGTCCCGGCCTAATTTGCCTACCTTGACGGGGCACTGAGGCTAAGAAAAAACAAATTTTGTGAAATTTTGTGGAGATTGAATGTGGAGATTTTGAGGATGAAGATTATGAGAGAAATTTATCATTTATGGATTGACAAATTAGATTGGGACAAACTTAAAAAAAAAAAAGTAGACAAATTAGAGCGGGACGGAGGGAGTATTAATGAGTTAGTATGACATATACCAGTAAATGTAAATTATGGTTGTAATGGTAATTTTATCAAGTGTTTAACCTTTTAAATAAAAAGGGAAAAATGCATGGATAAAACTTAGGACACCTAAGGCCTACAAATTCGCGGCACACTTCTACTGCATGATAAAATTAGTCCACTACATCCTTTCTCATGAAGCCACGTACATCAAACACATCTACAACTAAGCTAATACACAAACCCACTGACATGCTGATAATGTATATTATATTAAGGCATATCTATATAAAATAATTAACGGCCCTACTTTATCAAACTAGTAAATTCATCTTCTCCTCTTCATATTCAGAATTGGGACAATAAGGTTTGATCTCCCCTATTTCCGAAGGTGTACTACAAACACTAGGTAAGGTGACGAAAATGTTAAACTGGTAAATTGTGTTAATGTTTAGGGTTCAATTTATTACATTTTCGATTAATCAAGGGTGATTTCCTTTATCTTTAGGTTTGTCAATATTTTTTATTGATAGTATACATGACTTAGGGGTCTTATATGGTTTATCGTAGATTCATCGATTTTGCTACGTGGTCCAAAGTCGATATACATGTGTAAGTTAAATGTGAATTTTTATAACTATTGATATTTTCTTATATTGATTATTTATGTAATTTATAGTTATTAATAGAGATTTTATAATATAAATGTGTGAATTTTGTTTGTCAAAATTCATGTTCTGCATGCGACTTTGGAAATTTATACAAAAATATCTACTTAATATTTTCGAAACATATTGTATTATGTTAATGTACATGGTGTTATGAGTCTAAAGTTCAAATTTGAGGAAGTTTTGTTTAGTTTACGATTGTTAATGAATTTTACAAGATAAGCTGATTTTAAATCTAGATTTGATCAATTTTGATCTTACAAAATGATTTTTATAAAATTAGTCAATTTGAATCGGGCTTAAATCATTTTTGATCCCGTAACCTTTCACTTGTACAATTTTGGTCCCAAAGAAAGTTAAAAATTTAATTTAGTCCTGTAACTTTGAAATTGATCCAAATTTAGTCCCTTTTTTCGTCGTCGGTGATTAATTTGGCCGAAAAATTGCACGTGCTGACCACCAGACTCATTTTTCCATCCAATTTTTAAATACCTGGCATCGGTAAGTGATTTTGAAGTAAAAATAACATTAAAAATTAAAAAAATTAAAAGAAAGAGGATTTTTTTTTTTCTCGTTTCTCATCACTTGTTGGTGCCACATATTAAAAATTCTGTTGGAAAAATGAGTCATGTGAATGATACATGTAATTTTCCAGTCAAATTGGTCACTATCGGAAAGAAAAGGGACTAAATCTGAATCAATTCCAAAGTTACAGGACTAAATTGAATTTTTAATTTTTTTTTGGGACCGAAATTGTACAAGTGAAAAGTTACGGGACCAAAAATGATTTTAACCCATTTGAATCTTATAAAACTGTTTTACTACTATAAAATATATGATGTTTGGAGTTTATGATTAAAGCTTGAGGAGTTTTCTTCGAATATATAATTTACCGTGAATTTTACAAGGCAGGGTGGGCTTAAGGCCTAAAAATAGTCAATTTTCAACTGTATTGAATTATTTTATAAACATGCACACTTTGAATTATTGTGAAATATTTTAGTATATTAAATTATAGAATAGTATACGTATAATTATGTAAACTTTCAGAATTTTAGAAGATTATATGAATTATATGCATTTTAGTGCAATAAGTTGTCGATTTACTTATAAATCGCTAGTTTTCTAAACTAGAAATTATAGTCATCTGAAAGGATGTGTTTATCCTATATGAATCTAATTCTTTTGTGATTATGTGAACACAGTATGTTAGTTATATCACTCGTATCTTATTATATTGTCTAAACGTGTTACGTACAACTATGCTAATATATTCTATATGTGATTAAATATGTAAGTACACATATACATTTAGTTACATATATAAGTGAAGGTTACGATTTAGAATAAGTTACAATAAAAAGTAGAATAATAAAGGAAGTTATAAATTGAAGGTTTTGGCGTGGCGAGTGTAGAACAAGTTTGACCGGATAACCTTGAAGCTTCTCCAGAGCACTTCAAACAAAGAACGTCCAATCAGTCAATGCACGTCTACATCAGTTAAAGGAAGTCTACATGAAAAGTGTGTAAGTTTTATTTAGTATCCTTCAGCTTGTATATTTTATGTACGTTGGCTTGATCTCAGGGTCATTCCGTTATACAGGACTTTCGGTCACCCGGCTCGGCCTCACGATCATTCCGCTATAAGGACCTTCGGGTCACCGGCTTGGCATTTGTGTCATTCCGTTATACAGGATCTTCGTGCCACCCTGCTTGGCCTCACGGTCATTCCGCTATATAGGACCTTCGGGTCACCGGCTTGGCATCCATGTCATTCCGTTATACAGGACCTTCGGGTCGTAGACCTTTGGGTCAGTAGTTGGTTGGCCAACGGCCTGGCTACTATAACGCTTGCATGTTACTATGCAGTCTTATAGAATATTAAATAAATGTTATTCACTAGGTTCGCATAACTCATGATGCTAGGCTTAAATATTTTTATGTCCAATGGATTGGCAGGAGATCTAACTAGCGCGGGCAAGTTCCCAAGAAGAAGAATAAAGAGGAAAGTAAATGTATTTAAAGTTAAGTATAAAAGTTTACATTGATTCAGGTAGAAGTTATAGATGTTTTTTTCTTTAAATAGTTTTAAGTTAGAGGTTTCTGTTACTTATGATATTGTAAATGTAAAATAGGAACTTTGACCTACGAGTTAGCTTTTGAATCAAGAATAGTTTAGTTATCGAGAATTTTTCTAACTCATACTTTCATTTCTTCCGCTGATAAATGTTTTATATATAGAAGCATGTTTTAGTGGCAACCCTTCACCTGCTTGTGGGTTTGGGGTGTTACACAAAGAGTTGGTAAGAGGATTACTAGATGTAGCATATTGGAAGTAAAGTGTATGTGATGCATGCTTAAAAGGAAAGCAAATTAGGAAGTCCTTTAAAGACAAGCCTATAAGTTATCTCACAAACTACTGGACTTGGTACATATTGACCTCTTCGGACCAATTGAACCGGTAAGTTTGAGTGGGATGAAGTACTCACTAGTAGTAGGGGATGACTTTCCATGATACACTTGGACTGTGTTTCGAACCAAGAAATTAGACACTCAGAAGAAGCTTCTAGACCTCATTACGCGAATTCAGAATTAGAAAGGCCTCAACATTATCAGTATCAGATCAATTCGAAGTATTGAATTCACTAACAAGTTCATAAAGAGTTTATGCAGTAGCAATGGAATTCATCATGAGTATTCGGATGCAAGAACTCCTTAGTAAAATGGTGTAGCGGAAAGGAGATTGAATTAAAAGAAGCTGCTAGGACCATGATTGTTGAAGCACAACTGCCCAAGAGATTCTGGGGAGTGCCAACCAACACAACATGTTACACACAGAACATATGTCTTATCAACAAAGTGCTGGATAACACACCATACAAGCTGTGGACTGGAAGGACACCTAACATATCATAATTCCATATCTTTGGCTATAGATGTTTTGTGCTGAACAATGGGAAAGAATCTAAATGCAGTATATGCTAAATCTGATGAAGGAATGCTTTGGGATACTCCAGAGTAATCAAATCATTTAGAGTCTTCAACAAGAGAACCCTTGTGGTGGAAGACTCACCACACGTGGACTTTGATGAACCCAACTATAACCCATAAGGAATTGAAGGGATTACATCAAAGGTAGAAAATATCATGTTGGAAAACAATACAAAAAGAGCTCCTCATGTGGAGATTCAACAACTAGCTATAATAGATTAAGAGCCTACTATAGAGGAGGAAGAAGCTGCGGAAGGTACTGTGAATACTACAACAGAGGCTACTGTACCAGCACCTACAGAACAACAAGGAGTTGAGCTGCCCCTACTATAGAGGAGGAAGTAGCTGTAGAAGGTACTGTAAATACTACAGCAGAGACTACTGTACCAAAACCTACAGAACAGCAAGGAGCTGACTAGGCAGCTCAGCAAGATGGTGGGAATCAAGGCTTGGAACCAAACAACAAATGGCTAAGAGATCATACACTCACCCTGGACGTAGGAAGATAAATGATGCAGTAAGGACAAGAAGATCAACACCGTACGAAGTCATGTTCTGTTTCATATCTCAAATGATTGTACCATCGAGGAAGCTCTAAGTGATCCTTTGGGTTGAAGCCATGCAGGAAGAGCTCAATGGGTTTGAGAGAAATGAAGTATCAAATATGGTTCCCTGACCTACTCATCCTGGTGTAATTGGGATCAAATGGGTGTTCAAGAACAAGCTAGATGAGTTAGGGCTTGTTACCAGGAACAACACGAGACTAGTTACCAATGGTTACTGTCAGGAGGAAGGCATAGATTCTGATGAAACCTTTGCCCCTGTAGCCAGACTTGAAGCAATAAGAAGATTTCTAGCCTATGCTGCACATAGTAACTGCACTGTATATCAGATGGACGTAAAGAGTGCATTCCTGAATGGACTTCTAGCTTAAGAAATCTATGTTGAGCAACCACCAACTTTTGAGAATCCAGCGGGAGATAAAGTCTACAAGCTGAAAAAGGCCTTAAGCAAACACCTCGAGCTTGGTACTCTCTTGCAGTATCTAGTCCATAGCGGATTTTAGAAAGGTGTTGTAGATAAAACCTTGTTTCGAATCCAATATGGAAAGAGTACATTATTAGTCCAAATTTATGTTGATGACATTATTTTTGGGTCAACTGACAAAGAACTATGCAAGAAGTTTGCCCAGCTAATGCAAAGCAAGTTCGAGATGAGCATGACGGGAGAGTTAAGCTTCTTTCTTAAACTTCAAGTAAGACGGTTGGGTGATGGCATCTTCATTAATCAAGTGAAATACACAAAGGAGCTGATCAAGAAGTTTGAGAAAGACAATTCAACTTCAGTAGGAGCTCCACAGAGCACTTCAACAAGACTTGATAAAGATGAAGATGGAATTGATGTTGATGGTTGGGGTAGGGTTTTGGGACCTAAGAGATGGTGGAATTGAACTTAAAGGATACTCGAATTCAAACTTCGCAGGTTGTAAGATTAACCGCAAAAGCACCAGCAGATCATGAGAATTTCTTAGAAATAGACTTATTTCATGGTTTAGCAAGAAGCAATAATCTATCGCAACATCTACTGCAGAAGCAAAATACATCGCTGCTGGAAGCTACTGTGCACAAATACTATGGATGCAACAACAGTTGAAGGACTATGGGATACTCGAAAGAGAAACTCATGTAAGGTGTGATAACACTAGTGCGATTGCTAGCACACACAATCCAGTTCTTCATTCAAGGACCAAGCATATAGAGTTACGACATCATTTTGTTCGCGATCAAGTTGAAAGAAAAGATATCAAGGTTGAAAAGATACACAGAAACATGCAATAACCTGATATATTCACTAAACCTCTTTGTGGATCACGTTTTAATATGCTTCGGACTGAATTACAGATGCTACTTATGTAGGAGAACCCCTGTAGGTAAAGTTGGTTGATGTAGGAAGAAATAAAACAAACTTTTATACAGTCAATTGCAAGGTTAGTGTCACCCTACTGGAGTAAGGGGGAATGTTGTAAGTAAGGCACGGTGATACGTTTCCTATTGTAAGAAAATTTGTTGTAAGTAGAATGGGAGTAGACTATTCGTGGTGATTCACGAAAGTGCCTACAACAAGAAACTCAGTAAGGTGAACTACAGTAATTGTTGAAGCTTATGCAAGTAATCTTAATGTGACTCACAAGCTGGAGGTATTTAATGTCTATAGCATTTAAAGCTTACTACACTAATTGCTACAATATTAATATTCCTCGTAGCATTTGGTGTGTTGAACCTTAAATAACTATTCAGTTTTTAAAGCGGGATACATTCATTTCTTATCAAGATAAAACTTTCCCCCTATTTAGTACGCATGTTATTTACTGCGCCCAAATTGTTGCCTTTAGCAGAGGTAATTATGACGGTTGTATTTGACCAATGCACCCATAAATCACATCCACTAATTCAAATTCATTTTCCCATCAATGAATATCAACCATTCAAATCGTACGATCTTCTTGTCAAATGAATCATGAGCCATTCCTGGTTGTCTAAAGTTCGAGGTTATATATACCTATATGTAGAATGTTGGAAAGGACTTTTGATCACAACTTTTTGCGAAGAAACCCCTAAAAAATCCAAACAATCTAAGAAGAAGTACTAGCAGATGCTTCGAATAAGTATGAGGAGTTACTGCTTCAAGCAGAAAACCGAGCAGGCAGCCCTCAGCATACTTCACAAGTACGATTAAACCTTGTGCAATAGGGGATGAACAATGTGTAGCAAGACATGAACTTCAACTTGCTACCGACCAAAATGCTGCCCCTCCCTAGCAACAAGAAGAAGATAAGCTCATAGAGGAGATGTTGGAGGAGGAAATGGAGAGATACTGTGGATAGAGCTCTAATATGGTAAGGTTGTACCCTACCATCTTAAAATGGGACAATTAGGGTAAGGAAAAAGAATGGGTCACCACCTGGGCACAATGTCAAGATATTGCTGAACTGGCCTCCAAGGATTTTGGTGGTCGCATTAGGGTAACAAGAAGAGTTTGTCTACAAGAAAAGGTAGCCTTGGAATGCCCTACTGACGATAGTGACTCCGATGGTAAAAATGAAACTAAAAGTGATAAGGTGGCTCGCCAAGTAATAAGGTACATCAGAATGAAAGCCAATCAGAGGTACGAGATTCTAGCGGCAAAGGGACCTAGAAGCTCGTTGCACAACCTACTGATGGTTCTACAACAGAACAACCAACTGCTACAGAAAGATATGAGGAGCACCAACCATTATTTGTTATTTCCAGAGCTAGGCAGGATGTCAATGTATCTACTGTAAGAGAGGACATAGTAGACAAGGTAGTAGCAACCTCTCAGTATGCCCATGAAGCTACAAAAAATGTAGAACAAGTAGTTGAGGCAGATGCTACAAACGCCAATAAATCTACTATTGATGAAGTGGTAGTAGACAAGGCACCAAGCACTTCATAGATCGCCGATAAACCTATTGTAGGAGAGATTATAATAGACAAGGCAGTGCCCATCTCTCAAACACCAAGTGTACAGGCGCTAGGAAGTACACAAGGTAGGATCTCAGAGGTAGTAGGAGATGCAGAAACTACTTCGCAACAACAGGCAACTAAGAAAATGAGGAGCAGTATCACACACCTAGTAACCTTGCTGAAATTACAACATCTTCTGTTGAAGATCCAGTTCATATTTTTCCTGAAGTCATTATTCTTGAAGACACTCCAGACTCACAGACAATTGAACAAAATGAAGATGAATAGTTCCTGGACTACAATGACACTCCTTCAAAGGCTAATGTAAATGAGGAGGAAGGTTATCTGCTGGAAGATGAGGGTGTACAGACTGATCCAGCTACTAATGATGTTCTTGTGCAGCCCAACACTAAAGTACCACCTACTATAGAAGATATAGTAGAGAAATGAAGGTTATATCAATAGAATAAGAAGCGGAAGAATCAATGGCAAAGGAGAAGGCTGATACAACTTGTACTAAAGAAAGTTTGGCAAATGAAGCAGCAACTGAAGCCATGGAGGAAAGATTGGCTACACAGTTAGCAGATGCTACCTGCACTGATGCAGGAACAACAGATGTTGTAGTGGCTCAACCAATGGATATTCAACAAAGTTTGTCCAATGAGTCAATTGATGCAGTTAGTACTAATGCAAACCTCACAAATGAAACTAAGACTCAAGGAAAGTAACATGTTGGACTAGAAGTTGAGATGCCTACTCAAGCTACTAACTGCATGCAGGACCAGTTGAGGGGAAACAAAAGCAAGCTGAATCAGGTCAGCAACATGAGAAGGCTACTACTGATGATGAGCCTACTGGACAATCTCATGGAGAAACAAAAGAAGTTGCAGCTGGAAGTTCACATGTAGAACAGATAAGGAGACATCCAACTCCAGCAACCCCAAGTGGCAATTCTAAGGATGAATTAGATATCTGAGGGAGAAATCTATCATCTTCTCCTGAAGAATTCCACTCATAGAAGTGGCTCAGATACCTATCTAATACAGCACAGGCGCCAGCCAAAAGACATAAGAGACAGACGAAGAAGTCTCCTAAGTGAGATAATGAAACCATAGTGGGAATTAGAGAATCCCATGGGGAATTAAACATGTCAACTAATGTTGTTATGCAAGAAGTGCTAGAAATATTTGAATGCACTGTGTCAGCAACCGAGTTCTCGGTACAACAGCTACGTAGGGCAATGAGCAGCGAAGCTTCTGGGGTACTCAAAGCTCTTGGATTTATATATGAAGCAGTATCTTTAGTTCTAAAGAACATGAGAGACCTGAAAAACTATTTCGTGAATGAAGTACGAGTTGGAAGTCATTGGATGGAGGAACTTGTCAGAAAATTCAACAGTTACATCAATGGACAAGTTACTGGCCTCGCATCTACAAGGAAAGAACGACTCAAATAGAAGAATGAAGGTCTACAGTCCTTGAAATATGAATTCTCCCCACTGCGGAAAGAGAGGGCCAATGACAGACAATATTTGTTAATATCAAGAGGATACTAGAAGCACATACTAGGATCAATATTGATGATATCAAAAAGGGGGGAGAAGAGGTAAGGGCAAGGCTTGTTGAACATCAGCAATGAGAACAACAAGAATGGCTCGTTGCTGGACAACAAAGAGAAGAATATAAAACCAAGGCATGGATACAGGAATGGAGGACTCACGAACAGTAAGATTTTGAGAGATCGTTGCAAGAGTCAGAAGCAAGGTGCGGAGTATCCTTGAAAAGGAAAATGTTGAACTCCACAAGATCTATCTTGCTACAGGCATGGTTCGTGATCAAATCGTGCACAAAAAGTAGCGTGCCACCTCAAGTAAAAGAAAACAGGATGTCACTCCAAACTTATCAATCCTCTCTAAGTACGAGTACTGGTTGCAACATGATTTCTTAGAGCAGCAGCTAGAGGATCTTCGTACTTATCAAATTCCGACGAAGAGAATCCTACTGATGAGGAAATTGATCATTGGAGGTTGGATGAAATTTGCCGATACTTCGAGTACCTACTAAGTGAAGGAAAGTACAACAATGTCGAAGGTTCCAATAGAGTCAAGCTGAAATAATACGGACAACAACTACACGCATGAGTACTTCCATTTCAAATTGAGCTTAAAGGCTTGAAGTGGGATAAGTAAAATTTCCCCTTCTGATGAATTATGGCGGATGGAAGAACTCACTCTTCAGGTGTACAGTGAATGCATGAACTTTGAACATAAGATGTACAGTAAATGACGGAGGTACACTGAGAATGATCCTAAATAATCTAGAAGGAGTAGGGGTCTGAAAGAAGAAGATAGAGCAAGGCACAGAGGCAAAAACATGCCTAGTAGCACTTCACGAAGCATCACTAGAAGAAGAACAGACGGTGACTTATTGCTAGTCAAAATTTTCCTGTGTAAAGCTCTGGATGTAAGATTTTCTTAATTTGGCACATGCTTACTTTAATTGTACTAGATAGGCATATCTAATGAAACAATTATCATTATTACCAAATGATTACTACTCTTAATCTTACATCGTGCGTGTTGCATTAAGTACCTTTTGATGAATAATTGTTTATTTTAATTTTGTTGCTTTGTGACATTAAGTACGTCGTTAATTAGGGTTTTGGACATCATCAAAAGGGGAAAATTGTTACGAAATTTATGTTTAGTTTTGATGATGACAAGACCTCCTGTATGGTAAGAACAAGTCCCCGCCAAAAATTCTGTAAATCTTTGTAATAGATAGGGTTAGTTCTACTTAGGAAAAAGTCACAGAAAACAGGCAGCAAGATCATCAAGGTTACTTGAGGCAACAAGTCCACAATCGCAGCAAGGAACAGAGACTGCAGTGAGCACGCAGCATGGTTGTTTATGCCCATCCAGCATAAAATATTGCTTGCAGTAAGGAAGGTACAACCAGCAAGCAAGCATGAATCATGTCCACGGTGTCAAAGTCAAAGTCAAAAGTTCAGGGATTCAAATTCATATATATAGGCAGTGAAGACAAGTTTCAAATCTTATACTGACTATCCAATTTCTTGCCGGCACATTACCTGACATAAAGCAAAAGAAAAACTGGACACTGATACTAAGCTGCAACCACTCTAACCAACTCCCTACGAGAAAGGACAAACTTCTCTTTGTTGTGCAAAGAGCATTAAATGTCAACGGGATTATTTCTCCCTCTTCAATGGGAAAGAATACCAACTGCTATAAATAGAAGGAGATGGAGGACGAAGCAAAGGCTAACATACTACTGAAAACTTAAAGCATAACTTCGCATCAAACACTCAACATTCTTATGCAAAGCTTCAACGCATACACTCTAATAATCATACCAGTGTTTATGCAAAGTATACAAGAGCAAGATAGAAAGCAACAAGCATGCAATTGAAGATCCAAGCTGTAAAAACTCTCAATTCAATTTAGCTTTGAAGCTTTGTCTCGGTCCTACTCCTTCTCAAACCAGGAAGCTTGCCCACATCTCAACTGTTATTCAAGTTTAATGGCGGCTATTCGAAGTTGAAGAAAAAATATCACTAAACTAATCTCACTAAAGATTTTTGAAATGGGAAGTCTTATGTTTGAATCTAGGATACAAAGCTAACTTGTGTTCGGAGGAACGTGTGTACAATATAGGACAAGTCTTCCGAGGATAGGCACAAACTATTGTATGGAGTTAAGTTGGACTTATACTTCGAAGTACCTAAGTTGTAATTCTTAGTGAATTTTCTCACCATGTGAAGAAAGAGTGGACGTAAAAAGGTTACCCCTACCTTTGAACCACTATAAACTTTGTGTCTACTTTTATATTACTTTTATTTACTATTGCTGGCATACTACATATCTACTGCACAGATTTGTAAGAAAATGTTTTGCATATTCTGTTCCACATAATACTTCTTTGAGCATTGATTATTGTAAGTTACTTAAGCTAAGTTTGCTTAGTGCCTACTTCCTTAAGCCAGCTTACAATATTAGCTTTGCTGCAAAAACAAGTTTCTTGCAGTAAGTAGCAACCTTGCACTTAAATTATTTGAAAAAAGAGAAAATTGAGTTAGAGGTTTATTCTCCCCCCCCTAAACTACTACCACTTAAGACCAATATGCGCCTCTAAAGCACCCAATGTGACATGTGCATACAAGCCCGAGCTCGGGCTCGGTCCTTGGGTCCCTTTAGCCAAAGCTAAAATACCACTAAGGTCCACCATGTGAGAGTGTACTTGATAACTCCTTATCAAAGCCTTCTCTTAATAAGGAGTTCCGATTCTCCCAATTTTTCCTATTTGGGAGAAATTCCCACATTCTTCTTAACTCTTCCATCTTTCCATGTTTAAGTTGCTCACTTTAGATTGGTTTTGAGAGCATAAATACACTAAACTCATCTACTTGGAATGTAGATTCACCGATTTTGAAACTTAATCTCATTTTCAACCAATGGAATCCAAAGTTAGAATTGCTCAAAGATTGATCAACACCAACCTTCCAAAGCCAATTTCTAACAATCCCCACGTGAGTAACAATTAATGCGTGCACACTAAGGCTGACACACTAGAAAGTCCCGATGAACTACCATGGCATCAAGATAGGTAGTTTTCGACTTTGAACCTTGCCTTGTAAGATGCTATTGTATTTACTAGATTCTCAGTGAACTAGATGTCTTGAATTGGTGGCTTTTTGTATAAACCAAGACAGTAACATTCACATAATGGAAATTTTGATTTTTTTTTATTCTCACGTTGTGTCTGTTTTGGCTGTGGACCCTATCTTGGATCATAAGTGTTTAAAGCAAAGCGGCCTTACTTATCACTTCTATAGGTGACCTTCTATTAGAACTGAATCCTGGAATAGCTTGAAATGCCCCACCACATTTGGTATAGGAATTCATTAAAAGCATAATTGCTTAACCGTACCACACGTCATTAGGAAAGCACTTGGGCAGTTGCAAGAAAGAGTTACCTAGAACTGTTCCAAGAGCAGAACAAACTGTTCATAACTTAGTTTTCTCATTGAACCAAGTTCGTGGGATCTCCACTCATCATGGTTGAGTTACCGCTATGCCCATCCTTGGTGTTTTGGTGTTAACCCCATTCCCCTTACTACGTTGAACAATAGCTCTCTAGTGATGCCTGTCATTAACAGATCTGCTATATTTTACTTTGACCTTATATAGTCAATGACCATTACTCTACTAGCGATCAGTTTTCTATCGATGTTATGTTTCCGACGAATGTGTCAAGACTTACTGTTGTCCATACAAGTTTTTGTCTTCCTAATAGTTATCATACTATTGCAGTGTATTATTAAAGGCACTGTTTTGTTCGAACAAAGAACATCCTCTAAAAACTTTCTAAAATATTCAGCTTCTTCGCCAGCCTTGTCCAGTGCAAAGAACTCCGCCTCCATCGTGGATCGAGCTATAGACGTCTATCTAGAGGATTTCCATGGCACTGCTCCTCCATCTATAGCGAATATGTAACCAGTAGTGGACTTGGAGTCTTTGGTTTCAGATATCCAATTTACATCACTATATCATCCAAACACAGCTGGATATATTGTGTAAATCATGCCATAAAATAATGTTATACTTCAAATACCTTAATACTCATTATAATGCTATCCAATGATCATCTCTTGGATTACCTATGAATCTACTAATTTTGCTAACTGAGTATGGTATATCAGGACGGGTGCAATTTGCTAGGTACATTCAACTACCTATCACTCGAGCATACTCTAGCTGAGATACATGTTCTCCTCAATTCTTGGCTAAATGTAGATTTACATCCATAAGTATCTTAGCCAAGGAATATCGCAGGCCTCAAATTTCTTGAGTACTTTCTCAACATAGTGAGATTGTGTTAAGACAATTTTCTCGGGTGTCCTAGAGATCTTTATCCCCAGTATCACATCGGCCAAACCCATATCCTTCATGTCGAAATAACTTTTCGACATGTTCTTTGTTTTCACGATCGCTTCATTATTGTTTCCCATGATCAGCATGTCATCTACATAGAGACAGACAATCACATACTCATTAGGCGCCTTTAATGTAAACACATTTGTCACACTCGTTGATCTTGAAGCCATTCGATAGCATAGTTCTATCGAATTTCTCATGCCTATGTTTCGGTGCTTGTTTAAGCCTGTATAGTGATTTGATGAGTCTGCATACTTTACGTTCTAATCGGGTGCAATGAACCCTTCAGGTTGTTCCATGTATATCTCCTCTTGCATTTCCCCATTGAGGAAAGCTACTTTTACGTCCATTTAATGTATCTCAAGGTTATGCAACGTTGCGATAGCAATGAATACCCTTATGCACGTAATCCTTGTAACAGGCGAACGTTGTCGAAGAAATCATATCATTCCTTTTATCTGAACCTCTTGGTTACCAAGAGAGCCTTATACTTATTAATGGATCCATCGACTTTATATTTCCTTTTAAGGATCCACTTGCATCTAAACGTGCCCAACTAGTTCCGGTTCTCGATTCCCGATTCAAATCGCCGGTTCTTAAACCATTAGGGGTAGGAACTAGAGCCAAACCGCCCTATTGGCGGTTCCCGTTATACATTGGAACGTGGAAAAAATGAGCAGTCCAATTCCAAACCGCCAATTTCCCGTCGGTTAAAATTTTTTTTTTTCAAAATTCAATTTTATGCATTTAAAAAAAATGTGATTGTGAGTTATATATTGAGAAATTAAAAAAAAAAAATTAATGATGCAAAAGATGAACCTTCATTTATATGAAATTTAAACATTACAATTACACTACTATAAATTAAAATTAGAAATTAAAATAGATTAATAATAAATCATAATCTATATAAAATTACAACTTACAATAAGTTACAAACTTACTATTTTCAACATCTAAATAATTCATGAAATTTAGAAAAGAAAAAGGGAAAAAAAGAAAAGGGCTTGAGTTTTATTCTAAGTTAAAAATTAGGAATTAATTTTTAACTTAGAACAAAATTGCCTACGTATCATTCACCTTTCGGAGTTGAGGCCGGGTTTCTTCGATTGGTGATCAATCGCTTCCTTGTGAAGCAGGAAAGCCGGCTTCGGAAATACCGGATTCAATGGTTGAACAATCATATGAAAGGAAATCACCCTCTTCATCTTCATCAAAGTTTTGCTCTTGTTCTCTTTTGCCAGCCTTCATCTAATCTTCAAGAAAGAGTTGATTTCCTAGATTTTCTATGGTCAATCTAAATCTTCGGTTGTCCAAAGTGTAGCCCCCTACACTAAATGCTTGCTTGATAGAGACGGTTGAAGCAGGGCAAGCAAGAATCTCCTTTGCAATTATAGAAAGGATGGAAATTGTCTTGTTCTTCTTAACTACCACCTCAAGAGCGAGTTGGAATGATTGAGGTCGATCTCTTCAAAGGCGGTGTTAAAATATATTCAATCTCCACGTAGGGGTTGCTTGACGAAGAACTCCTTGCTTTCTTTTGCGACCACTCTTCGTAAAAAAAAATTGAGACGTGCAAGGCTAGGATTTAAAACGCTTTGGGAAGAACTTCCTTGGTTAGAACTACTATAATCACTAGTGCCATCACCGCCGTGTAGAATTTTATACTCTCGAAATACATCAAATAAAACATCTTTAACATTATCAACAATAAGTGTGGCATTTTGGAGGATTTTCGCTAGTCGGAAACAATGCTTCATAATACATTTTTAACAATTCAATTAAGTCATCTTCTTTAATCCTAGGATCTAGCATTTTAGCAATAAAAAAAAAAAAAAAAGTCACTTGACTTACCTCATTGTTGGAACTCTACTTACAAAATATTAAATGATTCTTACAACTATAGAGAGGCTTTATATATATTTTTTCAATAAAACCCAAAGAACAATATTATTTTATTTCCTCAACAATGGGATATATGTACTAATTTGATTTCACTTCTAAAGATTTTTTAAGATGCAACGAAAGCACTTTCCCGTTGCTATTACCCGACTTCACCCATTGTCATTGACCATTGTTGCCAAGTTGTGGGCATTTTCCATGATTATTAAAATGATCATATTTTACAAGAGTCAATTGAATTGATGAGGAAAAAATGGCTTAAATATTTTATGAATTTGCCCAACTTGTTTGGCTCGAATACACCGAATTTTTCAAAATTTTACCCATTTTTTTTGTTAAAGAAGAATGTCGCATATTGCAAGAGATGGCCTCCCTAATAAGTGCAATATGTGTTTTAAAAGCGTTTAAACCATCTTGAACACACAATTTTAAACAATGACGCATGCATCTAATATGAAAAAACCTCCCACCACTAGAAGGTTGACAAAAGATAATGAGATCGGGTAATGAAGCTTTGTTAGCACTAACATTGTCAAAAGAAATAGAAATATTTTTTCCACTAAACCATACTCTTGAAGAATTGTAAAAAAAAAATTTGAAAAATATATTGTGCATTATGAACGGTGTCAAATTCCCTATATGTAATTTGACCTTTTTGCATCGTCCATGAATCATCAATCAAATGGCAAGTAATGCCCATGTATTGATGACTTTGCAAATGATTCGTCCAAACATCCGAACACTTGCACTAGTGAAGCAAACATGTTTATCAAAATAATTTTGTACTCCGTAACGATTTTAGCAATATCCCGTGTTAGTGTGCTTTGTGAAGCTTTTCTAGCTTGAGGATTGTAACTCAATCTAGCAAAGTCTTCGAAAAAATCATCATCAGCAAAGTTAAAGGGGAGATGTTTATCACAAACAAATTTTACCAATTAGCAACGTGTGTTTACTTCACTATAATGAAAGAGAGAGTTAGGATCCGTACCTTGGAGGATCCGTACCATCGTGTTGCATCACATAGTCCTTCCCGCAATAGTTACAAACCACCTTGAAAAGCCATGGGTTTTCCTAACCCTCAATGTAGGTCCTCTTGAAGTGAATTTGAAAGATTGGGCTCTTGGATTCAAATTAGCCGGACAAAGGTGGTCTTGGAACTCTAGCACCACGAACCCCTAGAAGCGGAAGCTTGGGCCCGGCTTCCACCTCGACTCCTTGAGATGGACATTATTCGCCAAGTTCGGCGTAGGCGGCGACATTAGCCCCCTTCAATATTAATATACGTTAATAATTATAATTTAAATGGTCAAAACTTAAATCATAATTAAAATGTAACACCATGTATAATATTTAATTTTGATTAGTACTACTAGTATACAAATAAGATATGATAAGAATTAATTAGTATCATATAATCACCATGTATAACAATTTCGCTATTAATAGCTACTTTCCATAGAGAAGCATTTGGACTAGACAATGCTTCTAGAATTTTCCTTGGTTCATTAACTAACATGTAAGTTAGAAAATCATGACCAAGCGTCATGGCTACCTCAGTCCTTTTTGTTGCACCTCGGTTCCTCTTCTTCTTGAAGAGAAGTTTTCACAGCCTCATAAGTCCTCTTGTCTGGACTTATCTCTGTCCATTTCTTTCCTGGAAAGATGTTTTCAAAGAATATTGCATTCTTGACTCTATATTCATCCATTCGTTTATGTCAAGGGTTTCCGACTTGCGCACTAAGAATCTATATGCACTACTATTGTTTCCATATCCAATAAAAATGCAATCAACAGTCTTCATTCGCCACATATTCTCCCCCTCTAACACTTCGAATCATATTTATTCTGAAGCCAAGTTGATTCTCAACTTCGTTCTTATAACTTTTTAAGGCTTCAAGAGCTTCGTCTTTTCCACTCAAAAGATATATATAATAGTAACTTGTGTAATCGTCAATAAAGGTAAAAATATTTTTTCACCTCCAGTTTGCACATGTTTCAAATCACATATATCAATATAGATTAACTTTACAGAAGACGTACTTCTCTACATATAGAGAGATGGTGCTTTAGTAACTTTGCCTCAACACACACTTTAAACTTGCGGTGGTGAATCATATTCCATCATTAGAAATAAATTTAAACTAACTCGCCATTTTAGTTTGTTTAAATTTACATGTCCTAGTCTATCATTCCACAAATTGGAACACTCAACCAAGAAGGGAGAATTAAAAGCTTTATTACCACAGTTTATCCCCTTCTCTAGGTCCTACAAATTGAACATTGTTTGTTAGCACAAACTTGTCAGCCTAAAATACTAGCTTAAACCCGGCGTTGTTCAACATTGAGCCGGATACTGCGTTCTTGCGAATGATGCAGCACATCCACAAGCATCAGCTATTTTTCCCTGGTCATCTCAACACCACACTTTCCAACCACACATGCAACGACCCAATTTTCATAAAATCTATTTTAGAGCATTTTAATAAGTCAAATAATCCTACCAATCAAAATCCTTCATTTTAATCTAAAATTGTTCATAAATCAGGGTCGTTAGAAAACTTTGAACATAAATAATTTCATAGTAAAAATATAAAATAGTCGTTTTTTTTGTACATAAAACATAGCATATAATCTTATTTCATAAATCTTAACTTGTAGCAGCGGAAAATAAAAGAAATAATTTTCTAGCTAAAGATATTAATCCATATCAACGTAAATATAATATTATTATTTAGCAGCGAAAAAATAATTCACTAACTAATCAAACACTAAATCTCCATAAGTTTCAAAAGCAAGGTCATATGGATCAAAGTATAAGCACTTTTCAAATAATCCAAATCAACTACTAAGACAATTTAGATTCCGAAAACAATCATAAGATAAATAAATAATTCAATTAGACATGAATATTCCTACAAGATTCATATTCATATGCTTGACCGCCCACCTCGACTCCCATCACGCAACTCCAAGTCAACCTGAAAATGTTAATTGTTGGGGACCGGAGGGGGGGGGGGTGGGAGGGTAAGCTACCACTAGTCTCTTACAAGTCCATATTAAAAATATATGGTTGAAACATAAACATGAATAACAATCAACTTACAACATAACATACGTGTGCACAGGTTGCCCCGGATCACACCAACTTATAACATATATGTGCACAAGTTGCCCCGGATCAAACCAACTTGTAGGATTGATCAATCAAGCATACAATGCAACTTAGGTCTTGCATTTCATAAGATAACAATTAATCACATAAATAAAACAAGAATATACAATTAATAAGGCAAGTAAGAACCCCCACCTGTAACGTGATGCGCGAATGCACTTCGAGGATTTCATGTGGATATGCTTATGCAGATTATGCATAATCATTCATGCCTCCATATCATCGTCACCATAAATTAATATAACATATATTTTTCTTAGGTTGGACTTAGGAATAAATAAATATAAATTTTAGGGCTTGAACACGATTTTAAAAAGGTGTGGAATTATTTTGAAAGTAAATAAAAGTTGTAAGACTTATATATATATATATATATATATATATATATATATATATATATAGTGCGTAGTAGTGAATAAATATTTAATATCTCATAAAATAAACTGAGGAAAAATCTAAAATTTTGAATATTATATACTTGACGTATATATGAATACCATATTTAAATTTCATAAATTTATAAGAAGTAAAAATATGACTTTTGAATGTTTGAAAATGGAATAGTTGCAGTAGTAAATTCTACGCAGCGATGAGACAACCTTTATAACTGAAAAATTAGCCAATGGATATCTTTGAAGTTCTACAATAATATATAAGATATGTACATGAAATACATATCCAAAAATCGGAATTTTTGAAGTAATTTAGATACATATTTTGAATTTCATAAAACAGAGTAGAGAAGTTTTCATATTCTATATAGCCGTGAGAAAATATTTTTAATTAAATAATTACTTGATGGATTACCTTGAAATTGTTACGGGATATAAAAGACATACTTAAGAATAACATATCCGAAAATCATAAGATTTTAAGACATATATATATTACGAATTTCCTAGATGGAAAAACAGAATATTTAAAATCTGAATCAGCTGAGATAGAAAATTAATATAAAATAAATTACAACTCATATGGGGTTGAAATTTTCATTGTAGCTGGAATACATGTCATGGAATAACATACTAAAATTTTATTGAAAAATAATATGTATAGATATAGTTTTCGAATTTTACAATGAAGATACCTGAAAATTGAGTGAAAGAGGAAAATGATTTCGGACGATGATGTCGGCTTCCCGAAGGCCCCTACTATGTTTTAGACGAAAAATCTAATAAAATAGATGATTTTTGTTGTTATTTTGATTTGTGACATGAATCCCTTATTAATAGATTATATTTCTAGGGTTTAGGATTCCTAATTAATCTAGGAAATTGTTTTCTTGTTCCCTACGTAAAAATCATGGTTTGGGCTTGAATAATGCATTGGGATTATGTCTAAATTAAATATTTAAAAACCTAATAACATGAAATATACTTTTAGCATTAAATTAAAATAATAATTGACATAATTAAAAATTATTAAAATAAAATAAATATCATAACACAAAAATAAAATAATTAAATATGATAAATGATTAAATAATTTACGGGCGTTACATACTACACCCGTTGAAAGAAAAAAATCTTCATCGAAATTTGTTAAATACAACTTAATATCATTTTATAAACTTCTAATTCTTATGCTTAAACTTCATATATGTCCTAGATGTATCTATTATGAATGCGGCATAATATATCTTAAGCATGTGAAGTTGTAAATGTGTCATACTTGTCATGAATATAATTAATTAACCATACTTATAGAGAATATTAATGTAAAGTGAAAAATATCATAACTAAAATGTACCTGGGAGATGTGCGACGGAGCGGTGGTGGTGTAAGCATATGATACAAATCTAACATATATAATTCAAATAAAATTTTCACATATGAACAAGTCTATAGAAACGTAGACCTGCTCTAATACCACTCTGTTACGACCCAATTTTCATAAAATCTATTGTAAAGCATTTCAATAAGTCAAATAATCCTACCAATCAAAATCCTTCATTTTAATCTAAAATTGTTCATAAATCAGGGTCGTTAGAAAACTTTGAGCATATATAATTTCATAGTAAATATATAAAATAGTCATTTTGTTTTATGCGCGAAACATAGCATATAATCTTATTTTGTAAATCTTAACTTGTAACAGCGGAAAATAATAGAAATTATTTTGTAGCTAAACATATTAATCCATTTCAACGTAAATATAAATATTATTCTTTAGCTGCGAAAAAATAATTCACAAACTAATCAAACACTAAATCTCCATAAGTTTTAAAAGCATGGTCATATGGCAAAGTATAAGCACTTTTCAAATAATCCAAATCAACTACTAAGACAATTTATATTCCAAAAACGATCATAAGAAAAATAAGGAAATAATTCAATTAGACATAAATATTCCAACAAGATTCATATTCATATGCTTGACCGCCCGCCTCGACTCCCATCACGCAACTCCAAGTCAACCTAAAAATGCTAATTGTGGGGGATAAGCTACCACTAGCCTCTAACAAGTCCATATTAAAAATATATGGTTGAAACATAAACATGAATAACAGTCAACTTATAACATAATATACGTGTGCACAGGTTGCCCCAAATCACACCAACATATAGCATATGTGTGCACAGGTTGCCCTGGATCACACCAACGTATAGGATTGATCAATCAAACATACAATGCAACTTAGGTCTTGCATTTCATAAGATAACAATTAATCACATAAATAAAACAAGCATACAATTAATAAGGCAAGTAAGAACCCCCACCTGTAACGTGATGTGGGAATGCACTTCGAGGATTTCATGTGGATGTGCTTATGTAGATTATGATCACAATCATTCGTGCCTCCATATCATCGTCACCATAATATTAATATAACATTTATTTTTCTTAGGTTCGACTTAGGAAAAAATAAATCAAATTTAGGGCTTGAACATGATTTTAAAAAGGTGTGGAATTATCTTGAAAGTAAATAAAAGTTGTAAGACTTATATATATAGTGCGTGGTAGTGAATAAATATTTAATATCTCATAAAATAAAGTGAGAAAATATCTAAAATATTTAATGTATGTATTTGACGCATATATGAATATCATATTTAAATTTCATAAATTTATAAGAGGTAAAAATATGACTTTTGAATTTTTTGAAAATGGAATAGTTGCAGCAGTAAATATTACGCTGCGATGAGAAAACCTTTATAACTAGAAAAGTAGCCAATGGATATCTTTAAAATTCTACAATAATATATAAGGTATGTACATAAAATACATATCCATAAACCAAATTTTTTGAAGTAATTTAATTACATATTTCTAATTTTATAAAACAGAATAGAGAAGTTTTCAGATTTTGTACATCCGTGAGAAAATATTTGTAATTAAATAATTACTTGATAGATTATCTTGAAATTATTACAAGATATAAAAGCCGTACTGCAGAACAACATATCTGAAAATCATAAGATTTGAAGACACATAAATATATATTACGAGTTTCCTAGATGGAAAAACATAATATTTAAAACCTGAATCAACTGAGATAGAAAATTAATATAAAGTAATTTACAACTCATATGGGGTTGAAATTTTTACTGTATCTTAAATACATGTCATGGAATAATATACTAAATATTCATTGAAAGTTAATATGTATAGATATAGTTTTCGAATTTTACAAAGAAGATACCTAAAAATAGAGTGAAAGAGGAAAATGAGGTTCGCACGATGATGTCGGCTTCCCGAAGGCCCATACTGTGTTTTGGACGAAAAATCTAATAAAATAGATGATTTTTGTTGTGATTTTGATTTGTGACATGAATCCCTTATTTATAGATTATATTTCTAGGGATTAGGACTCCTGATTAGACTAGGAAATTGTTTTGTTGTTTCCCTAAGTAAAAATCATGGTTTGGACTTGATTAATGCATTGGGCTTATATCTAAATTAAATATTTAAAAACCTAATAACATAAAATATACTTTTAACTTTAAATTAAAATAATAATTGGCATAATTAATAATTAATAAAATAAATAAATATCATAACACAAAAAAAAAAAAAAAAAAAAAAATCATAAATGGTTAAATAATTTACGGGCATTACAGACTTAGTTGGGAGTTGCGGAGTTCTCCATGTAAAGCTTCCTACCATTTATCGGCATATAGCTTGAGAATACTTTCTTATCCAAATATATGTGGCGAGTCGCGCTGGTGTCCATGAACCACTCTCTTCGATTATTCACCAAATTGGCTTCAAAAACAACTGTAGTTAGTTGTAGATCAAACAAGGATGGAGGTTCCATCATATCCTCAGATAGGTGAGCTCGGGTTCAATTATTCTTTCTCCTTTTTACAATCCTTAGCCATGTGTCTAGGTTTGTGACAATTGTAGCAGTTGCCCCTAATCTGCTTGGCCTTTGGCTCCTGCTCCTGCTTCACTACTACAAAAAACGTTTAAGACTACGGTTAAAAACTGTAGTTAAAGGCATTCAGCGATCGTAGTAGTAGATACCGTAGTGGTAGACCTACCACCAATAACTGCGGTTAATGAATCGTAGTAATTAACAATAAAGACTACGGTTGATAACCGTTATCGTCATAGTAGCACCTACGACTACAGTATGTATGCCCACGATTGGTGATTTTCTTCGACTATGGTCTGAACCGTAGTAATTAACAATAAAGGCTACTGTTGATAACCGTTGTCGTAATAATAGCATCTACGATTACGGTATGTATGACCACGGATGGTGACTTTCTTAGACTACGGTAAAAGACCGTTGTCTTTTCTTTTTCATAAACCGTGGTTGTAGATGATGCTCTTTTACAATTTTCTTATATATATTTTTTTCTTTTGTAATTTATTTAAAAAATATTGTCAGCATAAGTTAAATTTCATCAAGTGAGTATTTGTATGAAGTATAAGATGTTGGAAACCCGGAACCGGGTTTGGATCTTAAAGAACCGGTCCAGAAAATCGAGTTCTGAGTCAAAACAGTGAGAGAGGTCAAGGAAAACCGGGTTTGAGTTGGTTATTAACTGCTGTGTGCAACGGCTATAATCTGTTGCACAAGAAATCGTTCTAGAAGTCGTTCCAGCAACTTGCAGCAGTTTGAACTTCAATCGGTTATAACTCCCTCATCACGTGGATTCGAGCTACAACACTTATACATATATAAAGCACTTGTGATTATGAGCTAGGTCATTAAGTTTTTCCTCTGTTTACATTACACTAGTGAGAGAACTAGAATTCTAGGGTTCGTAACCTAATTCGACTTGTGAATTAGGGGTTTGCTAGATTCTTGTTAATTCTTGTAATTGCTTGTGTAGTGAAGTGAATTGAAGTGCATAGAACCTCCGTGGACGTAGATCATCACTGATCGAATTTCTGCGTTCAAGAGTGTTCGGCCCAAATTCCTGAGTTTGCGACCGAACAGAGTTTTTTATGATTTTATGTGATCTTGATCTTTTCACAACAAGTGGAGCCATCTGTGGGAAAGTTTCTCACATAAGAAGAAGAGAAGAATGGCAGGAATGAAGATGGAATTAGACAAGTTTTCTGGGAGGAATGACTTCTCTCTATGGAAGATCAAAATGAATGCCATATTGCTGCAAAATGGTTATTAAATGCTCTCAAGCCTGAAGATCAGTGGGTGGAGGCTGATAAGCACAAATATGGCGATGTGGATCAGAAAGCATTAAGCTTAATCATCCTATGTCTTGGGGATAAGCCTTTGAGGGAGATATCCAGATGCAAGATTACTATCAAGGCATGGACCAAGCTGGAGGAGCTGTACCAGTCCAAGTCAGTTTCTAATAAGCTATTCCTCAAGCAGAAACAGTTGGCTTTCAAAATAGTGGATGACAAGGTGATTTCTGACCAGTTAGATGAATTTACAAAGCTTCTTGACGAACTGGAGGATTTGGGAGTCAAGATTGAAGAGGACGACAAAGCTTTGATGGTGCTTAATGCTCTGCCAAGATCTATGGAGAGCTTTAAAGACACTCTTATGTTTGGGAGGCAAGATAAGTTGAGTTATGACTCAATTATCACTGCCTTGAAAACCAAATGTTTACAGATTCAAGGAGACAAGAAACCCAATCAATCTGGTGAAGGTTTGAACATTAAGTCCAAAAGAAATAATCAAAAGAAGAATGGCCAAACTTCAAAAGATTCAGAGAGTGGAAATGAAAGTTCTAAGAAATCTGGAGATTGGGTAGAAAACAGGAAGTGTTTCAAATGCAAAAAAGGTAGACACCTAAAGAATGACTGTCCACTAAAGAAGAAGAAAAAGGATGGCCAAGGAGCTGAAGCTGCTGCTGTTGAACATGAAGGAGACACACCAGAAGTTCTAAATATCACTGACTCAAAGATGAAGAAGGAGTGGATTCTTGACACTGGATGCTCCTTCCACATGTGTCCTCATGAAGATTGGTTTCAAAATCTCAAGAAAGAATATGGAGGGTGTGTCCTGCTGGGAAATGATCATTCCTGCAGGGTTCAAGGCATTGGCTCAGTGAGAATTACAATGTTTGATGGAGTTACAAGAACCATCACCAATGTGAGGTATGTACTTTCTCTAGGATCTCTCATTGCCACTGGATGTGAATTTAAGTCTGTTCATGGTCACTTGCACATAACTAAGGGACATAAACTGGTGATCAAAGGAAAACAACACAATGGTTTGTTCATTTTGATTGGTAAACCTGTTGTTGGTTGTGTGGGTAGTATTCTTGGCAAGAATGAACTGATGTTGTGGCATAAGAGGTTAGGGCATATTGGGGAGAGAGGATTAAAGGAATTATCCAAGAGAGGCATAATTGGAGATGTGGGGAATCAAACACTTGAGTTTTGTGATAAGTGTGCATTAGGCAAATCACAAAAGCTATCGTATGCTAAAGGGGTTCATACTACTCAAGAACCTCTAGATTATGTTCACTCGGACATTTGGGGTCCATCAAGATCTGAAGCACATGGAGGAGGAAGATATTTCACGTCTATTATTGATGATTTCAGTAGGAAAGTGTGGGCTGTTAAGAAACAAGAGTGATGCATTCACCAAGTTTAAAGCATGGTTGATTCAAATGGAGAATTTAAGGGGTAAGAAGCTCAAGCATTTGAGAACTGACAATGGATTAGAGTACTTATCTACTGAGTTTACTGAATTTTGTGATGAGAGAGGAATCACAAGACCTAGAACAGTCCCAATGAACCCTCAACAGAATGGTGTTGCAGAAAGATTCAATAGAACAGTAATTGAAAGAGTGATGTGTATGTTGATTGATTCTGGATTGCCAAAGACTTTCTGGGGTGAAACAATTAGTACAGCATGTCACTTAATCAACAGGTCACCTTCATCATCTCTAGGGTTCAAAACTCCAGAAGAAGTATGGAGTGGCAAAGTTCCAAGCTATGCAGATTTGAAAGTGTTTGGATGTCTTGCTTATGCCCATATTAAGCAAGACAAACTTGATCCAAGAGCATAAAGATGTATGTTCTTAGGATATCTAGAAGGAATAAAAGGGTACAGGCTATGGTGTTTGGAACAAGGAAATCAGAAGCTCATGATAAATAGGGATGTTAAGTTCAATGAATCAATCATCGGATACGACTCCACTGGAAGTCAAGAAGAGTTTGATGGTGCTATTGGAGTAGAAAGGGTATCAGTTCAGGTGGAGCCTTAAATGGATGATAATCCTCAAGGGATTGATGACTTAAATCAACACTCAAGTGAAAGTTCATCTAAAGAATATGATGTGCAAAATGGAAATCCAAACTTGAGAAATTATAGTATTGGCAGAGATAGACCAAGAAGGCAAATTCAAAGACCAGACTTCTATGGGAAAGCAGGAAGTGTGTACTATGCACTAAGCATTGCTGAAGACATAGAGCATCAAAAACCACAGAATTTCAAAGAAGCAATCAGTGGTAATGAATGTGAGCACTGGATAAGTGCAATGATGGAGGAGATCTCTAGAGAGAAATGGCACTTGGAAGCTGGTAGAAAAGCTAAAGGGGCAGAAGCTAGTTAGTTCCAAGTGGATTTACAAGAAAAAGATTGAAGTTCGAGACACAGAAAGGATAAGATACAAGGCAAGGCTTGTTGCAAGAGGTTTCACTCAAAGAGAGGGCATTGATTTCAATGAGGTGTTCTCTCCTGTGGTGAAGCACTGCTCTATCAGACTTCTCTTATCCAAAGTGACACAAGAGGACATGGAATTACAGTAACTAGATGTTAAAACTGCATTTCTACATGGTGACTTGGTTGAGAACATATATATGAAACAGCTTGAAGGTTTTGTGGTTCCAGGAAGTGAAGAGAAGGTGTGCTTTCTCAAGAAGTCACTCTATGGGTTAAAACAAAGCCCATGGCAGTGGAATGAGAAGTTCAATGAGTTCATGTTCAAAGCGGGATTCATCAAGATTCTATATGATAGTTGTGTATACTTTGAGAAGGATTATAAGGTTGATCAAGTGTATCTCCTATTGTATGTAGATGATATGCTTATAGCAAGTAAAACTAAGCATAAAATACAGCTGTTGAAGAAGAAGTTGGGTACAAAATTTGACATGAAAGACCTAGGGGATGCAAAGAAGATATTGGGCATGAACATTTTAAGAGATAGGGATTCTGGAATTTTGTGGTTGTCACAAAGGCATTATCTTCAGAAAGTGGTGGAGAGGTTTCATATGCATGAGGCCAAAACTCTGAGTGTTCCAGTAAATCAACAACTTAAATTGTCCAAAGACTGCAGAAGAAGTGAATTACATGAGAAACATACCATATGCAAGTGGTTTTGGTAGCTTGATGTATGGCATGATCTGTAGTAGGCCTGACTTGGCCTATTGTGTGTCTTTGGTTAGAAGGTACATGTCAAATCCTGGTAAAGCTCACAGGGATGCCTTAAAACAGGTGTTGAGATACTTAAAAGGGACAGTGAACTTAGGGTTGAAGTTTGAGAAACAAGCTGATGTTACTGTTCCATTGGTGGGATTTGCAGATGCTGACTTTGCAGGAAATGTAAACACAAGGAGATCTATTTCTTGTTATGTGTTTACACTATATGGGACTGCAGTAAGTTGGAGAAGTGTGCAACAGTCAGTAGTGTCCTTGTCCACTACAGAAGCTGAGTACATTGCATTAACTGAGGCAATCAAGAAAGCTTCGTGGTTAAAAGGGATTCTCAGGGATCTGGGGATTAAGCAGAGATGTGTGACCATCTTTTGTGATAATCAGAGTGCACTTCCCTTGGTTAAAAACCAAGCATTCCATGAGAGGTCCAAGCATATAGATGTAAGGTTACATTTTGCAAGAGATGTGAAAGATTTCAGGTTCTGTGGAAGTCAAGAAGGTTCATACTCTAGACAATGCTACTGATTTCTTGACCAAGGCAGTTCCTGGGAACAAAGTTGTGCATTGCTCCAGCCTAAGTTAAATTTCATCAAGTGAGTATATCTATGAAGTAAACGATTTTGGGAATCCGGAACCGAGTTTGGATCTTAAAGAATTGGTCCAGAAAACTGGGTTCTGAGTTAAAACAGTGAGAGAGGTCAAGGAAAACCGGGTTTGAGTTGGTTATTAACTGTCGTGTGCAACGGATTATACAAGAAATCGTTGTAGAAGCCGTTCCAGCAACTTGCAGCAGTTTGAACTTCAATCGGTTATAACTCCCTCATCATGTGGATTCGAGCTACAATACTTATACAGATATAAAGCACTTGTGATTGCGAGCTAGATCATTAAGTTTTCCCTCTCTTTACATTACACTAGTGAGAGAATTAGAATTCTAGGTTTCGTAACCTAATTCGGCTTGTGATTAGGGGTTTGCTAGATTCTTGTTAATTCTTGTAATTGCTTGTGTAATGAAGTGAATTGAGGTGCATAGAACCTCCGTGGACGTAGATCATCACTAATCGAACCACGTAAAACTCCCTGTGTTCATTTCTCTTTCGATTTCTGCGTTCAAGAGTGTTCGGCCCAAATTCCTGAGTTTTCAACCGAACAGAGTTTTTTTATCATTTTATGTGATCTTGATCTTTTCGCAACAAATATATATATCTAAAATATAAATTAATATTTATGTGTGTTGTTTAATCTTCAATAACATATCATATAAGAAAGAGTAAATATTAGATTAAAAAAATTTATTTATTTCTAAATATCAAAGTTACAATACGTCTCAAAGCTAGAAAAGAAAAAAAAATTACAAATTAATTTCTTTATACTTAATCCATTATAGAGGCGTATCTTTTCTTTTGAATCATCATTCATTATCCAGCAAAAAAAAAAAAAAAAAGATAGAATTAAACATAAAAATTTATTTGTTAATCCAAATATCTACAACACAGAATAGTAAAAAAATTAAGTATAAGGTCACAATCAGATATATCTAAAGTATAAAACACAAATATAAAAAGTAGTAAATAACCAGCAACTTGTGTTTTGGCTATTATCACCTTAAACTCTAAGTACAACATCTGGAAAAACAATGATTAATTTCAAAGATGGATTGAAGAGCAATCATAAAACTCGAAAAATTCAAATAGCAATCATAATGAATTGGAGAGCACCTAAGATCAAGTTTAATCAATTATAACTAAGATAATCCAATAGATAGATGTTCAAATCAAATAAAATATTTATATGAACACCTAATATATGAATGATCTAAACTCAGACAATTATGTTATAGCAGAGCTGATGACATACGTAGAAAATAAGATAATCCAATAGATAGATGTTCAAATCAAAATAAAATATTTATAAAAAAATGATATCGAGATTTTGTACAGAGTATTATGTGCATGCATGTTTATGGCTATCTATGAATGATCCAAACACAAAGATAATTTGAAGACCTCAAAGTAGTTCGTTGCAAAATAAAATAACAGATCCTTACCTGCCATCGAAAATTTCATTGAGGAATAAAAGAATGATATCCAGATTTTCAAGCGTCTCCGTTTCATCCACATTTCCTCTAAAACAAGCAACCACAAAAATGAAGGGGAAAAAAAAGCAGCATCTATAAATGTCTATCTTCACCGCTGTCATATCTAGTGTGCTTGTCCTCATCGCCCAGAATCTGGAGATAATGCAACCATCTTCTTTATAGAGCATTATACTAATAATTGACATAAGCAACATCTATAAATGTTACAAATAAAAAAGGAAGTATTGAAACATGAAAGAGTTCAAAAATAAATCATATAAAAATGAAACATGGTAGTAAAGCGGAAAATGAGATCAATGGAAAGATATGTCGTAATAATATGTGACCTTAATAAATTAGATGACTCAAAATTATAATCAATGAACCAACCTCATATGCAGTTGCTATTTCCCAAAATTTGGCTTTTGCTTCCTCTCTATTGTCAACATTTTTATCCGGGTGCCGCTGTAATGCAAGCTTCTTGTAAGATTTCTTAATGTCTGATATGGAGGCAGTTTTTTAAACTCCAAAAATCTTGTACAAGTCCTTCCGCTGGCTCAATTTCAATGATCTTTCAACCCTCATTAAAACTTCACGAATGTTCATATCCTGTCAAAGGTCAAACAAGTAAATGAAGATTTACAATGATCTGACAAAATCATTCAAAAGATAAAGAGCAAAATAGAGAAAATATCATTAGATAAAGAAACATTAGGAGCAATATTATCTTATGAGAGATAAGATTACTTGAGAGAAAAACCAGAAAAATACACTGCCACTAACATCAGAGTTTATTGAGAAAGTTCTATTAATCAAAAATCATATTTTATCTGATTGGAGTGAACATTATACTCCCACATCTCAAAAACAGCAAGCTTCTCAACTATACAAGCTAAATGAATCAAATAACATATAATGACAAGATCGAATTACATCATTAGATCACTAATTTTTGGGCATTAGTTAAACAATTTCAAGGTTGTTGATGAGATTACCTCTTGATTTCTTCCTTCTAATTAAAAAATTACCTGATAGACCACAAATGACTGGAAATTTGTCATCTAGTTATCTGACTTTCCCTTCAACGTATCTAAACAGGGACCTTCGGGAGTTCAAGGCATTATATACTGCTGACAAAATATACTTAAAAAAGAATCAAAAGAAAGATAAACAAGAGTGGATAACAACTTAACCGCATAATTTAATACTTAAATCATCTTTTAATTGACAACTTAATAGAAAAGTGATACTCAAGCGAGAAGAAGTGATAGATAACTCAATTAAAGTATATATTGCAAGCAATTAATTGAACAAGTATTGACTACAGACATACATTAAAGGAAACGTATGTGTATCCATTATGAAATTGCCCCAACAGCTAACTCCATAAAATCCATTGCATTGCATTATATTGTAATCATGATTTTTAAACTGAGAAAAATGAAGTGGATGGGAGTGAGAAGACCTAGTATCTGAGAATCAGCGAGAAGGAGGTAGAGAGATCGATAGTTCGTAATTTCACCGGGATGAATTAAATTCTCTAGTAGGAATTGTGATCTCGAACCGGAGACTCTAAAATTGAGTAAACACGTAGATGCAAATGGACTGAGAGAAAGCGTGGAATCCGAGCACAAGAAAACATCAATTTTACCCGGAATACATCAAAATCTTTAGCAGGATTGTGAGCGCCGAATAAACCATATAAAACAGAGAAAAAACATAAATCAAATGGACTGAGGGGGTAAGTAAACATCTTAAACACACACACATAACCAATGTATAATTTGTGGACAAACTCAACTCATATCAGAAACTTTGAAATCTCATGTTCCAATTCATTCAAGATAATAATTAGATAAAGAATAAAAAAAGCTGATATCGATCACTAAACAACCAAATAAGCAATAATAATTAGCCTAATTCATACCAAATAACTACTGCCCTTGAAATAAGGGAACTGCATTTCTCTTTACAAAGGGAAAGGGGGGAATGGCAAAAAGTTCTCACCTACAGCTATTGTATCCGCAACTACTAGCGGATGCATCAGATTCTAGAGCACACAGACAAAAAGTATCAATGCAGCTATTCAGAATAAGCTTATTCATTAGAAATTGGAATTATAACTCAATCCAATGTAAGCTCAAATTTATAGAAAACTTCAAGCTCAAATTTACAGGAAACTTTAAGTATAAGCTGAAACTACTAAAAGTAAAATAAATCATAATCTGAGCGCCATTGACAAAAAATCAAATAACTCTAAAAAATTATATTCATTTCAATTTATTCCCTAGTGAAATGAAATAAGACAAAACATGTCTCTAAATGATCAATTGAAGAACGATTTGGGTACCAATACAACGGGCAATTCACTCCAGAAGTGGTCTTTTAATATTGAGAGCAAGTGATATCTCTTTTGCTAGAAGATAATCTTGTGCATGTCGTGAAACAGATTTCTCTACCAGAAGAATATCAGGATTATGTGCATCTATCTTAGCAACAACCATCTTAAGATGATCCATTCCCTCGGAAAATTCAAATATGTAAGTGTAAAAGTGACATCGAACAACAAACATAGGATTCTTGACCAACTAAGAGGATATTTGGCAGAGCATATAAGCTTAAATATGTTTGATAGAGAATTAGAGATTGTTCTTTATTTCTTCCACGATCAAATGTTAGGTGTTTACAAATTATTTTTTAGAAAAAAGTAAACTCCATCTTATTTTGGAAATCAGATCTTATTCTGACAACATCCTTTATGCTTTACTATTTTAATTAAAACTAACAAGTAACACCTACTAATCTCAATGATCTTCAAATATTTTTTTAAGATATGGTCAAATATCTTATAAGCTCTTAAAGCATCTTATAAGATTACAGAGCTTACAAGATCATTTAGATAGGCATAGCCAAACACCTAAAAATAATAAAAAGATTGACATACAACCTGTTGCAACAGAGAATTAAAGCTCGAAAGTGCAGTAGAAACCCGTTGGCACTCAAGGGCTCCTACAAGGATCAGCAAGCGAGGCTTCTCTATTCTTGATGTCATCCTTAGTTCTACAAATCAAAATAACACACACATATTGATCAAAACATATAGTATATATCTATTTCAATATTGCAATTACTCCAAATGAAGATTACGATGCGACTTAAAACAAGGATTAGGGACAACTAGTGTATGCAAAAGAAACCAAATTTAAAGATTGTAGATATTAGTTCAATTTCATCAAGTGGTCATAGTTTGTAGTAGAGGTTGTGGGGAATCAGGAACCGGGTTCAGGTTGGGAAGTACCGGGCTGGAGAATCGGTTTTATGGCAGATCAGTTTTGAAGGTTAATAAAGAACAGGAGTCAAAGCGGTTATAACAAAATTATGCAACGGTTTGGAACCATTGCATGTAAAACCGTTGTGAAAGACCCGTCTAACAGTTTTGAGCAGTTGGATCTGAATTGGTTACAACTCCTGGTGCTTCTTGATTCGAGCTTAGACCTTTATATACATTTGATCCACTGGTAGAGACGAGTTGATACACGTTGTTTTCCCTCTGTAAACACTTCTCAATCATTAGAATTAGAAAGCTAGGGTTCTTAAGCTCAATTCGGTTTGTGAATTGGGGCTTCTGGTTTTCTGGGTTGTTTCTTGTAATTGATTATTTAGTGGAGTGAATTGAGGTGTATAGAGCCTCTGTGGATGTAGATTACATTGATCAAACCACGTAAAAGCTTTGTGTTCTTCATTTTGTTTTTGTTTCTACGTTCGGTTCCTGTTTGGCTGAAGTCAATTTGTTTTTCCATTCTTTTCTGGTTTGAACTTGTTTGTGTGTGTTGTAAGTGCTTCAGTTCTTAACAAAGATATATTCAGTGTATGGTTACAAACATAATACCCAATTTCCATCAAGACAAGCATGAATTAAGATCCATGTTCAACTTAAAACAATGAATAATACAACACCACTAGAACATACGACAATAAAATAATAGTAATATTTGAACTTTACCATTGAAATAACAAGGGAAACATCAAACAGAAAAATGAATAAAAATAGCATAACCTTCTTAAATACATAACTAAAACCTAATGCCATAATTCTTTCAGTTTACAGGACAAAATCAAGACGGAGGAGAGATTCCGCCAAAATAAACAAATAAACATAATGTACAAGTGTTACAGCCGCCAGAAACAAGTGGAGATCCGAACATATATGAAGAAGAAACAAATTCTTCTCAATTGAAAAGACGGTGGTACATGAGAATTTCTACAAACAGTTGGTGAGCATTGTAGAGGTGATGTGAGGAGAGACGAGGAAGAAGAAGAAAAGAAAAGAACCAACTTTAATGGGGGTGACACGAAGGCTGCAAGCCTTGAGGATAAGAGCGATGCTACTGGCGGTGACACCTTTGCCCAGGCCACTCACCATACCTCCCGTCACCAGCTCGTACTTCATTTCTCTGCTCTACCGCCGCAGCGCTGCACTCAATTTAATTCATAGACAGAGAGAGAGGCTGGTTTTTTGTAGAAAGAGAGAGAGAAAGGAGTTATAAGTAAGGAAGAAGAAGAGAGGCGGATAAGGAGGAGGCTGGAGCCCTAGATATTTGGTTGGCCGCTGGTTTGGAGGAAAAAGAAGGGCAGTTATCGGCGATTTGGCGAGAGAGACGGGGTAAGCGAAAAAGAGATTGAGAAAAGTGGTAGAGAGAAATTGAGAAGTTATAGAGGAGAGAGGAGTGAACGATGTTGGGGATGTTTAATTCTTTTTTATTATCTATTAGAAAATTATATTTCACAACGGCCTTTCAACAACGGAAGTACTGAACGTTGTCTTTAGGCAAGAAATAAGAATTCGACAACGGTTAAACGAAAACGGTTTTGCATAACCATTGTCTTTGAGCGAAAACAATTTTAAATACACTACGGTTCCTACAAAGACAACGGTTGAACGCTAAAAGACAACGGCTTTTGCGTAAAACCGTAGTCGTTTAGGCATTGTGATTGACAGTTTTTGTAGTGGCGTTACCTGATCGCTTCTACTTCTCCCTAGTATTTAACAGAACCAAGTTTGCTCTTGCCTCTATATTCAACCTTCCTCTCATGACCTCGGACTTCCGGTTGTCTTCCTAAATCCTCAGTCTCACGATTAGGTCTTCAAGTCAATGTCCTTACATTTATGTGTGAGGTAGTTCCTAAAATCCTTCTTTAGAGGCAATAGTTTCTCAATTATAATAGCTACTTGAAAGGATTCACTCAGTTGCATTCCTTTGGCATGTATCTCATGCAGGATCAGTTGCAACTCTCGGACTTGATCCAAGACCGTCTCGGAGTCCATCATCTTGAAGTTTAAGAACCTCCCGATAATGAATTTTTTGATCCAAGCATCTTCGCTCTTGTACTTCTTCTCTAATGATTCTCACAACTCCTTTGCATTTTTCGTAACCGTGTAGGCGTTATAGAGGGAATCATTATGACCGTTGAGGACGTAATTGCGACACAAGAAATCACTATGATTCCATGCATCTAGAACCATTTTTTTTTTTTTCTTGTCAATCTCATCTTGCCCTATGGTGGGAGCATCTTCCTTTAGGAAGCGAACTAGATTGAGCGTCGTCAGGTAGAACAACATATTTTGTTGCCACCACTTAAATTCGCTTCCATCGAACTTCGCCGGTCTTTCAGCATGAATAGATGTTGCTAGAACAATGGTGGTTGTCATCTTTCAAATATGTGAAATACCATCTTACACTGTCAGAATCTTGGAGGTGTACTGGAAAGAACGACTCAATAAACATAAATGCTAAATTCGAGGCACGAGTTTGACTCGTTGTCTATAAGACGATTGTTATTCCCAAATGGTAAAAGTTCAGAGGGGGTGAATAAACCTCTAACTCGATTTACTCTTTTTCAAACACTTTGAGCACAAGATTCTTGTTTACCGCAAGAAACTGGTTCTTGCAGCAAAGCGAACTGACTAGAAGTAGCTTACAGTAAGCAAAGCTTAAGGGAGTTTTGTGTGCAACTAAATATTCTTAAACGTTTTCTTACGAATCTATGCAGTCGATAAGTAGTATGTCAGCAATATAAAAGTAAACACAATATTTATAGTGGTTTGAAGGTGGGCGGAATCCTTCTACGTCCATTCTTCCCTCACATAGTGGGAAAATTAACTAAGTAGTTAACACACAGTACAACTTAGCTACTCCAAAGTCTAAGTCCAACTTAGCTCCTTACAATACTTATTGCCTGTCCTTGGAAGGCTACTCATCTATCGTCATACGCCCTTCGGAACACAAGTCAGCTTTGAATCCTTGATTCAAAGCTAGACTTCTCGTTTCAAAAACCTTTCATGAGATTGGTTTAATGAAAGTTTTTCTTCAACTTCTGGCAGCTGCCTCTAAACTTGAATATAGTTGAGTTGTAGGCAAGTTTTCTGATTTGAGAAGGATTAGGACCGAAGAAAAGCTTGAGAGCTAGCTTGACTTGAGAGTTGTTGCAGCTTTTGATCTTCACTAGGTTGCTTGCTGCTTGTTGCTTGCTATCTTGCTTGTATATGCTTTGCATAAACATTGGTATCAATATCAGAGTATATGCTTTGAAGCTTTGAATAAGAATACTGAGTGCTTGATGCTAAGTAATTTTAAATACTTGAGTTTCGGCAGCCTGTACTTCGTCCTCCATCTCCTTCTATTTATAGTATTCTAGATTTCATCTTATTGAAGAGAGAGAAATAATCTCGTTGACATTTAATGCTCCTTGTACGGAAAAGAACCATTTGTCCTTTCTTGCAGAAAGTAGGTCAGAGTGTTTGTGGCTTAGTGTCAGTGTCCAGTGACGCTTTATCTTTTTGTCAGGTGATGTGTCCCCACATTATTAGATAGTCAATACAAGGTTTTAAGCTTGTCTCTACTAGCTATATATTTGAATTTGAATGTCCTAACTTTTGACCTTGACTTTGACACTATTGACATGGCTCTTGCTTACTTGTTGGTTGTTCCTTCCTCACTGCAAGCAATGTTGTATGCTGGATGGGCATAAGCAACCGTGTTGCATGCTCACTGCAGTCTCTGTTCCTTGCTGTGATTGTTGATGATCTGGTTTAATATTTGCTGCGACTTCTGCCTATGTAGAACTAGCCCTATCAATTACATTACGGAATTTCTGGGGACACTAGTTCCTACCTTATCATCAAAACTAAACATAACTTTCCTAACAACAATATTGTCCTGAATTCTAGTGGTCTCGGTCTTCAGAAATCGTCCCCAAGATACGACGACTTTGAGCTTTGGGATCGCAGCATAACGAAATCAAAGCTTTCAGCGAACTACTCGATACTCAACAATGAGCATCTCCTATTGTTCCCTTTTCTCTTTCCCAGCAGGCCTTGCCCTGCTTCATCTTCCCCCTTTTTGACATCATCAAGATTGATCCCAGTATGCCTTGTAGTATGCTCAAAATATCAATTAAGATTGATGTGTGATGGGCTTTCTCTTGCCTCAGTAAGGAGAATTCATCCTGTAAGGACTTTAAACCATCATTCTGCTCTTTCAGCTTGTCCTCATGATAGATGCGAGGCCAATAACTTGTCCATTTGTATAGCTATTAAACTTACTGACAAGTTCCTCCATCCATTGTCTCTCAGCATGTGCTTCGTTCATGAACTAGAACTTGAGGTCTCGCATGCTCTTAGGAACCAAGGATACTGCTTCACCCACAGATTCAAGAGCTTTGAGTACCGCAGAAGCGTCATTGCTCATTATTTTTCGCAACTGTTGTACTGAAAGCTCAGTTGCTTGTAGCATGCGATCAAATCTTTCTAACACTTCCTTCATAGCAACAGTTGTTAGCCAATTTAACTCTCATGGGATTGCCTAATTCCCGCCAAAGTTCCATTATCATGCTCAAGAGACTTCTCCGCTCGTCTTTTCTGTCTTTTTGCTGCCGTCTACGCTATATCAGAAAGGTTCTTGAGCCGCTTTTGTTGGAATTCTTCAAAAAGATGATTGATTACTTCTTTGAATATCCAATCTTTATCAGAACTATCAATTTGGGTTGCTGGTGTTGGAGCTGGTGGTCTCCTTATCTCTTCCACATTTGATTTTCCAGTTGTAGCTTCTTTTGTTGTTCTGTGAGATTGTCCGGTAGGCTCACCATCAATAGTGGCCTTCTCATATTGTTGTGTGAACTTAATTAGCTGCCATTCCCCCTCAAATGGTCTTGCTTTCTGGTCAATAGTTTGGGTAGGCCACTCAATTTGTACTCCAACACTTTGTCTAGATTCCTTTGGTTGAGCTACTGCATCTTCTGTTGATCCTGCATCAGTATAGGTAGCATTTGCTTGCTCCGTAGCTAAATCACCTGATGTGGCCTGAGTAGCTACTTCATTTGCCAAGCTTGCTTCAGTACAAGCTCCATCAACCTTCTCCTTTGCCACTGCCTCTTCCACTTCTTGTTCTGCAGCTATAACCTTTAACTTTCTACTATATCCTCCATAGTAGTTGGTGCATTGTCACTTAGCCTAAAAAAACTAGCATCATCAGCTCGATCATTTTCCACATCCTCAGCCTCCAACAGATAGTCTTCTTCCTCATCTGCTTTACTTTCGGAAGGGGTATTATTGTAATCCAACAGTTGTTCATCTTCATGTGGTTGAACTGTCTGCGAGTCTGGAGTATCTTCAAGTATGATTACCTCAGTAGTAGTATGAACTGGAACTTCAGTAGATGGTGTTGCAAGTTCAGCAAGGTTATTGATTGTGTGAAGATGTTCCTCATTTGCTTCGGTTTCCTGCTGATGTAAAGTAGTCTCTACATCTTCTACTACTTCTGAGATCCCACCTTGTGTACTTCCTGTCACCTGTACACCTGGTTTGTGAGAGATGGGCACTGTCTTGTCTACTGCAATCTCTCCTACAATAGGTTTTTCGCGATCTGTGAAGTGCTTACTGCTTTGATTGCTACCACTTCATCAATTACAGATGCATTAGCAATTGCAGCATCTACATTAGCTACTTGTTCTGCACTTTTGCTAGCTTCATGGGCATCTTGAGAGGTTGCTAACGCATTGTCTATTGTGCCCTCTCTTACAGCAGATTCATTCGCAAATCCCTACCTAGCCCTGAAAATAGAGGATAGTGAAATTTGATCTTCCCCCGAGCTTTCTATAGTAGTTGGTTGTACTACTGTAGAAGTGTCAGCAAGTTGCTGCGATGAGCTTCCTGGTCCCCTTACCACTGGAACCTCGTGCCTCCAATTAGTAACATTTATGATATGCCTCAATACTTGTTGAAGCACTTTATCATTAGTTTCATCTTCATCATCGGAATTAAAGTTGTCAGCTGGGCAGCCTTCTCCTGTAGGCATGCCCTTCTTTTTGTCCTAATGCGATCACCAAAATCCTTGCAGATCAAATTAGCAATGTCTTTACATCGTGCCCAAGAGGTGACTTAATCTTCTTCCTCGCCTCAATTATCCCAATTTAACATGTGAGGGTACAGCCGTACCCGATTAGTGCGCTGTCTATAGTATCTCTCCCTTTCCTCCTGCAGAAATTCTTCAATGAGCTTATCTTCTTCATGGTGCTGGGGAGAGGCAGAGTTTTGGTCGGCAGCAAGTCCTTGTTCATCTCCTCCCGCACATAGTTCATCCCCTACTTCATGAGGCTCGAGCTCTGCCAGTGTAGTGTTTTGGGGGCTACCTACTGGGCTTTCTGCTTGAACCAACGACTAGCCAGCCTGATTGAAAGCATTTGTTGCTACTTCTTATTATCGGTTTGCAGAAGTAGTGGGGGATGGGTTCTGGCTGAAAAGCAGGATAGAGAAAACAACATAATGATCAAAAGTTGATACCTCTAGCTCCTGCATTACGTGGACTAACTCATGATCAAGAGATCGTGATCATGGTGGTGACGTTGCTGCTTCAGGGTCTTCAAAGAGTTGTCTGAAAGTGCTGGACTTGAGGTGGGCTTTCACCAGCCTCCTTGGTTTCTTCTGTATGGGCTCCTCCTCAGCATTATTCTACCACTCTTCCTCTTCTGCAATGGTACTAGAAGAAATGGTTGATTACTTTACATGTTTCAATCGTTGAGATCTCTTCTTGGAAAGGTCCTTCAAAACTATCATCTTTCGTTTCCCAACAGGAGCGGTATGGGCGTAGGAGACCCTTCACTCTTCTTCGTCCCTTCGCTTGGTACCTTTCCACGTAGCTCCTATCCACTTGTCCTTTCTAAGTTCCACACAGCCAAAAATCCTGCACTGAGACAATGCATAACATATTTGAGCTTGATTTCGTAGCTCTTGCAGCTCTTCGTCTTTGTGATCTCCTCCACTAGATAAGTGAAGAGGAAAAGTGGCCAGTTCACTGACTCCTCTTTCCATAGAGTGATCATTATTCAGAATCTGGACTAGTGCACTTATTATATCTCCCAATCTTGCACCCTATACTCCTACAAATATCATGCGAAAACTCAAACTCAGGAATGAAAGTGACCTTGGTGTAGGATTCATGCACATTTACTACTTGTTGGTCACCTGTGAACACATTCCAGCATTCCAGCAGTAGATCTCCACTGAAGATCTTCAGTTGTGCTGGAGTCAATGTTTCCTTCGGCATAGAATATATCTTGGTGATCGCTGAAGGATTGATCTCAACAATACTCCTTCCAACGGTGCATGTGATGGTGGTTGGTTCACCCATGGAGTTGCGAGTGATCCTTGGAGCTTTGTAGAACTCCTCCACCAATTCCTCGGGATGTCTTGTGTGTGGGCACCAAGAAAGAAGGTAAGATGATTCGAAGATAATTTTCGCCATATTGCCTTGATTAGCTGAGATACTTTGTATCTCTCGGCCATCCGTATCCGTAGATACTCGAGAGAAACTAGTCTTTCTTTGATGAAGTCATACTTTTTAGTTTGAGTGGATTTCAAAGATGCCATATTTACTTAGTTGAAGAAGTAGAACCTTTGAAGATCTGAGTTTGTTTGGATCTTTTAGGTTTTCTTTTCGAAAAGTTATGATCAAAAGTATTTTTCCACTTTCTAAGTTTAGGTATATATAATTAGACTATAGATAATCAAGAACAACTCTTGGTTCACTTGACAAGAAATCTGTGCGATTTGGATGGTTCAGATTCATTGATTGAAAAATGAATTTGAATTAGTGGTTGTGATCTAATGGTTGCATTGGTCAAATACAAACCGTTATAATTACCTCTGTGAATAGCAATAGTTTCGGCGCAGTAAATGATGTGTGCATTAATTACGGGGAAAGATTTGTGTTGGATAACAAATGAATGTTTCCAGCTTTAAAAACTAAGAAGTTTTTAAGGATTAACACACTAAACGATACGAGGATTTATTAAAATTGTAGCAAATAGTGGAGTAAGTTTTAAATGTTGTAGACATTAAATATTTCCATCTTGTGTGTCATAGGTTACTTGCAGTAAGCTTCAATGAATTATCGCATTTCAGCTTACTAGATTTCTCCTTATTACGTTTCTTGTTGTAGGCAGTTTGTGAATCATCACATGATGTCTATTGCTATTTTGCTTACATCACCTTTTCTTGTAGTAGGCAGCGTATCACTGTGCCTTTCTTACAGCATTCCCCCTTACTCCAGTAGGGTAACAATAACCTTCGAGTTGACTTTTTTAAAGCTTGTTTTATGCTTTCCACAGCTATAAACTTTACCTATAGGGGTTCTCCTACATATGTAGCATCCCTAATTCGGTCTGAAGAATATTAAAACGCGATTCACACAGGGGTTTAGTGAATATATTTGCTAACTACATGTCTGTGTGTATCTTTTCAAGCTTGATCCTTTCTTTCAACATGATCGCCTGTGAAATGATGTCTAACTTCTATATGCTTGGTCCTAGAGTGAAGAACTGGATTGTGTGTGATAGAAATCGCACTGGTGTTATCACACATGATAGGAGTTTCTCTTGCTAGTATCCCATAGTCCTTCAATTCTTGTTGCATCCACAGTATTTTCTCACAGCAGTTTCTAGTAGCTATATATTCTGCTTTTGCGGTAGATGTTGCGATAGATTGTTGCTTCTTGCTAAACCATGAAACAAGTCTATTTCCAAGAAATGTACATGTTCCACTCGTGCTTCTACGGTCAATCTTACAACCTGCAAAGTCAGAATCTGAGTATCCTTTAAGTTTAATCCCTTCATCTCTTAGGTACCACAACCCTACTTCAGTTGTGCCCCTTAGATACCTCAGAATACTCTTTACTTCTTGGAGGTGAGACTCCTTGGGTGTTGCTTGGTATCATGCACAAACTCCTACAATGAACAAGATGTCAGGTCTGCTTGTTATAAGATACAGAAGTGAGCCAATACGTCTTCTCTACTGTGTAATATCAACATCATTTCTATCTTCATCTTTGTCAAGTATGGTTGAAGTGCTCATAATAACCCCTACTGAAGTTCAGTTGTGTTTCCCAGACTTCATGATCAGCTCCTTTGTGTACTTCACTTGAGTGATGAAGATGTCATCATCCATCTGTCTTACTTGCAATCCAAGAAAGAAGTTTACCTTTCCCATCATGATCATCTCAAACTTGTTGTGCATCAGCTGGGAGAACTTCTTGCATAGTTCTTTGTCGATTGACTCAAAAATGATGTCATCAACATAAATTTGGACTAACAATATACTTTTTCCATCTTACATTTGAAATAAGGGTTTGTCCACATCACCTTTCTGGAATCCGCTTTCGACTAGACATTGTGATAAAGTATCATACCATTATCATCAGTTGGACTTTCAAATCCTGGTGGTTGTTCCTGATAAATGCTATTTTTACATGTATTTTAGGTCAATTAAATGTTGTAATTTGTGACATATGCATGTATAATTGACTGAAAAGTGATTAAAATTTATATTTTGAGCTAGATGACGTGTTTCTGCTTGTTTGAGTGATATTCAGGTATAAAAAGGCCAAAAACTCCGTTTGGGCAATGTTCGGATGAAAAATGAGCAATAAAAGTCGGAAATAGCAAAGAGGAGTTGAAGCATGGGCAGAATTTCCTACACGGTCGAGTGGAGGTAAAGAGCAGAATTGAGAGTTCAGCCAGAGATTCTAACTTGGTCGAGTTCTATGTCAACTCGGTCGAGTGAGAAATGAAGAGCAAAAACGGGGGTTGGTAAAAAATTCTGGCTCGGTCGAGTGACATTCTGACCCGGTTGAGTCAGCTCTCCGAGTCCAGATATGATTATGTGCGTTTTATGATTTTTTAAGCCCATCTTGAGCCCAACTTAGCCTTAACTATATAAAGAGGTTCCCAAACTCGAAATTGGACACTTTATATCATCACATAGCATATTGAAGAGGAATGCAACATCCAAATATCAAGATCAAGACAACAATTAGGGTTCTTATTCACTTTCTCATTTTTGTTATTCCAAATCATGTTTGTCTATGAACATCTTTGTGTTATGAACATGAATATACGTGAGTAGTTCTTTATTATTCTAGAGTGTTGAAAGTAGGTTTTGACGATGTTTGATTAATTGAAGTTTTCTATTCTAGTTAATAATTGTTATTCGTTATCTTTTGTGATTTATTTTTATGAATAGTTAAATTGATCACTTAACTACTTCTACATAATTCATAAGTTTGCTTTGAAAGGAGGAATTTGTGGATGGAACAATAACGCATAGTGTATTTGTTGAGCGCTCTAAAAGGAGGTGAGATGAGTGTGTAGGCATTAGTCTAAGGTCGATTGGGAGTTCGTTAGGTCTAGTCGACTTGAAAGGGTGGCTAGGGTTAATGAATCTACAAGTTAATTGCTTCTAAAGGAGAACTAACATATATTAGTGTCGTCTAATAACGATAATAATCATTGCTAGTTTAGAATAATTTGGTTGTCATACTCAATTAATTCTGAAATCAATTCTCTAGAATTTGTCTTCCAATCTTGATTATTTGATAAAGTGTTTTCTTTTTTCTTGAAACTTGGGTGTTAAGTAATAGTTTAGGAAAATTAGTTTAATAGTAAAATCAATCCAATTGAGAGCCTAGTTAGGAGTGTTTTAGGATATTTAGAGTATCAAACTAGTCATTAAGTCAGTCCTTGTGGGATCGACCTTGCTTGCCGTTATATACACTTGCACCCACACACTTGCAGAACGTTAGGTTATAAAATAGGCGATCAGTTCCACATAGACTTCCTCAGCTAGAAGTCCATTCAGGAATTCACTCTTCACATCCATCTGATATACAGTGAAGTTAATGTGTGCATCATAGGCTAGAAAGATTTTGATAGCTTCAAGTCTAGCTACAAGGGTAAAGGTTTCATCAAAATCTATGTCTTCCTCCTGACAGTAGCCCTTGGAAACTAACCTAGCTTTGTTGTTGATAACAAGTCTTCACTCATCTAACTTGTTCTTGAACATCCATTTGGGCCCAATTGCACCTTCATGAGTAGATCTGTGAACCAAATTTCAGACTGCATTTTTCTCAAACCCATTGAGCTCCTCCTGCATGGCTGGAACCCAATTAGGATCATGTAGAGCTTCCTCAATGGTACCACGTTCCATTTAACATATGAAGCAGATCTATTTGTCCTTTTATTCTCCCTATGACCAGGGTGGGTGGATGATCCCTTAGCCATCTCCTGTCTGGCGCCAAGCCTTGATTCACAGCACCCTGCTAAGTCTGCTGAGCTCCTTGCTATGTTGTAGGTTCTGGTATAGTAACCTCTACTGTAGGGTTCGCAGTTCCTTCAGCAGCTACTTGTTCTTCTACATTCGTTAGTAAGAATTAGTTGTTGGATCTCCACATACGGAACATGTTCTTTATCTTTCTCCAACCTGGTCTTTTTTACCCTTGATGTAATCCCATCAATTCTTTCTGGGTTACAGTAGGGCTCATTAAAGACCTTGTGTGGTGAATCTTCCACCACAATTGTTCTCTTATTGAACACTCTAAATGACTTGCTTACTGAGGAGTATTCCAAAAATACTCCTTCATCAGATTTAACATCGAAAGCATTTAGATGGTAATTCCCATGGTTCAACACAAAACATCTACAACCAAAGATATGGAAGTATATTATGTTTGGTGTTCTTCAGGTCCACAACTCGTGTGGTGTCTTATCCAAATTTTTGTTGATAAGACATCTATTCTAAGTATAGCATGTTGTGTTGGTTGCCTCTGCCCAGAATCTCTTAGGCAGTTGTGCTTCAGCAATCAAGGTCCTAGCAGCTTATTTCAATGTTCTGTTCATTGTTTATGCTACACCATTCTGCTAAGGAGTTCTGGCAGTTGAATATCCATGGTGAATCCCGTTGTTAGTGCAAAAGAACTCTATGAACTTGTTAGTGAATTCAGTACCTCGATCTGATCTGATATGATCTTGAAAATGTTGAGGCCTTTCTCATTCTGAATTTGCTTTATAAGGTCTGGAAGCTTTTTCTGAGTGTCTGATTTCTTGGCTAGAAACATAATCCAAATATATCTGGAGAAGTAATCCACTACTACAAGTTAGTACTTCATCCCACTTAGACTTATTTGTTCAATTGGTCCAAAGAGGTCCATATGCAGCAGATCCAGAAGCTTATGAGAAGACCTTACAGGTTTGTCTTTGAAGGACTTCCTGATTTACTTGCCTTGTAATCATGCATCACACAAACACTCTCATTCTCGTTTGCTACATCTCGTAATCCTCTTGCCAACCCTTTGTGTGCCAGCTTGTTGATAGTCTTGAATTTTAGATGACTCTTTCTCTTGTGCCACAACCAGCTGAATTCAGGAATGCTTTTAACTATAAAGTAAGAGAATTGTCCTCCAGTAGTCTCCTAGTCAGCTAGATAGATGTTGCCCTTTCTATCGCCTGTGAGTTTTATTTTGTTGGACTTGGCATCTCTTATTAAGCATTTTCCTTGAGTGAACTCTACAGAGTGCCCCTTGTCACTGTTGTGATAGAAGTAAATGGCTAACAACACAACTTCATCAGCTGAAATCTGGAAGCAAGAGAGCTGGAAGGAGCAAAATCTGGAAGGAAAAAGGCAGTTATTCCGTTTCTGATGCATTCTGTTACTGACGGTTATAAACCGTTGTGGAAGACTCCAAAACTGTTGTTGAAGAGATGAGAAACCGTTGTCAAAGCTGATTCCAGAAATTTGTTAGTTTCTGTTATTCTATTTTCTTTTCCGATTTTCAGTTATGAAGCTGATTTGTTGGGAGGCTTATTTGTACTCGTTTAGCAGCTTATTCCAGAGACACACATGAGATTCATTTTGTATAATCCTGCTAGAATAGGGAGAGAAGATACACACAAGATTCAATCAAGTGTGATCTAAGGAGAGGAAGATTGGGGATACAATCATTCTTCGATTGATCCTTGACTGAGTGTGTACATTGTTCTAGTGATTAATCTGAGTTGTTGATGATCTCCGTGGATGTAGGCTTCATTAGCCGAACCACGTAATTTCTGGTGTATTTCTTGTTTGGTTTGGTTTTGTGTTCTTTGTTATCATTTCTTGCTTGGTTCTTGTTTGAGGAAAGTCTTAAGAGGAGCCACTCATTAATCACTTCTGATCAACAGTCACATAATTGAATTATACTCAGTAGATTATATTGTAAGCCTTCAACGAAGTAGATATCTGCTATACTGACTTTGCCTTTAGAAAAAATTCCATCACCTTTAGTGATGCCTATGACATTTTCTCCAAACACCACCTTGGGTCCTTTGCAGTCTTTGAAATCCCTTAAAGACTTCTTGTTACATGTCATATGCCTAGCACATCCGTTGTCGATGTACAAGATATCACTATGTTCAATAGGCAACTTGACCTGCAAGTAGACAAGTGGACTTAGGTACTCAGTGCTTAATGGGTCTTTGGGAATTGGTCTTTCTTGCAACCTATCTACAATTGAAACTCCGAGTAGAAAGTTGTTCTTCTGGGCCAGCTTGCTTTGTATACACCTTGGAAGGTTTCCCTTTTTCAAATGTACCAAGAGCAAGTTGCTTCCTAGATTGGAGTGACCTGAGATGGTTCCTCTTAGCCTTGCATGGAAGCCTCTAAGCATCGAGCCTAGTCTTCTGTTGGTTGCTCTTAGGCTACTGTAGGGAGTTACTGCACTTAGTAGAAAAGCACATAGTAGGAGTGGCAATTGGTCGGGTCCCCGGGGGGGAGGGGAGGGTTTATCATCCCCATCTCGTCCCATTAAGAACCGGGGCGGGGTCAGGGTGGGGTCAAGCGGGGTCGGGATACCCCATCAAATTAATTTCACATACAATAATATTTTAATTTATAATTTTTATACTTTCATGTATATTTATATTAAGTTTTAAGTGATATATTTAACAATACACTAAAAATTTATACAATATAATCAAACTCAACATTTTTTTCAAATGATAATAACTTTTTATATGCATATTTAATATAAATATAATAATATATACATATATATATATATATTATTTAAATAATCGGGGCTGGGAGAGCCAAATTCGTCCCTGACCCGTTGTCATGGTCAGGGTCGGGAAATCCTCGTCAGGCTCAGAGCTGGGTCGGATAACTCGTTTAGGTTCAAGATATTTTACCATACCTAGCGCGTTGCATGTTGTTACTTCCTACAACATTTGTGCCTGATGTGCTTAAAGCAGCTGACTTCCCCTAGTCAGGTTTACAGCCTGACTCTAGTATAGCTTTCCTAGTAAGGATATTCTTCATCCTTCTAGACTTACCTTTACAGTGTTTAGAGAGCATGTGTTACTCCAATGTACTTACTGCTGGAACATCAGTAGAAGTACTAGTTGCTTGATAGTTAGAAACTATGTCAGAGAATCTTATCCCTGTCATGTTAGATAGGTTTCTCTAAAGATCCAGTATCTCATCTAGATTCCTAGATGATCTACTGAAAGACATGAGGGTAGACATCAGTTTCTTTTCTTTTTCTACCTGAAAGGCGAGAGACATCTTTAGCTTACTTACTTCCTCTAAAGAAAACAACAATCAATTGCTTCCGTCATAAATTTCTCACCTTCACCTGTAAGCAGTGCATTTTCTCTAAGAAGTTGCATGTTCTCTAAGCTTGAAGAGGTACTGGGAGAATCTACCGCATCATGATCGCCAGTCTCTTTTTCTATGAGGCAAACGAGTGCTTTGTTGTCTTAGTATGAAGAGTTACTATCGATGTCTGAAATCTTCATATGTTGTAGGTTCCCTTGAAGACAGTGGAACAGCTTTCATGGGTTTCGATCCACTCAAGAAAGCCTATAGCTGGCGTTTCTCTACATCTTTCTATCCCATCTTTGCTTGCGAATATCCTCAGGATACTTGTGCACTTTGGGATATGGAAATTCCCTTGCAAAGTGACCACTCTTCCTGCAATTGTGGCAAACATCTCCAGCTTTCTTGCTCATCCTTGGAGGTTCTGGTGTGATGAGGTTCGGATGGGTTTTCCATTGGATGTTTTTTCATGACACGTGTGAAGTGTTTCATAAGTAAATCCATCTCTTTAGATGGTTGCTCCTCCTCAGTGACAAAATGAAATTGCTGCTTTGGCACGATGGTGATTACTGGGACCATTTGGAGTTGCTTTGAGGGCTTGCTTGCTACTAGGATTTTGTGATAGCAGCATTTTCTTCTTCTTTGCTCCTTCTCCGATAAATATCATATTTGAAGGATTTGAGTTCCGAGAAGAGTTCGTGAATGCTCTTTTTACCTAGATCCTTTGAGCTTCTCATTAGAATAGTATTTACATCCCAGTTCGAGTGAGAGCTCGCAACAACTTGGTGTTTATCTCCTGATGAGTGTACTCTTTCCCTATAAATACTAACTCATTTAGGATTGTTGGTGTATCTTGTGTCTAAATCATTTAGAGACTCTCCATAATTAGCCTTGAAGAGCTCAAAATTTAGGGTTGCAGTAGCCACTCTATTCTCTCGAAGTAGAGTTGACACTACACAGATTTCCCTTAACAAATCCTAAATGTCCTTGGAAGTCTTGCATGTCTTGACTTTAGTAAAGGTTCCCTGGTCCAATGTAGCAAAAACTACACTTTTTACTAGATTGTCCAAGTTTGACCTTTTCCTATCATCGGCGGACCATTCATTACGTGCCTTTTCCACCATTAGAGGATGTGAATGTTCTCCATTCCACTCACATAACATTGTTGATCTTCATGATTTCTGGTGGAACTTCGGTGATGATTGTCCATATTTTATCATGCATAGAGGCCAAGTTTGTTTGCATCCTTATGGCCCAGTCTTCATATTCCTCAAAGAAAAACACATGAGCTTTAGTTGAAGAAGTTTTCATTGTTGTGACTTTTTGACTCAAAAATCTTTTACTTATAAAAACGTGTTTTTAGCTAGAAAAATAGTTGGACATGGTTTAGCTACCAAAGACGATTGGTGTGTGAAGCCAATTGCTCTAATACCAATTATTGGTCCCAAGTGGTAGAGGTTTAGATGGGGTGAATAAACCTCCAACTCGATTTCCTTTTTTCAAAATACTTTGAGCACAAGATTGTTTCTTATCGCAAGACACTGGTTCTTACAGCTACGATAGTACAGTAAGCTTACTTAGGCAGTAGGCACAAAGCAGACTGACTGGAAGTAGCTTGTAATAAGCAAATCTCAAGAGAGTTTTACGTGCAACGGAATATGCTTAAATGTTTTCTTACAAATCTATGTAGTAGATAAGTAGTATACCAACAACTATAATGAAAGCAATATAAGAGTGGACACAATATTCAAAGTGGTTCGAAGGTGGGGGTAATCCTTCTATTTTCACTCTTCTCTCTCACATTGGGAAATTAAATAAGTAGTTTACACACAGAACAACTTAACTACTTTGAAGCCTACGTACAACTCAGCTCCTTACAATTATTTTTGTCTATCCTGAAAGGTTACTCCTCTATTGTACACACGATCCTCGGAACTCAAGTAAGTTTTGAATCCCTAATTCAAACGAAGACTCCCCGTTAAAAAACTTTTCGTGAGATTAGTTTTAATAAAAGTTTTTCTTCAACTTCTGGTAGTTACCTCTAAACTTAAATACAGTTGAGATGTGGGCAAACATCCTAATTTGAGAAGGATTAGGACCAAAGTAAAGCTTGAGAGCTAGCTTGACTTGCGAGTTGTTGTGGCTTTTGATCTTCACTAGGTTGCTTGTTGCTTGCTATATTTCTCTTGTATACTTTGCATAAACACTGGTATGAATATCAGAGTGTATGCTTTGAAGTTTTATACAAGAATGTTGAGTGCTTGATGCTAAGTAATTTTGAATGCTTGAGTTCGGTAGTCTCTACCTCGTCCTCCATCTCCTTCTATTTATAGTAGTTGGAATTTTTTCTCGTTGAAGAGAGAGAAATAATTCCGTTGACATTTAATGCTCCTTGTACGGCAAAGAGGCGTTTGTCCTTTGTCGCTGAAAGTAGGCCAACGTGTTTGCGGCTTGGTGTCAGTGTCCAGTGTTATTTTTTTTAGGTGACGTGTCCCCACGCTATTGGATACTCAGTACAGGGATTTAAACTTGTCTCTACTAGCTATATATTTGAATTCGAATATCCTGATTTTTTACCTTAACTTTGACACTGTTGACATGACTCCTGCTTGCTTGCTTGCTGGTTATACCTTCCTTGATGAAAGCAATGATGTATGCTTGATGGGCATACGCAAACTTACTACGTGCTCTCTGCAATCTCTTTCCTTGCTGCGATAGCGAACTTGTTGCTTCAAGTAACCTTGATGATCTTGCTGCTTGCTTGTTGCGACTTCTGCCTAAGTATAACTAGCCCTATCTATTACAAAGATTTAGAATTTCTTGGGGATAAGTTCCTACCTTACAGGAGGTTTTGTCATCATCAAAACTAAATATAAATTTCCTAACAACGATATTGCCCTAAATTCTAGTGCTCTCGATCTTCAGCAATCGTCTGCAAGATACAACGACTTTGAGCTTTGGGGTCGCAACATAACAAAACCAAAGATTTCAGTGAAGTACTTGATACTCAGAATTTCCTTAGACTCGAATTTTAGGAGGGCTACAAATGCTAAGAATGCTAATGCAGATTGGAGTTGAAGTGACTTGAAATGCAGAATGGGTGGGGGATCTATTTATATTATCTGAAGAGTTGAGGTACCATTTTGGAAAGGCACCTGTGAATATTAGTTCAATTTCATCAAGTGGTTTGTTGTATGAAGTATAAGTTGTGAGGAATTCGGAACCGGAGTGAGAATTTGAAGAACCGGATCAGAAAACTGGGTTTAAACGCAAATCAGTGGAAGAGGTTAGAAGGAAACCGGGTTTAGGTTACTTATAACTGCCATTTATAACGGTTTTGTTCTGTTGCGCTTAAAACCGTTGTGGAAGCTCCGTTTCTGCAACTTGTAGCGGTTGACCTAAAGTCTGTTACAAACCCCCTCGTCTTCAGGATTCGATCTTCAGTGCCTATATGCATTTGAATCATTTGTAAATGCGAGCTAGATAGTAGATTTTTCCCTCTGTAAACATTACACTAGTAAGAGAATTAGAAGTCTAGGGTTTCTGCTCTAATTCAACTTGTGAATTGGGGGTTTTCTAGTTTTTGGGAAATTCTTGTAATTGCTTGTGTATTGAAGTGAATTGAGGTGCATAGAGCCTTCGTGGATGTAAATCAACTCTGATCGAACCACGTAAATTCTATTTTGTTCATTTCATTTCTAATTTATGTGTTGAAGCTCTGTTCGGCCTTCTGATTTCTTGTGGCCGAACATTGTTCTTACTTGTTTTAGTGATTCTGATCTTCTCATAACAAGTGGTTCCGTCTGTGGGAAGTTCTCTCACACAATAAGAATAAGAGAATGCCAGGAATGAAGATGGATCTGGACAATTTTTCAGGGAAAAACGATTTCTCTCTATGAAAAATCAAGATGAAGGCTATCTTGGTGCAGAATGGGTTATCAAATGCTCTCAAACCTGAAGGTGAGTGGGTGGAGGCTGAGAAACCTAAGTATGGTGATATGGATCAGAAGGCATTGAGCCTGATCATCCTGTGTCTTGGGGATAAGCCTTTGAGGAAAATATCCAGATGTAAGATGCAATTGAGGCATGTACCAGGCTGGAGGAGCTTTGCCAGTCCAAGTCAGTCTCCAATAAGCTATTCCTCAAGCAGATATTACTGCCTTTCAAGATGGTAGATGAAAAGATAATTTCTTATCAACTAGATGAGTTTACAAAGCTTCTTGATGAACTGGAAGATCTTAGGGCGAAAATGGAAGATGATGACAAAGCTTTGATGGTACTAAATGCCTTGCCAAAATCGATGGAGGTTTCCAAGGACACTCTGATGTTTGGAAGGCAAGATAAGTTGAGCTATGACTCAATTATTACTGCTCTGAAGACCAAATGTTTGTAGAATCAAGGAGACAAAAAGGTAACTCAATCTGGTGAAGGTTTGAACATTAAGTTCAAAAGAAACTAACAGAAGAAGAAGGGCCAAACTAAAAGAGATTTAAAGAATGGAAATAATACTCAGAAGAAATCTGGAGAGTGGGTAGAAAACAGGAAGTGTTTCAAATGTAAACAAATTAGACACCTGAAGAAAGACTGTCCACAAAAGATGAAGAAGAAGGAAGGACAAGGTACTGAAGCTGCTGCTATTGAACATGAAGAAGACACACCAGAAATTCTGAATGTTACTGAGTCAAAAATGGAGAAGGAGTGAGTTCTTGACACTGGATGCTCTTTCCATATGTGTCCTCATGAAGACTGGTTTCAGAACATCAAGAAAGAAGATGGAGGGTGTGTTTTGCTGGGAAATGATCAATCCTACAGGGTTCAAGGCACTGGATCAGTAAAAATTAACATGTTTGATTGAGTTACAAGAACTATCACCAATGTGAGGTATGTACCTGGTCTCAAGAGAAATTTACTCTCCCTAGGATCTCTTATTGCTACTGGATGTGAATTCAAGTCTGTTGATGGTCAATTACACATAAATAAAGGAAACAAACTGGTGATCAAGGGAAAACAACATAATGGTCTGTTTATTTTCATGGGAAAGCCTGTGGTTAGTTGTGTGGGTAACATTCTAGGCAAGAATGAATTAATACTATGGCATAAGAGGTTAGGGCACATTGGGGAAAGGGGATTAAATGAAATGTCCAAGAGAGGCATAATTGGAGAGATTGGAAATCAAACACTTTTTGTGATTAATGTGCATTAGGCAAATCACAGAAATTGCCTTATGCTAAGGGGGTTCACACTACCCAAGAACCTTTAGATTATGTCCATTCAGACATTTGGGTACCATCTAGAACTGAAACTCATGGAGGAGGAAGATACTTCAAGTCTGTGATTGATGATTTCAGTAGAAAAATGTGGGTTTTTGTTTTAAGAAACATGAGTGATGCCTTCACCAAATTCAGAACATGGTTAATTCAGATGGAGAATTTAAGAGGCAAGAAGCTCAAGCATTTGAGAACAGACAATGGATTAGAGTACCTATCTACTGAGTTTACTGACTTCTGTGATGAAAGAGGAATTACTAGACACAGAACAGTCCCAATGAACCCTCAACAGAATGGTGTTGCAGAAAGATTCAACAGAACAATACTTGAAAGAGTGAGGTGTATGCTGATTGATGCTGGACTGCCAAAGGTTTTCTTGGGAGAAACCATTAATACAACATGTTATCTAATCAACATCACCTTCATCATCTCTAGGGTTCAAAACACCAAAAGAAGTGTGGAGTGGCAAATTTCCAAGCTATACAGATTGAAGGTGTTTGGATGTCTGGCTTATGCACATATTAAGCAAGACAAACTTGATCCAAGAGCACACAGATGTGTGTTTTTGGGGTATCCAGAAGGAATCAAAGGTTACAGGCTATGGTGTTTGGAACCAGGGAATCAGAAACTCATGATAAACAGGGATGTTAAGTTCAATGAATCAGTTATGGGATATCACTCCATTGAAAGTCAAGAAGAACTTGATGGGACTATTGAAGCAGAAAAGATATCAGTTTGGGTGGAGTCTCATATGGATAATAATCCTCAAAGGGTTGAGGATTTAGGAGAACACTCAAGTGACAGCTCATCAGAAGAAGAGGATGTGCAAACTGTTAACCAAAACTTGAGAAACTATAGTATTGCGAGAGATAGACCAAGGAAGCAAGTCCAAAGACCAGACTTCTATGGGCAGGCTAGAAGTGTGCATTATGCACTTAGCATTGCTGAAGACATAGAACATCAGGAACCACAGAACTTTAAAGAAGCAGTCAGTGGTATGATGGAGGAAATGGAATCTCTGGAAAGAAATGGTACTTGGAAGCTGGTTGATAAGCTTAAAGGGCAGAAGCTGGTGAGTTCCAAGTGGATTTATAAGAAAAAGACTGAAACTGGAGACACAGAAAGGGTAAGATACAAGGCAAGGCTTGTTGCAAGGGGTTTTACTCAGAGAGAGGGCATTGATTTTAATGAGGTTTTCTCTCCTGTGGTGAAGCACTGCTCTATTAGACTTCTATTATCAAAGGTGACACAAGAAGACATGGAGTTACAACAATTAGATGTTAAAACTGCATTTCTGCATGGTGACTTGATTGAAAACATATATATGAAACAGCCTGAAGGTTTTGTGATTCCAGGAAGTGAAGAAAAGGTATGCTTTCTCAAGAAGTCACTGTATGGGTTAAAACAGAGTCCAAGACAGTGGAATAAGAAGTTCAATGAGTTTATGTTAAAGGCAAGATTCATCATAAGTTTATATGACAGTTGTGTATATTTTGATAAGAATTCTAAGGTTGATCCAGTATATTTGTTATTATATGTGGATGACATGCTTATTGCAAGTAAAAGTGAGCATAAAATACAGCTTCTGGAGAAGAAGTTGAGTTCAGAGTTTGACATGAAAGATTTAGGAGTTACAAAGAAGATTTTGGGCATGAGCATTTTAAGAGAGGAATTCTGGAAGAGTATGGTTGTCTCAGAGGCATTATCTTCATAAGGTGGTGGAGAGGTTTCAGATGCATGAGGCCAAACCTCTGAGTATTCCAATAAATCAACAATTTAAGTTGTCCAAGGAGTAGAGTCCAAAAACTGCAGAAGAAGTGAAATGCATGAAAAACATACCATATGCTTTGAAGCAGGTGCTGAGATACATAAAAGAAACAATGAACTTAGGTTTAAAATTTGAGAAACAAGCAGATGTTACTGTTCCATGGGTGGGATTTGCAGATGCTGATTTTGCAGGGAATATAGACACCAGAAGATCTATTACAGGTTATGTATTTACACTATATGGAACTGCAGTTAGTTGGAGAAGTGTGCAACAATCTGTAGTGGCTTTGTCTACTATAAAAGCTGAATATATAGCATTAACAGAAGCAATCAGGGAAGTTGTGTGGTTGAAAGGGATTCTCAAGGATCTGGGAATAAGGCAAGAGTGTGTGACCATATTTTGTGATAACCAGAGTGTACTTCACTTGGTAAAACATTAGGCATTTCATGAGAGATCCAAGCATATAGATGTAAGGTTACATTTTGCAAGAGATGTGATAGATGCAGGGTCTGTGGAAGTTAAGAAAGTTCATACACTTAACAATGCTGCTGATTTCTTAACTAAAGCAGTTCCTGGGAACAAGGTTGTACATTGCTCGAGCCTAATCAGGCTTGAACAATGTGGTTAAAGCTCAAAGAACAAGGACAAGTTGAGGTAAGGACATGCACTTGAATTCATTGAGGTGGAGATTTGTGAATATTAGTTCAATTTCATCAAGTGGTTTGTTGTATGAAGTATGAGTTGTGAGGAATTCGGAACCGGAGTGAGAATTTGAAGCATCGGATCAGAAAACCGGGTTTAAACTCAAATCAGTGGAAGAGGTTAGAAGGAAACCGGGTTTAGGTTAGTTATAACTGCCGTTTACAACGATTTTGTTCTGTTGCGCTTAAAACCGTTGTGGAAGCTCCGTTTCTGCAACTTGTAGCAATTGAACTAAAGTCTGTTACAACTCCCTCATCTTCAGGATTCGAGCTTCAGTGCCTATATACATTTGAATCACTTGTAAATGCGAGCTAGATAGTAGAGTTTTCCCTCTGTAAACATTACACTAGTAAGAGAATTAGAAGTCTAAGGTTTCTGCTCCAATTCGGCTTGTGAATTGGGGGTTTTCTAGTTTCTAGGAAATTCTTGTAATTACTTGTGTAGTGAAGTGAATTGAGGTGCATAGAGCCTCCGTGGATGTAGATCAACTCTGATCGAACCACGTAAATCCTGTTGTGTTCATTTCATTTCTGATTTCTGCGTTGAAGCTCTGTTCGGCCAGTTTCAGATTTCTTGTGGCCGAACATTGTTCTTACTGGTTTTAGTGATTCTAATCTTCTCATAACATCACCTTTTGACTCTTGGTGGCACTAGTTCGGATCTGGACGCATCCGTTCGTTAGGTTGGCACCCTTCTACCGAACAGACTCAAATCCTGTGGCTGACCCCCACCCGCCCAACAACCTGCATGTTCGCTGATCGGACCCGCGTCGGATACTAGCGGGTTTGTCCGAAGTACAAAGTACGCCTCTAAAGAGCCTAATACGACATGTGCGCACTCGGGCTCGGATGGTCGCACCATCCTCAGGTCCCTTTAGCCAAAGGATAAAATCTCACTGGGTCCACCATATGAGAGCACACTTGATAACTCATTATCAAAGTGCTCATCTTAATAAGGAGTTTCGATTATTCCCATTTTCCCCATGTGTGACAAACTCTCGCATTCTACTTATCTCTTCCATATTTCCATGATCATGTTGCTTACTTTAAACATTAGATTCTCGTTCACCCGATATTGGTTTTGTGAACATATATATACTAAATTCATCTATTTGAAACGTAGATTATGATTTCGCCACTTAATTTGATTTTCAACAATGGACCCAAGCTAGAATTGTTCAAAGATTAGTCAACACTAACCTTTCAAAGCTAATTTCTAACAATACCATCATTTCCTTAAAAAGGAGGCGACAGTTATGTACCATGTCAGAGCGAGTGGGTGACTTCTGATGCATTGTTAATTGTAATGTCTAGTCACGCTCTAATGGCTCAGAGCTTAGTTGTCAAGGACGCCACAAGTCTCTTGCCCAGGTTTGAGACCTTAGAGCTAACTCTGGCTTACAGGTCGGAGACACTCTTTTAAGAAGTAAACTTATACCGAATTAAATATAAGAGGTGTCTAATATATTATCTCTAAAAGTAGTAATTTAATATTTTAATTGATAGCAATAAAAATGTGAAAAGGTACAAAATGAATCTAAAAAGCCGTAACAATATTCTTAGACACTTAATCCCTAGGCGGTAATCTTCTTTTTGTTGTTTTAATTTGAATAAATTGAGCATGGCAAAGAATATGTAAAGCAAGGTTCTTCCAGAAAATAGAGGAAGTAGATGTTGATGATGATGATGTAGCAGCAGCCGCAGCAGCAATAAAGACAGATTGGCCATCGAGAAAAGGAAAAGAGAATAAGGAAAAAGTTGTCGAGTTTCCTTTGGCCAGAAGACTAGACCTCCTTCTAGGAGACAATTCGAGGTTTACCAGTTTTTATCACATTTCGTATTTGACTGCCCAACACTTATATTCTATACGTATATATACCACATACAAAATTAAAACATATCCTTTAATTTGTTATTTAAGAGAAATCGAGATCTTTTGTTATGAAAATTAAAAAATAAAAATTATCGTGAAATTTTCAAAATCGCGCTGACACGTGAAGATCACGTGACATTTTTCAGTCATTGGGTCAAAATTGGACAAAAAATGAGCAATTATTAGAGATGTCGGACTAAATCGGAAAAGCAATAACTTATGGAACTAAATACGAAAAAGTAAAAAGTTATGGGACCATTTTGGCGGAATTTTCAAAACCGCGCTGGCACTTGAAGGTCACGTGGCCTTTTTCGGTCAACTGGTCAACATTGGATCAAAATTGAACATTACTAGAGATGTAAGACTAAATCGTAAAAGCAAATTAAATTCGAAAAAATAAAAAGTTATGGAACCATTTTAATTTTTTTTTCCGTGAAAACGAAGTCACTGGCTCGAGGAGCTAGAACTCCAAATTCAATACATAAATTGGAAAAGTAATAACATATAGTGTATATATATATATATTACACTTAAAAACCATAGTGAAAGGACCATCGAATCCCTACGAGAGTTTATTTTAAGTGATGGACATAAAGCACGCAATCTATGGTTTGCCAAATGTAGTACCGAATATGGGAATCGATTTATTGTATATAGGTGAGGGGTTGAGCATTTTGTAATTTTGGACAGACAGTTGCATGATGTAAGGCATGAGATTTTGTAAAATCATATCGAAGTGTAACCTCTTAGCGAGCTGGTGGGTCTCGTATGAGTTGTACATCTTAGTCAAAAAAATGATAGTTGGTATATATAAATTAATAGTATGAATTTTGATTGCTTGATTCTGATGATCGGTCATCGGCTTTCTTTTCCTTTACTCCATTCCCCCAAACCCTCAAAGACATCAATTCTTTAACATTACCTGGCAAAAGTAGATCCTCTTAAAACGACATTACTATGGGTCTACACCAATCCTAATCTGTGTTTCTCTTTCTATACATACATGTGTGTATATCTATAGGCAGACATAGAGAAAGTGGAGGAGAGAGAGAAGTGGGAGACTGGGATTCAGTTGTTCCAGTTGTATCTCGTTGCTTTTGAGGAATGTTTTTTTTGGAAGTTCAACATTGTTTCTTTTCGTGACTTGTGGTAGTAATAATATAAGATACTAGTTACATTTTTTTTTATTTTTTAATTATAACTATAAATATGTAACGCATTTGCATGCATGCATGCATGGGGGTAACTCCAACGCAAGCCACGTGGCTCGTGGATTAACGGCAATGATTAGGCCTTTTTTGGGTTACTGTTGAGAAGATCTTATATGATATGAGTTGCAATCTTTTGGTAATTGGTATGGTATGGGATGGGATGGGACTACGTGAAAGTAGTTTTTACAATTATTTACATTGGATTTGCTTTGAATTTACTTTCGAACCTTGCTATGAAACATAAACAATGAATTTTATCACAACTTATATACTCAAATTATCAATCAAAGATTTCTCAAAATTACCATAAACAATTTTTAAATGCTCCAACATACGACCATTGTAACATTTAAAAATTAATACTTCCTCCTTTCCATATTAATTGATGTTTTAGGATCAAAGAAAAGAATTAAGGATAAAATATTTTGACAGATATACCCTCAGCTAAAGATTTGACCAAATCAAAATATCTCTGATAGATTGAAAAGTATAAATATTATAGGATTGAGCCCTGAGAGAAAATTGATAGAATTGGTGAAAAATATGTAAAACGGAAATTAATTGAAAAAGAAAAAACATCATAAAACGTCAATTAATATGGAATCGAGGGAGTATAAATAAGAATTAAATGAATTTAAAAAAATTATCGCCAGAATATGATGTCATATTCATACATGAAAATCGTTATAATTTTTTAGGTGAAAATTACCAAATTTTGCAATGAACAAATTAAGAACACCCCTAGATTCTTATAATCTTAAATTCTATTTTTCTCTTCAACAAAACTTATATTATCATAAATTAGAGGTGTGTACGGTACGGTATGGATGGAATATTTAAAAATATTCAGATTCATACCAAACTTCGATTATTTAAAAAATGAGTATCTATTACCAATCCAAAAAATTGGGACGGTACAGTACGGTTAATTTTTCTTTCGGTACAATTCGGTTCAGAATTTTGGATCTAATCGAGCGGTTCAGTTCAAATAACTGGAGATTTTTTTTTATCTTTTGAACAACAGATTCAATTTGAACAAAATATACTGACGTCTAACTTATGTAAAAAAAAAATATTATATCAAAATTTGTTTCCAACTCATTAACTTGTGTTTTAAAAATTATAGGGAAAATTGGTAAAAATATCCCGTAAGTTTACCATATTTATGAAAATATCCTCTAAGTTTGGCCATTTTTGAAAATGCCTCCTAACTTTCAAAAAGTTGGTAAGAATACCCTGCAACCAGGTATAGCCAGTGGCTCTTCCGGTCACAGGCTTATGTGGCACAAAAACGGTGATTTGGCTCTGAAAATGCCACGTCGACGTCCAGCTAGTTATTTTCATTAAAGAATAATGGGAAAAATGACACATAATCACCAACTTGGAGGGAAGATTACCTATTTTCCACCCAACTTCTGCCCTAACTAATAAATAGAATTAAACATGCGAGCTGCTTCTTCTTCTTCGCGTAGGGGGCAGCTCTAAATCCGGAAAAATGTCATGTTCGAACTTATCAGCCAGTTGTTTCCCTCTATGCGACTGCGGGACCCGGGCATGTATCCAAACCTCGAATAAACCGAAAAATCGAGGACATAGGTTTTACGGCTGCCGAAATTGGAACGTAAGTTTTCTTAGCCTATAATTTCGAAAACTGAAATGTAAGAACGATGGGTTGTCTCAATCGTTGGTTTAGTTTATGTGATTTACTTCTGTTTTTTCCCTTCTTGGTATGGCAGAGAGGAGGCTGCTTGTTTTTTGAGTGGATAGACCCTCCGATTGGTGGGTCCTCACAAGCTACGGTCGAGTTGCGTACAGAATTGAAAGACCTTACGGAGAAGCTGGACGCAATGCAACTGAAATTGGACAAGATTGGAAGAAAAGTGAAGTTAATCAAACTTACGTCGACTTTGTGTTTTGTGGTATTGTTAGCCTATTTGATCAGTTTGTGGATGTAAGGGCCCGACTCGAAATGATTAATTATTTTTGCCCGAGGACGGATTGCTCTAATGTTTGGTTTCTACTATGTTGTGTACTGCTTAAGCTGGGTGAATGCTGTTTGGATTTTACTTTGGTATAGTATTTATTTAGTCGGGTGTAGGTTGTCAGGGTTTACGTGGATTCTTCTGAAATATGTATTTTCAGTCTATGTAATTTTCTGTGTTGTTAGCTTCTTCTTAATGAAATCTACTTGGTGAAATTTCGATCCTCATTAATTTAGCAAGTTAATTTTGGTTCCGTTTTAGGCTTTTAGCATAACAATTGTATCTGAATTCTGTTGCCCGAGAATCTGAAATAAGAACAGCTTTCACTAATTTGGAAGAATTGAGTGAATATATCTCAATTTAGTTCACAAAACAGAGCAATAATCACAAAACAGATCATAAGGAAAGAACCTGAATAATTGACCTTTCAAAACAGAGCAATAATCAGAAAATATAGCAAGATCTCAATCTCTCAATTTATCCGTCAATAAGTTGACCTGAATAATTGACCATATTTGATTGATTTACCTACTTCCTATAAGGAAAGAACCTGTGAATTTGACCAGAAATGAAAATAGTTTAATTCCCAAAACAGAGCATAGCATGTTCAAAATAATTGTTCAAAATATTTCAACCTTGTACACAATCACTGCATATAGAGACCTAACGAATAATGTCTTACGCAAACGCGTCAAAATACCATAACAGATGTTATCAAAAAAGGGCAAACAGTGAGTGAGCGACAATCCATCATCCAACATTACAAGATCTAATTCAGCCAATTGACAGTTTACCCTAACATTAAGAACAACCTTGTGCAAAAAACAATCCAAAAGGGAACATTTGTGGGCCTGTCATGAAATAGATTATCTACAAAAAATTGGCTGCTTCAACCCGGGTTTGCATCACAGTCACATCGGCCTACATCCATCTGGGTAATCATATCCCAGTGTTGGACCACTGCCAGAAATCAGTTTCTTCATGGTTGAAAGGTGAACATTATCTGAACTCGATGGCTCATCAGCCCAGTCTTCTATCTCTAAATTTGGTACCTCGCTAGACCCATCTGCATACCCAATGCCCTGTTGAGAACCTGCAGTAGCACCGCCGCCAACATGACTTCGAGGGGTCGTAGTAGGCACAACTGAAATTCCACCCGTGTCCTCGAGCAGAATGCCTCCACCTACATCCTAATTTGCAAAGAACATAATCTATAACTACCAAGTGATAGACCTGAATGTATAATCCACAATAGCGAGTAGAGACAAGGTCATTATCATTCTGTCAAACTCATCATTTACTTGAGTTAATTGACTTAATAGTTTCTCTTGAGTACCACCCACCGGGTTGTCGTTCTAATCACAAAACAAGTAATATGTAATTTCAGATTTCAAGACCCATAATACTCACAACTAACGTATAATAAAAAGGGTAATAATCATCATTACCATCATGTTAAACTCATAAGACCTATCATATTACTCATTTTCAGTTTGGTGCAGTGCTTCTTCATTGCCCTGTTCACCCTACACAGAACAGGAGAATAATCTTGTCAAACAAAATGTAATGAGCAATAGAAAGAATGAAACTTGTACAAAGAAATTATATCCATATTACATCAACCGGATGACCCTCTTGATTAAAATTTTCAGTTTGTACATCTTCCTCGTCCAGATCTTCTAACCCGCATTCTTGAAGTATTTTTAGCATCTCTAGTCTCTCCTCCTTGGTTTGGCCAGACTCGTCCTATTTACAGAAATTATTCAATTATATTTGCAAATCATACAAGACATTACAAGTGCAAAATATCATTTATTCAAATTGCCCGAGCGGACTAGTAACATACGAATGGGCAATTCCTTCGATTGTGCCCAGGCAAAGCACAAATTCCACATTTCACCGTAGTTTGATTCCTCTTTTTGTGATACATATCTCGGTTTGTTGGTCTCCCTCGTCGTCCCACATGTTTGGCCTGTGGCTCATCCGGCTCTCTACGCCTTGCTTTGGGGGGGCGTCCGGCACGTCTTACCACTTTGGGAGGTAGTGGTGGGATTGCGTCTTCGTGCGTCCACTCATGGCGTCCATTTCTAGGGAAAATGGTCGGTCCATACGCTGCCCTATAAGTGTCCACTTTATAACAACTGCAGCACAGGAATATTAGTTTATAAGAAGCTTAAAAAACGTCTACAACAGTAAAAATGACACCGACAGTCTTAAATTTCAGCCCTCCAAACAGATCGTTAACTAACAGTGCAAAATTTTGCAAACACATAACCATCAGAAACTGCACTAATTGAGAAAAAACAATTGAAAAACAGAACCAAAAAATAGAAATAAACCCCATCTGAAAAAATTAAAATTTCAAGGTCAAAATAGAACAACTGATAAGTACAGCAGTACACCACAATAAATCCATCAGTAAAGATAACCTGTGAACGAATGCGTTCGGATTCTCTCCTTAACGGTTGATGGCAGTCAGCGCGTGTTTGCAAGGGATCCCGGTGAGATCCCATTTTCTACACGTGCATGTCTTGTTCGCTAAATCAACCGCGAATTGTTTCCCATCAAAGCAAGCTATTTGGTAGTGTGTGTCGTCGGCTTTGATAGGAATGCAATCGGGAATCTGTGAAGTATTGAAATCAATAATCTGTTGGATCCGTGGATAGATGTCTCCCTTCCAGTTTTTCGCCATATCCCTATTTTCGGTACTTCGCTTCATTAGGCACGTCATAATCTGCTATAGCAACGAAAGTATAGGCAATTCTCTAGCTCTCAAAATTTTGCTATTGAAACTCTCACACATGTTATTCATTAGGAGGTCACACCGAGGATAAGTGTCAAAGTGTGACCTACTCCATTGGTGAGGGGGTTTTTCTTTAAGCCAATTGTAAGCACCTACGTCCATTTTCTTTATTTCGCCCATTCTCCTTTCAAAATCAGGCACAGTTGTAGCTTTCACCCGCCCTCCAAACAGCTACTTTGAATGCATGACCTCTGAAACCAGAATTTCTCATGTTGAGGTGCATGATCCTTACACAGAATCGATGCGCGGCCCCCGGGAGTTCCTCATCAACAGCCTTTATCAACCCTTTTTGCATATCACTTATAACCGTCCACTCCCACGGTCTTTCAATCTTCAAGTCATCTTTCAAACATTTCACGAACCAGCACCAATTGTCCCCATTTTCAGTACTTACTACAGCATAAGCGAATGGGAAGCTGTTGTTATTTGGGTCAACACCCACTACTGTAAGAACAATGCCCCCATGGGGGCCTCTCAGAAAGGTTCCATCAAGACCAAAAACCGGTCTACAACCAGATAACAGCCCCTCCTTCAAAGCTGTCAAACACATGTAGAAACGAGCAAACTTGTTACCTTCAGCTGTTTGGTCTACATTAAGAATCACAGTTGAACCTGGATTGGTTCTTCTAACCTCAGCTGCATAGTCCCAGAGCAATGTGTACTGGGCATCGGCCTTTCCCTTGATCCCCTTAACTGTCCTCTGCTTACAGATGAATGCCTGCCATGGAGTTATATCACACCTAATTTCCTTAATTGCATCCTCCCTGAAAGCACTAATCTTCCTCTTCTTATCAGTCTGAAAAACATAGCCAAATCGTTGAGCCAACCACCAAGACTTCATATTCCTAACGGTGTGAGAAGGTGCACATGTGTGGTCTGGGAAACAAGTAGTAACACAGTAGGATGACTCTCCATCTCTTCTCAGTGCATTGACACGAAAATGGCAGTTCACATCCTCGCAAACTGCGTAAATTCTCCGCTTATCACTTTTCACAAACTTCACATTCCTTTTCTCCAATATAGCGTGAGTATCCAACATGTCCCGAAACTCCTTTTTTATGCTAAAAACCATTCCTAGTAGGAGATTTGGGCTCCGTGTGAAATCTGGTCTCCAACCAGGCGCATACCCATCGGGATTTCCATCATCCGACTCGTGGATACTCCTCAGCTCATCCTCACTGAGACATAAATCCTCTTCCCCGAGATCATTATTCCGGCCCTCGTCCGTTTCCTCACCACCAGCCTCTTCGTTTGCACAACCAACCCACTCAACATCCTTGTCAACAAATTTGTCAAAGTCTAAGTCATCTTGCCCGTATCTACCCTCTTCCTCAAACTCAAAGTCACTATCCCTACACTCACTGTCATCCGGGTCTTCCTCGTCTAAATCTACCACTTCTACCGGCCTTTTCCCCCTCTTCATCGATTCCCTTTTTGAAACGATCCTACGCGGCCTTCTGTTATGTCCCTTCCCTATTCTTTCCCCGGCTGCGCAGCCCTCCTTTTCACCATCAACCCCCGCCTCCTCTACCCGAACCTCCCGCTCGACCTCGGCTACCCCTCCAGTCCCACAAACACTACCTTGGCAATACAAATCAACCTCTCCAGGCCCCGTACACAGCTCAAGAATCGATCGGAGATCCTTCTCGACTCTGATTTCAGTAAATAAGTTCTGCCCTTCAATCCTGGAGTAGAGTTCAGAGGACTTGGCCTTTTCCAGATGGGCAGCAAACTTCCTCAATTCATCGATGCTGTAGCGATTTGTATCAACATGGTCAAACGTGATAAGGTCCCCTCCAACGTAAGCCTCGGACCAGTTGTCAACGAGTCCCCCGTAATAAATACAAAATGTATAAAATGAGCTGTCGGGCCCTGTTAAACATAAAAAATAGTAAGAAAAAATTGAATCCATTGAATTCTGTGGTCAAATCCATACCCCAGGACACTAAATAGACTGAATATACTTAGTAGTGGGGACCAAACCATACAGAATGTGCTCACAAGTGGGGACCAACACACAAAATGCCAACAGATAAATGAATTTTTTAACCAAAAGGAGACCCACTAAACTGAACCAACCCCTAATTTAATAACTCATATACAGATACAAAGAACAATACAGTTGTTCCCCATTACATAAACACTTCTGCCAACAACAAAAAACTTTAATAAAGTCAGGCCCACACTTTTGACAGCAACGTTAGATCAAAAAATTGAGCAATATTGAAACCTAACAGTGTGAGATAAATACAACTAACCCCAAATCATATATAATGTCCTTCGCAAACAATAAGCCCAAACTTAACGCAAATATGTAAAAAATGGAAAGCAAATGAACAAGAACAACAATTATTCAAAAAATCACGATTTGAACTTCTGGAAACTTGGATACTAACCATAATCAGGACATGGGTTATCGATTTTCCTTGGATCCCTAAACCACATCTTTGAAATGAGACGAAATCCGATCGAATTTCGCCAAGATTTTGAAGGTTGGATGAGATTTTGGAACCACTAGGGTTTCGAAATTTCTTAATCTAATTTGGTAGCATAAGTCGTGTTTGAAAATCTAAAGTGTATCTCTAATTTGGTTATGTGCGTCGCACATGACCAATTCCAAGTATTCAGACGTCGACGTGGCATTTTCAGAGCCAATCACCGTTTTTGTGCCACATAAGCCTGTGACCGGAAGAGCCACTGGCTATACTCGGTTGCAGGGTATTTTTACCAACTTTTTAAAAGTTAGGAGGCATTTTAAAAAATGGCCAAACTTAGAGGATATTTTCATAAATATGGTAAACTTACGGGATATTTTTACCAATTTTCCCAAAATTATATAATAATTAAATATAAGATTCTTTAATTATTTATATTAAATATAACTAGCTAAAAAAAATATTAATAGTGTAATTTTCAATTCTTATTTAAATTAATTTTTCAAGGGTAATATATTTTTAAATTTATAATTTTTTATTTATTCGATTATTCGGTTCAATACAGTTCGGTATGGTACGGCACGATTCAATACGGTTTTCGGTTCAGAAAATTAAGAAATATTCAAATCCGTACCAAAAAAATATTCGATTCAGAAAATGTCAAATGGTCAACGGATTTTTTCGATTCGGAACTAATTCGATCCGGGTTTCAGTCCGATTTCAGTAATCTCCAAATTTCATACACAGTCCTATCATAAATTACCAATGGATAAAACATATACTTTAGGTATTGATAATATTATTTGATTTGTAAGGAGATTTATTTAAGTTTATTTAAAGGTAATATTGGAAAAAAGATTTGCTAGAATGATTTTTTTTTTTTTAAGAAAATGTTTTCTTTAAAGAGTCTAAACTGACTTTTTTTCTCAACGGATGGAGTGTTATTATTATTACCATATTTGCTGTTGTTGTACTTCATTACAAATTACTCCATATTTATTTAATAATTAAACCTGAATGGTGATAGACGTGATTTACCAAAATTTAATTGGCATTACAAGAAGGCTTGAACGAGTATGTATACTGGATATAGCAAAGGCTCATGTACACTAAGAGACAATAGTCGAGGTATAACTGGTTTATATCGGGCTCTAATTCAGTGCGAAATTTTTAGAAACTCAATTTTAATATTATAATCTTATTTTTTTTATTTAATATTCTCTTCAAATTTTAACTAAGTCCACCCCATTTTATTTTATTAGTAAACTTTTTATCTAGAAAAAAAAAAATGTACATAGACCTCATCTTTTTTTCCTTTTAAAGCCTATAGCAAGCTGCAACTATGTTTCAGCCCACCCCATATTTGAATCCTGAATTTGTCCTGCTAAGAGGGTGTTTGACTAAGCTTATTTCAAATATTTTATAAGCTCCAACATCTTATAAGTTGTTCAAAGAACTTATACGATGCAATTTGTTAAGAGCTTATAAGTTAATAAAGTGTGTGGATAAAAGATCTTATAAGCTAGCAATTGAATTGAGTAATTTACCTATGAAGTGTGTATAAATGTGTGAAGTGTGTGAATGTGTGTAGTGTGTGAAGTGTGTGAACTGTGTGTAAATGTGTGTAGTGTGTGTAAATGTGTGAAATGCCTGAAATTATGTAGTGTGTGTACTGTTTGAAATGTGTGTAGTGTGTGAAATTGAGTGTAACTTATAAGATCTTAAAAAATAAGTTGGACTATAGGAACTTATTTTATTTTTTTGAGTTTATAAGCTCTTGGAGCTTATTTTTACATCTTATAAGTTGTCTAATATCTTATTTTGCCAAACACATTTGAAGAACTTATAAGCTCTCAAACATCTTATATGATATTTTAAGGAGCTTATAAGCTTAACCAAATACCCTCTAAGTGTACATGCAATTTGAATTGGGTATCATAGTTTATGTTAAATGTATTACTTGTTCTAGATATTTTAAATGTATTACTTCATTTTAGTAAAGATATCCGGAACAAGTAATATCTTAATATATACTCCCTTCGTTCCATATTAATTGACGTTTTAGGATGAAAGAAAATAATTAAGGATTGAATATTTTGACAGATATACCCTCAGTTAAAGATTTGACCAAATCAAAATATCTCTGATAGACTGAAAAGTAGAGATATTTTAGGATTGAGTTCAGGAGAAAATTGGTAGAATTCTTGAAAAATATGTAAAACGTCAATTAATTGAAAAAGATAAGAACCTCTCAAAACGTCAATTAATATGGAATGGAGGGAGTACATTATACAGTTTCATCAAAATATATTTTATTTTAAGAATAAATAATATATTTAAACATAAATATAAATATTATTTTCTTATGGTTCGAATTGCATGAATTTTTCCATTTTAAGTTTATGGAATAGGTAGTAAAAATTATACTCCTATTTTATAAAGAGGTGCCTTTTCTTTTTAAGTGTTTCGGTTATATATTTTATAGTATACTAAAGGATTCATGAAAGTCATCATCTTATATAAAATTTAGATAACAATTCTGATATAAATTAATAATTAGTTGTATTTGTGAGTAACTATTTTGGGTCGAGGGTGGAGAATTTTTTTTGATGGTTATGAATAAGGTAGGGGTCCCACAAAATCCGAAGATTGGGAGATTTGGGTATGAGGATTAATGGCGTTCGTGTGGAATGATTAAGCAAATCCAGTTTCACATTACCTATAAACAAATCAATGACGTGGCAACAACAACTTCTCATGTCTCATGTTTATTCTTTTTCTTAATCATGTATCAACTGCCATGTGCTATGCTAAAATCATTATTACACCATGACGTCAAGTGGGTCCACTTTAAGATTGCTGTCAAGTTGGTCCAATTTATGGTTTCTCTCTCTACAAAGAAGATCAAACTCCACTCCTCAAATATTTCTCCATAAATTTTGAAATGAGAGTGACATATTTTATGTAGGCCTACTCCTGACTATTTTATAATTTAGAAGTTCACAATTTGAATTCCTTCTAACTTCTTAGACTCATTATATTTTTCGTCATATCTTAGAAGTAAGAATATCACCCCTTTAATGGGGGTAGAATCATATTTCTTGTCATAAATTATAATTGTGATTCATGCATTTGATAACATCTCATTTCTTGAGGAACATATGATTCATTTTATTTTATTACTAAAAAGTATTGATAATTCAATTTCATATTGATTATTTTAATTATTTACTTTAAAAATTAAAATTCTAATTCTAAAAAATTTAAATTAATATTTAATATAATATTTTTCAAATGTCAAACTAAAAATAAATTGTATGTGATTACAAATTTCATTTTAGTTCAAATGCAACTTTAGAGAAACTTCTGTATGTTTCTACTTATTTCCACTTCCAAACATTTAAATAATATGGTTCCCTAATATGATATGAGTATTAAAATAGACTAGTATCATTCTCGTACGATGCACAAAAATTTATTTAAAAAATAATAATATAATTAGATTAAATATTATATATCTAATATTATAAATGGAACCGTTGCCCTCTAATCAAATAAATATTTAAATATTTTTTATTAAACATATAAAAATTATAAGGTTAGTATCATTTTGCAACTTGTGTTATCCATATCTTTCAGTTTCTCACTACATTTTTCCTGGCTGCAACATGAAATGAGTTTTTTCCACTTCTACAACATATAACAGCAATTTTCGGAGAGAAAAAATATTTGAAAATCATAAAATTATTTTAAAAACCTTAAAATTTCTTTTTAAATTCTAAAAATTCATTTAAAATATTACAAAAATAAGTGAAAAATGTTAAAAAGAAAATTTTAAAAATCAATTTTCATAAGAAAAGTCCAAATAATTTTGATATTCTTACTTCTAAATATTTTTTATGTTTTATAAATTATTTTAAACCTTTTTAAGAAAATTGAATATTTTTTAAAATAATTCTAACATTTTATAGATACCCTCACATATCTTAAATGAAATTCTAGAGATTTTAAGATAATTTTCCCAGATAAATTTTTACAATTTAAAAATAATTTTCTTAATTTTATTATAATTTTATGGTTTTAAAATTCTAATAGGTTTTTTTTTTAATTTTATTTTTTCTTTGTAAATACATTTGATATTGGAATTTTATACAAAAATCAGTTTTTTAAAATTTTCCAACATTTTAAGTTATTTCTTTATTTTTTATATGAGTTTTAGAGTTTTAAAAATAATTTTTAGATCTATATAAGATTTTATGATAAATAAATGTCTTTCTTAACATTTTTTTCTAGCCGAAAATTGTTGACGAAGGTTTGAAAGTGAAAAAAACATTTAGTTCAGGTAGTGGTAAAAAAAAAGTCAAAATTAAGGTAAGAAGCTGAAAAGATGCGTAGCATATGTTGCAAACTGATATTAAACCAAAATTATAAGTAATGTAAATATCAGTCCTCCAAGTGATATATGGATTTAATATAACTTATTTCCTATAAATATATTATTTTATAGATTAACAATAAGATAAAATATTAAATGTAAACTATTTTTAAGAATGTCTATCTCTTAATATTAAAACTCCAACATATATTTAATGTGTATATATTCTAACTTTACCTATGTGAATACCCCAAATACTTAATTGATAATAAATATTAAAACAAATACATATATTTAAATATCACACGACCCAAAAGAATATATTAAATATAATAATTTGAATAGTGTCACGATGGTTGAAATAACAAAGTAAATATTCTAATTTATCTTAATAATTTTTCAAATTTTATCTATAAGTATTTAACATCTTTAAGAAAAAAATTTCTCATTTTCAATTTTAATATTTTAGTTGGAGATTTTATATACACTCAAATACCTTTTAGGTTTTAAGTATATCTTGATATTAAAATATAAAATTCAAAGAATATTCGATGGTTGAAATAACAAAGTAAAACATATAGTTCTTCAATATTTCTTAATAATTTCATATATATGTTCAAAATTTATTGAAATAAATTTTTAATTTTTATTATAAATATTAGATTTATTTAGAGATACAAATTGACAAAAAAATGTTTAGGCTGCAAAATGTGAAAAACAGACATAGTTTAGGTTGATTAATGGGACAAAGTATTTTTTATGTTGAAAACTCTAAGAAAACTATAAAGCTCGAGATAGTTAATTTTATTTATTTCTTAAAAAGAAATTTGATTGCAACATGTGTAAAATCTCATAGTTTAGGTTGCAAACTGTATTTTTATAAGGATATAAATAAATATAAAATATATAAATACGTAACTAAGAATAATTTTAAGATGATTTATTATATATAAATATGTAAATATATGTAAAAGTAGTAGTCCCAATATCAATCAAAAGAAAATTATTATTATTATTATTATTATTATTATTATTATTATTATTATTATTATTATTATTATTATTATTATTATTATTATTATTAAAAATTAATATTTACAAATATAATAATTAAATTATTCAATTTCTGAATTAATTATTAAATTTTCTTCTTTTAATATAGTGAATTATATGTTCATTTATTCAAATAGAGATTTTTCTTTCTACATAATAAATGAAGAAAACTTTAAAAAAATTATGTCAAGTAAAATAAATTAATTAGTTATGCTTTTAATTAAATAATCCAGAAAACTATTTAACTCATTTTTAGTTGCAACGCTATCAATATTAAACCCACAATAAACGCTCAAAGCTAATTCAAATATCAACAAACAAATAATACAGTATTTCAAATTAAATATCTCATTATAATATATATGATATGTATGTCAAACTAAACATATTAAAAATAGTTTAATTTGGTATATTATACATATAATAGATTAGAAATGAAATGTTATTTGTAATTTAAAAAATTAAAATGAAGTTTCATTTTATAAAAATGTGACAATAACATGCTACTGCCGTCCACCGTTGTTTTTAGATGCACTTTTACTTCTCCCTACAAATTTCTTAAATGTATCCTCCACGTTACTTTGTATTAATTTCATTTATCAATAATATTGGATATGGTAAGTTAGAAAATTAGAGATTTTCTAGGAGTAATAAGGATAGCATTGGAAAAAATTAGGGAAAATGCTACAATGACATTTATTTATACCACAATTGACATAATCCAAAGCAACATGCCTACATCTAACTAACACGGAGGTAGTACCAATTATGATTCAAACTATTAGGCAAAAACGGTGTCAGTTACAAAAATGCCTTCAAACATACATGCATGTGTGTGTGTGTGTGTGTGTGTGTGTAGACGCAATAGGTGATCAAATGTTAAAAAAATTATGTAACATGACATAAACTGATTAACACTATTTTTAGAAATATTACAAAAAAATGTTTAACTTATTTTAGTTTTCAGGCCAATTATAATATTTGATGCATATATTCATCCAAAGAATAATATGAATTTTCAACTCATTATAATATACTCCCTCCGTTTCATAATAATTGACGTTTTAGAATGAAAGAAAAGAATTAAATATTAAATAACTTGACAAATATACCCTCGGCTAATATCTGTTTTAGGGATAAAGATTTGACCAAATTTGTGATATGCTAAAAAGTAGAGATATTTTAGGATTGAGTCCAAGACAAAAATTGGTAGAAATTGTGAAAAGTATCTATAACGCCAATTAATTGGAAAAAAATTAACTAGCTCGAACGTAAATTATTATGGAACTGAGAGAATATATATTATGAATGCCAAATTAAAGATCGTGAAAAGACCATTGGAATAATGAATTTTGCAAAAGAAACGAATTAGAAATGAAAAAGTTTTTCGTATTTTAAAAAATTGAAACTTACCAAATGAACAATAACTTACCAAATTGTGGTGTAAAATATTAGGAGGAAAAACTAAAATTACAAAAGTAACCTCTATTTGACATATATATGTACACATACATAAATACAGACATACATACGTACATACGTACGTACATATATACATACATACATACATAAATACATAGATGAATCTAACTAAATCACCTATGACATATCCTTGAATTTTTCTATTTAAATAGACACTTCTTTTCAAGTGATGGAGAAGCAACATAATTTTTTATTTAGGTTTAAAATAAAGTTAAAATTTGGCAAAGTCTAGATTCATGGGTCTTGAACGTACCGTGTAATTCGATTCAAAGGACGGATTCATGAAAATCTATCACTATTTGTACTGAATTGTATTACTTAATCTAGAGAAATATATTACCTTTGAACATAATATTAGGAATTAGGGTGCAATTATTGAGAATTTAATACGACAAAAAATAAAGAACATAAGTTTGCTAACCCAGTTCTTCAAGAATGACTACGTCTGGGATGCTACCAAGTTAGAAGATTTTCTAATATTTTCACTAATATAAGATACAATGAATCAGAGGATTATTTATACCCAAAAGTGGGTCATAGCCCTAAAGGTCCATTCAACTTGAATATCACTTTACAGGCAGTGATCAGGGGACGTGAAGCAATCGATCAGGCATAACCCAACTATCTCCCACCTGGAAACTGACTTCAATTATAACTTTTCATCTCCATCTCATCGATAACTCTCACGGGTAGTAGTGTCAAGCCTTAATCTTAGTTTTCAAGACCAGTTGAAGTCATGCATAACTTCAATGTCTCTAAGCTCACAACCTTCAGGGCTCTCACTTCCTCAAATCTTCATTAGTGGCAAGATATTATTCTCCACGAGGTAGCGTATGTAAAAATACATCAACACAATGTGCTTCGTTCTCGAGTGAAAACCTGGAGTTTTTGCTAAGTGAATAACATTATGACAATCACTTTAGAGAATACTATCCTTCTACTCCTTCCACAATTCACACAAGATATTTAAAAATCATATCATTACTTTACCGGGTTTAGTCACTGCTACATACTATGCTTCTTCATTTGCAGTGGACGGTGCCACAATCTTCTACAACTTAAAGCCCAAGAAATTGTTGCACTACCAAGAGTACACACATACCCGATTTTACTTCTTCTTTTGTCAAGATCATTTAATGCTAGACTTACATCAACATACCTTGCAAATTCAACACTTTTGTCTTCAAAGCATAAGACTCTCTCTATAGCCCCTCTCAAGTACTTCAGAATCCTCTTTACTGTCTCCTAATGCTGCTTGTCTGGATTACCCATAAATTGACTAACTACTCCCACCGCATGTGCATTGTCAGGTCTTGTACACACCATAGCATAAATTAGGCTGCCAACTGCTGAAGCATATGAAGTTTTCTGCATATGTTTTTGTTCCTCTTACTACTAGATGAATCCTCGTCGGATAGATTAAACGGGCTACCCAAAGGGACACGAACTCGTTTTACATCTTCCATATTGAACCTCTTGAAGACCTTCCTGTTATACTTAGCCTGTGAAAGATACAACTTTCCTTCCACCTTATCATGCTCAATACACTTACCTAGAATTTACTTGGCCTCTCCAAGGTCATTCATAGAAAATCGGTCAGGCAACTGCTTTTTCAACTTGCTGACATCTCGTGCATTAGAACCTGCTATCAACATGTCATCAGCATATTGTAGCATCATGATATAGCCATTGTGATACCTCTTGAAATAGCAGTAATGGTCAGCCTCGCATCTATTGAACCCAATCTCATGCATAAATCCATCAAATTTATTGTACTACTATAATGGAGCTTGTTTCAAACCATACAAGTTTTTCGTCAATTTGCAAACAAACTCACAGTTCCCTTCTAACAAGTATTGATTGCTCCATGTAAATATTCTCTACTAAGTTACCATGAAGAAAGCTTGTTTTAACATCCATCTGCTCTAACATCAAGTTCTTTGCGGCCACCATCCTCAAAACTAACCGAATGGTAGTTAATTTCACAAAAGAGTAAAAATGTCGGTATAGTCTATACCATGTATCTGCTCAAACCCTTTCACAACCAGTCTTGCCTTGTATCGCTTGCTTCCATTTGCCTCCTCTTTGATTCTGTAAACTCACTTAATGTGCAGTACCTTTTTCCCTTTTGGAAGCTCAACTAGTTCCCAAATTCTGTTAGACTTTAACGAGTTCATCTCATCATCCTCGCAAGTTTCCCTTGCTCACCCATTCACTATGTGTAGCCTCTACGTAACATTCAGGCTCAACTCTATCTATTAACAATAACTAATAAAGAGAAGGAGTATACCTATCGGGTGATTTACTGACAACACTTTTTCTAACCCCAGTGTTACCGCAAGAATACTGTGCTACTGTAGTTAATAGTGAGCAAGGTCGATCCCACAGAGAATCTGTTCTATGTTCAATTTAAATACGCCGATTATTATAGGTTAACCCTGTCTAGACTCTCGAATAAAAGGATTTGACCGCGCTGTCGAGGCACGTCAAATTAGTTATTTATTTCCTAACTTTCTTTCCTAATAATAGGTAGAGTAAGTCAAGGTCGATCCCACAGGGAATAGTGAAACCAATTATATCTTATGTATTAATCCAAATAATAATAATAATAATAATAATAATAATAATAATAATAATAATAATAATAATAATAATAATAATAATAATAATAATAGAATATAATATATCTATATAAAGTATGGGGGGAATTTGATAAGAATTGATTAACTAATGCAGCTAACAATTAAACTAACAAACTAATGATAAATTTACTTGTGATAAAAGTATTCTAACCTTTAACCCAGTATCCCCCTAGTCCGAATCATTCTTGTAACTATTGCAACTGTTTGACAAACTAGTTCTGAAACCCCTACTCCAAGAATCAACAGGTAACGATTAGCTAATCCTTGTTACCCTTTAAGTATAATTAATCACGGGTTCGCTTAGTAATTAATCCTATCCAATTAAGTAGTCTTAGGATACGATCGCTAGAACACCATTAATCAAATGCGTAGGAAATTAAGGCAACGGAGTAGGTACGGTGTTGTACTCGCAAGCTCGGTACAAGTGATCGCGACTTATATTATCCTAGCGAATAAATCACTATTTGCTACTTTTTAGACATAAATGCATAACAATTACGGATTATGAATTTACGACCTAGCAACAATTATATGCCTACTACCCAGATGATCAGTCCAAATAAAACACATATAAAAGATATGAGGAAAGCAAATAACATAAACAATCTCAGAATATATTTAAATCAAACAATTACCGGAATAATTACAAAAACATCGTTCTAGGGTTCAACTTAGTTAAAGACGGAAAATAAAAGCTTAGCCAATCATAGCGATCGCTAAGAACAAACTAATAAAGAAAGACATGAAACTAGAAAACCCGAGATGCCGAATCTTGACTCTTCATGCTCGCCGGAAATCCCCAATTTCACGCTCCAAAATCAATGTAAAAGTTATATTTTCGGACTTGGGATCTTCCTTTATAGTTGGGGATGAATAAGGCTTGGATTAGGCTTGAAAAGGCAATTTTCGAGCAAATCATGTTATGACTATACATCAGTCTCGGCCAAGACTGAACTGTCTCGGGAGAGAATCATGCATAGCATTCTCGACCAAGAATCATCTGTCTCGGCCGAGATTTTTCTCCAGCCAAAAATCCTGGTTTCTCTGATCTTCTATCTCGGCGGAGCCCTTACTGTCTCGGTCGAGCTCAATTTCCTGAAACTTTGGCTCGATTTTTCTCGGGTTTTTACTTGTGAAACTTGTTTTCAACATCCATCTTTAGTCGAGTTCAACTTTTTGGTCTAGATTCACCCAAATAGCTTCAAAACAAGTCAAACAACATGAAATTGCCCAATAACATAAATATGAACAATACACGGTCAATTACGCATGCAAATGTCACTAAATAAACACTTAAATCGACATATTATGCGTGCATAAACAAATGTACCAAAATCCCCCGAACTTAAACCTTTGTACGTCCCGAACAAAACAAAATAAAGAAGAACACAGAAGACACGTGTCAAGGGAGACTTAAGTGGCAAACAAAGTTTCAGACCGATTTTTTATATAGAGAGACAACATGATAATCCGAGCATATCCGACATAGCAACTTAAATTACTCTCGAGACTCAATACCACAAGTGATCCTTACCGGTTAAGTGTATCACTCATCTCTCAAGTGTATAAGGTAGATTCAATTCACTCACATTGGACTACATGCAACGCTTACCATATGCTTGCCCATCATCTAAATTAGACCTCATACTTGACATGTGTGTCAGAGGATAAAAAAGGTCTTTATTTTAGGTTATAATGTAGGCTTAAGGTAAGGTGGGAAATGTTTGGGTAAAAAGTGACTAATCTTTGGACTAATCGAGTTTTTCCTACTCAACCATCCCTCAAAACAATCACTCAATCCTAACTCTCCACATTCCAGCAAACCTTCCCACAAGAAAGTTTCTTCACTCTTCAAAAGTCCTTACAACATAAATGATTTTCATGCTTCACTTGGGTACCACAATTAGGACTACCCAATTTCTATAATCAACTCAAACTATAGAGCACTTTTAGACCCCGAACCTCTCCTTTAAACAAAAATAATAACACCTATGTACAACGAACTCTTTCTTTTCTTTTCTCTTTTTTTTTCTTCCTTTTTTTTTCTTTTCTTTTTGATGAAGAATTACTAGTAACAATACCCAATACATCACACTTCCACCCCCCCTCCCCCAAACTTGGTTGAAAACCAACGTTTGTGGGGAAAAGAGTGGGATGAATTGGTTCTCTAAACATAACAACTAGGAGAGGTTATTTTAGTCTTGATTTCTTTACCTATCATTGCGATATCCCTTTCTTTCTTCAAAAATTTCCATCTTTCACCCATATTAATCCCAAATATTCCCGACTACTTTCCAATCCTCCTCCCTCATAATCACTCTTAGTCCAAATGGGCCAAAGATTTAATTATTGAAAGGATGCGGCTCATAAAGTAAGGTTATCAAAGAAACAGCTACAAAGTTCAAATGGGCTATCAACGAAAAATTTTATTGGTCAAAAGGAAAACATATTAAGACTTAAGAATAGGTTCAAAATAAAAAGCCATCTAAAATCATTTCCTAAATCACAACATGTCTGACATATTAACAATAGAGACTCCGGGCAAGTTCTAGAGATGACTACATATAACCAAAGAATTCACACTGAAAGAATGTAGATATTACTCCAAAGACGGGAGTACAAAATTTGGCTCAAAAACTCACAAGGTTATATGTGATCACAAGTTTCAAGTACAAGCTCAATTTTATCTTCATTACATATCATGCTCTATCATATGTTAATTTTCAAATTTTAAGCACAAATTATGATCATCATTTACTAGTTGCACACTTGTCATTACCCTAATCTTTTGTCCTTAGACACACATCAAAATCAAACTATAATCTCGGTTTTTCAACTGACTCAATCCTAGACTCAACTAGCCATACAACTATGGCTCACAGACCAACACTGAATAAACAAACAAGAAACTCGCAACTAGCGCAAAGCAAGAAAATATATGAAAATAAAGCTCAAAGCTCAAAAGCGGCCATGTCGACCCACTTACACCCCCTCCCCCAAACTTAGTTGAAAACCACAGTTTATAGGAAAAAGAAGGGTACGACTTGGTGCTTACTTACAGTACTCCTGCTGAGGTGGTGGTTGGAAGCTATGCATGCTCCAATATTCGGCTATCGCGGCCCACCGATGTCTTGTTATATCCATCATGCTCCACTACTATTTGAATTCAAGTCATATTAGTTCCTACATACTACTCAACAATGAAAATAAAATGCATCAAATAGAAAATAATAATAAAATGCATAAAAAGTAAAAATATGATAAACATCGGGTTGCCTCCCGACAAGCGCCTTTGTTTAATGTCGTTGGCTCGACTGGTTCACTTGTCCCTTAGCGTTTGATCCATGGCGGTTTCCACCATGGCCTTGACCAATTTAAACAATATACCTCTTTCATTCTCTCACACTCATTTTTATGATGCTTCCATGATATGGAAGTATTCAACTTATCCCTGCAGCTCAGCTCACAGTTTCTCTCAACAAACGGGTTAATAACATTATTTGGCATAACAGAATGGTCATTTTCATAGAATTCAATTACATCAAATATGTTAAATTTAACGACGTGTCCATCGAACTCCATCATGAGTGTTCCCTCACGAATGTCTATCTTTGTTTGAGAGCTGTTTAAGAACGGCCTCTCTAACAATATAGGCGTAGGAGTTGATGGATCGTCGTGCATGTCTAACACATAGAAATCTGCCGGAAATACTAAGTCACCTACTTCCTCTAGCATACCTTCCAAGACCCCATCAGGGTATGTAGTACTCTGGTCAACTAATTGAATTACTATCCTCGTTTCTTTTAAGGGCCCAAGTTTAAGTGCATGAAAAATAGAACGAGGCATGACGTTTACAGAGGCACCTAGATCTGACATAGCTCTCTCTATGGTGTGATTACCTATCGAACAGGGTATTACGAACATACCTGGGTCCTTGCACTTCGGAGGAATCTTCCTTTGGAGGATAGCTGACACATTCTCTCCCATAACTACTTTTTCATCCCCTTTTAACCTGTGTTTGTTAGTGCATAGATCTTTAAGGAATTTAGCATATCTCGGGATTTGTCTGATGCGTCAATTAGAGGAATATTTATCTCGACCTTTCTGAATACGTCCAAGATCTCTTTTTCCCTTTATATTTCACTTTCATCGCAAATCAGCTAGGAAACGGAAGTGGTTGAGTTGGGATATGTGGCGCAGGACTCTGTTTCTGTTGGGACTGAGTCTCGACCGAGACTGATGCTTCTCGGCCGAGAAAGTTTGGCAGCACATATGTGTCTCGGCCGAGATCAGGTTTCTCAGCCGAGCTCTGTAGCTTGTCATCCCCTTCAATTTTATCAGTTTTTTCGTTGATTCCCTCTTCCGAACTTTGCCCGGGCTGTTTAGGCTCTCCAAGCTCCGTTCCACTTCTAAGTGTAATTGCACTCACATTCCTCGGGTTGATTTCAGGTTGAGCTGGTAATTTGCCACTGGTTGCACTCTCCAATCGACTCACAGCGGTACCTAGTTGACTCACTTGAGTCTCAAGATTTTTTATGCTTGATTGTGTGTCTTTTTGAAACTGAACAGTGTTCATCACCAAGTTCTTGACGATGTTCTAAAGATGGGCCGGGGGCTTGCTCATTTGGTTGCCTTTGTTGGTACATGCCCCGTGGAAGGCAATTTTGGTGGCCCACTATTGTGGTTGATTACCGTACCTCAAATTGGGATGCTATCTCCACCCTGAGTTATAAGAATGGGAGTATAAGTCATACCAACTTTGCTGAAAATTATCCGAGCCTACTACATTAGCATAGGCCTCCAATTCATTCCCTAGAACTTGGCACTCGTCTTTCGAATGGTCCAATGTGTCACAAATACAGCAGGGCTTGATAACAGCCTTGCCTCCTGCAACAACCTTTCTTACTAGAGTCGTTAATGCCTCAAGCTTGTCTTCTATGGCTAAATCAGACATCTCTCTCACTGACTTGATCCGTGCATCTCTACACCCAAATTGTTGCGCATTAGGCAGCCATATTTGATATCAGTTCCCTTGCTGCAGTTGGAGATTTATCAACTAGCACTCCTCCACTAGCTGAATCTATATTATTTCGGTCTGTCAGTGACAATCCTTCATAAAAATACTGGATTAGCAGCTGATCTGTTATCTGATGTTGAGGACAACTCGCCTCCAGTTTCTTGAACTGCTCCCAGTACTCATACAGATTCTCCCTACACATCTTTCTAGCTCCATTAATCTCTTTTCAAAGGTTTGTCGCTCTAAAGGCAGGAAAATACTTCTCCAGAAATAGTCTCTCCATCTCCTCCCATGTAGTGATGGACGATGGAGGTAAATAGTAGAGTCAATCCTTGACCAAGTCCTTCAAAGAAAACGGAAAAGCCCGCAACTTGATTGCCTCTTCACTAACCGTGGTGGGCTTCATACTTGAGCAGACGACATGGAATTCATTCAGATGTTTGTGGGTATCCTCGCTCGGAAGACCATGAAAGGAAGGCAACAGATGTATTAGCCTTTTTTTCAACTCGAATGTGGTGTTCTCTCCCAAGTCGGGGAAAGTGATGCACAAGGGCCGATGAGTGGCTCCAGCAGTAGCCAATTCTTTCATAGATTTTTCTTTTGCCATATCTTCTAGTTCAGATTCTGATTCAAAAAGGATAGGTTCAGTTTCCTCTCGAATCTCTCTTGCTTGCTTCCTCAGAATGCGGTCTCTGCGCGTAATCTCTGGATCGAATTGCAAGTCTTTGCTACCATGTGATCAAGTGATCATTCACATCTGTAATAAGATGCAAATGAACAAGTGAGTGCCCAGTGTAGATAAAACAAAAACTATAATAATAACAAAAATAAAACTAATTGGTTTATAATAAAACGTATATAATTTCAACCGTTCCCCGGCAATGGCGCTAAAATTTGACTGCGCTGTCGAGGCACGTCAAGTTAGTTATTTATTTCCTAACTTTCTTTCCTAATAGTAGGTAGAGTAAGTCAAAGTCGATCCCACAAGGAACACTGAAACCAATTATATCTTATATATTAATCCAAATAATAATAATAATAATAATAATAGAATATATATATATATATATGTAAAGTATGGGGGGAATTTGATAAGAATTAATTAACTAATGTAGCTAACAATTAAACTAACAAACTAATGATAAATTTACTTGTGATAAAAGTATTCCCGCCTTTAACTGAGTATCCCCCTAGTCTGAATTATTCGTGTAACTATTGCAACCGTTTGACTAACTAGTTCTGAGACCCCTACTCCAAGAATCAACAAGTACGTTTAGCTAATCCTTGTTACCCCTTAAGTATAATTAATCACAGGTTCGCTTAGTAATTAATCATATCCAATTAAGTAGTCTTAGGATACGATCGCTAGAACACCATTAATCAAATGCATAGGGAATTAAGGTAACGGAGTAGGTGCAGTGTTGTATTCGCAAGCTCGGTACAAGTGACCGCGACTTATGTTATCCTAGCGAATAAATCACTATTCGCTACTTTTAGACATAAATGCAAAACAATTACAGATTATGAATTTACAACCTAGCAACAATTATATGCCTACTACCTGGGTGATCAGTCCAAATAACACACATACAAAAGATATGAAGAAAGCAAATAACATAAATAATCTCAGAATATATTTAAATCAAAGAATTACCGAAATAATTACAAAAATATCGTTCTAGGGCTCAACTTAGTTAAAGACGAAAAATAAAGGCTTAGCCGATCATAGCGATTGCTAAGAATAAACTAATAAAGAAAGACATAAAACTAGAAATCCCGGGATGCCGAATCTTAACTCTTCGTGCTCGCCGGAAATCCCCAATTTCACGCTCCAAAATCAATGTAAAAGTTATATTTTCAGACTTGGGATCTTCCTTTTATAGTTGGGGATGAATTAGGCTTGGATTGGGCTTAGAAAGGTAATTTTCGAGCAAATCCTATTCTGACTATACATCAGTCTCGGCCGAGACTAAATTGTCTTGGCAGAGAATCATGTATAGCATTCTACGGACGAGAATCATCTGTCTCGGCTGAGATTCTTCTCCAGCCAAAAATCCTGGTTTCTCTGATCTTCTATCTCGGCGGAGCCCTTACTGTCTCGGCCGAGCTCAATTTCCTGAAGCTTTGGCTCGATTTTTCTCGGTTTTTGATTTGTGAAACTTGTTTTCAACATCCATACTTTAGTCAAGTTCGACTTTTTGGTCTAGATTCACCCAAATAGCTTTAAAATAAGTCAAACAACATCAAATTGCCTAATAACATAAATATGAACAATACACGATCAATTACACATGCAAATGTTACTAAATGAACACTTAAATCGACCTATTATCCGTGCATAAACATGTGTACCAGGATTGTGTTGATTAACCTAAAAGTAAAGTGCATAAAAATGATTATAGGACGCTCAATAAAAGCAAACAAGAAATCGTAAAGGAATAAATCAGATGGAGAAACATATCATAGAGTTCGATTTCGTTTAGGTTCTCCTATGTTCTCCTCTCGGACGATGTTAACATGTTGATTACGTACGAATAATTATCCTCTCGGGGTAACTATCACATACGAAACTCCAAAGGGCTCCTAAAACCAATGCCTACACAAGTATCTCACTCCTCTCGGATGACTATTAATACATATGCTATGTGTTGTGTGCCTATTAATAACACCTTCCCTCTCGGACGTCGAGTTATTAAGTAAGTGGAATAGACTAAGTGGCCAGATCAATCAATTCATAAAATAAGATCCAACACATATGATAAGAATATAGAACTGAGTCTAGAAATAAAATAATAATCAAAACATAGTCGAACAATAAACCTACTTTCTAGCCCTAGAACACAAACATGTTTAGATACTCATGTTTATAATTAAAACCAAAGAATTTATTTCATAGACAAATATTCTAAAAGTAATAAATAATAAGCACGACTAAACTTGGAGTCTTCAATCTTGATCTTCTCTGTTTCGCGCTTCTTGCCCTTCGAAGGTGTTTCTTATTATGTTTGATGATGAATTGATGTTGTCTTGATATATAGAGCCTTGGGGTATTTATAGGAGTACATAACTAGGATAAATTCGAAAAAATCTGACGTGGGATAGGAAGATCTCGTAAAAATGCATTTATTGACTTAGGGAGCAAGTAATCACTTGTGGGGTTAAGTAATGGGCCGAAACTGCACTGCTTGTCCTACTTAATAGATATTGTTGGAGGTCTTCTGGTCAGAATTAGGATTTGGATATTTTCTGGCAAAGTTGTAGCCCTTTGAATTAGTTTTCCAATGCCACCAACTGCACCTCATTTTGACTTGTAGATCTCGAGATATGGGCAAAATAGGAAAATATGTTAGGGTAGGATTTGATACTACACTCGATTCTTTTCACCATTTCACCTCTTTCCTTGCTCATATCTTTTTAAAATTCCATCCTAATGAACTTTTGACGTTAAAATTATACTTTTTGCTACAAAACGAGCAAACACATCATTTGGCTCAAGATATAAAATATGAACATAAATCAACCGAATTTGTATGCAAACACTACCAAAATGACTTTATTAATTGGCATAAATACATGCATACACTACGTGTATCATCCACGTATTCTGATGGACCTCCAAAGCGAAATTGTTGATTGTGATGTATGTGGTTCTTCGTTAGCAACCACTTGGTCGTCATGATCCACCTTGCTCCCACCCAAGTTTGAAATGTCTAATTTGATGACCTGTTTCTCATAACCAACAGATTCAGATGCACCTGACCATGTCTCTATACAAAGTCTACTCATTAAATATAACAGCTCGACTGCAAATTACCTTACAATTATGTTCATCCCGAAATTGATGGTCGAATTCATCACCACCATCACTTAACAAATTTAGCATCTAACTTACTCCTACCAGCAGCATCAATATCATCAGCATCAATATGAACATATGAAACAACCAAATACTCGAAGGGAATACATATTTACCTCATTACAGCCCAGGCTTCCTCTGGTATGCAATTTTCCAAGGGAGTTGAGGGTTCCCTGCTTATCAAGTAAGCTGCAGTTTTAACTACATCTACCCTAAACATCTTAGGTAGCCCACACATCAATCTCATACTTCTAGCATGCTCGCATAAGTTTTTGTTCATACGTTTTGTAACACCGTTCTGGCGAGGGGTTCCTCCCACAGTTTTTTCCATGCGAATTCTATTTGTTGCACAAAATTCTTTGAACTCACAGAACTTGTACTCTCCACCATTATCAGATCTAAGACACTTCACTTTGAGACCCGTATCAGTTTCTACAAGAGTCTTCCACTTCATGAAAACATCAAATGCATCAGAATTATTTTTCAGAAAATAAACTCATACATTGCTAGTAGAGTCGTCAATGAAAGTCATGTAAATGACGCTCCACCAAGAGATGTCACTAGTGTTGGACCCTACAAGTCGTTGTGAACCAACTCTAACTTCCTTTTTTTCTAGGTTCCCACTTCTTTTGACAAATGCACCCTTTTATGTTTTCTGAATACACAATCGTCGCATAACCCGATTTCAACTATCTTGAGGCCTGACAGCTTACCCCTTCGAACATAGCATTTCTATCCGCTTTCCACTCATGTGACCAATATGACAATGCCATAAACCTATGTCGTTCTTTGTATTTGCAGAGTGATCGTATCCTGGGTGTTGCTTGTCATATATAATGTTCCCTCCTTATTGCCTCGAGCCAGCACCATGGCTCATTTGGATATCTTCTCCATATTACAACCAAAAGTCACAACGTATCGTTCCTCATCAAGCTGTCCTAAGAAGAGTAAGTTCATCTGCAGGAATATGCCTCACATTTCGTAACTGCAAAGCAGTTTCAATCGGTGCCTTGATCCGAACATCCCCTTTCCCCACGATTTTCAAAAGCTCATCATCAGCAAGATAAGCATTCCTAACTCTCTAGAGGTGTAGCATTCTGTTACGCTAGATCTGCTGCACGAATGAAATGATGCTCCTGAATCTAACTCCCGAAATTCCAATAGACTGCTTACATCAGGATTAATGCAAATATGATCTCTTAAATGATTGCATTTATTGATTTGCTATCCTTCCTTGGTGCCTTGCACTGATTTCTATAATGGTATGACAATTGAAGCACTCAATCTGACTCTCGTCCTTCTTGGGCTTATTTATGTCCCTCGACTTCGATCTACCTCGATTCGAATTTGATTTTGATCCGATATGCCTATGTTTCCTGCACTCAAGGCTAATCATGTGGCCACACCCAATTCTCTCCTGCGACTTTCTTCGCTAATGATCAGGTCTCTTACTTCATCAAAGTTGAGTTTCACCTTCCCTGCTGAAGCACTAACAAATGTCCCTCTCCAACTCTTTGGTAAAGAGGATAGTGAAATTAGAGCTTGTACCTCATTAACGAAATTGATCTCAATCGAGCTTAATTGGACAATGATCATATTGAACTCGTTTAGATAAATAGCCACTGCAGTAATCTCTGCCATCCATAGGTTGAAAATGCGGCATCAAATGAACCTTGTTCGTGGCCGATGGATTTTTGTACATCTCAGTCAGAATCTTGAACATCTTCTTCGTGGTTTTTGCCTTTACCATATGGAGGGCGACGTTCCTGGACAGTGACAAACGAACCACACTCATCGTCTTCCTATCTAGTAACTTCCACTCATTGTTTTTCATGGTTTCGGGTTTCGTACCCAAAATCTTTACCATACAAGTAATCATCGATATGCAACTTCCTGAACACGAAATTTGTTCCATCAAACTTCTCGATTGGTGATTGCTCTTCAGCCATCATAATTGCTCCCACTAGATCCTCTGAACCTGATGCTCTAGATATTAGTTGTTAGGAATTAGGGTGCAATTATTGAGAATTTAATATGAAGAACAATAAAGAACACAAGTTTGTTCATCAAGGTCGTCAAGAATGACAACGTGTGGGGGCACTGTCAAGGCAGGAGATTTTCAAATATTTTAGGGATACAAGCTACAATGAATCAGAGGGTTATTTTCAGAACATGTAACACCTTTCAAAAAAAAAATCATATCCGAGAGATCTTCCTATTTTCCTTTAAGTTCCCAAGAGAATGAACTTCGGGAGTGTGGAGTCAATAGTACACACGGTGCTGACGGAATACGGTGAATTGCCTCCAAGATACAACGACTTGATGAACACATAATAGTAGGCCTCCAGATTTTGAATTCTAACAAATGATTTAGTGCTCCAGACTTTGCATACATATGGTGTCATTATTAAGGCTCTATATATCTATCCCACGTATTTTCATGATTAAGTTTAATGCAAAATACAAATGTCTATTTAATTTATAGGTATTTCCATGTAATGGGTACTAAATGCAACACAATTGCAACATAATGGCCACAAGGAATATGACTTTTAATCTGTGATTGTTACTTGATATTAATTCAATTGTTAATATCATAATGGAGTAACACAATGAGTTAGTAAATGTCATTGGACACAGTGTTCTTGAAAGTATTGTAATACCCTGTGCTCCACAATACCAAGGCTAGCCCATTAGAGCATATTACTCTTTCCATAATTTGGTTGGATACTCATCTACCTCCCGCTTCACATTTTAAGCAGTTAGTTATGTGCATTCGTTTCTCATTTATTCCAATAATGGATTTAAGAAGGGTACGACATTTTGATAACTAAAATAAAGATATTGAATCCACAATTTGATTCCTACTAAATAAAGTATACCACCACTAAAACTTAAGCGAAGTCAAGCCAACGCTTAACTTGTCAAATGCTAAATTCCAACATATTTTCTACTTAAAATTTATGATTTTATTGTTCAGAACTCGGATTCAAGATTTCATGTCATTATTAATTCATGATGCATGAATTCATTACTATAAATTTGTATGGTGATGTCATAATATTATGATTATCAATTTTTTTAAATGGAGGTGTAGTTACCATGTGATTAAATCGTGCATCTGTAGGTTGAGAAGACACGCTTAATTAGGGAATGTAGAGAAGATGGATAACATTTGGAAGTAGAAATAAGTTATGAAGAATTGAATTGAGAGAAGCGAGCATCCTTTGAAAAGCGGTTGCCCACTCCAATCTCAAGACAAATCCTTCTCTTGTTTATATTCTTTTCTTTTTTTAATCTCTTGATTGAATCGATCATATTCCACACCTAGAGGACAGTTTGTCCAGATTGGGCCCCTTCATCATTGTGGGGTCACTTTTGTTCCTCCTCTTTTTGTCCCCCTCCCCCTCTCCCACCTAATTTTATTTTTTATTTATACCTTTCTTTTTCTTTTTCTCTAATAATGGATGGGTATTTCCACTTTCACACACCCTAATTATCATCATTATTGTTTAACGCAAAAATTAAATAGTTGAATTCATGTCATACAAAATTATGATATGATAGCTGCAGTTTCAAGAGTCTAATAGGTCTCACTATGATATTGTTTGTTTTGAATAATTTATTTTTACAATGTATATTAAAAAAAATCTCATACTAGTATAAAATATACACACTCATAATATGCGTAGAATCATTTTCATATTTAGTCGACGCGGTAATAATTCAAAACTTATTTACTACTCACCGTGTTTCAAAATAGATGTTGTTTTAGGTTTGTGTACAAGAATTAAGGTTGTGTTTAGATAGGGCTTAAGTGAGTTTGGAAAAAAATTGACTTTAAAATCGAGACAGTAAGACGTTGATGAATAATAAATTTAAATATTTTTTAATATTAGGATATAATTTTACTGTAAATATTACATCAATAATGAAAAAGGAATATTGTTACACCATTTCATTGGGGGATTGTGTGGAGATATGAAAAACTAGAAAGATGAAGAATTAGTTCATAAATAAATAAATAATTGGTGGTATACGTGATTAATAATAGGATAGGATATCAATAGACTACAAATTTCGACCCCTGGTAAGAGAGATTGGGCACCCAAAAGTCTACAATTCCCGAAACAAATGTACTCGAAATTCCAAAACTATCCTGAGAAGTCTTGAAAAAACCAAGCTCTAAGGAGAATGTTAAATGACTATCATCCTTATTTTAAATATTTCACTTTATCTTTCTCATCAGTATTTTGAATTATCAGCATGTGTTTGTTTAAGGTTCTCCCTAATATATTGGGGAAGACCAAATCTACTTATTCACCATTTTATTTACAACAATACTTCAGTACTCCACAGCCTTAAACAAACACATCTAATATTTTATCAGGTGTAAAATAGTAAGATAAATTAAAGTTTGTCTTGAAACTATAAAACAAGAAATGGTGGGAGTATTATATCATACATCAGAATTGCATATTTGGAGTAGTAAATTTAAACATTCATACATACCAAACATAATAAATTTAAATATGGAGATGTTATTAAAGCTGGAATTAATGGGTTGATTCAGTTTGCCCGATAAATTAGATGTGTTGGGTTATAGAAATATAGGTCTGAGTATCAACAAGCCCAACCTGATGGGCTAAAAGTTTGACGGACCCTAAGCTAGTTTGAAGCTCTTTGTACATTTAAGTGGATATGTTGGACCGAACTCGAAAACTCTTTTCCCAATGGAATTTCAAACTCATCCAACACGACCCGACATACAATTTTAGCCCAATAAACTAGATTAGATCTGACGGGGCCACCCAAATTACCATCTCGATCAGTAAAATCGACACTCTCCAAATAACAAGTTGAGGGTCGGGGTGTGGCGTGTGTAGGTAGGTGTTTGTTATTACAGTATTGATAGTAGATTGCTTTGCTTTTTCCAAGTGTCCATCTTTGGGTCAAAGATTTGTGAGAGGAACAAAATGTGTTGCTTTGATGATTGCACAGAGTATCGTCTTTCACTTTTTGTACTCCCCAGTCCACGACTCACCGTTTCCTTCAATTCCTCTTTATTATCTTCTGCCATCTACTAATTACACTACCATCTCTATCAATACTGTTTTACACTCCAAAAACTTTCATCCGATCAAGAATCCTGCCTGGAACTACCTTCACTCCCCCTCTATCCAAACTAAGAATAATTTTTAAAAAAAATTATCAAATGATTTTTTTTTTTTTTTTTGTTCAAATCTTATTTAAATATAAATCATGTTCTTCGTTCTCCTTCCACTACTCACCCACTTACATTCCAAATAAGGGTTACCAATACAAAATGTTTTTTTTTAATCATGGAAGTTCAATGATCTAGTAAATCAAATTGATAGTTCCGATGGAAATATCAATGCTTTAATTTTATAAAGTATAGGTGGATACATTAATATTGATAATATTTAAAAAAATGATGAAAACTTAACATGATATTTGCGTAAAATTATACTATATATATATATATATATATATATATATATATATATATATATATATATACTTCCCCAAAATTTAATAAAAACGCCATGTTATTTGTTGAAAATTAGATATAAACTGCGATAATGAGAAAGAAATGTGAAAAATATCAAATTTGTTTACTTAGTTCATCAAAGAATACTATATCTGAGGCGCTATCAAGCCAATATTTCTCAATATTTTTGAGAGAACAAAGTAAAAAATACATCAACTGACTATTTATAATATAAACACATAGCTTAAAAAAAATTCATGGGGCCTAGCCAACTCTTCCGTGAGTTGGATCACCGATGTGGTGTGCTAGTGTCCAATTTGACTCCAGAATCTAATATTAACAAAATATAGGTAATAAACTACGAAAATACCGTCTAACATGAAAAGTAAAGTTCTCAAGTTTTAAATACATTATTACTAGCACTTAAATAATATCCTATGATTTTCGAATGTAAAATATTATGTCATCTACTCAATTTTATCTATACAATATTATTACGACAATAATTTTTTCTTCTGTTTTCAATTGGCGAATGACAAAGACAAAAGATAAATAAAAATTCAAAATCGAAATATGATGAATATTTTAGAAAAAAATTATAAATAGGCCACGGGCTAAATGGAGACAAAAAATTTCAAAATTTGACCCATATTTATATAGGAAAAAAAATTATTCGAATAAACTACGACCGCCTACACCCTGGAATAAATGTCTTACTGAAATTTTGGAAATATTTCAATCCCTGAGAACAAAAAAAAAAAATTATAAAATACGATAGTTTTAGGAGGCAATAATGACGGATGGATGTAGGGGAGGTATGTAAGTGGATTTGAGAGATGGTATAATGATTGGGTGCAGAACCAATTGAAATGGTCCGTCACGAGATTCTAGGGATAGGATGGCCACTGCCATTGATATGTATTACACATATCCTGAAACTCAATCCTAATCATGTGTGCAGCTATGCCACTAGGTTTACTATTATCTGACTTGTAGAAGTCGAAAATTAGCAGTCGAGCATTTTAGGACTATCTCTAAACAATTAGTTTTAATTTTTATTTTATTTTATATTTTGTTGTTTATATAGTAGTCTAAGACGGAGGGGGAGGGGGTCAAGGGAGTTCTCCCCCTCCCCCAAATTTTAGTAACTTTTGTAGTTATATTTTAGTTTTATATATATTTGCTTAAAAACTATCCTATTTTGAAAAAATAGTTAGTTGATTTTCTCATCTCTAGCTATTTGTACCAATTTATGCAATATTTAACTCTTTTAGCGTGAATTTGTAACTTATGCAATAATCAAATTTACAAATAAATAAATATTGATTATTTATAAGTAATAAGTTAGGAAATTTCTATACAAAAATGCATAAAGAAAATTTAAGAAAAAATTTTAAACTAAAAAATTAACAAATTAGCATTTTATGTTAACATTATGGAATAAGAATCTTTTACTTTTTAGCTATAAGTTGTTAGTCACAATGTTCATTTTAATTTATCTGATATGTCAGTTTTTTTAGTACATATCGTGATCGGGGTGGGATTTGGGTTGATTATATATCCTGATTGAGGAGGAATGATTTAGAAGGATTTGATCCTTGTTTACTGACCTGGATTACAAAGGGCTCCACCAACTTAGCCACAATAAATTCCTATATATCATTGGTTATTTGATTACGTGAACTCAGTCACACCATTTGATTTATACTAATGTTATAAAAATAATATTAATGCATAATTTTATCTATAAAGTTGATGTGCATTAGATTATTGTATAGTGGTATAGTGTGTACTATAACAGTCCCCCTCTCCCCCGATCAAAATTTTCGCTCTGTCACTAATCGTAGCTCCAATATTTATAATATATTACATCATTTAATATATAATTCAACATATTATAACATAAAAATCTTAAATTGAGAAAAATAATAAAAAAAAAATTAAAAAACTATTTTTTACAGCCTAGTCCGACTATTCTCCTGCCCAGGCCAACTAATTGTCTGACTTGCCCACCTCGACCCATGAAGTGCCTAAAACTGTCGATTACCATAAAATCGGGCCCATAAGACAATGTCTAATGATTAAGCGCCTAAGTCGATTTTTGTATTCAAGACTGTTATGCAAATGAAATCGCTATTTCAAATGGTATTCCATATTTTATTCAAATTCTATCATCATACACAACATATTTGTTTATTATATCACCATTATGTCATTTTATGTACGATCACATGCATTGATGATGTTAAAATAGAAGATGAAAAGCCATTAGAATAGGTGATGTCATTCAACTATTATGTGAGTACTGACCGTCTTCAATGAATGCATGACACATTATATAATTTAAAAGATCAATTACTAATAATATTTACTTCACCGACCATGAAAATGATAAATTTTACACTACTCTTTGTTGGAAGATAACCCTTTTTTTGCAGTTCGATTTGGAAAACATTTAAAGTGGGATCCGACAACGAAATATAGGAGTTTGAGGTGGAATCGTACCCTCCTTCGGAAGAGGATTGAGACGATATATCATTTGCCCAAAACGATTGATGGTGAATGAGAAATTGAAGCTCAAAGTAGAGTATTTGAAGTTAGTGTGAGACTTTGTTCCACATTGAAAAAATTGTAAAAAAATGGCTCGTATATATATGATTCTCCTTCTAAGATGTGTATGAATGTGCAACATGGAAGCTCTCTCTTGCGCATCCAAACGCTGGTGGTGCAAATCAAGGTACTTTACAACTTCTAGGCTTTGATATTCTCCATGTTTCGGGATAATATTTGCCATAATTATTTTTATGAAGTTGGTGGCATTAACTTCTGAAGTAGGGTATACCAACAACCATGTTGATCCCATGAAAGGAGCTCTCTTGTCCAGTTTACCATGTTAATCCCATGAAAGGGGCTCTCCTTGTCTAGTTTACACACTAAATATGTTTTTGACACAAAAACTTTTCTAGTACTTCGCTACATATTATTATGCTCTAGTTTGCTTTCCCTACCTTGGCTCTCTAGTCTCGGTGACTCATTTTTCCGGCCCGTTATTAGTTTTGCCGTTTGGGTGAAAATTCTGTGCTAGAATTTCTATAGTACAATGTTGTATTTTGAAAAACAAACGTTCATGAAACTCTTGGCACCAATGAGAGACGAATTTGTTTTATGGAAACTAAGGCTAGCATAGGCCTCGGTTCTAATTGTTCTCCTCATTTGCTATCACCCTCTATTTTTCTTACACTCTCATGAGTAATATCTGCATTCGTTGAGTGTGTGCTATTTAACACATGTTTGGAAATTAAGAAAACATTAATTATCAATTTTCTAAAAATGCTCCATATATATACATCCGAAAATAATGGTTTATGCAGTGAGGTAGAGACTAATTAGCCCATGAGAAAATAGCCTTTTTAAATTTAAATTTCTCATCAAGGGAGGGATGGAGGGGTCCTCTTCTAAGTTTGTCAAATAACAAATGAAAAATAGTTTTAACCTTACTTAATATAGATTAGAGTATTTCAAGTATAAAAGCGAAACTAAAATATATTTCTTTTCTTTTTATATATATTATTAGGGATAGTATGTTATGATATTAAATATTTTTTCAACAAATTTTCTTCAAAAAAATCTAAAAATGATCTTAAATAATTAATTTGTAGAGTATTTGTGATGATAAATCTTTGTCTAAATTTATTATAAAAGACTACAATTGTCATCATAAAATGTATCATAAATTTATTTATTTTTGTCACAGCGATCCCTCCTCTACGATTTTTTTGTTTCAAATTAAAATGTTTATTTCTCCCCCTTATGATAGAAAATGTTTATTCTCCCCCTTTAAAACTCAAGGTCCACAACTTAATATTCCTTATTTAGTCGCTAGACATTTTTATTCTTATTTTCGTACCATCTGTATATGTCCATACCGCCTAAGCATAATATGTATCATTATATCTGATGATTCCAACAAAATCAAAGGTATTATTGAAAAACTTGGTTTGGGGGCCATCACTGATATGACTTGAAATATCTGACACAATTGAACTTGAAATTAAGGTTATTATTGACTTGAACCATTGTGTGTTAGAAATGGGTCGAACCCAAATGACATGAAAAGAATATGGGTTGGGTTGGGTAAACCCGCAATCCATTTTCTTAATATAAAAAATATAAAATTAGGGTAGTATATATATAAAATAACAAGTTAAATACACTAAAAAAATGTTTTTCTAAGCTTTGTCGTTTACACGTAGTCCCCGTTTCTCTTTCAACTTATTTTATGAACATGTGTAATCGTTATATTATGTTATTGACGTGCAGTTGTTACTGTCTACTTAGTTTATTTAATCTCTAGGGCTATGGATATATATTTAAAATGCATTAAATGTAATTTGCATTTTAAAAAATGTATATTTTGTGACGTTTTCATATTTCAGAGTTAGAACAAATATTTTAGGTTTATTTTTATGAAACAATAGAAAAAAAAAATTAGAAATTAATGATTTTTATTTAAATTCTAATGTTTTGGGTTGATCCACAACTCGAACATGTTGGGTTAGGGTTGCGGGTCTCAACCTATTTGGGTTTGTGGGTCGGGCTCGATTGGAGAAAAGTCCGTGATAATCATGCCTCACCCGACTCGTAAACCCGCAGCCCGACCCGTTTGACCCCTACTTGGAACTAGGAAATTTAATTTGTGGCTAGCTTGTAGTTAAAAAAAAAAAAAAAAAAAAAAAAAAAAAAAGGCCTCAAGCCTTGTTGAAATTGCAATTGATTTCATGTTACAACTTCATCGATAAAAAATTGATATCGTTTTATACATCTGTTATAGTTTATACACATGTATAATATATTATTAGAATAAAATACATTGGAAATAGATAAAAATAATAAAAACTGTAACTTAATTGTTGTTTTTAACCTTTGTATATGTATATAACTACTATTTTTTGACACTAGTTGTTGTAAGGTTGTACCATCTATCTATTATACTCTTACTCATTTAAGGTTGAAAAAAAGAATTATATGTAGCCTCAAATATTACACATGATATATTGAAGATAAATATCTAAAAATATACATGTTTTAAGAAAGTCGTTAAAAACGTACTTTTGTTACAAAAATAAATAAACTAAAATATACCCCTAAACCCTAAGATGAAATAAAAATTAAAAATAAAACATGTACAAGGCTAAAGTGGCAAAATAGATCTTTCAAATACAGTGATGTGATCCAACGAGTAAATTTGTTTCATTTCCAAATGTTGTGTACGATAAAAATTACTCTAACAATGAATTTAGAAAATGTCTTAGTGGGTGAATATTCTAAAATAAAAGAAAAGAAAAAATCAGAAGAAGTATTTGGTTTAGTGTTCAAATAGTTTAAATTTTAATCTACTTTTGAAATTAGATGAACAAGTATCATAAATTTTAGTAATGTACATTCTTTTAGTTCTCTGATGTATTACACAGTAAATTTTAGAGAGAGTAATATATACTTTTTTTGTCGGTTTCATATTTTTTATTCATGTAAAAATATAAAAATATGTGACTCACTCTTAAATTTGTGAAATAGTGTAAGGATTGGTATCCCCTTTTATCTCTCAGATAAAACGATGGGTTAAATTGTGTTGTTTCCTTCGGAGCTAAGCATATAAATGAGTTAAAATTTGAGCACTAATTTATTTTGGTCAATTGGTATACAAGTTCAAAAATATCTTTATCACCTTTAATATTAATAAACTTGCAAATCTGGAGAATTACTTTAATTCGAGAGGCAGGAGCATAATAATACAAAAAATCGCATAGTCCCAACATGTTCCGATCGATCACATTAAATTAAACTAGGTAAATAAAATTAAATAAGGAAGGAAGCGAAATCAAGGTGTTTATTCCCGTGAGGCGACGGTAGCGATGATCGACGGTGGTGGTTGTTGCGGTGGTGCAGTGGGTGACAGGATACGGACACATTGGGTTTGTGAGAGTGTTGCCTCGTGATCGGAGACGGCAGATCCATGGAAGACTGTTCCCTTTAGTCACGTGGGCTCTTTTGACTGCCCAATGACCGAATCACCCTTAACTCCGTATCTAAAGGTGTATCTATGTATGTATAAGCAGGTTGAGCCGAGGTCTATATATATGTGATGATATGCACTCTAAACGCTACTCCACTCCTCCTCCTCCTCCTCGTGCATTATTCTTATTCTATCCTCTCACACACACTGCAACGTGTAGTCTCTGCACATACCTATTTTTATCTAATATTACTGTGAGTTTGATTGAAATTCAATTGACGACAAAGTGGAGTCTTGCTGCAGGTGCTGACTCCTTTTTTCGCCATTTTTATTATTACCTTTATTTGTATAAAGCTAACGGACAACAGTTGATCTCACCTCTCCTACCCAGCTCTCTATCCTAAGTTGTTGTTCAAACATTTTATTATTACATTACACATCCTTTTCAACTTACTATTTCCTTGTACTTGTTTACTACACCCCCACCACCCACCCCCAACCCACCATTTTCTTCTTCTCTATATACATTCCCCGTTCGGTTCAGTTTGTAGCAGAAAAAAATTAAGAATGTACCACACTCAAAGCAATTCATTCCCTATGTTTTTCTCCATGGCCAATGGCCACAGAGGCTATGACGAAGGGGAGATGTACTCTTTTGCCACTTCACCTTCTTCTGCTTCTGTGGATTGTACTCTCTCCTTAGGTACACCTTCCACTCGTGTCAGCAATGACAGCAGCAACAGCCACCATCATCAAGAGAAGAAACGCTCTTCCTGCATGTCTAACTTCGGCTGGAATATACTGCCGTCCAAGCATACGCCGTCGTCCTCCGCAGCCAAGGCCCACCGCGGTGCCTCCACCAGCTCTGGCGGCGACCCTCTTTTGGCTCGCCGCTGTGCTAACTGTGACACTACGTCTACTCCCCTCTGGAGGAACGGTCCTAGAGGCCCTAAGGTAATTCACTTTTTTTCATTTTTGATCTCCAGAAATACCTGTACCCAACCGCTGATATGTTCATGTAGCCAGTGGACATATTTGTGCCCACTGAGGGTAGAGGAAGAGACTGTATATATATATATATATAGTATGTTAAGGGAGTTTTGCTAATGAATGGTGGTGGCTATTGATTAATGTGCAGTCACTATGCAATGCTTGTGGGATTCGTTACAAGAAGGAAGAAAGAAGAGCGACAGCGGCAGCCGCCACAAGCCACGGCAGCGGCGGCGGCGAGGCGCAACATATGATGAATGGCGGGTGGGGCCAGGCGCAGAAAACAGCATGCTATTCATCGGCGGCGTACGGGAACGAATACCGGTTCATGGAAGACGAAGTGGTGGATCATCGGGAGTCAGAAATCCCATTCATGTCATGGCGTTTCAATGTGACAGACAGGCCGAGCCTTGTTCATGACTTCACAAGATAATTAATTAAGTGAAAAGCCCACAAATATATGAAAAAATGAAAATGAAAATGAAATGAAAAAGTGGCCAAAATCCCGTTTGATGGTGATAGTGGCGTGAGTGATAGGTATGTGTCGTGTTTTTGAATTAAATAGTTTTGATGGTCGATAGAAAGATGGAGTGAAAATGAGTTAATTCTATTATGTCTGTTGGTTAGATTTGATTTTGCTTTTAGAAGCTTAGCTTTGGCTTTTCAGAATGAGTCCATATGTAGTATCTAAGACTACCTTTTTCTGTTGGTCTGTTTCATACACTTTCTTTAAATATGCAATGCAGCTAAATATGCCTTTATCCACCCCCTCCCCCATTTCTTATTTACTTACTACTATCACACTCTTCTTTTTTCTTATGCCAACAATTTTCTCCGGTCTACTCAAAAAATAAAAATAAACACAGTCACTAAAACTAGGAGTGCTGGATCAAATCTGTGAGAGAGTTAATGAGTGTATTTTACTAAAATTCAATCCTCTAAATCTACTTAGTCCAATTTTAAGCGAATGGACTTCATATTTTTCTGTAGAATTAATGCTGAGGATGTGTGCCAATTACATGTTATTTAACAATTAGGTGACGTCATAGAAAATTGTGTTCCAAAGTTTTATAATTTATATAATAACAATAAAAGTGAAAATATGCAATATTATGGGAAACAAAGGTAGGAAATAATGAAACTATTTTTTTTGTAAAATAGGATTCCCACTAATCTATAGTGCGCAAAATAAATTTAGCCCCAAAATTTAAAAAGTTACCAACAGAATATTTTAGTCCATTTACTTAATTTGAATACTCCCTCCGTCCCGGCTTAAGTTTCCTACTTTGACCGGGCACGGAGCTTAAGAAAAAACAGATTTTGTAGAATCTTTGACTTTTTTAAAGGTGAAAATTGAGGGTGGAGATTTTGAGGGTGAAGATTGTGAGAGAAATTTGTCATTTATGGGCTGGAAAGTTAAGTTGGGACAAACCAAAAAGGAAAGTAGGAAAGTTAGAGCGGGACGGAGGTAGTATTATTTTTAGAAGATAGCAGTTAAGGGTTGATAATTTCCTCCTGAAGGACAAGGATCCAAATGTTACCACTGACCAACATACACAACTGGTGATTGGGACCTAGGAATTAGATTTACGATATGTTCGTTTATGGATAAAGCTGGACATGGTAGATGTGCACGCGAAAATTTTGATTACATACATTTTAAATTTATTGTTCACTTTGGAGATATAATCTATACATTTTATTAATATAAAAGTGCCTTAAATTTCAACCAATTTTCGTTTGATCTATTTTATCCCTTTTAAATAAATTAGTATAAGGTTAGTGATGTAATTTTCTTCATTATATTATCCTTACACTACAAGAAATTTGTCAAATAGCGACAGTCAATTCTGTCGCTATTCTGTCGTTAAGAGGTGATAGCGACCAATTAGCGACAGAAAAAGTTGGTAGTAATATGGCTAGTCGCTATGAATACCGACGGATTGTTAGGTCCGTCGGTAAAAATTACGACAGATTTTCGACAGAATGCCGACAGAAATTTCCTAAAAAAAGTTTACTCAATTGCGACGATCTACCGACAGAAATATTATCGCTACACTAATCCGTCGGCATTTCACGACTACATTCTGTCGCTAATCAGTCGGGAATTAGCGACAATATTGTCTGTCGCTAATTTATTCTGTCGATAATCTGTCGGGAATTACCGACAATATTGTCTGTCGCTAATTTATTCTGTTGCTAATCTGTCGGGAATTACCGACAATATTGTTTGTCGCTAATTTATTCCGTCGCTATCTTGTCGCTAATTATTAAAATATTTAGTCGCTATTCTGTCGCTAATTATTAAAAGCTTTAGTCGTTATTTTGTCGCTAATTATTGTTGTCGTTATTGGTCGGTGCCAGTTCATGCACACACAAACACACACTCACACACACACAAATACTGTTAAACTAACATATTATCCCTAAAGCACAACACCAATGCCCAACGCTATAACTTGATCTGAAATAATCAGTAAATACATCAAACAATCCTCTATCTACAGCAAAAAATTGCCCACACAGAAAGACAATGCCAAAATCAAGAAACTAAAAAAGAACCTTACTGCTAACATTAGATTCTGAGAAACAGCAAAACGCGGAGGGAGAAGCAAGAATCCCTCCCAGCTGAATTGCCGTTGCATTGCGAAAACCGTTGAGAATTCACAGTGCACAGTCATTCATTCAATTCTGCTATTTACCTGATCACCTTCGCTAATCCAGCTACCTTCACGGAAGAAACCCGAACTGCACTCTTGATTACCAAACGCCATCCTCTGAAACAGACGATATTCAGCCGACTGTTGTGCAGGGTTGAACATCTGGCTTTCTCCGACTCTCATTCCGTTTGTCAAATCTGTTGAAGCCATAGTGTCCAATGCCCTAACTACCTGGAAAAAAACATTAACAGATTGGAAGAACACCATCAGCAAGGATATTTACAGAAAAAGTATGATTCATTCGAAACATTATTACCTGCCCCATCTTGGGTCTCCTAATAGAAGAATGGCGAACGCATGCTGCTGCAGCTTCAATCATTCGAAACATCTCACTATCAACGTATTGTCTTCCAAGCCTTGGATCTGGTAACCCTGCAAACTCTGGCGTCTCAAGTGCATGACTTAGTAAGGGTCGAGCCTGAAAGAAATGCCAAGATAATTATGAACCTTCTTTGGCATCATATAGGCTCATTGCTCCATGTTCAGCAGCTTTTGAGTACAAATAACTTAACGCCGGGCATCATTACTTGCTCGTTCTTCACATAATAGGTCAATGAATCTGTTAGGGAACCATGACAAACAGCTACTAAAGAACCGTTGTTGGGGGTAACGAATCTTAGCCCTTATGATACTCTAGAGCAAATGCAGCCACCCAATAACTCAGCTAAACCAACAGTTATACACGTAAGTTCTACCCTGCAAACAATTATCATATTGTTTGTCCACATAGTTTCAGGGTTCATCAGCTATCGTACAATTCTACACACCTCAGCTCTATTAATGTCAATAGAGAAATAACAAAGACAAATAAACACCAAAAGAATTCTTGAAATTCACTTACCTACAGGAAATCTTTCCACGATTCCTTTGCCTTTACGGTCCTATCTAACCCATGGCAGAAGGCAGGGCTCATTATGCTCCCAAAATATATTTTGTTATTGCTTATTTTTTAAATAGTGAATGGAGTTCCTCCTTCCATTCTATCCTATTCAAAACACATTCTTTATTTGCATGTTGGGTCCATTAGTGAGCCTGATTATCGGGTTTGAACATATGAAAAAGACAATAATTAGGATGGGCTAAAAGATTTGTGATACTTGGCTCGATTTTTACCCCTCGAAAAGATGATCGGAAAATAGTCCGGCTTTCACGATGCCCTTCAGAAATTATTGCTTTACTGGGGGAGGGGGATTAGAGTAATCATTATCAATAATCTCAATACAAATTATGCTCAATGTTCACCTAATAAGTTTAGCATGACTTTCTATAATTTAAAAAACCTGGAGACTTGCCTGCAAAATCTTAGCAGAAAAACATACGTCAAGAAACATGATTTGGATTCTACTATACCCACAGTTCATAACAATACTAAGAGTGATATAGCTCGTAAGTTTGACCAGATTTCTACAGTTTTATCAATATTTCCAGCACATATATAACACAGTGTTGCAGCAGTAGTATCACCAGCAGCCATGAGTCTGGCAGCAAGAGTGTCACATAATAGAGTCCACTTATCTGTCTGTGCAAACTGGATAAGAAACAGAGGTTAGAAATAAAGATAGAGCAAGATGCACCATGCGTAATAGAATACATGAAGACAAAGAAGCATATGAAATTTCATTGAGTAACCATAAACAATTAGACAAGATAAATATTTGATATAATCCTTGGAATTGCTACATATGAAAAGCATATGGAGATTTAAAATGGTTCCTTCAATCATTAAGCATCAAATGAAATTCAATCCCAAAGCATAATCCACACAGATGGCCTCGCATTTGTAACAAACAGTATTTAGTATTCAAATAGGTATTCCAAGATGATCATTTAGATCATTATGAGTTCATCAAATGATGTAATGTCCCAAAGCATAATCTATCTACACATATGACCCCTCATTGGTACTGCTACTATCTTACTCGGTTCACAACCAATCTTCACAAGACAAGCTTTGAAAGACTTAAGCTAGACCAACATCTCTCATCCTGTTTTTATCCAGGTCATGACGACTGACTGGGAGTTCCTATGTTAAGGTCGGATCAAATTTTTTGTGTTATCACTTAACTCACACCTACAAGATTAATCCATCTTTCTAAATACAGATTCCACCTTATCTCTACAAATGACACAAATTTAACATCACAAAATTAAATCTACAAAGTCCACTCTGAAAACTATAGTTCCTAAACATAAAATGTATGAAATTAATTAGGAAATATATGGCAGGATGCCTTCATCTAATTAATTCATACTAATCCTTGAAATAGTACAACATGCAGAGGCATCCAGCAAGCAGAAAATATTGGGAATTCGAGTATTCAAAGAATTAAAAATACAGTACGATGACGATCTATATATCTTTTGCACTGGGTGAGGCCACCATTTGGAGCATTACAAACGTCAAAGGTCTAGTGTTGGCTATGCTCATCAGATCATTATTCACCATCTTATGAATCTGATAAGAGAGAGAAATAATTACCTTATGAAGCGAGTTGGCAGTGATCCTTCATCAATCCCATGAAGAATTGATATAAACCTGATAACCCAATTTGAGTGCCCTGTCTCTTGCGTAGTCTTCAGCTGCAGGATTGCAGTCAAACAGCTCCATTACAGACAACAAAGCGGAGTACAGAGGGAAAATCAGATCAGATAATAATTGGGGGAAAGTCAGATCAGATAAACTCTTAACAAATTGGAGAAAATAATTGTGTTGAAACATCACCAGATGGACTGCGTCTTCTTCAGATGGAGGCGAGAGAGAGAGCTGCGGAGCTTCGGAACTTCGAGAGAGCGAGCTGCGAGCTGCGAGCTGCAGGAGATCAGTTGGGATAGAGAGAGAGATAGCTGGGGGAGAGTGGGAAGAGAGAGAGAGAGAGAGCTGGGAGTGTTAAAGCTGGGAGTGTTGGAGTGTCAAAGTTTCAGGAACATTAATTACATAATTTGGAGTTAAATTATATCTTAGGGAGTCTATTTCTTAAGTAATTTTCAGCTGATTTTTTAATTTATATTACCGACCAAAATTTGGTCGGTATTTAGCGACTACTATATCCGTCGATATTTTTCACAAAAAAAAATTACGACAGAATTATATTGGTCGGTATGATTTTGAAATTAATAATTTTGATTATATTTTAGGAGTGTCTAAAATTAATTTTCTTAAGTCATTTTCAGCTTATTTTTAATTTATATTACCGACCAAAATTTGGTCGGTATTTAGCGACTACTATATCCGTCGATATTTTTCACAAAAAAAAAAAAATTACGACAGAATTATATTGGTCGGTATGATTTTGAAATTAGTCGGCACTTTTAAAATATAAAAGTTACCGACTGAATTTTTTTCGTCGGTATATTTCTGTCACTAACTGGTCGACATGTTTCAAATAAAAAAAAAAAATTATCGACCGAATTATATCCGTCGGTAGAATTCCGTCACTAAATTGGTCGCTATTGCGTCGCATAAAAAAATAGTATATTGGCCCTTAAATAACGTCGCTAGTCTGTCGGTAATCCGTCGACGAATTTTAATTTTGAAAGATTTTTTATTTCTGTCGATATATGTCGCAATTTTATCAGTACTTAACGACAAAAAATCTCTGTCGCTAAAATCGGTCGCTATTTTAAAAATTTCTTGTAGTGTTACCCAATATACTATTATTTATATTTAAGAATTCAAACACAACTTATAATCACAATTTATCCTAATCTATTACATATGGCCGATAGATTCAACATATACCCATATACTATAATTTATATTTCAGAATTCAAACACAACTATCTATATACTATTATTTACATTTAAGAATTCAAACAAAACTTATCCTAATTTTATTACATGTATCTGATTGATTCAGCATATACTATTGTTACTTTATACATAAATTTCAAATACAACTTATAAGTAATAACAACTTATCTTAATTTTATTACATGTATCCAACATATTCAATGTATCGTTTATTTGGTCTATTTTATCCCTTTTAAATTAATTTATTTAGTTAGTTACATAATTTGCTAATTTTTCTTCACACTTTAGTTTATCTCTATTATGTTTTATATATTCTGTTTTTGCAGTAATTAGTTTTTTAAAATTGTTTTCTCATCTAAATTATTATGACACACTAAACAATTTTAAGTTTTAACCTATTTTTGTTTCTTCCTATTCTACCCCTTTCAAATTACTTAGTTCAGGTTAATAATGTAACAGACTAATTTTCCTTCATAGTTTAGCGTAACTCCATTAAGTCTTATATATATATATATATATATATATATATATATATATATATATTATTTACGATAATTAGGTCATTACAAATTATGTTCTCATATAGATTATTAACACAAGACCAAACAATCTTAAATTTCACCTAATTCTTGTTTGGTCTATTTTGTCCATCCCCCTTCAAATTAATTAGTTTAGGGTTAATAATGTAATTTGTCTTCATAATTTAGCCTTCAAATAAATCGGAGGATTAACAGTGTAGTTTGACGGATTATAATATACAGATGTACAGAGCTTGAGGGATCTTTCTTCCTTACATATTTTCTGTTGGAATATAATTTATATTTCTTGTGAAAAAATGTAATTTGCCTTTCATAATTTAGCCTAATTCTATAGGTTTTATGTATATCCATTATTTATAGTAATTAGGCCTTTATGTTTTTGACCCAAGTAGTTATGCCTTTAAATATTGAAAATTCAACAAAGTTCAATTATATAAACATGACTTATTTTAGTTATATAAGCACGACTCTTTTGTTGCGATGGATGGAGTGATACTTTTCAAAGTAGTACAATTAGTTTTGAAAAAAGTATTGCTCATTTTTTCCTAAAGAAGAAGTCAATAACAAGTTAAATATATGTAGAGAACAATCACAAAATTCATACTACAAGTAAAACAAAAACTAATTGTATGATACGTAATTTTAGTAATAATAGATATAGCAAAAGATAAATACGAATGTTGGAGAATATGGATAATTGTATCTTTATAGTATATCATCCATGGAAACATTGAAATTTATTAAGATGTCTTATATATAATATTCAAACATGTTGGAACCAATAAAAAATGTGCTTCTTGTATGCTATCTGATAATAAGAATGTTGAGTGATTAAATATAGACATGAACAAAATGAGGGTAGCAAAATATGAATGTTAAGAAGGATGTTGATCCACTAAATTAGATAGAACTATAATGAGCAAGTACAAAATTAAGAAAAATTGGGTTATGGATTCAATAGGTTATAAAGATTATATCATGGGTGATTTTAGCATTGTATATTTGTGTAATTCTAACATAACAGTCCAGTAGGTCGAGATATTGAAACATTCTTTAAATCTACCTTAGGTTGTTGTTATCAAGTATCAAAATAAAACATATGTTATGTGACTACAATTATTAAATTGTATACAACAAATATTCAAATATATTGTGTCGTTTAAGTTTAACTTTTGATTGGACTCTATTGTTGGAGGAAGAGAAAAAAGGGAAAATGATATAAATATGCTCTCCAAGTTAGGCTTTTGGCCCACGCTGAAGTTAACACCTAAACTAATTTTATCCAATAATGCACCTCAACTTTTAAATCCGGATAAATAAATACCTTAACTTTTTATTTCCAGCAAATAGACACCTCTGTCAATTTTAGCTAACATCGTCAGTTGCTGTTAATTTACCGTGGGGCCCAATTACTTTGCAATCAGATTTACAACAACGGGTTTACAAGTTACAACCACTAACACTACAGAAATACTCTGTAACTTAGACGACTTATTCACATAACTATATATATATATATATATGTGTATATATATATATATATATATATATATATATATATATATATATATATAGCAAAACATTCAAAAGGTATCCCTTAAATTTTAACTCCTTGCACACTATACACCTCCTTACAGACACCACCTCTGCCACCCCATTACCGCCGCTAACACCATTCGCAAGGTCTTCGTCTTTCGAATCGATGATGGGAGTACCATCAGAAGAAGAGTAGTAGAGCTCGTCACTCTCATCTAGATCAAACATGGGAAGCCAGTTGTAGAGGGTGAAACGGGGTAAAGAGGCCACGAAGAAGTGAGAGAGATAGAGTGTAACTTATGGGTCTCTAGGAAAGAGCGCAGAGGAGGAATGAGGAGATGAGACGGCCACCAGACCGAAGAAGTAGGAGAAATCCAACTTAATAGGTTGCCGAGCTAATCGTGCAAAGGGAATAAGACCCACACCGAATCAGCATAAACTAATGAAATGTTGACGGAAGTGTCTATTTGTTGGAATAAAGAAGTGAAAGTGTTTGTTGATCCAAATTTAAAAATTCATATGTTTATTTTACCAAAAAGTAGTTCAGGCATTGATTTGAGTCTGAGTTAAAAGTTGAAGGGCCGATTTGTACCCTTTATCGAGAAAAAAAAACAAAAAAAATAGAGTGATCGATCATGAGAAGTATGAAACAACAGTATTGATTTTTATACATTCCTCAAATATAAATAGAATCACATATAATATATCAAGAAATAAAATTTATTTTTATAAGGATATATTTTTTTAAAATAATATAGTTTTATTTTATGAGATTTTCACTTTCTAGGTATAGGATATTAGGAATATGTGATGTAAAAAATTATCAAATTATGACAAACATAAATAAAAATTTACATAAACATTTAGTGCATTCAACAATTTATATGAAAATTGCAATATTGAAAATAGCTTTAAATATTTTAGTTAAATGACAATGATAAGAATTAATTATATAAAATATCATAACTGAACATAATGTTTAACGAAAATGTACAATATTTCAATAAAATATATGAATCACGTGCAACGCACGTGAGAGATTGCTAGTGCGATAAAATCCATAAAATATTGTCAAATTATATTTAAAAAGTGACAAAAAAATGCATCAAATAATTAGGTAATAATTATTGGAATTGAATATTGAATTGGTCTGTTCTTATCTATGCGGGTCAATTCATTACCAAAAATGATCTTAAGGAACTCAATTAACAATCGGGATTTTATCGATCAATTAAGGACCCGAAATATAGATTAACTATCAATTTAAGTCTCAAGAGAAATTTATATCAATTTAGGACCTAAAAGATTTGAAACTATCAATAGAAGCCTCATAAATCTAAAACAATTACAGATCCTGATTAAAAATTTGCAAAACTCATAAAATAAAATTTTCTCGAAGTGATACACATGAGAAATATAGGTCAAAAGTCATTCACTACATTTTTATTCACAATTATTATTTGATATATCAAAATAAATCAATAATTTGATTTTTTTAAATATACAAATTAACAAAAAACGTATGTCACTAAAAAAATAATTTAGTGAAAAATGTATACATGAATTCATAAATTATGAACTCGAATTTCATTTTTACTATAAAATAAAAAATTACAATTTTTCCCTCCTTACCACTCAATAGAAATAAAAGATTTATTTAAAAAAAAATAGCAAATTAAAATAACAATTTGTAAATAAATATCATAGATAAAATTAGAAAATAACAAATAAAAAAATAACAATATAGTGAAAGACTTTTGATGTATATTTCTCTGGCTTATTACTTCAAGACAATTTTATTTTGTGAGTTTTGCAATTTTACAAATAAATCTTGAAATAATTTTATATTTATGGATCCTAGATTAATATAATTTTTCTTTCAAAACTTAAATTAATTTCAGGTAACTTGATCCAAAAAAAATTCTTAGTAGTAGTAGATAGAATTTTCAAAAGCAAGAAATAATACGTACGGAACCATATAAAATTATACATCGATTGTATAAAATAAGATTAAAAGTAACTATCAATCAAATGAATGTCTATGTACTAACTAAATTGCATATTTTACAAAAATACAACTTCATATTTTCGATACTCTAGTTGAATTTCAAAAAAGATAGCACAAAATATCCAAAATTCTAAATTCTGATAAAATTGGAACGATACAGAGAAGATTAACATGGCCCCTGCGCAAGGATGACACGCGTATGCAACATAGAACAAGGGGTACAACAGTATCCCCAAAAGACTAAGTTTTTCATTTATAGATAACATTTTAGGCATTATTGTTATGTTGACGCAGTGGTACTGCGTAGCTGTACCTCCAAAAGAAATATCACTACAAAATCATAGGTCCTATATCTTTTTATTTTATGTATTTTTTGTTTTACATTATGTTTGGTGTTTTAGAATTCTAAATATTAAAATGACGTTTCTATAAAATATAGGGAAAATTGGTATAAATGCCCAGTATGTTTTCTCTATTTAGAAACTAGGACACTAAGTATACCACTTTTTAAAAATGCATTCTAACTTATGAAAAATTGGTGAAAATACCGTGTGACTGGCTATAGGCTGTTAACCAGCCGGTCACCTGTGAGCTGTCTTTTTACTTTCGGAAAAATTGGTATAAATGACCAGTATGTTTCCCTTATTTAAAAACTAGGACATTAAGTATACCACTTTTTAAAAATACCTTCTAACTTACCAAAAAATGGTGAAAATGTCCGTGACCGTCTATAGACTGTGACACAACCAGTCATTAATAAGGTGAACCTTTTTTCCTGACGTGGCATTAATTTTTCATTTTTCATTTTTATTTTTTCTGTTGACTCGCTTGTTAGGATGGAAAAATAAAAATAAAATATTAGTTTGAATTTATAAAAAATTATAACCCCAAAAAATTGTTTAAAATTGAGAAAAATAAAAATTTTATTTGTGAAATTTATTTTAAAAATTATAAAATTTAAAGATTTAAAAATAAAAAAAAAATATTTCTAAAATTCATTTTAAAAATTATAAAATTGATTTAAAAATTCAAAAATTCAAAAATTTATTTTTGATATTTTTTAAAAATTCTAAAATTTATTTAAAAATCAGAAAAATAAAAAAATTATGATTTCTTTTGAATTTCTAAAATTCATTAATATTTTCAAATTTGTTTTTTACTTTTCTCATGTCATTATTATTCATATTTTTTTCACGCTAACAACTGAGTCAACAGAAAAAAAAAATTTAATGCCACGTCAGAAAAAGAGCTTCACCTCATTAATGACCGGTTGTGTCACAGTCTATAGACGGTCACGTGGCATTTTCACCATTTTTTGGTAAGTTAGAAGGTATTTTTAAAAAGTGGTATACTTAACGTCCTAGTTTTTAAATAAGGGAAACATACTGGTCATTTATACAAATTTTTCCGAAAGTAGAAAAGATAGCTCACAGGTGACCGGCTGGTTAACAGCCTATAGCTGGTCACAGGGCATTTTCATCAATTTTTCGTAAGTTAGAAGGCATTTTTAAAAAGTGGTATACTTAGTGTCCTAGTTTCTAAATAGTGAAAACATACTGGGCATTTATACCAATTTTCCCTAAAATATACCCCCTCCGTCCCGGTCCAACTTGCCTACTTTGATCGGGCACGGAACTTAAGAAAAAACATATTTTGTGGAACTTTTTAAAGGTATAGATTGAGAGTGGAGATTTTGAGGGTTGAAATTGTGAGAGAAATTTGTTATCTATGGACTGACAAGTTAAATTGGGACAAATCGAAAAAAAAAGTAAGCAAATTAGAGTAGAACAGAGGTAATATATCATACCCTCATTTTTTTAATTTCTGGATACGTCAGTATTTTTATGAATATATAATTTAACCTTTCGTCTTTACATAAGAAATAAGTAAAATATGAGGCCGATTCACACATGGTCCACACAGCCACAGAAAAGGGACAGACAAACCCAGTTTCAGTTGGACTTAATGGGACCTATTGAATTGGGCCAAACAAGCCAGATTCAGTTGGACCTAATGGGTCGATGTGTTCAAAATTGTAGTCCATTCGTTATAATTCCTTCTTTTCCAAAAAACCGACAATTCGTTTCTTTTTCTCTTTCGTAATCGTCCAGAAGCAGTGGGGCATTATTTAAAGATACAAAAATTGAGACAATACAATTTTCTTTTTTTTTTTTTTTTTTTTTTTTTTGTATATGGTTTTAAGTGGGAAGTATTTAATTTTTGTGGGATTTAATCCACGATCAATAACTTAGAATTACAAAGGACTTTACCATTCGAATTATAATCAATTCCGGTCACTTAACGGTTGCTTATAATGTAAATATATAAAATATTATGTACTATACTTCCTCATGAAGAATCATATTTCAAAAACAAAATTTTCCTTATAAAAAGAGTATTGTATGAAAGCCGAGTTTGTTATTAGTTAAAGTTGCAATAATAGATTAATGACAATGATATTTTTAAATGTTCCTGAAAAGTCGCACTAAGTAATAAATGAAGAGGAATAAGTGCAAGGGGCAAAAGTTACCATGTTCATTCAGAATTTTGAGGGGATAGTTATGTTAGGATGTAGTGATATGTACCATGTCCGTTGTAGCACATTCTTAGATGGTACATTCACTTAAATAATATAAAAATATTTTTGTTTAAATGATTTGTAGGGTAGGATATGTATTGGAAATTGTAAAAGATGGATTGAAAATTATAAGTTGAGAATTGTAAAAGGTGATGTAGGTAATAGGGTGTGGATGTGAAGGGATGAGTCACCCTACTGCAAAATGAAATATGTTGCGGATGTGTCATGCCCCATCCTGATGGGGACATTCCAAAACAAATATCCCCTAAATATTTTTTTGGCATTATACATCTTAAGGTCCTTAAAGTATTAATGTTTGTTTTAAATGGTCCTTAAAGTATCATTTTGTTTTAATTGGTCCTTGAAGTTATAAATTTTTAAATCAATTAGTCCCTGAAGTATTTTTTGTTTCAATTGGTCCCTTATGTTTTACAATTATTTCAATTGATCCTTAAACTATTACGAAATTCTATCTTAAGGCCCCCTAAAAAAAAACAGATACATAAAATATGTGAAATCGTCGATTTAATTCAAAATAATATCATCACATATCTTTTATTAAATAAATATTGTGTTATTTGTTTATGATACTTTTACCATCAAACGAGGTGAATTATACTATAATAGGATTTGAACAAAAGTTCGAGATTATAATTTCTCAATAATTTTATCCAAACTTTGAGAAATACTTTGTGTTACTTTAATTTTAGTGATAATTTAGTTGAGATATTTTGAACTCTATCTATCTTGAATTTAATGTAAAATTGAATATTATTAACGAAAGGACTTTGAAATTTTATGTTTGAAGGTCTTTACAATATTTAAAAAAATTAAAGTTATTTCGTTGATAATGTTCAATTTTACTTTAAATTCAATATAGTTAGAGTTCAAAATATCTGGATCAAATTAGCACGTTTCTAACTAAAATAAAGTAGCACAAAGTATTTTCTCAAAGTTTGGATGAAATTCTTGAAAAAATATAATCTTGGAGTTTTATTCAAATCGATATTTTAGTATAATTCACCTTCGTTTCAGGGGGAAAGCATCATAATGATAAATTACAAAACATTTATTTAATAAAAGATATGCTACAATATCATTTTGAATTAAATCGGTGATTTCACATATTTTATGTATTTTTTTCTTCTAGGGACCTTAAATATATTTTTGTAATAGTTTAAGGACTAATTGAAATAATTCCAAAACATAAGGGACTAATTAAAATAAAAAATACTTCAGGGGACCAATTGAATAAAAAAACTAGAACTTTAAGGACCAATTAAAACAAAATGATACTTTAAGGACTATTTAAAATAAACATCAATACTTTAAGGACTTCAAGATGTATATTGCCTATTTTTTTTTGATACTTTGACTTTTAAAATGCAAAATACCCACATTTGACTTATGATTCATTTTACTTCCTCATTTTTAATTATCTTCACCCTCACCTCACCAACTTACCCAACCTTACCTCACGACACACACGAGATGAATACGATACACGCAAGATGTGAACCTCACACGACAGACACACGACAGGCACTCGACACACACGATATGTACACCACACACACGATAGACACACATGAGACACATACATAAATACAATACACACATGGCATACACAACTTACACACACGAAGCGCACACAATATAATGTAAATGTTGAACACGACTTGTAGTTGGAGTTGTGAATCACAAGCAATTGATGTTGTTTAACTCCTCAATAAAGTAAGGGTAGAACAATAAATTTGGATTGTTGCATTTGTTAAGTCAAAGTGTCTAATGAGAGTTTTACACTTGGACATCCCACAATGGGTGATTTGCTGCGAATTTTATCATGATAGTCAGAGAGTTCTTCCCATACATATCAGGTTGGACAAGATCCAACAATAATTCACTAATTCTTCTATAATTTGTTGTACAAAGATAGGGCTACTGGAAACTATCATTCTTCCAAATGCATTAACTAGCTACGTCATTATTAATTTAGAAATCCAAGACTAGCAAGTAGGCTCACGAAAAGCAGAATCACCTTGAGTTCAGGGAAAGCAGGATGCCACTCATGAGGATTACTTTCGGTAAGACGACCCATTGCAAGTGGTGAATGTTAGGTATTCTCGATTCCATCTAATGTTACGCAGCGGAATAATTAATCGAGAATATTGATTGTGATATATAATCGAATTAAACGTTGAGCAATTATTACGCATAAGTTCGAATTACTTACTTGTGCATAATTAACTGGATAGAATTGAGCGATGATTCACCATTTCAGGTATCCACGCGTATGCCGTCTGCCGCAGGAACTATCCTCGGTTAATCGTTTAATAAGTGATTGCTAGGAAAACCCTTATTGAACTATGTGATGTCTATTTGTTTCTTACTGACAAGATTATCATTCCCTACAATAGGGAATATGTATATATATATATATAGTTCATATATCCTAGGTATATGGGCCTAATATTCTTGTCTAATTTAATTAATTAATCAGTATAACTTATTAATTAACTAAAACACATATCCTAATCTAGTCCATTACAGTCAATCTCCCACTTGGACTACCATTAGATATAATTCGAAACAACAACATTGTATCCTTGAGCGGAACAACAATACACATAAAGTGTGACCCTTCAGGCCCCCATTATCAACGATAATCTAATTAAAGTCTGCACAAAACTCCTAGACTGCGTTGCACAGCGAACTCGATAGATGAAGGACGTTTACGTGAATTGATACATGCTAATTTTACATGTATTTTAGGTCAATTAAAGGTCGTAATTTGTGACATATGCATGTGTATTTGGGCAAAAAGTGATTAAAATCCATCTTTTGAGCTAGATGACGTGTTTCTGCTTGTTTTAGTGTTATTCAGGTATAAAAAGGCCAAAAAGTCCGTTTGGGCAAGGTTCGGATGGAGAACGAGCAAGAAAAGTCGGAAATAGCGAAGAGGAGTTGAAGCATGGTCAGAAAGTCTGACTCGGTCGAGTTGTTTAGAAACTCGGTCGAGTGAGAAATGAAGAGCAAAACGTGAAATTGGTCAGAGACTCCAACTCGGTCGAGGGGGATTCTGCCTCGGTCGAGTTGACCCAACTCGGTCGAGGACAATTATGACTCGGTCGAGGCAGCTTTCCGAGTCCAAAACTGAATATGCGCGTTTTATGATTTTGAGCCCATCTTGAGCCCAATTTAGCCTTAACTATATAAGAAGGTTCCCAAACTCGAAAAAGGGAGTTAGAGATCATTACAAGGCATAGTGAAGAGGAAAGCAACATCAAAGGATCAAGATCAAGACGATTAGGGTGCTTATTCATTGTCTCATTTTTCTATTTCAAATCATGTTTGTCTATGAACATATTTGTGTTATAAATATGAACATGAGTGAGTAGTTCGTTATTATTCTAGGGTTTTGAAAGTAGGTTTTAACGATGTTTGATTAATTGAAGATTTCTATTCTAGTTAATGATTGTTATTCGTTATCTATGTGTTGTGATTTATTTTCATGAATTGTTTAATTGATCACTTAACTATTTCTACATAATTCATAAGTTTGCTTTGAAAGGAGGAATTTGTGAATGGAAAGGCAACATATAGCGTAGTTGTTGAGCGCTCTGAAAGGAGGTGAGATAAGTGCGTAGGCATTGGTCTAGGGTCGATTGGGAGTTCGTTAGGTCTAGTCGACTTGAAAGGGTGGCTAGGGGTAATGAATTTACAAGTTAATTGCTGCAAAAGGAGAGTTAACATATATAAGTGCCGTCTAATAACGATAATAATCATTGCTAGTTTAGAATAATTAGATTGTCATACTTAGTTAATTCTGAAATCAATTCTCTAGAATTTGTCTTCCAATCTTGAGTATTTGATAAATTGTTTTCTTATTCTTGGATTTAAGTGTTAAGTAATAGTTTAGTAAAATTAGTTTAATACTAAAATCAATCCAATTGAGAGCCTAGTTAGGAGTATTTTAGGATATTTGGAGTATCAAACTAGTCATTAAGTCAGTCCTTGTGGGATCGACATTGCTTGCCGTTATATACACTTGCACCCGTACACTTGCGAATCGTTAGGTTATAAAATAGGCGAACATGAATCCAGTAAACAAACCTTTATATGAAGTTTATGTAATATTCCTTCATTCACGAACCACCTGATTGAACCTAGGATCTGCCATGTGCCTATCCAAATAGCTCAATGACTTTTCTTATCATTATTATATGACACATTCGATCATATTCAATTACTTTAATTGAATATATCTTTTGCATTGGCCAATGACTTTATTGTCAAATAATATAGAGAAATATGAGTGTTCTCTCGAATTTCAATCGATGAATGAATCTCAATCTTGGCTCAACTACCATTTCCATTTGCCTCATGATGAACCCAACACAAGACGTGTCTTATCCTCCTTTGGGAGGTAAGCGTTGTACTTGGTCAAAGTTCATCACTTAACAAACAAAATGAGTATTGACCTTAGGTCAAAGGATCATTACATACTCCACACACTAATAAACCGTAGACAAGGAAACAAATTGTTTAATAGTAGGGTATACTAATACTCTCCAAAAGTATCCATGTGGCCATCATAGATATCTAATATCTAATAGTCGTGAGACCCACTATCTTCTCTAAGAATATGATGCAGACAACATGTTAACCTATTACATGTCATCAATATCCCATTCTTGATGACCATCGGTTATGTCAATTTTAGAATCTAACTATATCATTTATGTCTCACACTATAAATGACAGTCATGATTCAAGGGATCAGTCATAAGAATAATAACAAACCATCAAAATAATTATTCCAATAAATGCATAAATCTATACGATAAACATATTATCATAGAATGTGATCAAGTATTGAATGTCTCTACGAAAAGGTTTCTAAGACACACAAACTATAATCTTCCACTGAATTAAAGCCAACTACCAACATGTCTAACACCCAAGCTCTCAAAGTGCTTGTTGTGCTTTGCTATACACAATGACTTAGTGAAAGGATCAACCAAGTTATCATCAGTGGGTACTCTATCTAACTTCACATCTCCCCTATCTATTATTTCTCTAATCAAATGACATATACGGGGAATGTGCTTGTTCCTGTTCGTGGCTCTGGGTTCCTTTACTTGTGCAACCGCACCAGTGTTGTCACAATACAGCGGTATTGCACTGCTGGCACTTGGAACGACACCTAGTTCTTTTACAAACTCTAACAAAGCAACAACCTCTTTGGCAGCTTCAGATGCAACAATATATTCGGCTTCAGTGGTGGAATCGGTAGTTGAGCTATGTTTGGAACTATTCCAACTCACTGCACCACCATTGAGAACGAAAACATATCCTGACTGAGACTTGAAGTCATCATGGTCTGTTTGGAAGCTAGCATCAGTATACCTAGTAACTGATAACTCTGGCTGCCCACCATAGACTAAGAAATATTCTTATCCTTCTAAGGTACTTAAGAATAGTCTTCACAGTTCTCCAATGTATCTCACCGGGATTTTGCTGAAATCTGCCTGTCATGCTGAGAGCATAAGCCACATTTGGCCTAGTACATATCATGGCATACATAATAGATCCTATAGTCGAAGCGTACGGGATCTTCTTCATGTGACTCATTTCTTTCTCATTAGATGGGCAATCTTTCTTAGACAATATAATGCCATGTCCCATAGGAAGAAATCATTTCTTAGAATTTTCCATTGAGAAGCGTCTTAGCAATTTGTCTATGTAAGTAGACTGAGACAATCCCAACATCCTATTAGGTCTATCTCGATAGATCCTAATTTCAAGGATGTAGGAAGCCATACCCAGATCCTTCATCATGAAGGAGCTAGACAACCAACCTTTCAAGGATTGCAACATGGAACAATCGCTTCCCATTATCAGTAAATCGTCAACATATATGATAAGGAAGACAACATTTCCATTCTTGCGTTTACTATAAATGCATGGATCCTCTTTGCTTCTGACTAAATCAAACAATTTGGTAGCTCTGTCAAAGATAATATTCCAACTCCTAGATGCTTGCTTGAGTCCATAAATGGACTTCTTTAACTTGCATACTCCATTCGACTTTTCTTTGGATACAAAACCTTCAGGCTGTGACATATACACAGTGCCTTCGAGTTCTTCATTGAGAAACGCGGTTCTAATATCCATTTGCCAAATGTCAAAGTCATAGTATGCAGCTATTGCAGGTAATATCCTAATGGACTTGATCTTAGTGACTGACGAAAAGGTTTCATCATAGTCAATGCCCTCGCGTTGACTATAACCCTTTGCCACCAACCTAGCCTTGTAGGTCTGTACCTTGCCATTTGCATCTCTCTTCTTTTTGAAGATCCATTTGCAGCCTATGGGGCGAGCCCCATCTGGAAAATCAACTAGTTTCCAGACTAGATTGAGGTACATCGAGTCCATTTCAGATGTTAAGGTAGCCAGCCACATCTTCAAATCGGTGCCCGACACCGCTTCGGTATAGGTCTTAGGTTCGTATTCTTCTGAATCAACCTCATCATCTTAGTTCTCAACCAATAGATATAGTCTTTCAGGTGCACGATGATTCCTTTGAGGCCTATTTAGTTTTGGTTCAGGCGGTTTATTCTGATCGTGATGAGGTTCCTGCGTGTTGAGGTTTTCAACATTTGAGATATTCTCAAGAATTTCACTGATTTTCTTGAGGTGGGGTTGATACAATATTGATACAATATCTTGTCATTGATGAATCTCATTGTCATGAGGTGGCCCTCTAAGAGTCATTTCCCCTCCCAATAGACCATGAAAAACTCCCACTGAGTTCTTGTCCACTCCATTGGATAATACCTCATACTCCATGTTATCTTGTGGTTCTTGAATTTCTTCAAGATCTACCGTGTTGTAACCTTGTTCCTCGGAGACATAATTATATTCAAGAAACATCACAATCCTGGATACTATCACCTTGTGATCTCCAGGACAATAGAACTCATATCCTTTGGTTTCTTTAGGATATGCCAAAAAATAACATTTTCACTTTTAGATTCCAACTTATCAGTCATCATCTTCTTAGCAAAAGCAGGACAACCCCAGGTCCACATATGGTTAAGACTCAGCTTTCTGCCATACCATATTCAAATGGTATTTTCTTGACCGATTTAGAAGGAACTCTATTCAGAATATAAATTGTGGTAAGTAAGGCATAATAACCCCAAAGGAAAAAAAGGATACTGGTGAAACTCATTATGGATCGAACCATATCCAATAAAGTTCGATTTCTCCTTTCAGATGCTCCATTCATCTGTGGTGTACGGATTCCATGTGATTTCAAGTAATCAAGAAAATCTCGACTTAAGTATTCCCCTCCTCGATCTGATCGGAGAATCTTAATACTTTTCCCAAGTTGTTTCATAACTTCTAACTTAAACTCCTTAAATTTCTCGAAGGCCTCAGATTTGTGTTTCATGAGATACACATATCCATACATTGAAAAATCATCAGTAAAAGTTATGAAGTACGAATATCCACCTCTTGCTTGAGTTGGGAACGGTTCGCACACATTTGTGTGGATCAACTTGAGCACAACCTTGACACGTAGCCCTTTCCTAGAAAGTGGTTAACTTGTCATATTTCCTTTTAGACAAGATTCGCAAGCACCATATGATTCGAAATCAAATGGTATGAGATAGTCTAACTTTCTTAATCTTGCTATTCTTTTCTCATTGATATGACCAAGTCTACAGTGTCAAAGATAGGTTTTATTATTTGTACCACTTAGCTTAGGTCATTTGTTTTGTACATTGAGAATATTTTGTTCACATTCAAGCATATATAAACCATTCAAAAGAGATGCACTTCCATAAAATAATCCATTAAGTGAAAACGAGCATCTACTGTTTGCAAAATGGAAGGAAAAATCATGAATGTCTAACATTGAAATGGAAATAATATTCTTTGAAATTGTAGGAACAAAATAACAATTAGATTAGTTGACACACTTGAGGGTAGCACCGTTCCAATCGATGTCAACCTGTCAATTAATCTAATCATCTTCAGTACATGCTCAGAAACCTGGCCCCCATTATGAAATTTACACTTAAAGAGATCACTGAGTATCTCATACTCCATCGTCTGAGCTTGTGGGGTGTACAGACTCTCCAAGTGTTTTATCATCTCATAAGGGAGCATGTGTTCATGTTACTTATGCAGTTCAATACTCATTGAAGACAACATGACACACTGAGCCGACATGTCATCCTCATCATGCTTTTTGTGAGCATCTACGTCAAACTTAGCATACTCAGGAGAAGTTTTGTCAGGAATGGCACTGATTGGTTCGTCCAAAACGCACTCAACTTTTTCTTGCCTTAGCACCAAGCACAAGAAACGGAGCCAATCCGTAAAGTTACACCCAATCAACTTGTTTGATTCCATCAAACATTTATAAGCCAAATTCGACATTTTATCTGAACAAAAAATAATTAAACGGAAAAGTAAATTAGAATAAAGTAAATAAAGATCACATTCATATCACTAATCAAAACAAGAGTTTATTGTAATGATTAACTCCCACTAATTTTAACATATTTTGCATCCCCAAACACAAAATACGGATTTATAATTATTATAAATCTTCGTGGTCCAAGATCCAAGTCTATATTATTGTAGCCTCTTCTTTAACTGATGACTGCAATAATATCACTCAGTAAGCCTCCAAGCCAATTGCAACAATAGTTTTGCAATTCCTGGTTAATTAATTCAATTAATTTTTTTGCGTCCTTAAACTATTTTGGTCGCTTTGGCGTCACAAAATAATTTAAGCAAGTCAATTCCATCACGCGATGCCGACCATGCATCTATGAGTGAACCCGAATCTTTTCATTTTAGAGTAAACACTTTGGTGTAAAACTCGTGGACGAAGAGATCAGGAATTTCAAACAATTATGATGGACGACGCTTTTATTTCTAGATAAGACTTGGTTTTAGTGGGGATTTTATATGTGATATAAATTGTTAAATTTAATATCTAATATTAAATTAAACGCAATTACTGGGTGCCGCTTACTCAGGCATATGAAATACGGACCACACATATTGGGCGCCGCCTACCCAAACATAAAAGCGGTCATAAAATCAAATAATAACTTATCACATAACATCAAATAAAGCTCAACGAATAAAATTGTCAATCCAATTATAATTTTATTATTCAATTAATTGTGGATTAAAATTATATATATTAATTTCAAATTAATATAAACATATATATATATATATGTTAATTATTATTATTTCAAAAAATAACAATTCATTAAAATATATTAATCTAATTAATTATTTTAATTCTGAAAACCTGACATATATATATATATATATATATATATATATTTATTAGACAACCCAGCTTCTATGAAATGACCCAGGCAGTAAACAGACTGACATATTTGATAAAATAATATTGCTCCAGTCCAATTATTTGAGCCCAACAGAATTAATTAAAACAACCCAATTTGTTTTGGCCCATTTAATAAAACCATAGTCCAGCCCAAAGTCCAGTACCAACCCAGCAGCTGGACAACCCAGCACCCCGGCCTAGTTGCTCAACAACCCACAACCCATTAGGGTTTGGGCTGCAAGCCGCTGACCTTGAGCGCCGCCACCACCACCTGCCGCTGTCGACGCCGCCATTACCCCCGCCGCCTGTGTCGCCGCCGTACGTCTTGCGCATGGTAGCAGCGGCACCGCCGCCACCGCCATCGAGCAGATCGCGCACAACAACATCGTCAAATCAGCCGCGGTCGTGCGTCGGGCTTGCGACGAGGACAGTGGAATCGCGTAGCAGCAGCATCAACGACCAACACCTTTGCTGCCGCCGTCGTTGTCTAGCTGTAGCAGCAGCAGCAACCGTCTTCGCCGTCGCTGTCGAATGCGCAACAACAACAGCCGGAGTCGACGGAAAGGGAAGCTGGATTATTTCTTCAATTACATACATCTAACTATGTAATTTATGCCAATTAGGTATTTAAGCCACCAATCCCAACCTTCAACTTTCACCAACAAAGAATCTTCTATTGTAATTGTTGAAAGGTTTGAGAGTTAATTATCGAGTATAGTTTTGGTCTGACCCAAAACTAAAACTAGTTCCAATTATGTATTTGAAATAGGTTGTAGAACAGTTTTAAAAAAAACAAATTACAAACAAATTTCCTAAGAAATTACAGAATTTCAATTCATTAAATCCACAATTAATTAAAATTTAAATCAATTATAAATCGAGCCCCGGCTCTGATATCACTATTAGGTATTCTCGATTCCATCTAATGTTACACAGCGGAATAATTAATCGAGAATATTGATCGTGATCTATAATCGAATTAAACGTTGATCAATTATTACGCATAAGTTCGAATTGCTTGTGCGTAATTAACTGGACATAATTGAGCGATGATTCACCACTTCAGGTATCCATGCGTATGCCGTCCGCCGCAGAAACTATCCTCGGTACAATCGTTCAATAAGTGATTGCTAGGAAATCCCTTATTGAACTTTGTGATGTCTGCTTGTTTTTGCTGACAAGATTATCATTCCCTATGATAGGGGATATATATATATAGGTATATGGGCCTAATATTATGGTTTGTTTTAATTAATTAATCAGTATAACTTATTAATTAACTAAAGCCCATATCATAATCTAGTCCATTACTTTCAGTGAAACCTTGCTTTTCGAGTAAGGCAACAAATTCTCCAATGTGGAGTCATTGATGCCATAGTGACAATCAGTGATGCAAAAGACGGACTGGGCGGTCCCAATCCGTCCCGCTTTTTAGCAAATCGATATTCCTGGGCATTTTTTTCATAAGGTGCCGCCTAGGCGGTTTAGCTTTTTTTGTTTCCCTCTAAAAAAGATGTCGTTTGGCTAATTTAGAATTAGAAATAATAAATTTTAAAATTGAATGAGATCAAAACCCTCCCCCTTTCATTTTAATTTTATTGTGAACATGGACTCCGAGGTAAGTTCTACTTCTAAAAGAGTTGCAAACACTGGTTTTGCTAAAAAAAACTAGATGACACACCAGATTCAGCCGATGTTATGATCTTAATACGTGCGATAATGTGAGGAGTCTATCTATTTTTTTTAATTTTATTTATCTTTTAATTGCTAAAAAATAAAAAATAAATAAAAAAATAACATCAGCTTGGGCGGGCTCCGCCTCCGTTTTCTAAGTTCTGCAACCTTTGTGACAATATGACATGACTAGGCCAACTATTGTAGGTGGCACCCTATCCAGAACATAGGTGAATATCCCTAATGAAAGCCCTGTTATTATAAGACGTGAGAAAATATCATTTATATTGATCATCACTGATATAATCATTGGAATATATAGTTACAACAAATCTGAGTATATTTGAACCCTCAACTAATTAACATGAGAATAGGAAGTAGAATCAGGCTTGGATAAGGTTGAAGATTTATCCATAATAGTTATGTCTATTAATATAACTTTTACTGCTTCCTTTAATTTAAGAAGTGCAGGGATGGTATCTGTCACAATCTGTAGAAAGAAGCATAGATGCAAAATATGTAAAGCAATACAGAGGCTGATTAACATGACGAAAAAAATGGATATCAGAAAGTATGTTGCTAAAAAGTAACTAACGAAAAAAATGAACTAAAGGACTACGACATCATTGTTGAACAATTTAGGTAAAGTTAAATTTTAGTTATTTCCATGGTACTAAAAGGACACGAAATAACACCTAACTTAAGCAAGTGTAATAGTTTTTGCTTCTGGAAGCCTGACATTACAATACCTTTTTTTCCTCTGAGAGATCCAACGAAGACATATTGTAAAGTTATGAGACAAGAAACTTGATTTAGATAAGGCCATAAATCACGTGGCATTGAAATAATGAAGTAGTAAAGATGGAAATTTAGCAAGTAGGGAAATGCAGAAACTGTAAATATGAGAGTTTTAAGTTTTAGTGCTCCGACATCTCTAGAAACATTAAAATTGAGGCATTTGATTTATGTTGACCGAACACCTTAGACCACGTTTATTCACAACTTCCACAACCCAACCTATCAATAAAATATTTATTTTGTAGAACCGTAGAGAGAAAGATATTTCCTCTTATTCACTTCATAATGGCCAAATTAATTACAATAGAATATGAAATGTGTATTTATATCAGTCAACTCTCCTAACTTTGTTGACTGAAAATATCTAATAAAACTGTAAAATGGAACCATCTAGAAGAACTCCTACACCCCCTTCTCAAGTTGGACAGGGGAGAGAACGACCATGCCCAACGTGGATAGGAGAAATTGCAAACGAGGATAAGCAAAAAGCTTGGTGAAGAGGTCGGCAAGCTGAAGTTTGGATGAAACATGCTCCAAAATGATAAAGCCTTCCTTATACTTATTGCGAACCACGTGACATTCGATCTCAAGATGCTTCATGCGTTCGTGAAACACGGGGTTGGCAGCCATGCATTATCACACTTCAGTGGAATAGGCAATGGTATCTGAATCAAAAAGTCGAAACAAACATAGGAAATCCATTCGAGCTCACTGATTGTGGTGCTAAGAGCCCTGTACTCGGCTTCGGCGGAGGACTTAGCAACCGTACACTGCTTCTTACTCTTCCAATAGACCATGGAATCACCCAAAAACACACTATAACCTGTAATAGACTTCCTCGTATCTTTACAAGAAGCCCAGTCCGCATCACAATAGGACGTAAGCTGAAACTTAGGTGAACTGGAATAGAGCACCCAAATCCTGTGTGCCTCGCAAGTAGCGAAGCAAGTGAACAGCAGCGTCCCAATGTGCTGAGCATATTAACAAATTAGTTAAGTTGTTGAGCAAAGTACGTGATATCCAGTCTGGTGTAATGCAAATACAAGAGCTTTCCGATAAACCGTCTGTAACTATCTGGGTTGCTGAGTGGGGTACCTTGAAGCTCTTGCAAATGCAGGCCCTGTTGGAGGAAACACTCTTGCAAGCTGTTAAGCCAACGTCCTTAAGCAGATCTGAAACATACTTGCGCTGACAAAGAAAAGTGCCTTCTGCTGAGCGTGCAATGTGCATACCAAGAAAATATTAGGCCAATCCCAAATCCTTGATGGTGAATATATCATTAAGATATTCTTTCAACTGCTGAATAAGCAAAATATTGGCCTATGACGAGAAGATCATCCACATAAACCAAAATTGCCAAAAAATAAGAGGAGGTGTGAGATGTGAATAAACAATGATCATAAGGGGACTGTATGAAACCATATTCTTGCATTTTGGCATTGAATTCCAAATTCCAGTCTTGAAAAGCTTGTTTAAGGCCGTACAGACTGCGTTTCAGCTTTCATACTTGGCCGAGTAAGGCCTTAGAATAGCTCTGAGGGGGAATCATGTATACCTCATCATGAAGACTACCATGGAGGAAGGCATTACGAACATCAAGTTGATGAATTGGCCAACCCTTCATGGTAGCTATGGCGATGAATAACCTGATAGTAACTACCTTGGCAACAGGAGAGAAGCTCTCCGTGTAATCCAGGCCAGGAATCTGTGTAAACCCCTTGGCCACTAACCGGGCTTTCAATCGTTCAACTGTCCCATTAGGGTGCAACTTGGTCTTATATACCCACTTACAACCAATGGGTTTCTTGTTGGGAGGTAAGGCAACATGATCCCAAGTATTGTTCCTTTCAAGGGCCTCCAACTCTTTATTCATGGCCGTAATCCAGCCCAACTGTCCACTGGCTTCTTTATAAGATGTAGGCTCTTGAGAATTAGATGACTAAAGAAAGTAAGCAGCATGTGCAAAAGTAAGAGTGTTAGGATGGGGATAAGGTTTTACAACAGGCTAGTGAATAAAGGATGTAATGTAGTGGTTGGGTGGAAAAGAGGTTTGACCAACCACATAATCTTGGAGCCGAGCTGGAGGAGCGCGATATCGTTTTACCTTGGCAGAAACAGAATCTGGAAGGGAAGAGGAAGGAGTAACAGACTCTAGAGCTCTAGAGGAAGAAGGAAGGGATTCTGAAGCTCTAGGAGAATTAAGACCAACAGGATAAGTAATAGGAATTAAGGGAAGTGGTACTGTATCAGGAAAATATTTTTGAGAGGAGTATGGAAAATCGGTATCAAAGAATTTGACATCTCTTGAAATGAGGATTTGCTGAGTGTCGAGGTCATAGCGTTTATAGACCTTTTGCCCAGGTACATATCCAAGAAATACACATTTGTGGGACCGAGAGCTAAACTTAGATTTTTGAGGATGTATGTTGGCTGCATAGGCAAGGCAACCAAAACAGTGGAGATCTGTAAAGTCTGGAGGTTTGGAAAGAGTATTTCATAAGGTGATTTCCAGCTTAGAATAGTACTAGGTAATCGATTTATAAAGTAGGTGGCCATAAGGATTGAGTGAGACCAGAAAGTGAGAGGTAAGTGAGAATGAAACAACAAGGATCTTGCCATCTCAAGGAGGTGCCTATGCTTACGTTCCACAACCCCGTTTTGTTGGGGACTGTAAGGACAACTCCTTTGATGCACAATGCTAAGGGAGGAGAGAAAATTACTGCAGTCTTTGCTAAGAAATTCAGAGCCATTATCAGATCGGATGGCTTTAATTTTGGTGTTGAACTGAGTATGGACCATGTGCACAAAGGTCTTAAGGAAGGAAAGTGTTTGAGATTTATGCATCATCAAGTATATCCAGGTGCCTCTATTGTGATCATCAACTATAGAGAGGAAATATGGAGTGTTCGTAAGAGATTGCTCTTTGCAAGGACCCCAAATATCAACATGTATAAGATAAAAAATATGTAGTGAATGAATAGAAGAGGTAGGAAAAGGTACACGATGTTTCTTCGCCTTAAAACAAGCAGTACAAGATTTTATTGTGTTAATTGAAGAAATAGTACAAAGAGGCTTTACACAAGCAATATGTTGCAAAACCTGAACAAAGGCATGTCCAAGGGAGTGATGCCAAGTATCTAAGGAAGTAATAGAAGCTAAAACAGGTGTATGGAGGGAGGCTTCAGAGTGGCTTGGAGCAAAAATGTAGAGCTTCCCAATCATGTCTCCAGTGGCTATAGTATGGCTAGTCTGAGGGTCCTCTATCAAGCAGTGAGTAGGTGTAAAAATACAATGAAGTTTAAGGGTGGAAGTCAGAGGGGAATGGACAGAAGATTATATCGAAAAGAGGGAACATAAAGGACATCTGTGAGGATGATATTCTTATGCAAATGAACAGTACCAGCATGAGTAATCCACTTCATAGAGCCATCAGGTAAAATTACAGTCACAGGGGTAGACAAGATATAAATGTGATGCATAAGGCCGTGTACAGTGATCACAAACAAGCTTAGCACGTTCCTCTTTTGTTTTCTTGGGAGGATCTCCCCTGCCTCGAGCAAAACCTCCACGTGCCGAGGGACCAAAACCAGATCGACCCCCTCTGAAACTCCTTCCTTTAGCAGATTTAACCATCATAGCCGTAGTCTCAACAGATTCAGAGTAAGACAAGTTAATGGACCGTTGTTTCTCAACTCTCAGCAGCATAGAGTAAACTTTATTCAGATTAGGTAAAGGTTCTAGCACAAGGATTTGGGAACGAATCGGATCATACACATTGTTAAGCCCCATAAAAAATTACATAACCTGATCCTCATTCGCATCTTGCAGTATAGACTTACCAATTGGACAAGGACAAACGTGTAATGGTTTTACACTAGCATATTGATCCCAGAGGCGTTTTAATTTGGAAAAATATGCAACGATAGAGTCATTTCCTTGACTAATACTGCTAATGTCACGGCGTAACTGATAAATCAGAGGGCCATTAGATTGTTCATACTTGAGAGCAATTTCATCCCACAGTTTTTTGGTTGAATAAGTATGAATAAAATCTTCAACAATGTCCTTGGCGAGAGTATTGAGAATCCATGAGGTAATCATAAAGTCAGTCTTCTTCCAATTGTCGTATGCCGGAGAGTCAGTAGCAGGAGTTTCAATTCACCCGTCCACGAAGCCAAGCTTCGATTTCACTCCAAGAGCAATTATCATTGCTTTCTTCTATGACAAATTTTTTTGGCCGATGAGCGGATTGCTCACAAGTATCATGCCCGGATGGTCAGAGGCATGGAGCTGAAACGGATCTTCAATCGGAGCAGAGTACGCAAAACCGAAGCTAGCGAGAGGAGGAGTAACGTGAATATTTGAGCCGGCGGCCGCAGTTAATGCCGGCCATTGGATTGAAGATCGAAAATTGGCCATGGAACCCCCTGATAACTGATACCATGTAGAACCGTAGAGAGAGAAATATATTTCCTCTTATTCACTTCATAATGGTAAAGTCAATTACAATAGAATATGAAATGTGCATTTATATCAGTCAACTCTCCTAACTTTGTTGACTGAAAATATCTAATAAAACTGTAAAATGAGACCATCTAGAAGAACTCCTACACAACTCTCTCTCATCCACATACACAACCTACTCCACATCCCAAAAAATACCTTTTTATACTTTATCAACAACCAAATACAACCCAACATTTTAATAAATATTAATTTCTTTTATCCAAATACAAACCTATTTTCCCAATAAAATCAATAATTTTGCTACAGTTTAATAATTGCATATTATTTTTAGCGCTTTTTCTAATATATTTCAAGGAAAAAAAATTATTTTAATTCCACAATTACAATAAGGTGATTTTTTTTTTTAATGCAATTTAAATCTTTACTATACTAAAAGAAGGACCGCTTGGGACATGTAGCTGTTTAAAACCTTTTTTTTTTGGCTGATGTGTAAATTTAATTTAAAATCTGAATTTATCGGACGATTATTTTGTAAATAAAAACTTTAGGTGGACTTCGTATAGAAAAGAATATCCAGAAACAAATAAAATTTTGATACAATTTTTTAGTTTTGGTATTGTTATTTTTAAATTCATCTCAAAACTTGATTTCAGTTTGTGATATAATAAACAATATATATTAATTTTCATTATATTTTTTTCCCAACATTTTATTTTCTTTTATCTAAAACTCCAGTGTATTACGCGGGTTCTCACACTAGTAACATTTCAATTTGAACAAAATATATAGACGTCTAACTAGTATAAAAAAATTCACTACATCAATTTATTTCCAACTCACTAAATTTGTTTTGGAAATTGTATAATAATTAAATATAAGATTCTTTAATTTTTTAGATTAAATATAACTAACTAAAAAATTATGAATAGTGTAATTTTCAATTCTTATTTAGTTTAATCTTTCAGGGATATATATATTTAAATTATAACTTGGTGGGTATTGTTCGGTACGGTTCAGTACCGTTATCGGTTCGAAAAATTAAGAAATATCCAATTTCGTAACAATAAAATAATCGGTTCAGTTCGATTCAGAAATGTCAAATAGTCGTCGGATATTTTCGATTTGGAACTATTTCAGTCCGAGTTTCGATCCAATTTTCGGTAATCTCCAAGTTCCATGCACAACCCTAATGCCAATATTACGCTCTACTTGTGGAGAAAAAAATAAGAATTTCTAAAAAAAATTAATTTTTGTAAAATAAAAATTATTTTATTTATACAACCCGGTTGTGGAAGGCTATCATAAGCTTTATCATTTTTTTTTTCTTATTACAATTATTTAGGTGACCCTGCGCAGAGGGTCACCAATAAACCTAGTCGTAGATAACATTCAAAATAGGCGTCCAATCTACCACAAATCATGTACACATTCATTAAAGTAGAAGAGATCAAACACCTCTTTTGGAGTGTATTTATAATTTCTAGGTCGGAATAACAGTTCCGACTAAAACTGAACCTGATCCAAGTGAGCCAAATTCCACATCATGGATCTGCAGGATATCTACACAATCAAGTTGCAACCTGTCCAGGCTCTCAGCATAAAATTAAGGGTTTTTTCTTCGGTACAACCATGATATCAATACAACTATAATTTTTACTGTGGTAAAAAATTATAAGGCAGAATAATGGACCCACCAATGATTTTTAAATTAATTTATTGCTGAAAAATAGAAAAAAGAAAAAGAAAGTTATTTTCTGCAATAGGGATAACTACTTCGTCCTCCTTCTCTACGCTCAAAGTGATAAAAAATGATTCTCACTGGACGCCCAGTGACGACAATTGCACCGCCGGTAGGCCTGATTTTGAGTTAGTCAGGCTAAATCTAATGACATTTTGAAACTCCGATGACCGTCATCATAACCACGTTCAATGAAGCACCTTCGAATCTATCGTGAAATCTGTACTTGTAGAACGCTGCCGGAATCGAGAACGATAGTGGTCGACCCTGCCAGGAGAGTGTCTCCAAGTTGATTATTGTGACTGTCAATTTATGGGGATTGTGGTTCAAAAAGAACTCGATTAAGTTATCTATTTCGTAACTTTTCATTCGTGTTACTGAAGTAATTTTAAATGTTGAAATTATGTTGGTTGGATATCTCATGAAAAGAGGCAAAAAAAAAAAAAAAAAACCTGAGAGAAGGGAAAAATCTAGGAATGGAAGATGTTGGTTGGAAGATTTTAACTGTTGAAATTTAATATTTGGACTTCATCGTTTTCTCGTTCTTGCTCAAACTTACAGGCCACGAAAATTAATTAATAAACGGCAACGGAAAGATATATATATATATATATATATATATATATATATATATATATATATTTCGTAATCTGGAACTGAGAGATTTTAATACGGAAAATATTAGCAAGAAAGTGGCAAATGATTTACAGTGGTAAAATGATATACTAGGTAAAAGGGTTAAAATAGATTCAATGGTTGTGATTGAATGTTGCTTGGATCTAATGGCTAAAAATTAAGTTGTATTAATATTATGATTGCACTATACAAGGACCCTAAATTAAAATCCTCGTTATATCTTTCACACTTGGTCGAAACTCTGTATGCATTTATGGGCACCCCAGCCTTTGATGCTTTCCCCAGCGTCTTTTCAGATAATGTTCCTCTGTAATACCTAAATATTCCGAAATTAATGTTGTCAAAATCTCGAGTTATTTCTTACCATTCTACACATTTACGAGTTACTTCTTCCTAAACGAGTTAACTCGTGATAAAATCGAGATCTGATAAATCGGAGCAAACTCTCGAGGTTGCTCTTGCGATTGTACAAGTTTATAATTTTTTGATTTTGTGTACTAGTTTATCAGTTTTATAAAGTAAATTTTTTATTCTATTTTAACAATTAAAAAAACATATAATATGAATTGTAGTTATGCCAACTTAAAATTGAGATTTATTAAAAAATTTAAAGAGCAAATTCACAAAGAGGCCCAATTTTGCTGAAAATCATTTTTTTTTTCTGACTATTAAGTTTTAAATTAGAATATAAACTTCATAGAAATATATTTTTTTTTATGTAGTACTTAATTTCACTAAGGTTATTTTTTTAATTTCTCTTAAAATTAAAGTGTTCATAATTAAAATTTATAATGCCATACTAAATGTAAATATGAACCGTGATGTCTAAAACATTTCTCCATAATTGTATTTATCTTTTTCCTTTTAATTAATATGTGTATTTCTTATATGGGATATCAATTCAGAACTTATTGTAATTACTATATATATATATATATATATGGTTATTTTTTATAGGCTGTAGAATCTTGTGATTTTATGATTTGATCTTACGATCCGATTTTACGGACAATTCACCGACTCTACTTAAAATCACGAGTTTGACAGCCTTGCCCAAAATACCTAATTAGGCTATCGGAATCGATCATTGCCACATTTAGATAGATATTTAAACATTCAACCAGTAATTGCGACAAAATCAACTAAGAAAACATTAAGATACCTAGGATTCTAAAATGGCAGATATCAATTTGGAAAATACGGAACAGAAATTAAGATCACAATGAACAGAAGTTTGAGTTACAGTACTATGTCACAAGCAGCACAAGAGAAAAATAAATATAAGATTATTTCAACAAAATTGAGAGGGTTGCAGAAATAGTTTCGGATAAGTACGATGAAGTTGACTTCGAGACAAGAAGCATGGCGGACGGAGTAGAAAATGAAAGTGATTATAGGTGTGTTGAATGTGATGAGTGATTTTTAATTGGTGAAGTGATGTAGATGAGGATTTAGTATTTAGTTAGTGTAGTGTGTGTAGAATGTAGGGAGTAATTTTAAAGTGGAACACTTCTCTCCAAAGGCTCTAGATTGTATTAGCTCAATTGTTTTGGCTTGCATTACAAATGATTCAAGAGTCTTATTTATAGTATTAGGAGGATCTCTCTAGATCCTCATTACATCATCCTAAATCTAGAATATTCTACACATTACTTACTTTAGAGTTCTCTAGATTCTTACATAGAAATTATTTAATCTTATCTTCTCTATAATACTCATAGTTTCTCCTACACTACTTAGAAGGTTCTAGATAAATGCATCACTCTTTCTTACTCCTTGTTGATGCATTTATCGGTAACTCCAACCGTTCTCCGTAGAACCTGGAACCTATCTCTCGATAACGCCTTAGTGAAGATATTTGGTAGTTGTTCCTCTGTCGGAGAATACTTCATCTCAATATGCCTCTTTGCTTGGATATCTCTTAAGAAGTGGTACTTGATGTCGATGTGTTTCGTGCGATTATGCTGAACTGGATTCTTTGCCATGGCGATAGTTGACTTGTTGTCGCAGTAGATCTCTATCACCGAGTTTTGCAGTTCTCCCATGTCTTCCAGTATTCTTTTTAGCCATATAACTTGACATGCAGCTCCAGCAGGCTGCAACGTACTGAGCTTCTGCTGAAGACAACACAACCGAGTCTTGCTTCTTCTATACCCATGAAAAGATGCCTGAACCAAGATTAAATGCGTAATCTGATGTGCTTTTCATGTCATCTTGAGATCATACCTAATCACTATCACTATATCCAGTGATCCATGACTCAGAACTCTATTTGTACCAAATACCATGGTTAAGTGTTCCTTGCAAGTATCTAAGGAGTCTTTTCGCTTCTCCATAGTGAGTCTCAGTTGGATTCTCCATGAATCTAGATAGCAGACTCGTGGCATACATGATGTCTGGCCTTGTTGCGGTCAAGTAAAGTAGACTCCCAATCAAACTTTGGTAATTTGTAGCATCTATAGGCTTTGACCCATCTTCTTTCTTTAGCTTCTCATTTGGAACCAGGGGAATAACGACGGTCTTGCAATCTTGCATCTTGAACTTCTTCAGCATATCTTGAATATAGTTTTTCTGTGATAAGAAGATACCTTCTTGCTCTTGACTTATCTCCATTCCGAGGAAGTAGTGAACTACTCCCAGGTCACTCATCTCAAAAGTGTTCATCATGTCTCTCTTGAATTCCTCAATTAGTTTTGTGTTATTCCAGTGATAATTAAGTCATCAACATATAGAGAGATGATCAAAAGGTCAGATTACCTTGGGATTTGATGTATAGAGTAGCCTTGTTCTTGCTCCTCCTGAACCCTTGACGGGTGAAGTATCCACCGATCTTGCTATACTAGGCTAGTGGTGCTTGTTTGAGCCCGTAAAGTGCTTTCTTTAAATGAAGAACTTTGCCTTCTTCCTTCATGAATCCTTCTGATTGCTCCACATGTACTTCTTCTCTCAGCACTCCATTAAGCAAGGCCGACTTAACATCAAGTTGATAAATTTTCCATTTCTACTGAGCTGCAAGAGCTATGAGTGCTCTAATTGTGTCCATTCAGGCAACTGGTGTCGATTCCTGGTATTTAAGAATATCCCTTTGTGACAAGTCTCGCCTTATGCTTCTGGACTGAACCATCAAGATTCAACTTTATTTTGAATATCCATTTGACTCTGATAACTTCCTTGTTGCATGCAAGATTCACCAACTCCCAAGTATCATTCTTTCCAATCATTTTTATCTCCCCCTCCATTGATTTAATCCAGACCTTTTCTTTTGATGCTTCAACATAGTTATGTCGCTCCAAAGAAAAAAAGTTGCTTGTTTCATAGATATCAGTGGATTCAGATTTATCAGCCAAAGTTCTTACCCGCGGAGGTGGAGATTCTGGTGAGGAGCCGGATTCACTTGATGTACTGGCTTCTAAGGAGGATCTTGGTGTAGATGTGAGGCTTTGTTGCTCTTGTACTTCCTATTATGGGATTTCTTCTAGCTGTGTAGTTGATATCCTTCTTTCGACACTTTCTGTCTCCCAATTCTAAGATATTTGCTCGTTGAACTCCACATCTCGACTTGTTACTAGTCTTTGTCTCTAGATTATATATTCTATATCCTTTAGATTTAGAGTTGTAGTCGAGGAAGATGCCCTTCTCCGTCTTGTCCTCTAATTTATGTCGTTTGATTGAGGGAATTTGAATATAGCAAATACTTCTGAAAAACCTCAAGTGTTTGGCTGAAGGCTTTTGTCCCGACCAAGCCTCAACTGGTGTCTTGTTTAGTACAACCTTTGTTGGACATCAGTTTAGTAGGTAGACTGAAGTATAGACTGCCTCCGCCTAGAACATCTTGGGTAATTCTTTTTCGCAATCATAGACCTTGCCATCTCCATGACCGTCTGATTCTTTCTCTCAAACACCCCATTTTGTTGTGGAGTGTAGGCTACCGTTAATTGATGCTCTACACCTTCATATTCTCAGAACTTATCGAATTCTTTTAAGTTGTACTCGATTCCACGATCACTTCTCACCTTTTTTATTTTGTTACCACTTTGTTTCTCCACAAAGTTCGTAAATCTCTTGAAGATTCCAAAAACTTCTAATTTTTGTTGGAAGAAATATACCCACGTGATTCTAGAATAGTCATCAATAAAGAGTATGAAGTACATGTTTTGATTTAATGAAGGTGTCCTCATGGGCCCGCAAACGTCGGTGTGGAGAAGTTCCAATATCTCCTTAGCTCACCATGTTTTCTCCGTTCGAAATTGTTGTCTATGTTGCTTCCTCGATTTACAAGCTTCGCATACGCTATCTCTTTTATTTAGAAGAGTAAGATCTCTTGTGAGGTGATGTTCAATTTCATCAAGTGAGCCTATACTTTGTAATATGGTGTGTTGGGAATGTGGAACCGGAGTTAGGGAGTGGAGAACCGGTGGTTTAAACCGGGTTTTAGCATCAAGAAGACAGACTGGTCATGATCAAACCGGGTTCGAGTTGGTTGGTGTAACTACCGTTTGTGACGAAGCAGTTGCAGTTAGTGACGAAGAAAACCGTCACATTTATCCTGTAGCTGAACGAACACAGCGTGAACTTCATGCAGTTATAACTTCCTATCCAGTTGCATTCGAGCTTCAATCCATATATCATTGTAAAGCTCTCATTGAGGAGGAGATCACTACGTAGCATTATCTCCTGTATTGTTAGATTAGAGAGAGTATTTAGAGATAGAGTGTTCGTGCCCTAATTTGTATCCAGAATTGGTCATTTCATTTCTTGAGGTAATTCTCTGTAATTGATTGAAGTTCTTAGTGGATTGAGGTGTGCCTTGCCTCCGTGGATGTAGTTCATCTTGAACGAACCACGTTAAAACTGTGTTTGATCCATTTCTATTTCCTATTCTGCGTAAGCTCAATTCGGCCACAACTCTGGCCGAACTGCATGTGTGAATTCGAAGTGTTTTCTTCGTACAATTTCCAGATTCTTTGGTGTTGTGTGTTGAAGAGTTGTTTTCACTAACAAGTGGCGCCGTCTGTGGGAAACCAACTCTCACAGCTTGAAGAAGGGAAGGAATGGCTGGTATGAAGATGGACTTTGAGAAGTTTACAGGGAGAAATGATTTCACACTGTGGAAGATCAAGATGAATGCAGTTTTGGTTCACAATGGCCTTGATCTTGCTTTGATACCACTTGATTCTTGGGAAGAAAGTGAGAAACCCAAGTTTGTATCAGTGGATAAGAAAGCCCTCAGTCTTATCTTTCTGTGTTTGGGTGATAAACCGCTAAGAGAGGTCTCAAGATGCAAGAGTTCCTTAGAAGCATGGAAGATGTTGGAAGAGTTGTATCAATCTAAGTCAGTTTCCAACAAGCTGTTCTTAAAGCAGAAGATGTTGGCCTTCAAGATCACTGAAGATAAGGCAATTTCTGATCAACTTGATGAGTTTATTAAGATGGTTGAGGAATTGGAAGACCTGGATGTGAAAGTGGAGGAGGATGATAAAGCATTGATGGTGTTAAACATTCTTCCAAAATCCATGGAAAGTTTTAAGGATGCCTTGATGTATGGGAGAGATGAGCAGCTATCTTATGATGGGATAGTGAAGGCTCTGAGGTCTAAATGCTTCCAGACTCAAGATGATAAAGGCATGGTGCAATCTGGAGAAGGTTTGAATGTTAAATTCAAGAAACCTTGGCAAGGGAAGAAGGGACAGAATTCTAAGGACTCCAAAGCAGGAGATTCTAATCCAAAGAAGGGAAGTGAATGGGTTGAGAAGAGGAAATGCTTCAAGTGCAAGCAGCCTGGTCACTTGAAGAAGGATTGTCCTAAAAGAAACAAGAAAGGAGGAAACCAAGGGGCAGAAGCTGCTGCCATTGACCTTCAAGAAGATCCTCCAGAGGTATTGAATGTCACTGAATCAAGAATGGTGAAAGAATGGGTCTTGGACACAGGCTGCTCCTTTCATATGTGTCCACACCAGTCATGGTTTGATGAATTGAAGAGAGAAGATGGTGGAAATGTTCTCCTGGGCAATGACCAATCATGCAAGGTCAAAGGAATTGGATCAGTGAGCATAAGAATGTTTGATGGTGTGGTCAGGATCATCTCTAATGTAAGATATGTTCCTGGCCTTAAAATAAATCTTCTATCTCTTGGTTCTTTGGTAACTAGTGGTTGTCAGTTTAGCTCAGTGGATGGCTTCTTGCATATCACTAAACATGATAAAGTTGTGATTAAAGGTAGACAGCATAATGGGTTGTTTATCTTGATTGGTTCACCTGTTGTTGGGAGTGTTGATATGGTCTTGAGCAGTTCTGAGCTTGTTAAATGGCACAAGAGGCTTGGACACATAGGAGAGAAAGGATTGAAGGAATTGTCAAGAAGTGGTGTAATTGGAAACATGGGAAATCAAAACCTGGAGTTCTATGATCAGTGTGCTTTGGGCAAGTCCAAGAAGCTGCCCTGTGGAAAGGGTGTTCACACAACTCAAGAGCCATTAGATTATGTCCACTCTGACATATGGGGTCCTGCAAGGACAGAGACTCATGGTGGAGCAAGGTATTTCATGTCTTTGATTGATGATTACAGTAGAAAGGTGTGGATCATGTTGATGAAGAATAAGAGTGATGCTTTTCATAAGTTTAAAACATGGTTGATTCAAATGGAAAATGTAAAAGGGAAGAAGCTGAAACACCTTAGGACTGATAATGGAATGGAATACCTCTCAACTGAGTTCACAAACTTCTGTGAAGAAAGAGGAATCAAGAGACATAGGACTGTCCCAATGAATCCTCAACAGAATGGAGTTGCTGAGAGGCTTAATAGGACTCTTCTTGAAAGAGTAAGGTGTATGCTATTGGACGCTGGGTTGCCAAAGGTATTTTGGGGTGAAACCATTGCTACAGCATGTTATCTCATTAACAGGTCACCCTCATCAGTGATTGGGTTCAAAACACCTGAAGAGGTGTGGAGTGGACAGAAACCAAGTTATGAAGGTTTAAGGGTGTTTGGTTGTCTTGCTTTTGTCCATGTCAAGCAAGACAAGTTAGATGCAAGAGCTCTAAGATGTGTATTTCTTGGATATCCAGATGGAATAAAGGGCTACAGATTGTGGTGTCTAGAGAAGGGAAATCAGAAGATAATCACAAGTAGAGATGTAAAGTTTAATGAGAATGTGATGGCTTATACTTCAACAGGCTCTAAGGAAGAACTTGATGGAGCTAAAGAGAATGTAGAGATATCAATTCAGGTGGAGCATCCTGCTGAAGATGATCACACATCTCAACAACAAGAGAATCTACAAGATAGTGATTCATCATCTGAAGAAGAAGAACAAGCTGGACCTTCACAAAATGTGAGAGAATATAGCATTGGAAGGGACAGACCTAGAAGAACAATCAATAGACCTGACTTCTATGGTCAAGCAGGGAGTGTTTATTATGCCTTGAGTGTTGCTGAAGACCTGGAATCACAAGAGCCTAGTAGTTTTAAAGAAGCACTAGATTGTGAAGAAGGTGAACACTGGATTCAGGCAATGATTGAAGAGATGGAATCCCTGGAAAAGAATGAGACCTGGACATTGGTGGATAAACCAAAAGGTCAGAAACTTGTGAGTTTAGAGACTGCAGGATCCAAACAAGTGAGATTTAAAGCAAGATTGGTGGCTAGGGGCTTTACACAAAGGGAAGGGATTGATTTTAATGAAGTTTTCTCTCCAGTAGTAAAGCATTGCTCAATCAGGTTGTTTTTATCAAAGATTACTCAAGAGGACATGGAACTACAACAACTAGATGTAAAAACAGCATTCTTACATGGAGAACTCATTGAGAAAATATATATGAAACAACCAGAAGGCTTTGTTGTTCCTGAACAAGAAGACAAAGTTTGTTTGCTGAAGAAGTCACTGTATGGACTCAAACAAAGTCCAAGACAGTGGAATAAGTGGTTCAATGACTTGATGATCAGTGTTGGCTTTGTAAGAAGTCTTTATGATAGTTGTGTTTACTTCAACAAGTGTTCAAAGCAAGATAAAGTCTTTCTTCTTTTGTATGTGGATGATATGCTGATTGCCAGCAAGAACAAGAAGAGTGTACAATGGCTGAAGAACAGACTTAACACTGAATTTGACATGAAAGATCTTGGAGATGCCAAGAAGATTTTGGGCATGGACATACTGAGGAATAGAGAAGCTGGAGTTCTGTGGTTATCTCAAAGGCAATATCTACAGAAGGTTTTGGAGAGGTTCCACATGCATGAATCCAAACCTCTCTCCACTCCAGTTAATCTGCAGAAGAAACTCACCAAAGAACAATGCCCAAAGACTGAAGAGGAGGTCATACATATGAGCAATATTCCTTATGCTAGTGGAGTGGGCAGTCTCATGTATGGGATGATTTGTAGTAGGCCTGACTTGGCCTATGCTGTTTCTTTAGTAAGCAGGTTCATGTCAAACCCAGGTGTTGAACATTGAGAAGCTTTGAAGCATGTGATGAGGTATTTGAAGGGGTCAGTGAACTTGTCACTGAAGTTTGAGAAGAAAGTGAATGGAAGCACTGTTGCATTGGAGGGGTTTGCTGATTCTGATTTTGCAGCAAACATAGACACTAGGAAATCTATTTCTGGATTTGTGTTCACCTTATTTGGAACAGCCATCAGCTGGAGAAGTGTACAACAATCAGTTGTAGCACTTTCAACCACAGAAGCAGAATATATCTCTCTCACTGAAGCCATCAAAGAAGCAATCTGGCTTAAAGGGATTTTGAGAGATTTGGACATCAAGCAAAAGTATGTGGTGATTTACTGTGATAATCAAAGTGCTCTACACCTTGTGAAACACCAAGCATTTCATGAAAGGTCAAAGCACATTGATGTTAGGTTGCATTTTGCTAGGGATATCATTGATTCTGGTTCTGTGGAAGTGAAGAAGGTACACACATTGCATAACCCTGCTGATTTTCTTACTAAGGGTGTACCTGGGAACAAAGTGGAGCATTGCTCGAGCCTGCTGCTGCTTGAGCAATGTCATGAAGAGCATTAACAGACAAGGCAGTGGTGAGGCAGGAAGAGGCACACATGATTCATTGAGGTGGAGATTTGTGAGGTGATGTTCAATTTCATCAAGTGAGCCTATACTTTGTAATATGGTGTGTTGGGAATGTGGAACCGGAGTTAGGGAGTGGAGAACCGGCGGTTTAAACCGGGTTTTAGCATCAAGAAGACAGACTGGTCATGATCAAATTAGGTTCGAGTTGGTTGGTGTAACTACCGTTTGTGAAGAAGCAGTTGCAGTTAGTGACGAAGAAAACCGTCACATTTGTCCTGTAGCTGAACGAACACAGCGTGAACTTCATGCAGTTATAACTTCCTATCCAGTTGCATTCGAGCTTCAATCCATATATCATTGTAAAGCTCTCATTGAGGAGGAGATCACTACGTAGCATTATCTCCTGTATTGTTAGATTAGAGAGAGTATTTAGAGATAGAGTGTTCGTGCCCTAATTTGTATCCAGAATTGGGCATTTCATTTCTTGAGCTAATTCTCTGTAATTGATTGAAGTTCTTAGTGGATTGAGGTGTGCCTTGCCTCCGTGGATGTAGTTCATCTTGAACGAACCACGTTAAAACTGTGTTTGATCCATTTCTATTTCCTGTTCTGCGTAAGCTCAATTCGGCCACAACTCTGGCCGAACTGCATGTGTGAATTCGAAGTGTTTTCTTCGTACAATTTCCAGATTCTTTGGTGTTGTGCGTTGAAGAGTTGTTTTCACTAACATCTCTCATCATAGTTTTCTGATGAAGTAGCCTTAGTGCCTTGATATTGAAATGCCCAAATATTTGATGCCATATGCTTGTATCATTAACTTGAGCCACAATTAATTTTTTTGGACATCGCCATTGAATGGGAAAAGTTCTATTATTTCCCACTTTTACTTCTGCAATTTCTTGACTATTTTTCATGTCGTAAATTCGATAAGAATTTTCACGATGTGGAGGACATATCCATTTTCCTTCATTTGGCCAACACTTAGTAAATTTTGTGCAAGACGTGGTACAAGGAGAACATCTTTAATAAACTGCGTACCTTTCTTGGTTTCTACGACAATGGTACCTTTCCCTTTCATCCGCACCAGTTCTCTGTTTCCCATCTTAACCTTCATTTTGATTGAAGTATCTAGATCACGGAAGATGTTCTCATTGGATGTCATGTGGTTGATACATCCGCTATCGATGTACTATTCTTGTTTTTTCGCTTCCATTGCAGAGTGACATGCATAGAAGAGATGGTCCTCTTTTTTATCTCCAGAATAGTTGGCGTGCTGATTTCTTTTGTGCACATACTCTTTCGATATGCCCAAACCTTTTGAAAATTTTGCCTTGTGGCTTTCCTCGATAACATAAATCCTTCTCTAAATGATTTATCTTCTTGTACATACCACATGGTGGAAAGTTCCCTCTGCTCTCCATGTTGCTGGGGCTTTCTTCCTTGGTATGGGTTTTAAAGTTCCCACCATTTCTTGGATGATTTCTTTTGACGTTGAGCTTGGACAGAAAAACGCTTTCAAGTGAACTTTCATGTCACCAACTCAATGTTTGCACGTGTGCTTCTAGAGATCCCATCAATTCTGCAACAAATATTGTTGACAGATCTTTCGATTCTTTGATGGCCGCTACTACTAGATCATATTTCTCAGTGAGACTGATTAAGACCTTCTGGATGATTCTCTCATCGGATATATTTTTTCCAAAAGATCTCATTTGGTTGATTATTTCCATAATTCGAGAGAAATAATCTTTTGCAGCCTCGGAGTCTTTCATCTTTAGATTTTTTAGTTCCCTTCTTAAACTTTGCTGTTTAACTGTTCGAACTTTTACATTTCCTTGGAACTCCTCCTTAAGAATATTCCAAGCTTCTTTTGCAGTAGTAGCACAAATTATTTTTGAAAGAATAGTATCACTACCAGATTGTTGAAGAAGATGAAGAGCCTTGGCATTTTGTTGCTTTAATCTCTTACGTACCTGGAACAATGATGTGTCGTCAATTCCTCCTTCTAGCCTGGTGATTCCTTCTTCCACGATATCCCATAGATCATGAGATTCAAGGAAAGTCTTCATACGGACACCCCCAATAGTCATAATTTTCTCTGTTTAATATCGGAGTCGATACTGAGAGATTTGATGATGCCATAACACCCGGCTTATGATTGAACACGGGCTCTGATACTACTTGTTAGAAAATAAAAGTGATTATAAGTGTGTTGAGTGTGGTGAATGATTTTTGGTGAAGTGATGTAGAGGAGGATTTAGTACTTTAGTGAGTGCAGTGTGTGTAGAACGTAGGGAGTAATTTTAAAGTAGAGCACTTCTCTCCAAAGGCTTTAGATTATATTAGCTCAATTGTTTTTTATTGTATTACAAATGATTCAAGAGTCCTATTTATAGTAGTAGGAGGATCTCTCAAGATCCTCATTACATCATCCTAAATCTAGAATATTCTACACATTACTTACTTTAAAGTTCTCTAGAATTTTACGTAGAAATTATTTGATCTTGTCATCTCTAGAATACTTCAATTTTCCCCTACACTACCTCAAAGGTTCTAGATAAATGCATCACTCTTTCAATACAGAAGCAATAGTGTCAGATTCGAGGACGACTCCAAAAATATTACCGAGACGGGAGGCGCTACAGTGGACGCAGCTGGCGGTCTCTTATAGTGTTGCTGCCAATATTGGTTGTCAACTATTACAGTACCCCAAAAAAATTTCACAGTCTTTTTTATATGTTTTTTTTTTATATACTTAAAACTAACATTATGGTTCCCATAAATAAAAAAATAGAGTTTTTATTGGTCAAGGACATGGAAGATATGTCAACTATCAATTTAGGTCTTGAAAGAAATTTTCTATCAATCTAGGGCCTAAAAGATTTGAAACTATCAATTGAAGACCCATAAATCTAAAATCATTACATGGCCTGTTTGGAAAATTGCAAACCCACAAAATAAAATTATCTCGAAGTATTTTAAAAAATTTGTCTAGAAGTGATAAGTAGGAAAAATATACATTAAAAGTCTTTCATTATATTATTTTCTTAAAAAAATTGTTATTTTTTAATTTTTCTGTAGTTTCTTATTTTTGAAATTTTTAGTTTTTTTAATTGTTATTTTTTTAAAAAAATCTATAATTCTTTTTTAAGTCATACGTAGGGATTTTATTTTTTTAAGAAAAAAATCTCTAATTTCTTATTAGAGTTCAAAATATTTAAATTCATGTAAACATATTTCACTAAAATGTCATTTTTCTTCTTATGTAAATTTTTTGTTAATTTGTATATTTTAAAAAACAAATTGTATATTATAATTATTTTAGATATATCATGATAATCTTAAGAAAATGTAATGAAAGGCTTATGTTGTATATTTTCCTACTTATCACCTTGAGATAAGTTTATTTTGTGGGTATTGCAATTTTCTAAACATGTCCTATAATGATATTGGATTTATGGATCTTCCATTAATAGTTTTAAATCTTTTAGGCCTTGGATTGATACAAATTTTCTTTCAGGATCTGAATTGATAGTGGACCTATCTTTCAGATCCTTGACCGATAAAAACCCAAAATACCAGTGAGTTATAAGAAATATTTATAGTGATGAAGTTTAGATCAATTATATTCAGAGAGCCAAGAGCATAAAAGAACATAATTTTGAAAATTGTAGAAGATATTTATTGGATAGATTTGGTTCTAGAATTAATGTCTATATATTAAATTATAAGACATTGTCACGAAAAAACATAAAAAAATAAAAAATTATTGTAATAATAATAATAATAATAATAATAATAATAATTATTATTATTATTATTATTATTATTATTATTATTATTATTATTATTATTATAATAAACATAAATAAATAAAAAATTATTGTAATAATAATAATAATAATAATAATAATAATAATAATAATAATAATATTATTATTATTATTATTATTATTATTATTATTATTATTATTATTATTATTATTATTATTATTATTATTATTATTATTATAATAATATGTTTAAATTTGAGCCCTTATAATTTAATTGTGTACTAAAGGATGGGGTTATTAAGATTCTGATTCATCTAAGTACACCTCATAAAAAAGTGATTATTATTGTCGTCGTCATCATCATCATCATCATCATCATCATCATCATCATCATCAACCACATATTTTTTAAATATGAAAAATAAGGTACCATTATGATTGAAATAATTGATTTTTTTTTTCTTCTAAAATGTACCTAGAATAAATGTAAGTGTTGATACCCCCACCAAATTTCTTAAATTGTGATGTATGAGAGTTTAGAGGTCAATTTTTAATCTTGGTAATTGGTACTAGAACAGGAATAAATAGATTGGGCATATTTGCAATTTCAATATCATCCATTTACTCTACAAATATCATCTTTCCTTTATGAACACATATAGAGAATCTAGTATGAATGGAAGTTGCTGCAAAGAGGCTAATGTAGGGAGCTCATACCGTTGTTGCATGGGGAAGGGGGGGATCGTTCTCGGAGGTTCAGTCTTTAGTGGGAGTTTTTGCTGTTGTTTCATGCTTGACAATGGTTGCTAAGGGTGATGGAGGGCTGCATGATGTTGTTGTGAAGGATAGTGGTGCCTAGGGATTGGTGCTAACACAGGGGGTCACGCATATTTGCAGCCAAGGTGAAGCCCTCGCTTGGTGTTGCGGATGGTGGGCACACAATCCCGGTTGCAGGGGTGATGTCACGGGCAGTGGTGGAGCCCGGGAAAGTGAAGAAGCCTGAGGGCGACCACGGGGTAGTGGCTGTAAGAATAATATACTTGTTCGGAATATGGAGGGACCTAGTCTAGTTCTAACATCATTGAAACGTCAAATGGAGGATGATGCTAAGGTTGGGATGGAAAGAAGACGGAGACAGTTGGTGCTTTCTGATGATGACACGGATGTAGAGGCGGTGGTTGGTACATCCCAACCCCACCTAACGCAAATGAATTGTTTGGTGTGGAATGCACGGGCTTAGAAAAAAACGCGCATTCTAAAATTTACGGCAACTAACTGCTGACAAAGACCCGATGCTTTTGTTTATCTGTGAGTCTAAGATTAGTAGATTTCAGTGTGCTAGGTGGAAGTTTTTGGTTAATTTTTCCGATGTACTTTGTGTTGACCCCGTGGGTCGTAGTGATGGTTTGCTTTTATTTTTGAGTAATCATATAGATGTTTCTATTTCATCTTTTCTAAAGGTCACATTGATTGAAAGATTGGATCTAATTCTATCTTTTGGCGTTTTACTAGCTTTTATGGTTATTATGTATCTCATTTATGTGTCCAATCTTGGTTGTGATTTCTGTTGTTTGTTGGAGTTGGATGGATTATCTTAGTTGCCTTGGTTGGTAGGGGGTGAATTTAATGAGATTCTGTATGAGTCAGAGAAATGGGGCGGGGCTCGACGTTCGATTTTACAAATGAATTCTTTGGGGGAGGCCCTCCAGGATGCCAATGTGCAAGATTTGCATTGTGCGTTGATTTTTCTACGTGGTATATAGGTGTTCAGGGGGGAGAGGTGATCCGAGTGAGGTTGGATCCCTATGTTGCCAATAAAAAATGGTGGTTTATGTTCCCGTCTACCAGTGCTACCAATTTAGATTTTTATGGTCCGGATCACCGATTTGTCTATTTGCAGTTGGGTCGGGGTTGGTTGGGATAGTCATTCAGTATAGTATGCAATTTATTTTCAAACACAAGTGGTAATGTGAAGCTAGTTGTTTGTCTAAATTGGAGTCGATGTGGTCCAGGGGAGGAGGGGGTACTCGGACCAGTGTAACTGTTCGGCTGGGGTGGATTCGCCGATTTCTGAAATCATGGGCGGAGTTAAGGTTTTCGAATCCTTTGAGGTGCATCCGTGCTACACATAGTAATCTTGATCGAGCTCTTAGGCCGAATTCGGGAGCTAATGGGAATGCATTTAAGCAACTACACATGGAGGTGGAACATTTGGAGCATAAAGAGGATATGCATTAGTTGCAAAGGGGCCTGGTTAATTGGGCCCAATAGAGGGACCACAATACTCGTTAGTTTCATGCTTGTGAATCTGAAACATGGAGATGGAATTTTATACCAGTTTGGGGACTATGCATGGTGATTGGTGTGAGTCGGTGGGCGTGATGGGTGGTATTGTTATTCAGAACTATTTCGATTTTTTTGCCTCGTCGTTCCTTCTGAGGATATTATTACAAAGGCATTATAGTTTGTGACACTGACAGTCACGGATGATATGAAACGGAGCCTTCTTTTGCCTTTCTTGGTGGTGGAAGTTAAGACGGTTTTATTCAAGATGCATCCATCTAAAGCTCTTAGCCCGGATGGTTTTATAGCTCTTTTCTTTTAGAATACCTGGTCTTTTATTGGTACAGATGTGGCAAACGCAGTTCTTGATGTGCTTAATGATGGGACTGATCTTTCAGCATGGAATTAGACGTTGGTGACCTTAATGACAAAGGTGGAGCAACCTCAAACCTTAAAGGTGTACCACTCGATTAGCCTTTGTAACACGTTGGCTAAGATTGTATCTCGTGTTATTTTGAATAGGCTTGGCCCACTTTTGATTAAGGTGATTGACATGCAACAAAGTGCGTTTATTCCTCGCCGTCTGATTACAAATAACATGTTAATTGGATTTGAGTGCATGCATTGGTTGAGAAACAATAAGAAAACCAAAACGGGATACTGTGCACTGAAGCTGGACATGAGAAAAGTGTATGACAGAGTTGAGTGGTCTTTCCTGCAAAGAATCATGTTGCGGTTAGGATTTCCGGATATGTTTGTTGATCTTATTATGTGATGTGTCGCTTCTGTTTCATATGTGATGCAAATTCTGAACAGACAGCGCACTTGGGTCAACTTTGTGCCGAAATTTGACTTCACTCAAGACGAACTAGACTGCTTGGTACATACCATTGGAAAGCTCTATGAGTCTAGTTTTCAACAAAAAAAGAATTTTAATTTTCCGAATTTTGTGTGAGGAGATATGACCAATTTACTAAAGACTATCAGAAGCTGCCAGAATCTGTCCTTTCGAGTTCTTCTTCATTTTTAGCTATTTAATCAGGTCAAACATCGAAATTTAAGCATCCTTATCAATTGTTAAGATGTTCATGCACTAGTTTGAATAGTTTTGGTCAAGTTTACCAATTTATTATGCATAGGAAGTGTAAGGGTTGTTCTAGATATATTGTCTTATGTTAGGGGGATGTTCCAACTAGTCTATAAATTAGTGTCCTTGTAAAAAGTCCAGGGGACATTGATGAATGAAAATTGATCTGATTGCAAGTATTCTTGCGTGAGAGTTGATTGATTCCTCTTATAACAAGCGTTAGGCTTGGTTGCGTGAGCGATTCCGCAATTAGTAGCGTTGAGTGAGTCCGCTACCGCCGGTTGAGTGTGTCCCGGTTACCGTACTCTACAATTCCTTTCCGTTGTAGGTTTCGGCCTGCACCAAGAGGTTCTACAGCAGGTCACGCAGCTGTTGCTTACAACTATCACTATGCCGCCCCGTCGTCGTCGGAATATTGAAGACATCAATCTTCAGGCAGAAATTGCAGATCTTCGACGAAAGATGGATGAACTCCTTGCTAGGAGGACATCATCTCCGGCTCGTAGTAGAGAGGATAATTTCCAAAATCATGAGAATGCTATATTTGGTGAAGATCAATCCTCTTCAAGTGCATCCAGTGTATTTGAAAATCCTACTGCAAGGCGGAATGATGCAACGTTGGAGCATTTGGCTAGATTTCTTGATGGAGGAGATAGAACCATTCATGTTGCTGTACCAGATTTTGATGGAAAGCTAAATGCCGATGAATATTGTGATTGGAAGGCTTCTCTTGAGGCTTTCTTCGAGTGGAAGAACCTCTCCGATCAACGGAAGGTTCAATTTGTGGCTACAAAACTTAAAGGCCATGCACTTATTTGGTGGCAACAATATCAACGTAGCAGGGAACGAAGAGGACTGCCTCGAGTTGATTCTTGGGCAGAAATGAAATTGAAATTGGATGAGAAGTTTCTTCCCTTGGATTACAACCAAACGTTGTACCAAAAATTTCATGTATTACGGCAACGGTTAGATCAATCTGTTGCAAGTTACACCGAAGAATTTTACAAATTGATGAGTCGCATTGAATTAAGTGAGACCGACGACCAGCTTGTTGCTCGATATGTGACCGGATTGAAAGCTACCATTCGAGGAGAGCTTTTCATGCTTTCCCTCAATTCTCTTGAAGAAGCTTATCAAATGGCACTCAAAGCTGAAGAGAAATCTAAGTGGAACTCATTCAAGAAAGGTGAGAGCTCAAAATCACCTACTCCACGGGGAAACTCTTTTCCCAACAAAAATGCTGCATCAATGACGAAGCCGTCCATTCAGGGTGCTGGACAGTGGAGTAAAGAACGTGGTAAAACCCCGCTACCCTCACCAAAGCCATGCTTCAGATGTGGAGAGCTTGATCATAAAGCATATGAGTGTCCAAAAAAGAAGGCTGAAATTCACCTTGCTGAAGGTGAAATTGAAGACGATGATGCCCCTGTATTTGATGAAGAAGTTGAGCAAGAAGAGGAATATTGCCAGCCGGATTGTGATGCCGAAAGTCTTGTTATTCAAAGGGTGATGGCTGTTCAAAGAGATGATTTATGGCTTTGCCATAATATTTTTCGCACTTATTGCGTATCTGGCGGAAAAAAATGCCTCCTAATGATTGATTCCGGGAGCTGCGAAAATATGGTGTCTCAATCTATGGTTGAGAAGCTTGATTTGGAATGTGAGAAACATCCAAAACCTTACAAGGTTTCGTGGTTCAAGAAAGGAGGAGAAGTTCAAGTTTCTCGACGATGTCGCATCAAATTTTCTATCGGTAAGTACGAAGATGAATCGTATTTTGATGTTCTTCCCATGGATGCATGTCACCTTCTTCTTAGAAGACCTTGGCAGTTTGATAGAGATGTACGACATGATGGGAAAAGAAATACTTATGCCGTATTAAAGGACGGTATCAAGTATGTTTTGTTCCCGTTGAAAGACGCACCAAGCAGCATATCTAACAACAATCGAGTTGGCCTCATATCCTACAAAGAGATTCGAAAAGAGGAAGTGGTGTATGCTTTGGTGGCTGTTGAAGTAAGTCATGGCAGCAATGGTAGTGTACCTCAAGATGTTGAGAAGTTGCTTGAAAAATTCAGAGGGTTGGCCCCGGATGAACTACCAACTGGTCTACCTCCACCTCGTGACATTCAACACCAAATTGACTTCATTCCAGGTGCTATTCTTCCTAGCTTACCTCATTATAGAACGGCACCTAAACAACATGATGAGTTGCAAAGACAAGTAGAAGATTTGCTTGCAAAGGATCACATTAAAGAGTCTTTGAGTCCTTGTGCCGTTCCTGCACTTTTGGCACCAAAACAGGATGGGACATGGAGAATGTGCATTGATAGTAGGGCTGTTAACAAGATCACTATCAAGTATAGATTCCCCATTCCCCGACTTGATGATATGTTCGATATGCTTGTTGGAGCTAAGATTTATTCTAAAATTGATCTCCGTAGTGGGTACCATCAAATCCGAATTAGAGCTGGTGATGAATGGAAAACCGCATTCAAAACCAAACATGGTTTATACGAATGGTTGGTGATGCCATTTGGTCTTTGCAACGCCCCTAGCACTTTTATGCGACTAATGACTCATGTCTTGAAGGATTTTATTGGCAAATTTGTTGTTGTGTATTTTGATGATATTTTAATTTATAGCTGCAACAAAGAGCAACATCTCGAACACTTAGCTAAGGTGTTCAAGGTTTTGGAAGACAACCGGCTTTATGTCAACCTCAAGAAGTGCTCTTTCATGACTAATCAAGTCATATTTCTTGGTTATGTTGTGAGTTAAGAAGGTTTGAAGATGGATGAGGAGAAGGTTCGGGCCATTCTTGATTGGCCGACTCCCAAAAGCTTTACGGATGTAAGGAGCTTTCATGGGCTTGCTTCTTTCTATCGCCGTTTCATTAAAAATTTCAGCACCATTATTGCCCCTATGATGGATGTGTTAAAGAGCAAAGAATTCAATTGGAGTAGTGAGGCGGAGGAGAGTTTCAAACTCTTGAAGGCTAAACTTGTGGAAGCGCCGGTCTTGACTTTACCGGAATTCGCCAAACTTTCAGGTTGATTGTGATGCTTCTAATGTTGGCATAGGTGCTGTCCTAATGCAATAAGGAAAACCAATTGCTTATTTTAGTGAGAAGCTTAATGGTTCGAAGCTGAAATATTCAACTTATGACAAGGAACTTTATGCCGTGGTTCGAGCTTTGCAACATTGGGAAGGCTATCTCATTGGCGTAGAGTTTGTTCTCTATTCTGACCATGAAGCTTTGAGATTTCTCAAGGCACAAAAGAAGTTGAATTCAAGACATGCTGGATGGGTATCTTATTTAGAGAAGTTTACTTTTCTCTTAAAGCATAAAGATGGGACTTCAAACAAGGTGGTTGATGCATTAAGTCGAAAATACACCTTGTTAACTACTCTTTCCTATGAGATTCATGGATTCTATCTCTTGCCAAGTCAATATGCAGCTGATCCATTCTTCTCCAAGGTGATAAAAGAGTTGAAAGAAGGCTCCAGTCGTGAATACTTGATTATGAATGGCTACTTGTTCAAGGGTGGACATCTATGTGTTCCACAGGGATCTCTACGATTGCTTATCATTCAAGAGCTCCATAGTGGTGGACTCGGAGCACATTTTGGAAGAGACAAAACAGAAGCACTTGTGAAGAAGCGATATTATTGGCCATCTTTGAAGTGAGATGTGGAAAATTTGTTCAAAGGTGTGGGATTTGCCAACGTTCGAAGGGAAGTTCACAAAACATTGGTTTATACCAACCCCTTCCTACACCAAATGCCCCTTGGGAAGATCTCTCGATGGACTTTGTCCTTGGTTTGCCAAAAACGCAGCAAGGCAAAGATAGCATATTTGTTGTGGTAGATCGGTTCTCAAAAATGGCTCATTTCATACCATGCAAAACCTCTACCGACTCTTCTCAAGTAGCAAGTCTATTATTTCGAGAGGTGGTACGCCTGCACGATGTTCCTAAGTCTATAACGTTGGATCGTGATGTTCGCTTTATGAGTAATTTTTGGAAGACACTTTGGAGGCTGCTTGGCACTCAACTAAATTTTTCTAGCACTTGTCATCCACAAACAGATGGTCAGACTGAAGTGGTTAATCGGTCTCTTGGAAATATGCTTCGAAGTTTGGTGGGAGAGAATCCAAAAAGGTAGGAGTTTGTTCTTCCATAGGCTGAATTCGCATATAATAGCTCGTTGAGTAGGTCCACAAAAAAGACACCTTTTGAAGTTGTCTATGGTCGAAAAATGAATCAAGTCTTGGACCTTATTCCGTTGCAAAATCAGTCTCGAGTTAGCATGGACGCAGAGGAGTTTGCTGTGCATATAAAAGATATTCACAATCAAGTTCGTGAGCAGTTGAATCGAACATCTCAAGTCTACAAAGCAAAGGCTGATGCTCATCGAAGGCTAAAGGAGTATAATGAGGGTGATTTAGTGATGGTTTATCTTCGGAAAGAAAGATTTCCAGTAGGGAGCTATAACAAGCTCAAGCCAAGAAAATTTGGTCCGTGTCGTGTGCTAAAGAAGCTTGGACGAAATGCATATCGTCTTGAACTTCCTGATGGTTTCAAGATAAGTCCCGTTTTTAATGTGAGTGATCTCTATCCATATTATGGATATGAAGAGGAGCCAATTTTCTCAAGAAAAGCCATTTCGTCTTTCTCTTCAAAGTCAGTCCGTGAGTCAATTGATGTATTGGACATGAGATCAATCACTACTCGTCGTGGAACGTATACTCAGTATCTTGTTCATTGGAATGGGAAGCCGAGTTCAGAAGATGCTTGGATATCAAGTGAGGAGCTGAAAAATATTGATTCGTCACTGTGGCTTGATCTCAATTCGAACTCGAGGACGAGTTCTTTCCAAGTGGGGGAGAATGATGCAAATTCTGAACAGACAGCGCACTTGGGTCAACTTTGTGCCGAAATCTGACTTCACTCAAGACGAACTAGACTGCTTGGAACATACCATTGGAAAGCTCTATGAGTCTAGTTTTCAACAAAAAAAAGAATTTTAATTTTCCGAATTTTGTGTGAGGAGATATGACTAATTTACTAAAGACTATCAGAAGCTGCCAGAATCTGTCCTTTCGAGTTCTTCTTCATTTTTAGCTATTTAATCAGGTCAAACTTCGAAATTTAAGCATCCTTATCTATTGTTAAGATGTTCATGCACTAGTTTGAATAGTTTTGGTCAAGTTTACCAATTTATTATGCATAGGAAGTGTAAGGGTTGTTCTAGATACATTGTCTTATGTTAGGGGGATGTTCCAACTAGTCTATAAATTAGTGTCCTTGTAAAAAGTCCAGGGGACATTTATGAATGAAAATTGATCTGATTGCAAGTATTCTTGCGTGAGAGTTGAGTGATTCCTCTTATAACAAGCGTTAGGCTTGGTTGCGTGAGCGATTCTGCAATTAGTAGCGTTGAGTGAGTCCGCTACCGCCGGTTGAGTGTGTCCGCTACTGCCGGTTGAGTGTGTCCCGGTTACCGTACTCTACAACCCGGTTACCGTACTCTACAATTCCTTTTCGTTGTAGGTTTCTGCCTGCACCAATATGCCTTTAATTTGAATGGTGAGATTGTTGGAAATGTTCAGCCTCAGCGAGGCTTAAGACAGGGTGATTCGCTCTCCCCCCTGTTGTTCACTCTGTGTGCTCAGGGTTTGTCTACTTTGTTGATTGGTTTCCAAGTGAGTGGGGCTTTTCGTGGGGTAAAGATTGCTAGATCTTGCCCCCTCGATTTCACATTTATTCTTTGCAGATGATAGTCTACTCTTCTTTGGAGCAGCGACACATGATGCTTTACAAATCAGAAATGTTTGTATTTATATGAGATGGCGTCAGGTCAATTCAATTATGACAAGTCTGCCATCACATTCAGTCCTGGTGTAAAGCCGCCTAAGATTGAAGAGATTAAGGGAATTCTTTTCTATTTCGGTGGTACAGGGACATGATCTATATTTGGGCCTTTCTACATTTTCATTGAGAAGTAAGAAATTACAATTTAATTTCTTACGGGAGCAGCTGATAAGGCATATTAATGTATGGTAACACAAAACCTTTTCTCGAGAGGAAAGGAGGTCATGATCAAGGCAGTATTATAGGCTATTTTCATGTACGTGATGTCTTGTTTCCATTTTCTAATTCTTTGTGCCGACAATTGGAACATCACTGTGCGAACTTTTGGTGGGAGTCTCCTGTGCATTAGTCATCGATGCATTGGTTTCTTAGAATCAGTTATGTTTGCACAAAGAGAGTGGGGGTATGGGCTTTCAGAGCATTATGGATTTCAATCAAGCCTTCTTAGCTAAGTAGGTATGACGGATTTTGCAGAGGCTGAATTCTTTGGTGGCGAAAGTGCTCAAGGCTAGATATTTCAAGCATGTTGATATTATGGAGGCCGATCTTGGCTCGAATCCAACATATGTGTGGCGTTCAATATGTTGGAGCCGTGATGTTTTGGCTAAGGGCTTAATTTGGAGGGTTGGCGATGGGCAGTTGATTGCACCGTATGGGGATCCGTGGATCTCGGGGCTTGCTTCGGGCTCCATTACTTCGCGCCGGTTTATATTATGAATAAAGGTGGTGGAGTTCATTGCGGAGGGTAGGAGATGGGATGAAGATAAATTGTGTTTAGTGTTCTTACCATCTGAAGTGGACGCTATTATGGATATACCATGCTTGATAATGCTATGGTGGATAGGAGATATTGGAAATATGAAAAAAAAGACCATTTTTCAGTTCGATCAGCCTATAGGCTTGCGATAGGAGGTTTCGAACCGCCCGCCTCGTCTTCTTCTCTTCCACGTTCATCGTGGCATTTTATGTAGGCTCTTTCAGTCCCTCCGAAGGTAAATGTTTTCTTTTGTAACAGACAACTCATGATTGTTTAGCTTTTCATGTGAAACTTAGCTGCTCATCACGTTCCTATTAATCCGTTATGGTTGGGGTGAAATGGGGAGAGAGGCACTACCATGCAGCATTATTATTATTATTATTATTATTATTATTATTATTATTATTATTATTATTATTATTATTATTATTATTATTATTATTATTATTATTATTATTATTATTATTATTATTATTATTATTATTATTATTATTATTATTATTATTATTATTATTATTGTGAGGTGGTGAAGCCTTTTTGGAAGGATAGTTGCTTCTAGATTACTTTGAAGAGGTGTAGGTCTTTCAAGTTTGAGGATTATTGCATGTAATTCGTTTGTTCTTTGGGGATGATCTCTTTGCGATTGTTGTGGTAGCATCGTGGCTGTATGGGGTATGTGGTGTAAGTGGCGTCATGAGGGTGGGGGGTACTTGGCAGCCGCCAAAGTGAGATTTTGTAGAGGAGTTCTTGGCTGGATATATTCGGGCTATGTGTGGATGGTTGTAAGGCCGATTAGCAGCTTCGTTGCAGCACGGTGGGTTCGACCGGTAGAAGGGGGAGTTAAGGTTGGATGTTGATGTTGGATATGATAGTGGCGATAGGAGGTTTGGGGTGGGTTTTGTCTTGCGTAACCATGATGGGTATATTTTGGCGGAAGGGTGTCATCGTAGTCGAGATTCGGGCAGTGTTGTCGGTGGGGAGTTACAATCGATTCTTAGTGGAATGAGGTTTTGTGTAGAATGAGGTTTTGAAGATATTAGGGTGTTTCAAATTCTATGCTAGCTGTGTAGGGAGTCATGCAAGATGAATCAGATTTATAGGCTATTTGGGAGTGATATTCGGACTATGCTAGAGTCATCTTCTTTTATTAGTAGTGATCATGTGTCCCGTAGTGCTAATAGTGTTGCACATGAGCTTGCTCATTTTTTTTCTACAATCGATCCTATTGTGTGGATGGGGTCTAATTTACCTACGTGGTTAATGAGAGTCTTGTATTGCGTGACATTTTGTGATCTATAAGACTCTCTCTTCGTAGAAAAAGATGTTATAATTTTTTTTTGTACAAAGTGAAATATTAGTATATCATGTTGAGTTGAACATTATGTTGAGTTGGTATCATATGGATGAAGAAAATACTAAAATGTCAAACTATTGTGCTTACAATATTGAAAAATTATTAAAATATTAAAATTTTCGGTATTTTAGATTTTCAGTATGGAAAGGGAATACGAATTTGAAATTTTCGGTATTTCGTTATATACCGACATATCAAATTTTTTTGGTATTTCGGTAGTTTGGTGTACCAAATTTCTAATGATATACTGAGAATTTCGGTATACCAAAGTTTTGGCTCGGTAAATTAAAGGCAAGTAATGGTAAATATCGATAACGACATAAAATTTGATACACCTGGAAATTAGGTATGCTACCGATAGTATATTAAAAAATTTGATACAATAATAATATGAATTTTTCATAAATCAAATATTTCGATACGTTATATTGTACCGAGCCACCCATAAGTGTCGTAAGAAACGTAGACCTACACTAATATCTATATCATATCAGAGTATAATATGGAATTCTAGTCAATCCCTTATTTTATTTCATGTAATAATAAAAACTACTAGTATTAATTAGTGTGGCTACGCAGTTAATAAATGATCAAGAATAAGTTATACATAGACGAAGTTGGATAATTTAAGTACCGCGAGTATCAATTATTTAGACCTTTAATCTTACTTTCGAGTTATCTTGGGAGATGGAAGGATTTTTTTCTTGGTTCATAGAGAAAAAAAAAATAGGTTATACATATTGGTGTCTATGCTCAACCTTTAGCTTAATTAATTTGTATTGGGTCTGACTTCTATTAAAATAGATCGAAGTCTTTATATCATTTGTACAAGCCCATTAGTTAATATTCCTAATGAGATCAAGATAAGAAGGTGTTTGGCAAAACTTATAAGATCTTTAAAACTTCTTATAAGATGGTCAAGAGTTCATAAGTTCTTCAAATTTATTTGGCTAGTTTTTTTCTAAAATAAACTTATAAGATGTCTAATTAAGCTCTAAGCTCCATAAGAGCCTTGAAGCTCTTTCAAAAAAGTACCATGCATCCATCTTTTTTCATAAACTCTTTTTAAATATATCTTTTCTTTGTAATTATAAGTATAAAAAGATCTTATTTATCAAACACATCAATATCTTATAAGATGTTGAAGAGATCTTATAAGTTATTTGATCCAAACACTTCTAGAGCTTATTTTAAAATAGGACCATACAACTTATAACCTCTAAAAATATTTTATAAGATGTTTTAAATAAGTTTAGTCAAACACCCTTTAAGTTTTGTTAAGATTTTTTATGGACCGCAAAATCCTTATTAAACCCATTTATTGTAACTATATATCATTATATCTTCAATTTTTCTATTTCCAATTTTTCTATTTGCTAGCTATTTAACTTTTAGTGATACATCACATATGATCCCAAAGATATTTAATTTGTACCTGCAAATTAACCTTGAAAAGAATTTGAGAAATCGAGTCTTAAGTCGTTGAGATAACAAATCTTCATGTCATTATTGGTTTATGCTTAATGATAAAAGCAACGCATTATATTATTATCTATGATACTTATATATTATGAATTAAATGAGCCACGTTTAAAGGCACAATCTCCTCTCCACATGAGCACAGGCTTACCAATTACTTCCTCCGTCCCGGCTTACCTGCCTAAGTTGACTGAGCACGGAGATTAAGAAAAAATAAATTTTGTGGAATCTTTGACTTTTTTAAAGGTGGAGATTGATAATGAAAATTTTAAGGGTGAAGATTGTGAGAGAAATTTGTCATTTATGGGACTGGCAGGTTAAGGTGGGACAAACTAAAATGACAAGTAGGCAGGTTAAGTTGGGACGGAAGTAGTAAATTATTAGAGGTGAGGTCAACGCCTAGACAGGTTTTGATGAAGCAATAAATGTGAAATAAGAATCAAAATTCCTGAGGGGAAAAACTTTGATCATGGAGATTTCAGTCTTCAGTAGCTTTGGTGATTTGGTTAGACACATACATATATTCAAGTCAAAAAGAAAATTGAATATTGATGAAATGAACATGTTGTTTTTTCCATTTACAGGAAATGGATGATCTAGTATTGTTGGATGAATATTCAGGTATGGTTGAGCTGGAATCTGAGATGAATGTTGAACGGTACTACTCATCGTCTCAAGTAATTGGTAATAATATTATTATGCCATTGAAGGAGCTGAAAAGCAGTGAAGCGGTGGGGTCTTCATCCGCACAGCCACGTCAGGATCGACATTGTTTAGCTGAGAGGAAGAGGAGAGAAAAGCTCACCCACAAATTTACAGCCTTATCTACTTTACTCCCTCGACTTAACAAGGTCACTCTTTTAATTCATACTTTGTAGCTATTTGGTAGCGTCGTTTCTTGCTACCAAATTAAATCGTGTATGAGAATACACTTAAACCTTACCGACTATCCTACTTAGTAGAATGGTAAATAAGGGTCGATCCCACAGGGAACGGCCGAACAGTTTTGATTATGATGTCAAACAGTTTATGATTAAGTTTGCAAGAAATAAATACTTAAGAAAGCAATAATGGGGGTTGATGGGAAACTAACAATCTATTAGTGACAATTTAAAGCAAATAGACACAATTAAAAGAAACAAGTACTCAAAAACACTAGAAGAGATCTTTTTAGGTTTTAGTTTTCAAATAGTAAAACAAGTCACCCTTGATCATGCTTCCCCTTGGTCTTGAACAATTGATGCAACTAATGTTAATGCCCGATTTAATTGTGATTTAAGCCCTATCTCAAGACTATTAACAAGCTCTAATAGCCTTGTTGTCCCTTAATCTTAGTTAATCAAAATAAGCTCTTCGACTAACCCTATTCAGTTTAACCGAATCCTCGAACAAGCTCTCTTAGATTCAATCACCAAAAGCATTAAACACTAGGACAACGAGATAAATTCAACATAAAACTCGAAAGCTCGGTTTTAGTGGTTGAACTTTGTGTTATCCCCAATAAATAATTATTGTTTGCTACTCGGGAATCGGAAATCCTACTGATAGTGAAAACAACTCAAGAACACACAACACCAAAGGAACTTTGAAAACGTATGAAGAAACTCTCTCTGTTCGGCCAGAGTTGTGGCCGAATTGAGCTTACGCAGAACAGGAATCAGAAATGAATCAAAACACAATTTTAACGTGGTTCGTTCAATGTGAACTACATCCACGGAGGCAAGGCACACCTCAATCCACTAAGAACTTCAATCAATTACAGAGAATTAGCTCAAGAAATGAAATGCCCAATTCTGAATGCAAATTAGGGCACACACACTCTATCTCTAAATACTCTCTCTAATCTAAAGTACAGGAGATAATGCTACAAAGTTATCTTCTCCTCAATGAGAGCTTTACAATGATATATGGATTGAAGCTCGAATGCAACTGGATAGGAAGTTATAACTGCAAGAAGTTACGCTGAGCTACAGGACAAATGTGACGGTTTTGCGTCGTCACAAACTGAAACTGCTTCGTCATAAACGACAGTTACACCACCTAACTCGAACCCGGTTTGCTCATGACCAGTCTGTCTTCTTGATGATAAAACCCGGTTTAAACCGCCGGTTCTCCACTCCCTAACTCCGGTTCCACATTCCCAACACACCATATTACAAAGTATAGGCTCACTTGATGAAATTGAACATTACCTCACAAATCTCCACCTCAATGAATCATGTGTGCCTCTTACTGCCTCACCACTGCCTTGTCTCCAATGCTCTTCATGACATTGCTCAAGCTGCAGCAGGCTCGAGCAATGCTCCACTTTGTTCCCAGGTACATCCTTAGTAAGAAAATCAGCAGGGTTATACAATGTGTGTACCTTCTTCACTTCCACAGAACCAGAATCAATGATATCCCTAGCAAAATGCAACCTAACATCAATGTGCTTTGACCTTTCATGAAATGCTTGGTGTTTCACAAGGTGTAGAGCACTTTGATTATCACAGTAAATCACCACACACTTTTGCTTGATGTCCAAATCTCTCAAAATTCCTTTAAGCCAGATTGCTTCTTTGATGGCTTCAGTGAGAGAGATATATTCTGCTTCAGTGGTTGAAAGTGCTACAACTGATTGTTGTACGCTGCTCCAGCTGATGGCTGTTCCAAATAAGGTGAACACAAATCCAGAAATAGATTTCCTAGTGTCTATGTTTGCTGCAAAATCAGAATCAGCAAACCCCTCCAATGCAACAGTGCTTCCATTCACTTTCTTCTCAAACTTCAGTGACAAGTTCACTGAACCCTTCAAATACCTCATCACATGCTTCAAAGCTTCCCAATGTTCAACACATGGGTTTGACATGACCCTGCTCACTAAAGAAACAGCATAGGCCAAGTCAGGCCTACTACAAATCATACCATACATGAGACATCCCACTCCACTAGCATAAGGAATATTGCTTATATGTATGACCTCCTCTTCAGTCTTTGGGCATTGTTCTTTGGTGAGTTTCTTCTGTAGATTAACTGGAGTGGTGAAAGGTTTGGATTCATGCATGTGGAACCTCTCCAAAACCTTCTGTAGATATTGCCTTTGAGATAACCAAAGAACTCCAACTTCTCTTTTCCTCAGAATGTCCATGCCCAAAATCTTCTTGGCATCTCCAAGATCTTTCATGTCAAATTCAGTGTTAAGTCTGTCCTTCAACCATTGTACACTCTTCTTGTTCTTGCTGGCAATTAGCATATCATCCACATACAAAAGAAGGAAGACTTTATCTTGCTTTGAACACTTGTTGAAGTAAACACAACTATCATAAAGACTTCTTACAAAGCCAACACTGATCATGAAGTCATTGAACCTCTTATTCCACTGTCTTGGACTTTGTTTGAGTCCATACAGTGACTTCTTCAGCAAACAATCTTTGTCTTCTTGTTCAGGAACTACAAAGCCTTCTGGCTGTTTCATATATATTTTCTCAATGAGTTCTCCATGTAAGAATGCTGTTTTTACATCTAGTTGTTGTAGTTCCATGTCCTCTTGAGTAACCTTTGATAAAAGCAACCTGATTGAGCAGTGCTTTACTACTGGAGAGAATACTTCATTAAAATCAATCCCTTCCCTTTGTGTAAAGCCCCTAGCCACCAATCTTGCTTTAAACCTCACTTGTTTGGATCCTGCAGTCTCTAACTTCTTTTTATATATCCATTTAGAACTCACAAGTTTCTGACCTTTTGGTTTATCCACCAATGTCCAGGTCTCATTCTTTTCCAGGGATTCCATCTCTTCAATCATTGCCTGAATCCAGTGTTCTCCTTCTTCACAATCTAGTGCTTCTTTAAAACTACTAGGCTCTTGTGATTCCAGGTCTTCAGCAACACTCAAGGCATAATAAACACTCCCTACTTGACCATAGAAGTCAGGTCTATTAATTGTTCTTCTAGGTCTGTCCCTTCCAATGCTATATTCTCTCACATTTTGTGGAGGTCTAGCTTGTTCTTCTTCTTCAGATGATGAATCACTATCTTGTAGATTCTCTTGTTGTTGAGATGTGTGATCATCTTCAGCAGGATGCTCCACCTGAATTGGTATCTCTTCAGTCTCTTTAGCACCATCAAGTTCTTCCTTAGACCCTGTTGAAGTATAAGCCATCACATTCTCATTAAACTTTACATCTGTACTTGTGATTATCTTCTGATTTCCCTTCTCTAGACACCACAATCTGTAGCCCTTTATTCCATCTTGATATCCAAGAAATACACATCTTAGAGCTCTTGCATCTAACTTGTCTTGCTTGACATGGACAAAAGCAAGACAACCAAACACCCTTAAACCTTCATAACTTGGTTTCTGTCCACTCCACACCTCTTCAGGTGTTTTGAATCCAATCACTGATGAGGGTGACCTGTTAATGAGATAACATGCTGTAGCAATGGTTTCACCCCAAAATACCTTTGGCAACCCAGCGTCCAACAGCATACACCTTACTCTTTCAAGAAGAGTCCTATTAAGCCTCTCAGCAACCCCATTCTGTTGAGGATTCATTGGGACAGTCCTATGTCTCTTGATTCCTCTTTCTTCGCAGAAGTTTGTGAACTCAGTTGAGAGGTATTCCAATCCATTATCAGTCCTAAGGTGCTTCAGTTTCTTTCCTTTGACATTTTCCAGTTGAATCAACCATGTTTTAAACTTATGAAAAGCATCACTCTTATTCTTCATCAACATGATCCACACCTTTCTACTGTAATCATCAATCAAAGACATGAAATACCTTGCTCCAACATGAGTCTCTGTCCTTGCAGGACCCCATATGTCAGAGTGGACATAATCTAATGGCTCTTGAGTTGTGTGAACACCCTTTCCATAGGGCAGCTTCTTGGACTTGCCCAAAGCACACTGATCACAAAACTCCAGGTTTTGATTTCCCATGTTTCCAATTACACCACTTCTTGACAGTTCCTTCAACCCTTTCTCTCCTATGTGTCCAAGCCTCTTGTGCCATTTAACAAGCTCAGAACTGCTCAAGACCATATCAACACTCCCAACAACAGGTGAACCAATCAAGATAAACAACCCATTATGCTGTCTACCTTTAATTACCACTTTATCATGTTTAGTGATATGCAAGAAGCCATCCACTGAGCTAAACTGACAACCACTAGTTACCAAAGAACCAAGAGATAGAAGATTTCTTTTAAGGCTAGGAACATATCTTACATTAGAGATGATTCTGACCACACCATCAAACATTCTTATGCTCACTGATCCAATTCCTTTGACCTTGCATGATTGGTCATTGCCCAGGAGAACATTTCCACCATCTTCTCTCTTCAATTCATCAAACCATGACTGGTGTGGACACATATGAAAAGGAGCAGCCTGTGTCCAAGACCCATTCCTTCACCATTCTTGTTTCAGTAACATTCAATAGCTCTGGAGGATCTTCTTGAAGGTCAATGGCAGAAGCTTCTGCCCCTTGGTTTCCACCTTTCTTGTTTCTTTTAGGATAATCCTTCTTCAAGTGACCAGGCTGCTTGCACTTGAAGCATTTCCTCTTCTCAACCCATTCATTTCCCTTCTTTGGATTAGAATCTCCCGCTTTGGAGTCCTTAGAATTCTGTCCCTTCTTCCCTTGCCAAGGTTTCTTGAATTTAACATTCAAACCTTCTCCAGATTGCACCATGCCTTTATCATCTTGAGTCTGGAAGCATTTAGACCTCAGAGCCTTCACTATCCCATCATAAGATAGCTGCTCATCTCTCCAATACATCAAGGCATCCTTAAAACTTTCCATGGATTTTGGAAGAATGTTTAAAACCATCAATGCTTTATCATCCTCCTCCATTTTCACATCCAGGTCTTCCAATTCCTCAACCATCTTAATAAACTCATCAAGTTGATCAGAAATTACCTTATCTTCAGTGATCTTGAAGGCCAACATCTTCTGCTTTAAGAACAGCTTGTTGGAAACTGACTTAGATTGATACAAATCTTCCAACCTCTTCCATGCTTCTAAGGAACTCTTGCATCTTGAGACCTCTCTTAGCGGTTTATCCCCCAAACACAGAAAGATAAGACTGAGGGCTTTCTTATCCACGGATCCAAACTTGGGTTTCTCACTGGCTTCCCAAGAATCAAGAGGTATCAAAGCAAGATCAAGGCCATTGTGAACCAAAACTGCATTCATCTTGATCTTCCACAGTGTGAAATCATTTCTCCCTGTAAACTTCTCAAAGTCCATCTTCATACCAGCCATTCCTTCCCTTCTTCAAGCTGTGAGAGTTGTTTCCCACAGACGGCGCCACTTGTTAGTGAAAACAACTCAAGAACACACAACACCAAAGGAACTTTGAAAACGTATGAAAAAACTCTCTCTGTTCGGCCAGAGTTGTGGCCGAATTGAGCTTACGCAGAACAGGAATCAGAAATGAATCAAAACACAGTTTTAACGTGGTTCGTTCAATATGAACTACATCCACGGAGGCAAGGCACACCTCAATCCACTAAGAACTTCAATCAATTACAGAGAATTAGCTCAAGAAATGAAATGCCCAATTCTGAATGCAAATTAGGGCACGCACACTCTATCTCTAAATACTCTCTCTAATCTAAAGTACAGGAGATAATGCTACAAAGTTATCTTCTCCTCAATGAGAGCTTTACAATGATATATGGATTGAAGCTCGAATGCAACTGGATAGGAAGTTATAACTGCAAGAAGTTACGCTGAGCTACAGGACAAATGTGACGATTTTGCATCGTCACAAACTGAAACTGCATCGTCACAAATGACAGTTACACCACCTAACTCGAACCCGGTTTGCTCATGACCAGTCTGTCTTCTTGATGATAAAACCCGGTTTAAACCGCCGGTTCTCCGCTCCCTAACTCCGGTTCCACATTCCCAACACACCATATTACAAAGTATAGGCTCACTTGATGAAATTGAACATTACCTCACACCTACAATTATGGATAGTAATCTCCTATTCTAGCAACACATTCACAAATCCCTTAAAGGGTGATCAAACCAATAATCAATTCATAAATGTGAATAAACAAGAGCAAATAACACAAAACACTTAAATACAAAATAATCTCGGTAACATTAACCGTAATAATCACATCAATGTCTCGACTCAAGGTTCCACAATGATCAAGGATGAACTAAGGGTGCTAGCCACCCATATTAACTAATACAATCAGAAAATAAATGGAAAAATGAAGAAACATGATACTGATATGGATGATTCCAAAGATGTCAATTGGAGAAGATGATCCTTCAATCCCTTGTCCAATCTCCTTCCTTGGTGGCTGAAATGTGATCTCCAAGTATCCAAAAGTACTCCAAAAGTTATCCAAAGTTAGGTTAAATTCGAATGGGATGATATATATATAAAGGGAGAAAGTGCTAGACAAAAATAGGCAAAAACGTATTCAGGATTTTAAAACAGGGTAGTGAATCTAGGCCGAGACGGAAGTGTGTCTCGGCCGAGACGTGAAAAAGGGTTTTCAGGAATTTTGGGTCGAAAGTTGATCTCGGCCGAGATTGGGTTGCATCTTGGCCGAGACGTGAAAAAAAGGAAATTAGGGCTTTTTGGGATTTGACTCATCTCGGCCGAGATCGGATTGTATCTCGGCCGAGATCTTCATCTTTGATATTCTTCAAGAATTCCCTGGAGACTCATCTCGGCCGAGATTGGATTGAATCTCGGCCGAGATCTTCAATCTTGCAAAACTCTAGAAAATCCCTGGAGGCTCATCTCGGGCGAGATGCTCGGCCGAGATCTTCAGTCTTGCAAAACTTCACAAAAACCCTGGAGGCTCATCTCGGCCGAGATTAACATCCTATCTCGGCCGAGATCTTCGGTTGGCTCTTCCTTTCTTGCCTCGATCGATCACTCGACTCCTCGGTCGTTTAATCTTCGATCTCGACCCTTTTTACACCTGTCTTAATACAAAAATAGCTCAAACACATTATTTTGCCCATTAGAATATAAAAGCACTAAATACACATAATTATGCACGTTATTGACACTAAAATGACACTAAAAGTGCGTGCACGGAACACGTGTACCAAATCTGCCCAAACTTAATACTTGTTCGTCCCGAACAATAAAGAGAAAGACAAAAGAACACGTGTTTAGGGCAAAGTTTAGTGGCATTTGATTTCAGAATTTTCATGAAAAAGAGTAAGAGATCATGATAAAAGTGAGCATGTGTGATAGACTAGACCCACTACTCTCGAGACAAAACACTCTAAACTTAAGATCCTCACATGGTGAGTGTAACTCTCGACTCTCAAGTGTATCAAAAGGGAAGTGTATACGCTCACATTGAAATGCATAAAATGCCTACCATAAGCTTGCCAATCATCTAAACTTCGATGTATACCGGCATGTGTGACAAAGAATCAAAAAGGTCTTTAATAGGTTGTAATGTTGGCTTGGGGTAAGGTGGGATAATTTTGGGTAGAAGTGACTATAAAACGGACTAAATGAGTCGTGCACTACCCATCTACCCCTCAAACAATGGTCACTCTACCTCACTCTTTACTTCCTTAGTAAACCAATCCCAAAAATTGATTTCTTCACCTTACCACAAAGTCTACAACCTAAATGCTTTCTCAATTCTCCCTTGATGTGTATTTTCTTTTGAATTTCTACAACTTTGAGAACATCTATCAAAAGGCATTTACATTACTAGTCTCTCCAAATCAAAAGTAACAAATGATTATATACAACTAACTTTTTCTTTTGTTTTTCTGAATTTTCGACTTTTTTTTTTTTTTTTTTTTTTTTTTTACACACAAACAAACATTGGAGAGGACTAGTATTCTCGATTCTTTTCCTATTGTTTCAATTCCTTTCACCCTTCAATATTCCCAATACTTCACCCTTTTCAATCCCAAATTACCCGATTACCTTCCAACCACCTCCCTCATACTCAAATAGTCCAATTAGGTTCAAAGGCTAATCGAAAGGGTTTCGGCTTGTAGAATTGGGCTGTCAAACAAGAGGCTAAAAGCTCAAGGGGCTCAACTAGAGACAATATCAAATTAGGTAAAAAAGATGTGTTTTCAAGCTTGAAAGTAGGCTCAAATCAAGGATTGCCTCAGATCATTTTCAATGTCACACAATGCACCGACTCATGCAAAATAGAGAATCAAGGCAAGTTCTAGAGACAACTAAATGCACTCAATGAATTTCACACCGAAAGAAAGTTTACATTACTCCAAAGATGGGAGTATTTTCTAAAGCTCAAAAACTCACTTGGTTGCAATTTTGATCAAAAGTTTTGAATGTATGTTCAATTTTGTTTCAAAAGTCTATCATGCTCTACCATGTGCTTCTTTCAAAGATATTTGTCAAAAAATTTCATCATTAATCAATGCCACATTTTCTTGTCCTAAACTTCATCTAATTGCTTTCTCGAGCTGCCAATTTGTACTAATCCCACCCCCTCCCCAAACTTAGTTGCAAACTTAGTTTGTGGAAAAAGAGGAGTACAATTTGGTGGCTCGCCGAACTTAACCATTTTATTACATGTTTATTCACAAACATTAAGTAGATGAACTACTTTATTAAAAATCCTACTCCTACAACAATAAAGGGAAAATGTGTGTGTACTTATCAACACAAACAAAAAATTTGACTTTAAGGCACCCAATGATTATTCAAAAATCCGAAATAGCCAAATGCATATGTAATGATATTACCAACCAAGGCTAATAAAAAAATGACAATGGCTCACAGGCCGGCAATATTACCAAGAATACAAATGGACACATATCACAAAAGCAATCAATATACAAATCATATTGGCACACATGCCATCACAAGAAATCCAACAAGCAAGTCATGTCAAATGGCTCACAGGCCAACAGTAAAGATAATGAAAGAAGAAAAACGGGGGGTAGGGGGTTTCGAGCAACCAAAATGGTCTTATCTTTTTGTTTTCCCCCAAACTTAGTTTTTCAACTAAGTTTGGGACAAAAAGGTAAGACTTCTCGGTCGCTCTACTCACAGCGAGCGGGAAGGTCGGGGGCTCGAGCCGGTGAAACATCCTTTTATTGACTTGAAAAGGTCGAGAATCTTGGTCTGATTTTCTTGGATAGTTTCCTTGATTCCTCTCAGCTCAGCTCCAATAGATGCTCGTAGCTCCACCAATTCGGCTCTGACGCCTTTGATCTCGTCCCCCATGGCCGACATTAAGCCCTCTTGTCGTTCCTGGAACTCAGATTGAGTTAGAATGGCAGTAGATGATCTTTTTCTTGACGGCTGCGCTGGTTGGCTACTTCCTTCCCCTTCAACCCCTACGCTCCGAACCCGTGCCACCGGATGTGGCTTTTTAGCACGCTTGAATTTGGTCAGTTCTTCCCGGTTTGGCTCCAAGGAGGCATTGAGGTGTGCCTCGGAGCTCAGTTCCAAATTCATCGTACTTGCCAGGTTGGTGATGTAAGTCAGTCCGGGGTTGGGTAAGCGGAGGTAAGGTCCCTTGTTTTGGAGAACGTAAGGGACAGCCGGACCCGAGATGCCCTCTTTGTACACAAGCATGGCGATGCGCATGTTCTCCATCTCCTCCCAATCCAAATAATAATAAGTGGTGATCGGTGTGTACTCTGGAAGGGGAACATTGTAGTGCTCGAGTATAGGGGTTATCAACGCCCCACAATAGATTGGGTCGGGCATTTTCGTTTCTCTTTTTCTCTCCGTCCTCAATTCTTTCACTATCTTCTGAAAACATGATACTAAATCCTGTTGGAAGTTCCTCTCCTTTCTATCCACGATGGCCCAAAGAATCTCCATCTCGTATAAGCGGGGAGAGCTGATTTCTTTCCGTCCACATATGGTGGAGCTCAACAGCTTCTGTAGATACTTCACCACGGGACTTCGAATGGAAGTAAGTCTGGAGCCTCTAGGATCGTAGGCTTGAGGTGCAACTATTCCAGGGGCGGCAGTGATTTGCTCCCAGAATTGTTGCACATTGAACTGTTTCAACACCTCACGATCATCATAGGCTGGAGTCTTGAAACCATATATGCTTTTCAAACGGTCGTGGCGGAGTATCTTTTCTTCATTTAGAAGCTGGAATTTGAAATGATGAACTGTAGAGCCGGAATTTGTCTCCTCCTCGATCTCGAGTGTGCTGAAAAATTCGAGCACAAATTTGAGGAAGGTTGGTCGGGGTGCTAGGCACTGAACTAGACCTGCCACGTCTAACAGCTCCAGAATGTTTTGCCGGATTCCCATGGCGTCCAAGATTTTGGGATCGCCATATCGGGTTGCTGACACCCCCCTCTTCATCAATTTATCAAAACGTTTTCGTTGCTCCTCTGTTGTCAGTACTATGTCAAAATCGATGGGCTTTGTGGATTTGTCAGTGGAAGTCGGTGGGACTTCCGGTGGAGGAACCTCCGGAGTAGGCTCAACAGCCTTCTCCTTACCCTTGGCTTGGCTTCTTCGGATTTTTTGCGTGACTCTTCGGCCAGAAGTGCCTTCTTGGGTGTTGCCTTTTGTGAGTTTCGGACGTACCATAGGTACCTAAAATCAACAATTCAACCATAAAAAACTTGTGGCAAAATAACTAGTTCAAGTGCAAGTAAGAGATTCCTAGGTTCACTTGAATCCGACTATATCTCTAACAAAAACAAGGAAAAATGTATCAACCATGCAATGAGAACCAAATCATATTCAAATAAGGTCAACATTACGATAATATCAACAATTAGTCTTAAAAATCAGAGAATATTGTCAAATTTAGCTAACCTAAGCACAAAAGTTTAACGCCTAGCACGTATTTGATAATATGCCACAATGAATTTAGCCTTTTCAAGAACTCACAAGATTATACTCAACAATCCACCCACTCCATCATTAGGCAAACATACGAACTATCAATCAATTTTATCATTTAAATGCATAACACTTATCACATGGCAAAAAAATCACTACAAGTACTTGTATGTATAACCAAGTTCAATGAAAATGCATAGAAACGTAAAATTAACTCTCAATCTCAACAATGTATACAATAATATGCAATAATAAATCGAAAGGGGGAGATAGCCGTACTTACCAGTTGAGTTTAACCGAAAAAATTTTGAATTTGGGTTGCTCGCGCCCTTTTTGAATCGACCTCAAATGTGCTCCAAATCCAAATATTTTCGAAGGAGAGTTGGTGTGGTGATGTAAGTGAGGTGTGGTGTGAATTTTAGAGGTGGAAATCGAGTGCAAGGGTGATTATTGGAGTAGTGTGTGCGTGAGTGTGTGAAAATCGCAAATTTGGGGAAGAACTGACCTAGTTTTTGCGCAGGGATTTATACCTGTTTTCCATCTCGGCCGAGATTCGGATTTGGGCTCTGTGTCTCGGCCGAGATCCGTTCTACGCTTTCAGGAAAATTTGACCCGGCAAGGGATCTCGACCGAGATTCTGTAATGTCTCGGCCGAGATGAAGTCTCAGCATTTTTACCCCCATTCTGGACAACCCCGTCTCGGCCGAGATGCATGTATGTCTCGGCCGAGATTGCTCTTTAGCAAATTTGCTTCCATTCTGGACAACCCCGTCTCGGCCTAGATTCGGTCGTGTCTCGGCCGAGATGATCTTCCAGTGAAATTTGGCTCAATTTCCATTCAAACCCGTCTCGGCCGAGATGCATGTATGTCTCGGCCGAGATTTGCTTCCAGAGAAATTTCTTCATTTTGGGCCTTTCTAAATCTCGGCCGAGATAATGTAATGTCTCGGCCGAGATTATCTCCCAGCGAATTTTTCAGATTTTGGCATCTTTGGATCTCGGCCGAGATGAGACATGTGTCTCGGCCGAGAAGGTCTTCCAGGGAAAAATTGGCCTTTTCACTCACATGGAGTCTCGGCCGAGATTTCTTCTGTGTCTCGGCCGAGATGGTTCTCCCCTGCATTTTTCCACCTTTTTGGTGTCCTTCACCCCCATTCTACACCATGTCTTGGCTTGAATTTGCTTGTTTGGTACCTGCACACATTTTAACTAAAACGATTTAAAATATGTAAATAATAGTAAAACTACTAAGCTATGAATTTAAAATACGAGAAAACGAGTAAACGCCGGGTTGCCTCCCGACAAGCGCCTTTGTTTAACGTCGTTGGCTCGACGGACGCTTTTTCAGTTTGGTGGTGAGTCTTCCACTCTTTCTTCTTCACCGGAGCTTTCTTGAATATGCTCTAGATAAGGCTTGAGAAGATGCCCATTGACCTTGAAGATTTTTCCGGTTTTACCACTTTCAATTTCGATGGCTTCATGATCGAACACCTTAGTGACAACAAAGGGTCCTATCCATCTCGAACGGAGCTTGCCCGGAAATAACTTCAACCGAGAGTGATATAATAGCACTTTCTCCCCAACCACAAACGTTTTCCGGGTAATTCTCGAGTCATGAAAAGCCTTCGTTTTCTCCTTGTAGATCATGGCATTTTCAAAGGCTTCATTCCGAATTTCTTCGAGCTCTTGCAATTGGAGCTTTTGGTGTACACCGGCTTCATCAAGGTTCATGTTGCATCTCCGAATAGCCCAGTAGGCTCTATGTTCAAGTTCCACCGGGAGATGGCATTGCTTTCCATAAATGAGTCGAAAAGGAGACATACCAATTGGAGTTTTATAGGCAGTCCTATACGCCCATAATGCATCATTAAGCCTCAAACTCCAATCCTTGCGATTTGGTTGCACAGTCTTCTCCAATATCAACTTGATTTCCCGATTCGAAGTTTCGGCTTGCCCATTGGTTTGTGGATGATAAGGCGTCGAAACTTTGTGCAATACAGCATATTTCTTCAGCAATGCGTCGATTGTTCGGTTGCAAAAGTGTGTGCCTCTATCACTTATAATGGCTTTTGGTATCCCAAACCGAGCAAAAATGTTGGATTGGACGAACTCGGCCACAACTTTAGAGTCATTGGTTCGGGTTGCTTTTGCCTCCACCCACTTGGACACATAGTCAACAGCCAACAATATGTACAAATTCCCATAAGACAAGGGAAACGGTCCCATGAAGTCCATACCCCAAACATAAAAAATTTCACAGACTACAATCGGGTTTTGGGGCATTTGATTTCTTTGAGAGACATTTCCCGTCTTTTGACAGTTGTCACAGGACTTGCAAAAAGCAAGGGCATCTCTAAATATGGTGGGCCAAAACAGTCCACTCTCAAGCACTTTGTATGCCGTCCTCTTCGGCCCGAAGTGGCCTCCACAAGCATGTGAGTGGCAAAAATTCAACACCGACTGCACTTCGTCTTCGGGAATGCATCTCCTGATTACTTGATCTGACCCATATTTCCACAGGTATGGATCATCCCAAACAAAATGCTTCGACTCACTCTTCAACCTATCCTTCTGCGGCTTACTCATCCCAATAGGAAATCTTTTGGACACCAAATAATTCACCATGTTGGCATACCAAGGGACTTTTGTGCTTGTCATGGCTAGCAATTGCTCATCTGGAAAGCTCTCCTTCAAGGGCATTTCGTCCTCCTTTTGTATCAAACGGCTTAAATGATCCGCCACCCAATTTTCCTTTCCCTTCTTGTCTCTGATTTCCAAATCAAATTCCTGAAGTAGCAAAATCCATCTGATGAGTCTTGGTTTAGCTTCCTTCTTTGATAATAGAAACCGAAGAGCTGCATGATCAGAAAAAACGATAATCTTAGTACCAAGCAGATATGACCTAAACTTTTCTAAAGCAAAAACTATGGCCAAGAGTTCTTTTTCTGTGGTGGTGTAGTTTGCTTGTGCCGGATTTAGGGTCCTTGAGGCGTAGTAGATCGCATGGGCTTCTTTTTCCTTCCGTTGCCCCAATACAGCTCCCACTGCATAGTTGCTTGCATCACACATTATCTCGAACGGCAGTGTCCAATCCGGAGGTTAGATGATGGGGGGCGATGTAAGGGCCTCCTTGAGCTGATCCAAGGCCATCTTGCAATCGGTTGACATCTCAAATTCAACGTCCTTTTGCAATAGCCGACACAGAGGGGCAGAGATCTTTGAAAAATCCTTAATGAAACGCCTATAGAATCCTGCATGGCCAAGAAACGATCGAACTTCCCGCACAGTTGCGGGGTAAGGCAAAGCAACAATAAGATCAACTTTAGACCTATCAACCTCAATCCCTTTTGATGAAATTATATGCCCAAGAACGATGCCTTGCTCAACCATAAAATGACATTTCTCCCAATTCAAAACAAGATTTGTTTCTATGCACCTTTTTAGAATTTTAGCAAGATTATCAAGGCATTTTTTGAAAGACTCACCATACACACTAAAATCATCCATGAAAACTTCAATAATATTCCCAACATATTCGGAAAAAATACTTACCATGCACCTTTGAAAGGTGGCCGGGGCATTGCATAGCCCAAATGGCATCCTCCTCCATGCAAAAGTACCGAAAGGGCATGTGAAAGTGGTCTTCTCTTGATCTTCTGGAGAGATGGCTATTTGAAAGTATCCAGAGTATCCATCCAAGAAGCAATAGAAGGAATGCCCGGCCAATCTCTCTAGCATTTGGTCAATGAATGCAAAAGGAAAATGATCTTTGCGGGTCATGGCATTTAGCTTGCGGTAATCGATGCACACTCGCCATCCGGTTTGCAAGAGGGTGGGAACCATTTTTCCGTCTTTGTTCTCCACCACCGTCACTCCCGACTTTTTGGGCACGACCTGTGTTGGGCTCACATATTTGCTATCCGATATTGGGTAAATAATCCCAACATCGAGTAGCTTGATGATCTCCGTCTTTACCACCTCCATCATAGGTGGGTTAAGCCGCCTTTGGGGTTCCCGACTTTGTTTGGCATTATCCTCCAACAATATCCGGTGCATGCATAGAGATGGACTAATGCCTTTGATATCAGCAATAGTCCACCCTATAGCTTCTTTGTTAACCTTGAGGACCCCGATCAATGCTTGTTCTTGAGTGGATGTGAGCTTTGATGAGATAATCACCGGTAGGGTTTCGTCCTCCCCAAGATATGCATATTTGAGATGGGGGGGAAGGGCTTTGAGCTCAATGGTTGGCGCCTTGATGGTGGAAGGTAGCAGCTTTTCTTGAGGTTCAGGCAAAGGTAAGAATTTGGGAAAGGGCTTGGTTCGGAAAGGCTTGGATGATTTCGATTGTTCCACTATCCCCACAAACTCTTTCTTGGTGTCCATTGGCTCTATCTTCTCTAGATCGCCCGCCAATTCAATTGCTTCTTCATCCCTACAATAGCACTCAAACACTTCCTCCACAAGGGGATCAATAACATCAATGACATCAATAGAATAAACACTATGCAATTCCTCAGGATATTTCATTGAATCAAAAATATTGAATTGCACCACTTGGCCAGCAAATTCCATGCTAAGAGTTCCCTCTCGCACGTCAATCTTTGTTTGGGAGGTATTCAAGAACGGCCTCCCAAGCAAGATTGGAGTGGAATCGGGCGAATTTCCATGCATGTCGAGTACATAGAAATCTGCTGGAAAGATGAGGTTATCCACCTCAACTATCACTTCCTCAATCACCCCATCCGGAAATAAGGTGCTTCGGTCCGCCAGTTGGATGACTACCCTCGTGTCTTTCAGTGGACCCAAGTTCAAGTTATTGAAAATAGAACGGGGCATCACATTGATCGATGCCCCCAAATCAAGCATAGCTCTCTCAATCAAACAATTACCGATCTTACACGGGATGGTGAGCATCCCCGGGTCCTTGCATTTCTGTGGCATCTTCTTCTGAAAAACCGCCGAGATGTTTTCTCCCATGAAGACTTTCTCATTCCCATGTAGACGCCTTTTGTTGGTGCATAAATCTTTCAAAAACTTTGCGTACCGCGGAATCTGTTTTACGGCGTCCATCAAAGGAATACTGATTTCCACCTTCCTGAATACCTCCATTATCTCCTTGTCTCTATTTTTGTCGGGAATCTTCTTCATTTGACTCGGAAACGGAAGTGGGGGCATTTCAGAATTTTTGTTGGATTTCAGGGAATCTCGGCCGAGATCTTTATGTGTCTCGGCCGAGACAGGTGGGCAGAGAATTCTGTCTTCTGGACGATGTGAGACATCTCGGCCGAGATCCTGATATGTCTCGGCCGAGATTTCCTGTTTTGCACCCTCCCTTTCACTTTCAACTCTACTTGCTCCTTCATTTGACTTCCCCTTTTCAAGGACCTTCCTGCTTCTCAAAATCCCCACACTGACATTCTCAATTTCACTTTGTGGAGAGTATTTCATGGTAGGAAAAGGCAATAGGTGGTCGGGGAAGCAAGCAGCTAATGCCTCCTTTTGCTTACGCAACTCCTTGGCAATCTTCCACTTAGGTGTCCGAACTTTACTTTCAACCACATGGGAAGTCTCTTCTTTCCTCGTACCATCATCCACATCCTCAGTCTTTCCTTGTGAAGTATACCCGGGCTTTTCAGGCTCTCCAAGTAACTCCTCATTCATAACAGCTATGGCACTCACATTTTTCGGGTTGACTTCCGGTTGAGCCGGTAATCTCCCTCCTTGTGCATTTTCTAAACGAGAAACCGCCGATGCTATTTGACTGACTTGATTTTCGATACTCTGAAACCTAGAGCTTGATTCCTTCTGTAATTGGAGCGTATTAGTGGCTAGGCTTTTCACTATATCAAAAAGAGAAGGATCACAAGGTACCTGCTCGGGTTGCTGTCTCTGCTGGAACATTCCCCTAGTAAAAGGGGGTTGGTTTTGCCCACTGTGATCACCTTGTTGATTATTGCTCGGATTCTGATTGCCATATTTGAAGTTCGGATGGTCCCTCCAACCCGGGTTGTATGATTGTGAATACGGATCATACTTCCTCCCGGATGAGTTGGGATTAAAATTGTGAACCTCGTTGGCATGGGCTTCCATTTCTTCTCCGAGAACCGGGCAAGTGTCAGTGGAATGCTCAGTGACTTGGCAAATTCTGCAAGGCTTGGAAGTAGGTGTGCCACCCGAGATTACCTTCTTCACCAAGTCGGTTAGTTGGTCTAACCTCTCTTCAACAGTCGAGTCTATCACATCTTTGACCCGTCTCACCGGCTCTCTGCATCCAAACTGTTGAGTATTACCAGCTATTTTGGATATCAGTGCTCGAGCCTCAGTAGGCGTCTTATCAGATAAAACCCCTCCACTCGCTGAATCAATCATATTTCTGTCTGCCAGGCAAAGTCCTTCATACCAATATTGAATCAGCAGTTGTGGAGTGATTTGATGTGGAGGGCAACTTCCAACAAGTCTTTTGAAACGTTCCCAATACTCATATAATGTTTCACCTTGCATCTGCCTCACTCCACTGATTTCCTTTCGAATGGTGGTGGCTCGAGAAGCTGGGAAGAATTTTTTGAGGAATTGGGTTTCCATCTGCTCCCAGGTGGTGATTGATCCGGATGGAAGATAGTATAGCCAATCCCGAGCAAGATCCTTCAAGGAGAATGGGAATGCTCGAAGTTTTATCTGTTCTTCCGTCACCCTTGATGGCTTCATACTTGAACAAACCACATGGAACTCCTTGAGGTGCTTATGAGGGTCCTCTCCGGACAATCCATGAAAGGAAGGTAGTAGGTGGATGAGTCCGGATTTCAACTCGAAAGCCGTGTCGTTTCCTATGGCTGGGAAGGTGATGCACAAGGGCTTTTGAGCAACCCTAGTGTTAGCCAACTCCTTCATCGTTCTTTCCTGACCTTGATCCTCAGCCATTTCTTCCAAGTTAATAATTTCTTCACCCCCTAAATTCAGCACTTCAATTCTTTCTCGGACTTGCTCCAAATCTCGAGCTTTCCTTCTCAATTCACGTTCACGTTCCTTAATATCCGGTTCAAATAGCAATCCTTTTTCTCCTTGCGAACGCAAGAACATTCACTACAAGCAAACAAAAGTAAGGAAACAAAGTGAGATTATGAAATTACTAAGCTAAACAAGAAGATAACTATATATGTAATTAATCATAATGCTTATCAACAAATCAACTCTATTCTAATCACCGTTCCCCGGCAACGGTGCCAAAATTTGGTAGCGTCATTTCTTGCTACCAAATTAAATCGTGTATGAGAATACACTTAAACCTTACCGACTATCCTACTTAGTAGAATGGTAAATAAGGGTCGATCCCACAGGGAACGGCCGAACAGTTTTGATTATGATGTCAAACAGTTTATGATTAAGTTTGCAAGAAATAAATACTTAAGAAAGCAATAATGTGGGGTTGATGGGAAACTAACAATCTATTAGTGACAATTTAAAGCAAATAGACACAATTAAAAGAAACAAGTACTCAAAAACACTAGAAGAGATCTTTTTCGGTTTTAGTTTTCAAATAGTAAAACAAGTCACCCTTGATCATGCTTCCCCTTGGTCTTGAACAATTGATGCAACTAATGTTAATGCCCGATTTAATTGTAATTTAAGCCCTTATCTCAAGACTATTAACAAGCTCTAATAGCCTTGCTGTCCCTTAATCTTAGTTAATCAAAATAAGCTCTTCAACTAACCCTATTCAGTTTAACCGAATCCTCGAACAAGCTCTCTTAGATTCAATCACCAAAAGCATTAAACACTAGGACAACGAGATAAATTCAACATAAAACTCGAAAGCTCGGTTTTAGTGGTTGAACTTTGTGTTATCCCCAATAAGTAATTATTGTTTGCTACTCGGGAATCGGAAATCCTACAATTACGGATAGTAATCTCCTATTCTAGCAACACATTCACAAAACCCTTAAAGGGTGATCAAACCAATAATCAATTCATAAATGTGAATCAACAAGAGCAAATAACACAAAACACTTAAATACACAATAATCTCGGTAACATTAACCGTAATAATCACATCAATGTCTCGACTCAAGGTTCCACAATGATCAAGGATGAACTAAGGGTGCTAGCCACCCATATTAACTAATACAATCAGAAAATAAATGGAAAAATGAAGAAACATGATACTGATATGGATGAATCCAAAGATGTCAATTGGAGAAGATGATCCTTCAATCCCTTGTCCAATCTCCTTCCTTGGTGGCTGAAATGTGCTCTCCAAGTATCCAAAAGTACTCCAAAAGTTATCCAAAGTTAGGTTAAATTCGAATGGGATGATATATATATAAAGGGAGAAAGTGCTAGACAAAAATAGGCAAAAACGTATTCAGGATTTTAAAACAGGGTAGTGAATCTCGGCCGAGACGGAAGTGTGTCTCGGCCGAGACATGAAAAAGGGTTTTCAGGAATTTTGGGTCGAAAGTTGATCTCGGCCGAGATTGGGTTGCATCTCGGCCGAGACGTGAAAAAAAAGAAATTAGGGCTTTTTGGGATTTGACTCATCTCGGCCGAGATCGGATTGTATCTCGGCCGAGATCTTCATCTTTGATATTCTTCAAGAATTCCCTGGAGACTCATCTCGGCCGAGATTGGATTGAATCTCGGCCGAGATCTTCAATCTTGCAAAACTCTAGAAAATCCCTGGAGGCTCATCTCGGGCGAGATTAACATCCTGTCTCGCCCGAGATCTTCAGTCTTGCAAAACTTCACAAAAACCCTGGAGGCTCATCTCGGCCGAGATTAACATCCTGTCTCGGCCGAGATCTTCAGTTGGCTCTTCCTTTCTTGCCTCGATCGATCACTCGACTCCTCGGTCGTTTAATCTTCGATTTCGACCCTTTTTACACCTGTCTTAATACAAAAATAGCTCAAACGCATTATTTTGCCCATTAGAATATAAAAGCACTAAATACACATAATTATGCACGTTATTGACACTAAAATGACACTAAAAGTGCCCTAAAGTGCGTGCATGGAACACGTGTACCACTATTCAACCTGCTCTTCTAAACTTGTCACTCTCGTCTGCCATTGCATCCAGATGGACAAGCTTACTGTTCTTGGAGATACTATTGACTACATGAAACAACTGCACCAAAAAGTGACGACCCTGGAGGACCAAATTAACAAAACCACCATGGAATCTCTGGTATTCAAAGCCAACAAAAATGACAAATCTTCTTCAAACACACTTCCAGAAATTGACAAGGGTCTGTAATAAGGAAGTCCTCATCAGTATTCACTGTCACAAAACCAAAGGAGTATTTGAAAAGATTGTTTCCGAAATTCACAAGTTGCATTTATCAGTTGTCAACACCAGCGTTATGACTTATGGACATTCTACTCTCAATGTCACACTAATTGCTCAGGTATATTTTTCCTTATGTCAAGCTTTATTTATCCAAAATTAAATAAGACCGTCAAATTATTTTTATCGTAAAAAATATTACTTTGAATATTAATATTTATACAAAAGTAAACGTTTTCAAAAAGTACATTTTTTTGTCATAAAAGTAACTCCTATGGTATCATCGTTGGCTTGTCTTTCAACCAATTAGACCAGAAGGTTCATATTTATTTGTGTAAAATGTGTTAACTACATGAACTTCTTGTTAATTTCAGCTGGGGAAGAATGAAGAACTCACCATGAGCGTAGAACAACTTGTGAAGAATTTATGTGGTGTTCTCAGATAGCAATATGCATATATGCAAATTTTCCATTTTTTCTTTTGTTTGGAAAATAGTTTATAATTCAAGCTGTATAAGATGCCCTTTTTTTAGGGAATAGTTGTATATGATGCTAATTCACCTTCTTTTCGGCAGTTCAGATTTTCTACAACCAGAAATGCAACATCTTCTACAATAAGGGTTTAATTGCATGACACATAATAAAACATTGCTAATGCAATATTGATGTCATATTATACATATGTCATATAAGTAAACACTTGTTATAGGAAATGTTACACTCCTCATTGTGGACGATCTCATACCTTTTTTCAGTGCTTTCAAAATGTATGAAATTAACTTGTATGTCCGCATTTTGAATTTGGAGTTTTGGGGCCTAAATAATTACCATCTCATCTCATGTTAAATAACTAAAGGCCCAAGGGGTTTTGGAGAGAATTTCATTTTGAGTTCTGCAACTTAGGACGAGTTTAAATAAATCTTGTATGTTGTAAAATATTAATTTTAGCCATGTATGTTACGAGATACTTAATTTGAGGATATTTTTCACCAGAATTCACTGAAGTCGCCGGCATTAGTCATGTGACGCATATCTGTCGTCTAAATTTGGGGCTTTCCAGTAGCGCGATTGGCGTGGAAATTAACTTACACTTTTCAGCTACATTATTTTATTTTTCCCCCTATTTCGACATCTTTCTTTTCTCTCCATCTTCGTCTTCATCCTCGTGTTTTTGCTTTCAACTATACATATATCTTTATAATGTTCATCCAATTCTTTCCTTGTTCCAGTATCGTCTTTTCCTCATCACACTCATCCAATTGTTTTATTTTTCTCCATTTCTTGTTTGATCCTATTAGGAATCGAACCGTGGTTCGGAAATTAGACGGCTCAGAACACCTTGAGCCCTTTCCGATCGATCTTCTTGACAGTGTGGTAAATAAGCCAAATCAGAGATTCACATCACATAGAAGAACCCCGAACCCAACCCCGGAAACTCCCCTCACTCTTACTCTCGACCCACTTGAAAAAACTCACAAAGAGGGACAGGGATGAAGAAGACGAAAGCAAGATAACTTGAGAAGAATGGATTGTTGTTCTCACAAAAAGAACACATTCTTATGGACGAAGGAGAATAGAAAAAGAGAGAATAAGCGTGTCTCGGGAAAACGAGAGACATAACGAGGGTGAAGGGAGATGGACCGTTGCTTAAGAAAGGGAGAGGGGGCAGCCATGGGCTTGGGTAGAAATGGGCTCGGGTTAGGCAGATAAAGGGCCAGTCCACAATTGGGCCTAAAACCAACAAATCTCCACCTTAGGCACAATTCATCAACACTGCCGATCGATCACGGAAAGGAGGATTCATCATCGCCCTAAAACACCTCCATACACAAACACAAAGGTAGAGCAGGACAAAGGTAAACACAAAGCACAAAACGTCACAAAGACATATACATGACACGGAGTCATCATGCAAGGCATAAGAACACAAATTTAATCAGGTAGAACAAAGTTCAAGATCTTCATGCAAGAGTGAAACTTTTCTAATGGCAAGCTCTTAGTACCCATATCAGCCGGATTAAATTGAGAGGGAATTTTCTCTAAATGAACAATCCATTTTTCGACAATGTCTCTTTTGAAATGGAATCTAACATCTATATGTTAAGTTCTATCATGAAAGACAGGGTTTTTTGCATAACTGTATTCCAGATTGACTATCGGAGTTAACAGTAACATCACCATTCAAATAGCCAATTTCAGAAAGTAAACGCTTCAACTAAACAACTTCTTTTAAAGCCTCAGTAATAGTGATGTACTCAGATTCAATGGTAGATAAAGAAACAATGTGTTGAAGCTGAGACTTCCCACTCATGCAAGAACCACACAACGTGAACACATAAGAGGTAGTAGATTTTCTATTATCCCTATCATTAGCATAGTTAAAATCAACATATCCAACGAGATTAACACCTTGGGCAGAATTGCAAAATTTTAAGCTAGCATTCAATGAGCATTTAAGATATCTAAGCAACCATTTCATAGCCTCCCAATGTTGCAGGCCAGGATTAGCCATATACCTGCTTAGACAGCTTACCGTGTAGGCAATATCAGGTCTAGTGATAATCATAAGGTACATGACAGATCCAACAGCGTTGGAGTATGGCACCCTAGACATATCAACATTCAGAATCTGTCTTTGGGGATAGATCCTTACTTAATACAAAATGAGCAGCAAGAGGCACATAGCAGGTCTGCAAGCAAACATGGAGAACTTATCTAAAATCTTTCTCACATAGGAACACTGGTTCAAGAGCAAAGTCTTAAGTTTTATATCCCTAACAATGTTCATACCAAGAATCCTTTTTGCATCACCAAGATATTTCATATCAAAGTTGTCAATATGTTCAATAGATTTCAAGCAAGGACTCACCAAGAGCATATCATCAACATATATAAGCAAGAAAATAGGGATAGAAGCACTTTCTTTAAAATATAAGCAGTGATCATAAGCACTTCTCTTGAAATTCAAAGATTGCATGCATGAATCAAATTTATTATTCCACTGTCTTGGGGACAGTTTTAAGCTATACAAAGAATTTTTTAACAAGCAAACATAATCAAGATGATTAGAATCAACAAATCCATCAGGTTGTCTCATATATATGTCCTTATCAAGGTCACCATGAAGGAAGGTAGTTTTAACATCTAATTGTTTCAATTCCCAATCAAAATGAGCAACTAAGGCAAGCATGATTCTAACAGTCACAAATTTAACAACAGGGTACAAAATTTCAGTATAGTCAATGCCTTCTTTCTGAGTAAAGCCTTTAGCTACAAGTCTAGCCTTAAACCTAACTTTTTCACCTTCATCATTAACCTTGAAAAGCCACTTACAATCAACAACAGAACAATGATCAAGCTTAGGCACAAGGATCCAAGTTTTATTAGTATGCAAAGAATTCATTTCATCATTCATAGCAATCAACCATTCATTTGTATTTTCAGATTTTAAGGCGTCTTTAAAAGACTTAGGCTCACAATCACTCACAGATTCGAAAGTATTAAAAGCATGCGAGTCAATATGAAAATCCTCAAGTCTAGCTGGAAGCTTAATGTTCCTTCTAGGTCTCTCTCCGGCAAGTTGATAATTTTCAAGCTCATTTTCAGTATCACTCACAAAAACATGCTCGCCATTATCAGAATTAGACACTAGAGTATCAGGCAGAGTATCCACAGGAAGCTCCACCTTAGAAGGAGCAGTATCAGGGATAGGCAAAGGCATAGAAGTAGATAAGCAAGGAAAATTAGATTCATTAAAGATAACATCCCTACTTATCAAAACTTTAAAACCGGGATCATCCCTTAGCCAAAGCCAATACCCTTTCACACCATCAGGGTATCCCAAGAAGATACATTTCTTGGATCGAGAATCAAGTTTGTCAACTTTCTGATGAACATAAGCAGCACATCCAAATATTCTCAAATTTGACATATTTAATTATTTTCCCGACCACACAGATTCGGGACACTTGCCATTCAAAGGTACAGAGGGTGACCTATTAATCAGGTAAGCAGCAATACAGACTGGCTCACCCCAGAATATTTTAGAAAGACCAGAGAAAGCCAACAAGCTCCTCACCCAATCTAAAAGAGTTCTATTCATCCTTTCTGCCACACCATTTTGCTGAGGTGTGTAAGGAACAGTTCTGTGCCTTCGAATACCAGAATCTGAACACAACTTATCTAGAAGGTTGTTACAAAATTCAAGACCATTATATGTCCTTATATTCTTAATTTTCATTCCTGTTTGATTTTTAATTAAGACTTTCCAGTTTTTTAGATTTTAAAAAACATCAGATTTATGCTTTAGCAACATGACCCACACCTTTCTGGAAAAATCATCAATCACAGACAGGAAATACATCTTCCCTCCATGAGTGGGAACACTAGCATGATCCCAAACATCAGCATGTAGATATTCAAGAATATTAGTGCACTTAGACAAATTCGGGGAAGGGGAAACAGGAAAGCTGAGTTTGTGTTGTTTTCCTTTAACACAGGATTCATAAAAGGGCAAACAAGACACTTTATCATTTCCAAAAAGACCAACTTTTAGTAACAATTCAAGACCCTTGCCACTCGAGTGACCAAGTCTGTAATGCCAAAGTTCAGTTTTATCTTCTTTTACCAAATTGACAGAATAAACACAAGATCTAGCAATGCACACATACATATTATTTCTTTTCTCAGCATTAAAGATCAACAAAGAGTCTTTTAATATTTTCATAGAACCATTTCTCCATTCTCCCCCAAGACCCTCATCTTCTAAAGCAGCACAAGAGATCAAATTATTGCAGAGATCAGGCACATGTCTAACATTTTTCAATGTAAACTCACAGCCAGAATCCCACATTAGGGAAATATCACCAATCGCCATAATTTTACTCCATTTTTCAATAGCCAGGGAAACATAGCCATTGCTAACTTCCCTATATGAGTTAAACAGATTTTTATGAGGTGTCACGTGAAAAGAGCAACCAGAACCAATAAGCCATTCACTATCACACAGAGAAGAAGGCAACACGGAACTCATAGAAGAAAAAATGATACACGTTAATTATGCATGTACTTAGGTCGATTTAGGATCATATTTTATATCATTTACGTGTATATATAACCGGCATTTATTTATATTAATAATATTTGGGTCATTTGACGTGCTTCGACATGTTTTGAAGTTAATTAGGTATTTTTATTCCATTTGGATGAAGTTCGAAGAGGAAACAAGTCAAATAGGGTTAAAACGGATGAAAATGGAGTTAAAGGAGTCAAAGGGCCAACACGGCCGCGTCAAATATGGACACGGCCGTGTCAAAAGTGGCCTAGAACATGTAAAAATGCACTGCCAACCAACACGGCCGCGTCAATAACCAACACGGCCGCGTCAGAAGTGAGCCAAAACTGAAGTTTTCTGTCTGCTTGATACACCTCTAGTATTTTGGCCATATCTTGAGATTTACAACTCCGATTGAGGTGCAATTGGTGGCGTTAGAAAGCTGATTCAAAGGGCTACAACTTTGTCTAAAATAGACAAATCCCAAAAATGAGCAAAAGACCCTAAAAAATGGATTGGAAGTTAGATTTGAAAATCTGCCTGAGCGAAACTGACGCGGCCGCGTCACAAGGCCAACACGGCCGTGTCAGAAAGGCTTTCCTACGAGAATTTCCTAATTTTAATAGGATTTTGATCCTATCTTCCCAAGGATTCGTCCCCAACTCTATAAAAAGGACCCCAAGCTCTAGGAATCAGATAGAAAAACATCAGAGAACATCAATTACATCATCATTCTACCTAGAAGAAGTCTTGGAGGACAAAGAAGACGAAGATCATCGAGACGGATTCATCCGGGTTTAGTCGTTCTTTCCTTGTTTAATCTTTTACAATGTTTTTCGTAGAATTTTGTATTGGATTATTGCTAGGCATGAGTAGCTAAGCTATTTGTGTCCTAGGGTTAGAGAGTAGGGATTATTATGACAATGTTTTGATTATGATTTAATTTATTAATTCCCTTCTTTATATGTTTATCTCTATGTTTGTGCTTATAACTGAATTTAGCTTGATCACCTAGATTTAGTAATCTAGTTTAGCAATTCCGCTTCAAGAGAAGGGAATTGTTATCAGACTTATAACATAGAGCGCAGTTGTCTATGATTGTGTAGGACGTGGCTTAGGATCGTTTGGGAGTTATTAGGTTTAATTGACTCGAGATGGTAATTAGCTTAATTAATCAACGGTTTAATCGCTTCGAGAGAAGGGTTAGATTATTGTCGTGCCGCCTAATAAACACTAGAATTGGTAAATCTATAGGTTAATCATATTCAGCATTGAAGTAATATCCTGAAATCGAGGCCCTGGGATACCCGTTCTCATTGATTGTTAGTTCTTTTTGTTTGCCAAGTCATAAGTTACATAGTTATTTGTTAAATTCCTCAGTTTTTGTTAAAATAAACCTTTTACAACTTAGTATCTAGTTAGGACATTCCTAGAGTATTGAGGTATCGAACTACCTAAAACTAGTCCTTGTGGGATCGACCTTGATAATCGTTACTACACCTACATCCATACACTTGCGGAACACTAGGTTAGAAACCGACGTGTCAAGTTTTTGGCGCCGTTGCCGGGGAATAGGATTTAGCGCTTAGTTTTTATCTTGAAAAATAGGAGGAAACTAGACTAGATTTTATTTTTTTGCGAAGTTATTATTTAATTTTCGTTTTTATTTTTTTATTTAATTTTAGTGTTACGCGGTAGTTCTTGTTTTTAGTGTTTTCAGGCTTCGTATGCGCACCAGATCAAAAGGGAAAGAAACTCTTCTTCCTTTCGATCCAGAAATTGAAGCGACAGCTAGTAGACACAGAACTAGTAGGAATTTCGCGTCTGAGATGGAGAACCCACCACAGCATCCGAATCCGGATGACGCTCTTAACAGAGTACTGACAGCTCTGGCATGCTTGGATGATCGAGTTACTAATATACAGCAGCAGCTACCTCCACAAGGGCCACAGCTACAACAGCAACACGGCCCAATTCAGATAGAACCAGCTACAGGCGATGAAGATGACACTCCTATTAGTGACTGCTTGAAGCCCAGTCCAAATCAGCAGGCAGGAGGAGTACAACCTCCACCACTCAATGTCAACAGTTTCGAGCTGAAGCCTGCACTAATCAACATAGTGCAGCAAAACCGGTACGGGGGAAGTGCTTTAGAGGACCCCGAATGCTCATCTGATAAAGTTTCGTAGACTGGCAGATACCATTAAGATAAACCATGTGCCGCATGAGCATGTCAAATTGAGACTATTTCCCTTTTCCCTGAAAGATAGAGCCCTGCAATGGTTCAATTTGTTGGAGGATATTACAAGCTGGGAGGACTTGAGTACTTCTTTTCTGTTGAAGTATTTTCCACCGAGCAAGATGCTCGACCTGCAGAATCAGATCAACCAGTTCAAGTAATTGGACCAAGAGCCAATTGGAGAAGCTTGGGAGCGATTCCGGGATCTTATCCGGGGTTACCCTCAACATGGGTTTACCAAGAAGCAGCAAGTGTGCAAGTTCTACAATGGTCTACTTGCTCCAACTAGAAATCAGGTAGATGCAGCTGCAGGTGGTAGTTTGATGGAGAAGTCAGTGAGGATGGCATTCTCAATCCTAGACGCTATGGCCAGAACAAGCTACCAATGGTCGAATGAGAGAAACATGCCAAGGAAAGTGGCGAATGTAATGAAAGTCGAGCCAGTCAATAATGAGCCAATTGAAAAGCTCACATCACAGTTAACAGCCTTGACGAGTCAGGTAAATTTGCTAACTAGTCTGACGTTAGCACAACAGCCAGGGGGTCAGGAAGAAGTTGAAGACATAAACTTTGTGAATCAACGAAACTTCAAAAATTTCCAGAACAATCAGCCAAGGTACAATCAGTACCCTCAGAATCAGAACCATCAAAACTTCGCGTATGGTAACTCGCAGTCCCAGTTCGCTACATATGACGAGAAACTAGCTCAGTTGGAGAAGAAAGTAGATGGAAAATTTATCGAGCTAAACAAGCATATTACTGGGCAAGGGGCAGACATCAAGAGGCTCGAGAACACATTGGTTCAGACTCAAGCTAGCATTGGTGAATTGTCATCAAACATGAGCCAATTGATAAAGATTGTAGGGGCTCAACACAAGCAGGGCCAATATCCGAGTGATACAGTGGTTAATCCGAGGGAGCACTGTAATGTTGTGAAGCTAGAGGAGCAAAAAGATGCTGTGAACTCAAGTGAGGTTCAAGAAACCGAAGCAGACGAACCAGCATATGTGCCTCCACCGGCATATGTACCTCCCCCTCCATTTCCTCAAGCACTGAATAGAAGGAAGATGATATCTAGTGGCAACAATGGTACTATGAGCACGAAGGACCATGAAGCGAAGAAATCAAGCGAGAAAGTAAAAAACATTGAGAAGGAGGAAGTCAATACCATCATAGATAAGAAAATTTCATCTCCTATTCTTGATGACTCTTTTGATTTTTGTTTTAAAAATTCATTATTTGCTAACCTTGATCCTTTAGAGCAATCTAGCACTGTTGTTGTGAAACAGGAACTATTACAAGAGGAAACCAAGAAGAAGAAGGATGGAAAAGAGACAACGAAAAAGAAATGAAGCAGTCCCAAAAAGAGCGCAAACACAAGCATGGAACCAAAAAGAGCAACAAAAGCAAAAGATCCAGGGAGTTTTACTATTTCTTGCTCAATTGGTAGTCATGAGTTTCAAAATGTCATGTGTGATTTGGGGTCTAGCATAAATTTGATGTCTCTTATGCAGTATAGACAATTAGGATTAAGGGAGATTAAACGATCCTTTACTACTATCCAATTGGCGGATGGATCTTCATTAACGCCGTTGGGAGTAGCAGAGGATGTAGTGGTGAGAGTGTTAATTTTTGAACTCCCTAGTGATTTCTTAGTTGTCGACATGAAAGGAAATGATGAATTTCCTTTTATCTTAGGACGACCTTTCTTGGCGACTAGCCAAGCACTTATAGATGTGCCTAAAGGGGAGTTTATTTGTGTTCAAAATGAAATCATCACCCCCCCAATACATAAGTCGGGTCTAAGGGGTAGGCATAATTGTAGCATTGTTTATACTACCCAAGCTGCTATAAGAAATCTACACACCCCACATAGCTCATTAATTGCTCATAAATTACCGAACTCGGGGTGGTTGGAAAATGGTTGATAAGAAAAGAACGTCCGGCTGATAACATAAAACAAAGCGCTTGTCGGGAGGCAACCCGATGTTTATCGTTTTTATTTTTATTTTTATTTTATTTCAATTATTTCGTTAAGTTTTAAGTTATTTCTTGTGTTCTTTTTAGTGTTTAATGTTTTTAGGAATCAACATGGACGAGTGTTGCAAGAAACGGGCGTCGAAAAGACGGAAAACTCGCGAAGGAACAACACGGCCATGTCAAAAAGTGCCTCAAAAGCATGCTGGAAACTGGGAAGCAACACGGCCGCGTCACATGCTGGACGAGGCCGCGTCAAAGTTGGGTCAAACGCAACATGGCCGTGTCACACAAATGACACGGTCGCGTCAAAAGTCTTCTCCAAACACGAATCAGCGCTGGAAAGCAACACGGCCGCATCACATGCTGGACGCGGCCGCGTCAAAATCGGCCAAGAAACTCAACCTTTGGCTCAAAAGTGACACGGCCGTGTCAAACCTTCAACACGGCCGCGTCAATACCTCATCAGCTTAAAAATGCGAAACTCAGGGCTTGATGCAGAGCCAGTAGAAACAGATTCAGTAGGAGGCGATGGCAAAATTATGGAGGTAGTATGAGTTTCAAACTCCGCCGACGCCACAATGATTTGTAAGTTAGCACCAAGGCGTACCACGTTTTTCCTCCAAACATTGGTTTTCAGCCAAGTTTGGGGGAAGAGGGTGTACCGTGGGACGTCTTGGCAGCTATATTTATAGTTTTGTTTTGATTTCTCCTTTTAGTTGATCGGTCGAGTTTCTTGCTGTTAATTGTGGGTCCGTGAGCCATTGTACTGATTTTTATTGCTTCAATTGGTGTTATCGGGTCTGTGAGCCTATTTATCTGCTTTATTGGTGCTGTTGGGTCTGTGAGCCCAAGTTTGCTTACATTTCGTTTCCATGTTGAGTCTTAGGAGTTTAGAGTTTAGAGTCTTATTAGTGTTTTAGTTTTTAGAGTCATGAGAAGGATAAAACCCAGAAAAAGGTAACAAGTGAAAAGAAAAATAAAAAGAGAACAATAGGGAAAGATGGATGATGAATAGTTAATGATGAGATGATTTTGAGAAGTAGATGAAAAAATGGCACATAATAGAGCATGAGAGGTGTTTTGAGACGAAATTGAGCTTGAACTTAGAATATTCAATCAAAATTAACCTTGTGAGAATTTGAGCCTAATTATACTCCAATTTTCGGAGTAATATACTTTTTTTCGGTGGAATTTGATTGAATATATGTACTAGTCTCTAGAACTTGCCTTGAGTCTTTACTGTGAATGTGTCAAGTATATGTTGTGATTTAGGAAATGATCTTAGGCAACTTTTTGTTTAAGCCTATTTATTTGAGCCGTAAAAATTACCCTTTGTACCAAAAGTTCACGTTTTGTCCCTAGTTAGCCCACTTGAGCCTTATAGCCTTATTTATTCATAACCTAACAATGTCAGCCGAATCCTTTTGATTTATCTCTTTTGGCCCTAATTGGATTAATCAAGTTAGAGAGATGAAAATTGGAAGGAATTTTGGGTGAACAATATGTGGGAAGAAATGAGAAAACTAGTGGATATTCCAAAGATGAAGGGAACAAAAAAAAAAAAGGATAGGTGAAAAACAAGGAAGAATAGCCTATTCTATTCGGAAGAAAAAAAAAAAAAAAAAAAAAAAGAAGAAAAAATGTGGAAAAATAAAAGAAAAAGTTTGTGTTTGTTTAGTACTTTTGAGAAGAGGCTATAAAACAAAAGTACTTAAATTGTGAATTTGAATGGAACAGTCGGGTAGTCTCAAAGATGTGGTACCCATAGAAATGAAAAGCACTTAAGTTATACGGACTTTTGAAGGTGAAGAAGTCACTTTGCGGGGTGATTTGCTGAGATTTGAAGAGTGAGGCTGAGTGATTATATTGAGGGGTAGTCGGGTTAGACGTAACTTGATTAGTCTAATGAATAGTCACTTATATCCAAATGTATCCTACCTTACCTTAAGCCTACATTACAACCAAAAGAAAGACCTTTTTTATCCTTTTTCACACACATCAAGTACGGGGTCTAGTTTAGATGATTGGCAAGCATATGGTAGACTTTGCATATAATTCAATATGAGTGGAAATTATTTTAGCCTAAACACTTGAGAGATGAGTGAAACACTTACCCGGTACGGGTTGAATAATTCGAAAGTTCAAAGTCTCAAGATTAGTTGATTTTCGCGTTATCACATATGCTCAAATAAATTGTGTTGCCTAGTTGTTTTAAGAAAAATCAGACTGAAACTGAATTCATCGCCTAATCGCCCTAAACAAATGCATAATCACTTGTATTCTTTGTCTTTTGTTATGTTGTTCGGGACGAACAATAGTTTAAGTTTGGAGGATTTTGATACACGTTAATTATGCATGTACTTAGGTCGATTTAGGATTATATTTTATATCATTTACGTGCATATCTGACCGGCATTTATTTATATTAATAATATTTGGGTCATTTGACGTGCTTCGACTTGTTTTGAAGTTAATTAGGTATTTTTATTCCATTTGGATGAAGTTCGAAGAGGAAACAAGTCAAATAGGGTTAAAACGGATGAAAAGAGAGTTAAAGGAGTCAAAGGGCCAACACGGCCACGTCAAATATGGACACGGCCGTGTCAAAAGTGGCCTAGAACATGTAAAAACGTACTGCCAACCAACACGGCTGCGTCAATAACCAACACGGCCGCGTCAGAAGTGAGCCAAAACTGAAGTTTTCTGTCTACTTGATACACCTCTAATATTTTGGCCATATCTTGAGATTTACAACTCCAATTGAGGTGCAATTGGTGGCGTTAGAAAGCTGATTCAAAGGGCTACAACTTTGTCTGAAATAGACAAATCCCGAAAATAAGCAGAAGACCCTGACAAATGGCGTGGAAGTCAGACTTGAAAATGTGCCTGAGCGAAACCGACGCGGCCGCGTCACAAGGCCAACACGGCCGTGTCAGAAAGGCTTTCCTACGAGAATTTCCTAATTTTAATAGGATTTTGATCCCATCTTCCCAAGGATTCGTCCCCAACTCTATAAAAAGGACACCCCAAGCTCTAGGAATCAGATAGAAAAACATCAGAGAACATCAATTACATCATCATTCTACCTAGAAGAAGTCTTGGAGGATAAAGAAGACGAAGATCATCGAGACGGATTCATCCGGGTTTAGTCGTTCTTTCCTAGTTTAATCTTTTACAATATTTTTCGTAGAATTTTGTATTGGATTATTGCTAGGCATGAGTAGCTAAGCTATTCGTGTCCTAGGGTTAGAGAGTAGGGATTATTATGACAATGTTTTGATTATGATTTAATTTATTAATTCCCTTCTTTATGTGTTTATCTCTATGTTTGTGCTTATAACTGAATTTAGCTTGATCACCTAGATTTAGTAATCTAGTTTAGCAATTCCGCTTCGAGAGGAGGGAATTGTTATCAGACTTATAACATAGAGCGCAGTTGTCTATGACTGTGTAGGACGTGGCTTAGGATCGTTTGGAAATTATTAGGTTTAATTGACTCGAGAGGGTAATTAGCTTAATTAATCAACGATTTAATCGCTTCGAGAGAAGGGTTAGATTATTGTCGTGCCGCCTAATAAACACTAGAATTGGTAAATCTATAGGTTAATCATATTCAGCATTGAAGTAATATCTTGAAATCGAGGCCCTAGGATACCCTTTCTCATTGATTGTTAGTTCTTTTTGTTTGCCAAGTCATAAGTTACATAGTTATTTGTTAAATTCCTCAGTTTTTGTTAAAATAAACCTTTTACAACTTAGTATCTAGTTAGGACATTCCTTGAGTATTGAGGTATCGAACTACCTAAAACTATTCCTTGTGGGATCGACCTTGATAATCGTTACTACACCTATATCCGTACACTTGCGGAACACTAGGTTAGAAACCGACGTGTCAAAAAACACCTGATTCAGTTACCATGAACACATCACCATTATTATTTTCCTCATTTTCAGAGACCTTATTGGTCTGTTCTTTTCGTTTTTTAGTACATGCCTTAATGTAGTGATTTGAGTCACCACAATAATAGCATTTTCGTTTCTTTGGCTTGAACCAATGGGGATTATCAGTTTTAACATCTTCAGACTCCTGGTTAGTTTGGTTATTGGAAGACTTTTGACCCTTAGGTTTAGGTCTTCCTTTAACAAACATAACCCCACCCCTACTACTTGGATTGACTTTTAAGTCCATTTCTTTACTCTTTAAGCCGTTAATAACAGTTTCAATGTTCACCTGATCTCTACCATATTTAATAATTGATTTTACATCATTATAAGAGTCAGGTATGGCATTAAAGAGCACAATAGGGGTGTAATCATCAATGTTTTTATTTCCAGTTTTCTTTATGTCTTGGACAAGTTTCGTAAACACATCAAGATTTTCTTCAATATCTTTACTTCAATCAAGTTTGAATCTAAAGAACTTTTCAAGTAAAAACATTTTGTTTGGCAAAGATGTCTCAACATACAATTCTTGCATCTTATCCCACAAGGCTTTAGCACTGTCCTGATCCCCAACCTTTCTTAACACACAGTCAGAGAGGTTCAGAATAATAGATGAGCATGTAATCTCATCCATTTCTGCCTTTTTGTCGGCAGTGTCAGATTCAGAGAATGCAAGGCTAATGCTTTTGAACACACGTTGAATTAAAATCTCTTTCATTTTTTTTTTTTCCAAATACCAAAATTAGAGCGCCCGTCAAACGGGGCCAATATAAAACCAAACAAAGAACCCATCACACAGATATGAAGGAGGACTGAACAATCCAATGATTTCCCAGTTCTCAGCATTGATTAATCAGTGGAGCAGGGGGTCACTTGGAAGCCTTCGAAGAAACAAGCAATCACACAGAATGCCAACAATAGACCAGAAGCACAAAATTAGAGAGTAATAGCAGAAGCAAACAATTAATCACACAGAAATCCTAAAACTACCAGTATGTAGAGCCAATCCTATCCATTCCCAAACAGCAGCTACAAAAGCAATAAAAAGGTTTTAGCCTCTTTATCAGAGCGGGTCCTCACCTGGAGGAGAACCCGACTTACCAATCTGAAAAAAAAAGAACGGCTCACGTCGGGCAAAGGCGCTATGAGAGGACAGCCAGGGGGCTGAGCCTTGGTCTCGGCACAAGGAGCTCGGCCGAGAAGAGGGGCATAGAACAACACTGCTAGTCTCAGCACACTGGGCTTGACCGAGAATGGGGTAGCTCGATCAAGAATTTGGGTAAACCTGCGCGGCCGAGAAAGTGGCGGCTCGGCCGAGAAAGGCGGTGTCACAGAGACAGAAAAAAGATAAAAAAGATGATTTAGCCGGAGTAACCCTTCAATCCCATACAGAGATTTACGCACCGTGAAGAGACCACAGTTTTGACAACCGTGGCTTTGATAACAAATCTCCCCAAACTTAGTACTTGTTCGTCCCGGACAATAAAGAGAAAGACAAAAGGACACGTGTTTAGGGCAGAGTTTAGTGGCATTTGATTTCAGAGAATTTTCATGAAAAAGATAGAGCAATCATGATAAAAGCGAGCATATGTAATAGACTAGATCCACAACTCTCAAGACATAACACTCTCAACTTAAGATCCTCACCGGGTGAGCGTATCTCTCTCTCTCGAGTACATTAAAAAGGGTAGTGTTTACACTCACATTGAAATGCACACAATGCCTGCCATAGGCTTGCTAATCATCTAAACCTGAAATAGTACTTGACATGTGTGAAAATGAATCAATTAGGTCTTTATATGGGTTGTAATGTTGGCTAGGGGTAAGGTGGACAAAATTTAGGTGAAAGTGACTATAAAATGGACTAAATGAGTCGTGCACTACCTATCTACCCCTCAAACAATGGTCACTCAACCTCACTCTTTTAATTCTCAATCAAGTCGAATTTAAGATTTGACTTCTTCACCTTATTCCTACCTACATCTCCCATATTTATCAATCCTCTCAATAATTATGCTTCTTAAGAATTTTCTAAACAAGGGATTGTAATCACAAAATGATGTGATTTTCATTAACCTCTCCAAAAGGATGGTATATACACTTCCTCTTTCTTTTGTTTTTCTGGTTTTTCCGACTTTGCTCTTTTTTTTTTTTTTTTTTTTTGAAGAGGTTAATATTCTCGATTATAGCTTTTTTTGCGTTTTTCCTTTCACCCTTCTTCATTTTCCACTAGATTACCCAAATTCAATCCCAATTTGCAAACCAACTACCTTCCAACCGCCTCCCTCATACTCAATAGTCCATTTGGGTTTCAAAGGCTAAATGAAAGGTAAATTTGTTTGTAGTGTTGGGTATCAAACAAAAAAAAAAAAGCTTAAGCTCAAAGGGCTAACTAGGGAAATTTGTACATTTTTTGTCAAAAAGAATTGTTTTCAGCTTTTGAAAAGGGCTTAAACCATGAAATGCCTAAAATCATTTTCATTGTCACCACACATACCGACTTATTCAAAGGTAAAGAATAAGGGCAAGTCTTAGAGGAAATTGCATACATTCAAAGAATTTTCGCACCGAAAGGAAATTTAATTTCACTCCAAAAATGGAAGTACGCATTAGGCTCAAAGACTCACTTGGTTGCAAATTTGATCAAAAGTTTTGAGTGTATGTTCAATTTTGTTTCAAAAAGCATACCATGCTCTACCATGTGCTTCTTTCCAAAAAAAAAAATATTTGTTCGAAAAAAAAATTCATCATTAATCAACGCCACAATTTTCCTTCCTAAACTAATCTAATTGCTTTGTCGAGCTACCAACTTGTACGAATCACACCCCCTCCCCAAACTTAGTTGCAAACTAAGTTTGTGGAAAAGAGGAGTACAAGTCGGTGCTCGTCGAAATTAACCAAATTATTCACTATTAACCAGCCTCATTCTACTAAAAACGGATTAAACAAAAACATTATTCCTAAATGTGCAAAATACCAATCAAAATACTACAGTAATGCTCATAAACAAACAAAAGATAGACAAGGGCACACAGGCCCACCAATTCAATTACAATTAATAAAACAAATTCAAGAAGGCTACCAAAGACAATCAGTCAAATATACTCGGCACACAAGCCGTCAAAACAAAATGATCAAGTTTCAGAAAAGAGGCAAATGGGCCAATAATATAATCCAAACATTCAGTAGTCATGAGGAATCAGAAAAGAGGCAGAAGGGGAGTTCGGGAATTCGAACGGCCAAGAATGTCTCACCCCCTCCCTAAACTTAGTTTTCAACTAAGTTGGTGAAGAAACAAGCAAGGCATTCTTGGTGCTCTACTCACAGTGACTTGGAAGGCCGGACGTTTCGGGAGCTCGAGCTAGTAAAGCATCCTTGGATGCTTTTGAACAAAGCTAGCAGCTTGTTCTAACTCTCTTTAATTTTTTTCATTTCCGCTCCCAGTTGATGGAAATCTCCTCGAAGTGCATTGATGTCTGCTTTAATGTCCTGCACGTCTGACTCCAAACTGCTCAGCCGGTCACTATGCTCCTCCCGAATCTCGGCCCGAGACTGCACTGCAGACGCCGGTCTCTTCCTGCTGGGCTGACTGCTCCCTTCTACAGCCCCCGTACTCATCTCCCGGGCCACAGTTCGTGGCTTCTTCCCCCTCTGGTAGCGTGTTAGCTCAGCACTGGTCGGTTCCTTGGATTCTCTTAAATTTGCTTCTGAGCTCAGTGCCAAGTTTAGCATGCTTGTCTCCAGTCGCTCGATGTAAGTAAGACTGGGGTTGAGGAGGCGGAGGTACGGTTCTCACATTCTGGAGGACATAAGGGACAGCCGGACCCGATGTTCCCTCTTGGTACCCGAGCATGGCAATACGCATATTCTCCATCTCCTCCCAGTCTAAATAGTAGTCATTGGTGATAGGTGTGTATTCTGGGAGGGCTAGTGTAATGCTCGAGCATGGGGTTAATCAAAGCCCTACAGTAGATCGGGTCGGGCACTTTTGTCTCTCTTTTCCGTTCGGTCCTCAATTCCTTGACTATTTTCTGAAAGCTCGATACCATATCTTCCTGAAAATCCCTCAACTTCCTATCCACAATAGCCCATAGATCTCCATCTCGTACAGTCGGAGAGAACTGATCTCTTTCCTACCACATATGGTGGAGCTCAACAACTTCTGCAGATACTTCACAATCGGGCTTCTGATGGAGGTCAGTCTGGAGCTCCTCGGGTCGTAGGCCTGGGGTGCAACTATTCCAGGGGTGGCAGTGATTTTCCTCCAGAATAGTTGCATGTCAAACTCTTTCAACTCATGTCCATCACCAACGGCTGGACTCTTGAAGCCATATATACTTTTCAGGTTGTCGTGGCTCAGTATATTTTCTTCATTCAAAAGTTGGAATTTGAAGTGGTAGATCTTGGTCGAGTAGGAAACAGACTCCTCCTCGATTTCGAGGGTGCTGAAAAATTCTAGCACGAACTTGAGGTAGGTAGGGCGGGGTGCTAGACATTGGGCTAGACCTGCGGTGTCTAATAGTTCAAGAACATTTTGCCGGATTCTCATGGCGTCCAAAATCTTGGGATCACCATAACGGGTGGCTGACACCCCCTTCCTCATCAACTTGTCAAATCTTTTCCTCTGATCCTCCGTGCTCAGCACTATATCAAAATCAATCGACTTTGTGGATTTGTCGGTGGTAGTTGATGGAATTTCCAGCATGGGAGCCTCTGGAGCAGGCTCGACGGCTTTCTCCGTGCCTTTGACTTGGCTTTTTTGGATTTTCAGTGTGAGCCGCCTGCTGGAAGTGCCTTCTTGAGTTGTGTTCTTCGTATTTTTGGGTGGAGCCATTGTGTGCCTACAAACAATCACACAATACACGCATCAAAATCTCCCACATTGAACACTTATCACCAATTTAAACATCAACTGTAAACAAATAGAAGATCAATCACTCATGTTCAATCAACACAAAATATCACAAGCGAATTCAATATCTAGATGACTCAATTGACATGACTCAATGTGCATATATGGCAACACTCCCAATCATTATCCTATTGCAACAAAATTCTACCAATGCTCAACAAAAATAGGTCAATTTCGTTTCATTATCAACAAGAGTCTAAAAGTGCCTACTCTTCTCACAAATTCACTAATCAACTTAATAATCGAGCATAGTAATTAAATCAAACTACAAAAGAGTAACAATAAAGTTCATAATAAACAAGTAAAGACTAAGGGAAAGAGATAGTTGTACTTAACGGTCAGATTTAATCAAAAGATTTGAAATTAACTTTTTCGCGCCCTTTTCAACCCGACCTCAACTTTGCTCCAAATCCAAAAAAAATCGGATAGAAGTGTGTGTGGTGATGTGGGTGAGGTGTGGTGTGAATTTGAGGGGAATAAATTGAGTAATAATGGAGTTTTTTTAGGGTGTGTGTGCTCGTGTGTGTGCAAAATCGCGAAAGGGGGGAAGAAGAATGACCTGCTGTTCCGCGCAGGGGTATTTATACCCGCGCAAAATCTCGGCCGAGATGTATTTTTTAAATTTGTGTCTTGGTCGAGATCTGTTCTTGGGTCTCAGGTTTGGTTGGCACAGCAGAGGATCTCGGCCGAGATGAGTATTTGTCTCGGCCGAGATTTCTTTCCAGCAAAATTGCCCACATTCTAGACAAATTGATCTCGGCCAAGATGACTTGATGTCTTGGCCGAGATAAGTTTCCAGCAATTTTGGCCAATTTTCTGGACAAGTTGATCTCGACCGAGATTGGCTTCCAGTGATTTTGGGCCAACTTGAGCTCTATTCAATCTCGACCGAGATGAATGTTGTGTCTCGGCCAAGATATGTTTACAACAATTTTTACCTGGGTTTACCTTTGTGAAGTCTCGGCCGAGATTCCTCGTGTGTCTCGGCCGAGATTGGTCTCCAGCAGATTTTTCCTCCATTTTGGTCTCCTTCACCCCCATTCCATGCTATCTTTTTATTATTCTGATTGATACCTGCACAATTCTAAACAAAAACATCAAACATGCCACAAGGCATTTATTAAGTAACTAACTAGGAATTTGAAAAACGCAAAAATTGAAAGATACTGTCGGGGTGCCTCCCGACAAGCGCCTTTGTTTAACGTCGTTGGCTCGACGGATGTTCTTTTTACTTCAATTCACCGGAAAGGGTTCCTCGGTCCTTTCTTTCCGTGCTTCATTCAATTCCCGCGGGTCCTTATGGGCCTCCCCCTCTTCCTTACAGTCTTCTGGCAACTTAATTTCCGTGTCAATTTCACCCGGATCCTCTTGGATCCCCAAACTTGTTCTTTCCACATCCTTTGCCTTCCTTTCACGCAATCTCTTCCTAACTTTCTTGCTATTCAAAGCAACACTATCTTTCCCAAGTAAGTCAATGAAATCAATAGAGAAAATACCATGTACATCTTCAAGGTATTTCATGGACTTGAATATATTAAACTTCACAATTTGACCTTCAATCTCCATGGTGAGAGTCCCCTCACGCACATCTATTTTTGTTTGGGAGGTGTTCATGAACGGCCTTCTCAACAAAATAGGTGTGGAGTTTGTTGTGTCTCCTTGCATATCTGATATATAAAAGTCAGCCGGGAAAGTAAGATTATTTACCTCAACAAGCACATTCTCAACCACCCCATCCGAGAATGAGGTACTTCGATTGGCGAGTTGGATAACAACCTTAGTTTCTTTCAATGGCCCTAAGCTTAGGCTCTGAAACATCGAACGGGGCATCACATTGATTGATGCCCCTAAATCAAGCATAGATTTTTCAACTAAACAATTACCAATCTTACACGGGATAACGAACATTCCCGGGTCCTTGCCCTTTTGAGGGAGTTTCTTTTGGAAAATTGCAGACACACTTTTCCTCCTGAGTACCTTGTTATTTCCTTGAAGCCTTCTTTTGTTAGTGCATAAACCCTTCAAAAATTTTGCATACCGTGGGATCTGTTTCACAGCTTCAATCAGTGGAATTTTGATATCCACTTTCTGAAATATTTCAAGCATTTCCCGTTCTCTGTCTTTGTCTACAGCTTTCTTGATTAGGCACGGGAATGGAAGTGGTGGGGTCACGGTCAATGTTGGAATGTTGAGCTTTGGATCCTCAAGGGGGATTTGTATGGTTCTTCCTTCGATAGATGCTCTTTCTCTTCCCTTTTCTTCTTCATCCTCCAAGTGAGGGAGGCTCTTGGGTGGCTTCTCGAGCACCTTTCCGCTCCTCAAGGTACTTACACCAACATTCTCAACTTCTTGAAGGGCCTCTGTCTCTCCCTTGTCTTTCACCTTCTCGGTTTCCTTGGATGAGAAGTATTTCTTAATGGGGAATGGCAATAAATGGTTGGAGAAACATGCCACCACTGCTTCCTTTTGTTTTCTCGACTCCTTTGCAAGTTTCCCCTTTGGTACATGGACTTGAACTTCAGCAACTTGAGGAGTTGAGGTCTTTTATTCATCCAAAATGTCATGTGGGCTATCTGTCTGTGCACGTGAAGGCTGCCCAGGCTTCTCAAGCTCTCCAGGCATCACCCTACTAATAATGTCAATTGCACTCACGTTAGCCAAATTTTTGGGGTTGATTTCTGGTTGAGCAGACAATCTCCCACTTTGGGTATTCTCTAGACGGGATACCGTTGATGCTATTTGACTGACTTGATTTTCAATACTTTGGAACCTCGAACTTGATTCCTTCTGCAGTTGGAGTGTACTGGTTGCTAGGCTCTTGACTATGTTAGAAAGGGATGGATCAGAGGATACTGGCTCAGTTGGTTGCCCTTGCTGGAACATCCCCCTAGGGTAGGGGGGTCGATTGTGTCCACCTTGATCACCCTGTTGATGCATATTTGGACCTTGATTCCCATATTTGAAATTGGGGTGATCTCTCCACCCAAGCTTGTACCACTGCGAATAGGGATCATACTTTCGGCCGGCCTGGTTAGGATTAAAATTATGAACTGCATTGGCATGAGCATCCATTTCTTCTCCAAGAATAGGACAGTTATCAGTGGAGTGCTCGGTTATCTGACAGATTCTGCAGGGTTTTGGGATAGGAGTGCTCCCTGAAATCACTTTCTTCACCAAGTAGGTGAGCTGGTCCAATCTTTCTTCAACACTTGAATCGATAACATCTTTGACTCGCCTCACAGGTTCTCTACAACCGAACTGTTGGGTGTTGGCGGCCATCTTGGAGATCAATGCCTAGGCCTCGGTTGGGGTCTTGTCGGCCAGAGCCCCTCCACTGGCTGAATCAATCATGTTCCGTTTAGTTATACACAGTCCCTCGTACCAATGCTGGATCAACAATTGTGGAATGATTTGATGTGGTGGGCAGCTCCCTACAAGCTTCTTGAATCTTTCCCAATACTCATATAATGTTTCCCCCTGCATTTGCCTCACTCCACTATATTCCTTACTGATGGTGGTGGCTCGAGATGCAGGAAAATGTGTTTCCATCTGCTCCCAAGTAGTAATGGAACCCATGGCAAGTAGTACAACCAGTCTCTAGCAAGGTCCTTCAATGAGAAAGGAAATGCTCTGAGCTTAATTTGTTCTTCAGTCACCCTGGTCGGCTTCATGCTCGAGCAGACCACATGAAATTTCTTTAAGTGTTTGTGCGGGTCTTCCCCGGTTAGCCCATGGAATGACGGCAAGAGGTGAATGAGCCCCGATTTGAGCTCAAAAGTGGTATTATTCCCTATATCTAGAAATGTAATACACAAGGGTTCGTGTGCAACCCTTGTGTTGGCAAGTTCCTTCATGGTTCTTCCTTGATCCTGCTCACCAACCATCTCTTCCAATTCAATCTCCTCACTCTCTATACTCAAGGTTTCAAATGATCCTCGGACCTCTTCAAGTAACCTCGCTCTTCTCCTCAATAGCCTTTCCCGTTCAACTATCTCTGGCTCGTATAAAAGTCTTTTTTCCCCTTGGGAACGCAAGAACATTAACTACGTATTCCAAAAACAAGAAAACTAGATAATATCAGATTACTAGATAAACAGGAAATAAATAAACGACTAATAAACTAAACATAATGCTTGAACAAATAAAACAACACTATTCTTATCATCGTTCCCCAGCAACGGCGCTAAAATGAGGTAGGTGATCGTCGCGTGTCGCTACCAAATTAATTTTGTATATATATATATATATATAGATATGAATATATATATATATATATATATATATATATATATATATATATATGTATATATATACACACACACACACTTAGCCTTAACCTAAAACTCTAACTAGTAGAGCGATAAGTAAGGGTCGATCACACGAGGAACGGTTAAACAATATTGTCTTAATATGTCAAGCAATTGTATAATTCAAACAAGAACAAATACGAATATTGAAAACAATAAGGGGGGGGGGAGAGGGGGGTTGTTTGTCAAGCTATAAACTATTAATAACTATTAGGAACAACTATTTAGCTATGATCAACTAAGCTAAGATTCAATTAACAAAAGATGGCAAGATAGATAAATCGATTTTTGGATTTTTAAAATATGATTAAAGTATCTACCCTTGATCGAGTATCCCTTTGGTTCCAACGAATTACACAACTATTGTTGATACCCAATTGAAAACATTTCAAGTTCCTATTTCACGACTACTAACAAACTCTAGCAACCGTATTATCTCTTAATTATGGCTAATCGAAACAAGCTCTTCGACTAACCCTATCCAATTAAACCAAATTGTCGAATAAGTTCTCTTCAATTTAGCAATTGAATGATAAAAGCGCCAAGATAATGAAACAGATTTGACATAAACCTCAAAAGCTCGGGTTTAGAGGTCAAACTATACACTATCACCAACGAAACCACTCGTTGTTTGCTACTAGGGAATCGAAAATCCTACAATTAGTAATTTCCAATTCTAACAACACATTCATACTTCCTAGAGGTTGATCAAGTTAAGAAAAAGCATACAAATATGAGTCAATAACAGTAAATAGTGTAGAACACTTGAAATTGTAACCAAATGGTAACATCAACTAGCAATAATCATGTAAACATTGTCACTCAAAGTTTTACATTTGATCAAGGGTAGAAATAAGGGTGCTACTCATCCATGGAAGCTAAAACAAATAGAAAATAAGTAGAAAAGTAAAGAAACATGATACTGAGATGGATGAAACCAAAGATGTCAATTGGAGAATATGATCCTTCAATCTCTTGCCTAATCTTCCTTCCTTGGTGGCTTTGGTGGCTCAAAAATGGCTGGAAAGTGTGTTATTCAATGTCCCCAGATAGGTTAATTTCAAAAGGGAGGATATATATATATATAGGGGAAGAGTTGTTACTTCAACTTAAGGCAAAATCGTGTTCAGAAATTTAAAACAGGGCAAGGAATCTCGGCCGAGACGCAAGTGTGTCTCGACCGAGATGTGAAAAAGGGCTTTTTAATTTGTAAACCGAGGGATAATCTCGGCCGAGATTGGGTTGCATCTCGGCCGAGACGTGAAAATAATATTTTTAGGGTTTAGGTTATCTCGGCCGAGATTGGTTTTCATCTCGGCCGAGATCTTCATCTCTTTGAATCTCTGATTTTCCCTGGAGAGGTATCTTGGCCGAGATGCCTTACCCGTCTCGGCCAAGATCTTCAAACTCTCAAAAATTCCAGGATTTCCCTGGAGAGATATCTCGGCCGAGAAAAGTGCCCTGTCTCGGCCGAGATCGACCCCTCAGCCCTGTCCCTTGTTTCTTCAACCGATCCCTCGATTCCGTGATCGTTTGATGTTCTTTTTCGATTCTTTTGCACCTATCTTAACACAAAAACAACACAAACGCATTATTTTGCCCATGAGAATACAAAAGCACTAAATACACGTGATTATGCACATTATTGACACTAAAATGACACTAAAGGTGCCCCAAAGTGCGTGCACGAGATACGTGTACCAATAACACTATTAGGAATCTAACCTTGGTTCAGAAATTAGAAGGCTCAGAACACCTTGTGCCCGTTCCGATCGATCTTCTTGACAGTGTGGTAAATAGGCCAAATCAGAGATTCACATCACATAGAAGAACCCCGAACCCAAACCCGGTAATTCCCCTCACTCTTACTCTCGACCCACTTGAAAAAACTCACAAAGAGGGACAAGGACTGACACGTTGGTTTCTAACCTAGTGTTCCGCAAGTGTACGATGTAGGTGTAGTAACGATTATCAAGGTCGATCCCACAAGGAATAGTTTTAGGTAGTTCGATACCTCAATACTCTAGGAATGTCCTAACTAGATACTAAATTGCAAAGGTTGATTTTACTAATTAAAGTACTCAATTAAATATAACTTCAAACTTAGGAAACACAAAGAACTAACAATCAATGAGAAAGGGTATCCTAGGGCCTCGATTTCAGGATATTACTTCAATGTTGAATATGATTAACCTATAGATTTACCAATTCTAGTGTTTATTAGGCGGCACGACAATAATCTAACCCTTCTCTCGAAGCGATTAAACCATTAATTAATTAAGCTAATTACCCTCTCGAGTCAATTAAACCTAATAACTCCCAAACGATCCTAAGCCACGGCCTACACAGTCATAGACAACTGCGCTCTATGTTATAAGTCTGATAACGATTCCCTCCTCTCGAAGCGGAATTGCTAAACTAAATTACTAAATCTAGGTGATCAAGCTAAATCTAGTTATAAGCACAAACATAGAGATAAAACACGTAAAGAACGGAATCAATAAATTAAATCATAATCAAAACATTGTCATAATAATCCCTACTCTCTAACCCTAGGACACAAATAGCTTAGCTACTCATGCCTAGCAATAATCCAATACAAAATTCTACGAAAAACATTGTAAAAGATTAAACTAAGAAAGAATGACTAAACCCGGATGATCCGTCTCGATGATCTTCGTCTTCTTTATCCTCCAAGACTTCTTCTAGGTAGAATGATGTAATTGATGTTCTCCTTTTTTTTTAGAGCTTGGGGTCCTTTTTATAGAGTTGGGGACGAATCCTTGAGAAGATAGGATCCAAATCCTATTAGGAAATCAAATTCCCTATTAAAACAGGATCTTTATTCTCGGCAGCCTTTTTGACACGGCCGTGTTGCTTAAATGACACGGCCGTGTTGCTTTGTAATACTTCAATTTCCAGCAACAATTTGACACGGCCGTGTTGCTTTGTGACGCGGCCGTGTTCTCTTCCAGAGCCTTTTTAACCTTTGCGCAACACTTTTGACACGGCCGTGTTGCTTATGTGACACGGCCGTGTCGGTTCTTGCTCCGTTTTGCTCCTGGACCGGTTCTTGAACGGTTCGGACCGATTTCCACTGGTTTTCACTATTTTGGGCCGGTTTTCACTCTGTTCCAACTTGTTTTCTTGTCCGGTAGTTGTAAATCACAAGCTTTTATCCTGAAAATGCTCAAAAACACCTTAAAACAAGCCGAATACGTTAATTGGTCACTTATATAACATTTCATCCAATTCTTGACCATCTATGCACATAATTCCTATAAAATACTATCATAACTCAACCTAATTACAAGCATAATTAACATGTATCAAGGACGAAGAAGACTAAAACAGGATAACTTGAGAAGAATGGATTGTTGTTCTCACAAAGAGAACACATTCTTATAGAAGAAGGAGAACGGAAAGCGTGTCTGGGGAAAACGAGAGACATAATAAGGGTGAAGGGAGATGGACCGTTGCTTAAGAAAGGGAGAGGGGGTAGCCATGGGCTTGGGTAGAAATGGGCTCGGGTTAGGCAGATAAAAGGCCAACCCACAATTGGGCCTAAACCCAACAGATTCTTCCTGCTCAGTCACACCATCTTCATCCTCTTTTGCTATATTACAATGTTCATCCATTTCTTCTCCTTGTTCCAATAGCTTGTTCTTTTCTTCATCACCTGTATCCAATCGTTTCATTTTTCTCGATTTCTTGCTTCCTTCATTGGGCTCATTCAATTGTTTCTCATTTCTCTATTTCCCGTTTGATTCCTCATAAACAACGCATTTATCGTCTTTCCAAAGCTCTTCAAGAACTCAAATACAGTTGATTCATTGGAGTTTAAGAAATCAAAGTGGCTGGTACACGTGGTAGTGCACACACTTTTAGGTCAATTTAAGTGTCTTTTTACGGACTTTTGTGTGCATATTCACGTGTGTTTTGTGCGTTTATTTCTCATTGGGCAATTTGACGTGTTTGGTTCATTTTCATGTCAAGACAAGTGAATTAAGGCCAAAAAAACAGGTTCAAAGATCTAAATTTGACAATTCGAGATCAAAGGAAAAAGAAAACAAGGAAAAACCGGGGACCATGCCCGAGGTGATGATGCCACGCCTGTGGCTCAGGCCACGGCCGAGGCTAACCAGCCCACGGCCGTGGTAAATCCTCCAGAAGAGGGCCAAATTACTGCATTACCTGCCACGACCAAGGCAGTCCAACGCCATGACCATGGCAAGTCAAGCCCCACGACCGCGGTCAGAATCAGCCGCGGTCGTGGCCAAAGATCCAGAAGAAGGGCAAATCCAGCCCAACCAAGACCACGGCCGAGGCGGTTATTGGACCACGGCCGAGGCCCCAAATTGGGCCCAAAACCTTTGTTTTCACCACGCCTGCTGCCAACTTTGTACCACGGCCGCGGCGGGGTTCCCTGTTTTAAAAACTCAAATACGTTTTTGCCTAAATTTGAGCTAACACTTTCTCCCCTATATATATATCCTCTAATTCGAAATTGACCTATTTTAGAACACAATTCCAACCACTTTGGAGCCTCCATCCTCCTCAAGAACACATTGGGAAGAAGATTGAAGGCCAATTCATCCTCAACCCAAAGTTCTTGGTTTAATCTTCAAATTTATCATGTTTTCTTATGTTTCTATTTATTTGCTGACTGTATTAGGTAAAATGGGTGGCTAGCACCCTTTAGTTCACCCTTGATCTTTGTGGAACCTTGAGTTGAAGACATTGATGTGATTATTGCGGTTAATGTTACCGAAAATATTGTGTATTCAAGTGTTTTGTGTTATTTGCTGTTATTGAGTCACATTTATGAATTGATTATTGGATTGATCACCCTTTAAGGGATTTGTTGTGAATGTGTTGCTAGTAGTCGGGGTAGCTATCCGTAATTGTAGTGGTTTCGACTCATTTGTAGCAAACAATAAATATTTATTGGTGATAACACAAAGTTCAACCACTAAAATCGAGCTTGCAAGTTTTATGTTGAATTTATCTCGTTGTCCTAGTGTTTAATGCATTTGGTTATTGAATCTAAGAGCGCTTGTTCGAGGATTCGATTAAATTGAATGGGGTTAGTCGAAGAGCTTATTTTGATTAACTAAGATTAAGGGACAACAAGGCTATTAGAGCTTGTTAATAGCCTTGAGATAAGAGCTTGAATCATAATTTAATCGGGCATTAACATAGTTGCATCAATCGTCCAAGACCAAGGGGAAACATGATCAAGGGTGGATCATTTTATTACTTGAAAACCAAAACCGAAAAAGATCTCTTCTATAGTCTTTGATTATTTGTTTCTTTGAATTCGAATGTTAAATGCTTTTAATTTCGTTTAGTTGCCTTTATTTGTTACTAGTAGATTGTTAGTCCATTATCAAATCCCCCACCCCCAACCTTTATTGCTTTCTTAAGTATTTATTTCTTGCATATTTAATTATAAATTGCTTGGCATCGGAATCAAAATTGTTCGGTCGTTCCCTGTGGGATCGACCCTTATTTACCATTCTACTAGTTAGAATAGTTGATAAGGTTAGTATAATTTTATACAAATTAATTTGGTAGCGACACACGACGAACGCGTACCAGTGGCCTTCATTAACCCGACCTCTATCAAAGTTCTTCTTGAGTGAACGAATCTTCTTAGACACTTGAACTATAGTAATAACTTGTGAATTCAGCTCACTTGTTGTTTCTCCTACTGGCCCAAAGCCTTTTAGCAGAGCAATTACATCCTCATTAGGAAATTCTTACCAGTAGGCTTATTCTTCTTTCCACTAGGTTTCACCGCGGGTATGATGATGAACCCAAATGCAGTAACGGAAGACCATGTAGACCTTTATTTTTCGGATTTAGGGAATGCTCGGAACTTGGGTTTCCATCGGAATCATAAGTACCTTATCCGTCGGAGGGCTCTTCATCTGCATTTTGTTGTTTTTCTTCTTGCCCTCCATTTTTTATAAAATCTTGTTTCTTGGGCGCCACCAGGAGTGGTGTAGAAAGAGAAACTTTCTATTTGAGTTTTGAGTTTAGTGAGAGAAAAAGTGTAGTTGGTCAGGGGAGGCCATGAGTCGTTTCGATTGATGTGCAATTTGAGATTTTAATTTCATTTTCTTTTTTTTTTTTTTAAATATCAGGTGGTATGCTACATATGGAGAATGCCACTTCAGACGCACATGCTCGGGGAGCCTGAAATTTACACGACACGTGCACGCCACGTGACTGATTTTAGTGACTTAGTGAATTCTGGGAAAAAATATCCTAAAATTGGATAATCGCAATATCGCATAACATGCAGGACTAAAATTGATGTTTCGCAACATACATGATTTATTTATGACTCGTCGGAAGTTACAGGACTACAAAATATTTTTTTTGTTTTTGGTGGGATTTATTCCCTAATCACTAACCTAGATTATAAAGAGCTTAACCAACTAAACTGCAATCAATCCTCAAACCAAAGTTGCTTAATAAATCCTTAAAATTTGTTTTGCATAAAATATATATTGATCTCAAAATAACAAATAGATAAATTACAAAATTGATCATATCGTAAATTATGCAATTTAAAAAATACTTCCTCCGTCCCACTTGAAGTTGCACACTATCATTTTCGGTATGCCCCATAATAATTTGCACACCCTCAAAAAGGAAATTATCTCACAATTTCTACCCTCAAAATCTCCACCCTCAGTCTCCACCTTTGAAAAGTCAACAATAAAGCAAAAAATAGATTTTTCTTAAAAGTGTGCACACTTAAGTGTGCAACTTCAAGTGGGATGGAGAGAGTAGTCTTTTGTCCTTAATTGCACATATACATAACGACGACGAATTAGGATTTTTCATTTTTCTGTCACCATGACATTTTTTTTTTCTTTGACCAACGGTCCTCAAACCAAATTGAAAAGGACTCGGGTATCCCAGAGTGCCTCTTTCTATCTCCGGTCCTGGGAGGCATGTCGAAAGCTGAAGATTCCTAGATGGAACCCTTGAGGTGCTCCACAAAGAAGAAAGACATATTAACATCCATAGTATATCAAAATATCGTAGTTGCAAATAGCTTGGGTAATGTGCCGATAACGAATACATTGTCAGGCACCCCGTTCCCTTATCTAGGTTATGTATGAGTGATAGGTTTGCTTGGTAGAAAGTCATAATTATATGTACCATCGGTTCAAAATAAGATGAAATCATTAATTTGATGTAATCACGTAGGTGGACATGTAATTTTCGAATGAAGATGTCGAATACCGACTAAGAAAAAGACTAAATTTGGGCAATTGAAGTGATAAAAGAAAATCTTAAAAGAGAATACAATATGAATTTGACATTTTTCCTAATATCAACGATTGTTCATTAATTAAATAATGGGCCTCATGATTAATGCTTAATCGACTCTCTTAAGCTATCTATCGAGACTTATGTCCTTTTGGACGCTATAACTTTTGTGTATGGACAAGTAGAAAAATGAGCCAGGACTAAAAGTATCATTATATAATGAAGGAAATTGAAGAATATTCATCATTGTTGTATCACCATAACCTGGATAAACCCTACAACGCATTTTTAAAGTTATACATTCAACTAGTTTTTTTTCCTGACAGAAGTTTCTTTTTAATATCCATATATATATATATATTCAACTTGTTAATCACCAAGAAGATCATGATTATCAATTAATGCTAACGAGTCTACGATAATGCTATTAATGGTGATGATATATATATTATTGATTGAAGTAGAGTATCAAGTGGATCGGTTTGAAAATGAAGACAACAAATAAATAATTCCAATTTGTAGTTTTAAAATATATGACAGAAGCACGAAATAAAACGGCTGAAGAATTATAGAAGTCAGATACTGACTAATTAATAAGTGTAATTATTATTAGAGGCATAATTAACTTGGGAAGACGAAGTAGAAGATTACGTACGGTACATTTGTGCTCGCTATGATGCCAAGATTACAAACCATCAGAAAAAATAGTAACTTTTTGAGATCCCAATTTAGGGAAAATGTGATAATCTTTGTTCATCACTTGTAATAATATGCTAACTCAAATGAATTAATTCAATCACCTAAACTATATACAATACGTATTTTTTTTCAAATTGAAAGTTAACTTCAGAACTTATAGCTATGATAATGAAAATTAAGGATGATCATATTCAGTTAGATTTATATTTCAAGAAAAATGGCCTATAATTGACTTATATTTTATTCGAACGTGCTAGTATATAAATTAAATTATCAGATGATTAATTTTTATTTTCATCGAAACCATGTAGCTATACAAAGATTTTTTTGTTTACCTGATGAGTTATTATTATACTCGTTTACGGAAACATTAACTTAGCCTATATAATCTTTAATTGAAACACAACTCCGTCTTTTTGTGGCATTATTTGAGATTATAATTATTATCTCTAGTGATAATTATATATGTGGATTTGTCGTCTCAAATGTTTTACAGATTATTTAAGCTCACTTTTAACTTCTTTTAGAAATAACGAATTATTTCAAGAAATGCTTGGTTCGGATTTGATCACGATTTTCAGTCTCAGTTAATATTATTTGTTTTATTATTAAGATGACTAATTAGTGAAGATGTTGTCTATAATAATATAGTAGTGACAAATACTCATTATTTGTGATAATTTTTGTTATTTCAAAAGATCATTTTTCGTGGAGGTTATTATACTGAAGAAGTCATTATTAATTTAAAAATAATGTAGCGTATAATGTTATATGATTTTATTGAATCAACTATAATTAGAATTGGCAAAATTGATTTAATCTGATAGGAAGGCCCAACAAGTCAATTGTTTGGTGGTTGGGTCATAAAAACATTAGCCCGAATTATCATCACATCCAACTTACTCGACGTGATGATCCATTAATAGGATCGATGGGCCGCGGACCTTCGAATAAATTTAAGTGTATTTTAAAAGAATATGATTCAATTTAACATATCACATTAGTCGAACATGCTCACAACGAATGCATCAGAATTATATGACTAACTGCGCAAAAAAGAAAATTGGCATATTATATTTCCTGCGACTTTATAGGCTTATATTTATAGACAATTATATTTCCAAGACTACATGTGTAATAAAAATGGAAGAAAAAAGGGAGAAGATTGGTATAGACAATTATCAGCATAAAATTAGTGGAATTAATTAATATTTGAATAATTTAAGTTTGATTTTATTATCAGAATTTATAGTTCTAATTAAAGTTAGTCTGAGATTTAAAAAACAGAATTGACTAAAAATGGATGAGAGCTAACAAATAGGGGAATTTGACATAGGTAATTTTTTCAACATATAATTAGAGAAGTAAATTAATAATATATTAACAATTTAGACTTAATTCTTTTATTAAAGTCTATAAAAGAATGTCATTTGTTCCAAATAATTTTTCTTTTTGTATATAAACTATAATTATATTCTTCTTGAATTATTTACTTCTATACCAGATATGGGTGCATGACCTACTTGATTTCAATACATTAGGTGTGTTTTTGCATATGATTTCCCCCAGTAGATTTAAGGTACCAAATCTCAATAATGCACATTCATTGACTCTCTCAGTCATATTTAATCTCAAGCAAACACACTTTCTACTCAATCCGTCATATTAAAATAATCATTAAGCATATATCATGATCACATCATATGATGTATTCGAATTAGGAAGTACAAGATTCACGGTCTGGAACATAATAAAATTTCTCCTATTGCAATTAAAAATGGGGCACACTGGAATTTAAATTGTCTATTTGTGTTCAATAAATGAAAGAAAATCTGAATGTATTTTGCATTCCTGTATTATCAAAATGTGCGCAGGAATAACCACAAGATGCCGTATCATGCCACAAGTCTACAGTGGCTTCCCCTGGACTATGGGAAAACACATATTTTTAGTCCTTTACGGTTGTCTTAATAAGTTATTCAAGACTCTCCCTTTGCATTTTGCAATTGCAGTCATATAACAATTAAAATTATTGTAATTTCAGAACTTTTGTCGCCGCAGCCTTCCAAATTCGTGCACCGCACATGCTTATATCTGGAGCGGCTTACAAATTCCGGCAATTAAAGTCTTGAAATAGCGGCAAATTCAAATTTTAGATGACTGAAATTGTTTAGGTATTGTTCTGGTAAAATAATATGTTGAATTTGTGTAAGATCCGTGCATACATGAAATATGGATAATTAATTTTCTAATTCTTTTAAGAAGTGTCACGTACATATTCCGTGGGGTGCAGATATTTTTCTCATTGTATCATACAATTTCTTTAGACTCATGAGTTCCTTTGAAAATAAATTTTGAAGGCCCAGAAAAGAATTTCACTAATCTAAAGAAGTTTTTTTCCGTTTGAGATAATTAATTCAAAGAAGTTAAACATCCACCTTTGAAATAAACTTTGGATACTTAATTTCCTGATTTAGCTACGGGTATTTTGTTCATCAATTTCTCTTATATATTTATAAAAAAAAAAAATGGGAATTTAAGTTTGGTGCTTATAATAATATGAGTCGAATTGAACACACTACTTAAATAAAAATCCTTTAAAACATTGAGGGAAGAATTAAGAGCTCATAAAATGAAGCTAAAAAATACATAGACTGGACAAATATGTCCCATACAATCTATATATCCCAATGATCTTAAATTCGTTTTTTTCTCCAACTAATCTCTTTTTCTTAATGGTGAAAAAAATCCATTTTTATTAATGAAGAGAATAATTAAATAAGGTGATGATAATATTAAAAGATTTTTAGGAGGATCTCTTGGAATAGATTCAAGGACAATATTGAAATATTTTACTCTAATGATTTATTTTTGGCAAAAAATTATGTGCGCCTGGTGCACACAAGATTTAATGTACATCTGTCTATTTTAAATATATTTTTGCGCCTCATTTTTATTGTCCTGACCCGTGCGTGACCTGCGGATCGCGCTTATTATTATTATTATTTTTCAGCGAAATGGTTTACTAAAGAAAAGGTTGTGTAAGACTGATGGTTAGCAGGTCCTGTTTGCATATTGAGGTCATTATTTGAAATCTGATTCCCGTAGTGCTTCTTTCATTTTGTTTTCAAAATGCATTGCGAAATTAATATATAAAAACCAGGTTACATTTGTTTATGTAAAAGTGCGTTGGAGTCTACCGGATAGGCGCTGCCTTGTGCTGGTAGAGGTCACGATTTTAAATCCTAACCCTTTAATATTTTTCATTCAGTTTTTCGCTTTTTGCTCACGATTATTTCTTTTTTTCTTTATTTTTTTTATTGCTGTTGTTGTGGCTCGATTATTCCTCTTTTTTTTTTTTTTTTTTCTTTTTTAATTGGTGTTGTTGTTGTGGTGTACTAGATATAGTATCAATTGTGTTACCAAATAGTATAATTTGTTTATCGAAACAGTATAATTTATAACTCTTAATTGTTTTTGTCTTTTTGTTGTGACGGATACGGAATTGTATAATATTTTTTCTTCTTGTCTTAGCGGATTCAATACAGTATAACTTATTTAACCATAAAATATTATTTGTTATACCAAAAAGTATAATTTGTTTATTGGAATATTTCTTTAAATTTATGTTTTTTTTTTTTTATTGTGACGGATCCGATATGGTATAACTTATTTAGCCAAAACGTATGATTTGTTTACTGGATAGTATAGTATTTTTTTTTTCTTTTTACTGTGGTGGATCTGATACAGTATAACTTATTTAGCCAAAAGTATGATTTGTTTACCTAGATAGTATAGTTTCTAATTCTTTTAATTTATGATTTTTTTTTTTCTTTTTACTATGGTAGATTTGATACAGTGTAACTTATTTAGTCAAAATGTATGATTTGTTTACTTGGCTAGTATAGTTTCTAATTCTGTAAATTTATGATTTTTTTTTTCTTTTTACTGTAGCGGATCTGATATAGTATAACTTATTTAGCCAAAAGTATGATTTTTTTACTTGGATAGTATAGTTTCTAATTCTTTAAACTTATAATTTTTTTTCTTTTTATTGTGACGGATCCAATATAATATAACTTATTTAACCATAAAAACAATATTTGTTTTATTGGATAATATAGTTTATAATTCTATAAATTTATGAATTTTTTCTTTTCATTGTGGCGGATCAAACTAAAACTATTTTTTATGCTAAAATTCCAAAACCACAAATTTACACCAATGACAATTGACAAACACCATCGTCCTTTGAGTAAACATAGCAAATAAAAATTAATTAAAGACGCCACAGCGTGTGATTCGAACACGCGACCTTGCAACAAATGTGGGTGCACGTTTACCAATGGAATAACAGTCATATTCGGTAAACAAACAGGCTTTTTTGTATCCGTAGAATATAGAAAAAGGAAAAATGATATTGCGACCTGCGGGTGATGAATGTCGGACGTGAAGATTTACTAAACTAGATTTCAGCGTTTTTTTAGGTCGGCTCCTAAATAAAAAGAGCGCACAATAGCAATTCACTCCTTATCTTTTTGTACTGAGTAATCTTTCTGAAATAAATTGAACTTGGAAATGGAGAGAGTAAAAAAATAAAGAATGAAGCGCAAAATATTAGTTAATAAAAGTGTTCAATATTTTCGTATAAAATGGTACGTTGAATATATATACAAAGTTTTTAGGCAAGAAATATAACAAAGTTGGTATGACGGATTCAGAGTCAACCCGACCCGTATAAATGAATTTATTTGGCCGGAGAGTGAAATTTAATCAACTACTAGCATACATGATGTGTCGACATATGGAATTGGTGAAATTTGGTTTGTTCTGGAAGGCATATAAGTATTGTTTTTGTTTTAGGAAAAAAATTGAAGCCAAAGAGAGCAGCTGGTTTAAAATAAGTTTGCATTTTCAAATTTCAACATGTAAAAAGTCCAAACACAGCTTCTATTTAATTATTGCTTTACACCTGCTCAAAACAAACCTTTCTTTTTTATTTCTAATTAATATATTATCTGTTCATTCTAGTTGTCCACCATCGCACTTATTAATTGTTTTTTTTTTTCTTCTCCATCCAAATTATGACTTTTATACTACCCAATTTATAACTCTGGAAAATAACTCATCACTCAAAACTAATCCAACATTACTTAGTCATTCACTTTAACTTGTGAAGAGGAATGTAAAGTTCCCAAACAGAAGATAAAATCAAAAAATGGATGAGCCCATTTTACTTAGTTCATCAAAACTCTATTTATGAAGCCCAATATTACTTATTCATATATTATGGTTTCTGTATACAACAATAAGCAGCCCATTAGAAGCCCAAATAATTATATGGGCTCCACTATTACGACCCAATATTTTTGTCTTTTTCGTAGTTATTTTTATTTTTCGTATCTGCTGTATTTGTATGAATTAAAGATGAATTGTTTATTATTTCAAAATGGTTTGGTACAATACACCCATGCAATGCACGGTTTGTATATAGTATAAATATATCATAAAAATTGGTATCCTGATATAGTGTAATCTAATTAAAGAGTAAATTAATAAACAATAAAAAAGAGAAAAAAATATGCATTTGCTTTGCTTTTTTTTTTTTTTTTAATTATTTAATGGTTTTTAAGAGATTTGAATGATAATATGGGGCTATAAACACTTTATAATATGAAATTGGAATTGAGTAATTACAAGCACTACGTTAACTATTGGATTTTCATATACGTAAAACAACCAATAATATGGTATGTCCCAATCTTTAAGAGCTTTTGTGTGCACAAATCATTTTTTTTTTTATTTTTTAATATAATTCTTCTCAAGTTCACCATAAAACATTACCATTATATTTAATTAAGGGAGAAAATTAAAAATGATCTTTCATACAACTTTTACTGTAATTCTAACCACCTTGTAAAAATAGTATAATTTTAGTCTATCTTTATCCTTCTTGGATAATCAACAAAGTAAACCCCCTATACACACTATATCTCTTATCCAATCCATCTCTCTTATCCAATCCCCTCACCCCTAAATTACAACCCCAACCTACCCTACCCCACATACCCCCACCATAACCAAGGACCCCAGCCCCAGGCCCAGACCCACCCCTGCCCCCTCCACCCAACGTATCACCCCACCCCCAAGCCAAAAAAAAAAAAATTCTGGATCACCCTCCGCCCCCAGCATTACCTCCCTCCCCCCCCCCCCCCCCCCCTCCCCCAAGCCAAATTTTTTATTTTTTTTTTATTGGATCATCCCCTGCCCCCAGTCCCACCCTGCATCCCTTGCCCCAGTCCCACCCTGCACCCCCTGTCCCCCAATCCAAAAATAAAAAAATCTTCGTTTGACATGATAGACACTTGCCACGAATCGTCATTTAACACGATATACACTTGCCACGAATTTGTATGATTTTACCCTTTCGTACAGCCGTGTCACTATTGCCACCGATCTGCCACATGTGCCACCGGATCTGCCACATGTGTCGCGACACCCATTTACCGCGAATTCTAATACATTTGCGAATTGTGTCACGACACACTTGCCACGAATCGTCATTTGACACGATACACACTTGCCACGAATTTGTATAATTTTATCCTTTCTTACGATCGTGTCACTTTTGCCACGAATTTTTCACATGTGCCACGACACCCACTTTCTACGAATTCTAATACATTTACGAATTGTGCCACGACACACTTGCCACGAATCGTCATTTGACACGATACACACTTGCCACGAATTTGTATAAGTTTATCCTTTCTAACGGTCGTGTCACTATTGCCACGGATTTTCCATATGTGCCACATGTGTCACGACATCCACTTACCACGAATTCTAACACAAGTGGGGTGGTGCTGGGGCAGGGGATGAGATATTAATTTTTTTTGGCTTGGGGGTGGGTAGGGTGAGGTTTGGGGTGAGGTGGGGGCGGGGGTGGAGCAAGGGGCAGGGGGATGAGATATTAAAAAAAAAAAAAAAAAATCGGCTTGGGGATAGAGAGCAGGGGTGGGACTGGGGCAAGGAGATGAGATACTAAAAAAAAATTAAAAAAAAATTGGCTTGAGGGTGGGTGGGGGTGATGTTGGAGGGCAGGGGATGGGATATTAATTTTTTTTTATTTTTCTTTGGCTTGGCGTGGGTGGGGTGAGGTGGGGTGCGTGGGGGGGGGGGGGGGAGTGGTGATGCTGGGGGCAGAGAATGAGATATTTAAATTTTTTTTTTTTTTTTTTGGCTTTGGGGTGGGTGGGGGCGGGGGCTGGGGCCTTAGGATGGGGGTGGTGTATATGGGGTAAGATAGGGTGGTAATAAAATATATATATATTAATAATTATAATAGATGTAATAAGATAATTATTTGAAGGATAAACTGGTAAAATTACATTGTTAGTTATCCTAGAAAAGGATAAGGAAGACTAAAATTATAATTATTTTAAAAGGTGGTTAGAATTATACTAAAAATTATGATAATGATTATTTTCACTACTTTTCACTTTAATAAAATTAAAACCTCAACTACAAAAAATAATTTCAATAAAATAAATTACAAAGATCATGTGCATACAATTTGAAGTTCTCCCTTAAAATTAAGAAGATTTCTTCTTCTTCTTCTTCTTCTTCTTCTTCTTATTATTATTATTATTATTATTATTATTATTATTATTATTATTATGATCATCATCATCATCATCATCAAATACAAATAATACCTTGGGAGAAACTTTGTGCGTCTTCCTAAAGAACTTGGTGGTATGGGCTTCAAAAAGTTGTCATTCTTTAACAAGGCATTGTTGAAAACAACTTTGGAGGATAATGCAAAATCCTCATTCTATTGTTGCAAGGGTCTTAAAAGCGAGATATTTCAAAAATTAGTAGAAGCCTTCTTGGAAAGCAATCCATCTTATGTGTGTAGATCTCTCATTTGCGGAGGGATCTTCTTCATAGGGACAAAGAAGCCACAACAATCGACTCATCTTTCATACTTAGAGCAAGCTTGCATCCAACTTGGCCATATATAGCCCATCTTTAGTAAAATGTCATATTCAGAGAATTTGTCGTGCCTCAATTCGCTAGAAAATTTAATTGATTTTCTCACTTCTCATCCTAAAGAATCATTCCTTAATAATTTCTTGACCCTTGTATTCTCCAGTCAATTTAGTTTGAGCGATCGAACCCTAAAATTTGGACCATCTAGAAGCGATACATCATTCCACACACTAACACCTAAACCCACTCCAACACACCATCTCCATTTTAACAAAATCTCTCCCCCCAAAAGCCCTAAACTTGTGCTAAAGAGAGTTGTTTGTGGGAGATCTCGCTCTTTTAGAGACTATAAATACATTGCACACTAACTTATATGCAAATTGGGGTAGAGGAATAATTTCAAGGGTTTGAACTCTTGAAGGACCCCAAAAATCAGCATGGATGTATTCCAAAACCAGAGTTGAGTTGTGTTTACCCACTGGATAAGGCTACTTCTTGTTTTTACCCAGTATACAGTCTTCACACACCATTTTTGCGCCACTATCTTGTTTATAGTCAATCAAGTTTTGTTTTTCAAGCTGAGTTAATCCACTTACACTGACATGTCCCAATCTGGCATGCCAAAGCTTATTACTATCCTTGACTACATTCTCAGATTCACCAATTACTACAGTGCCAACTAGATAATAGAGACTGAATCTTCTTATCCCTTTCATAACCACTTTGGAATCCTTTATTATATCTAATTGGCCATTTTCAGACTTGAAACTGCACCCTCTCTTTTCCAAAGTCCCCAGACTAACAAGATTTCTATTAAGCTATTGTATATATCTAACATCCTTCAAGATTTTAACAGAACCATCATGCACTTTGACCATTATATCACCTATTCCTTTAACTGAACATGATTGATCATTTCCAAGCATGACTATTCCAGTTTCTTGTTCTTTAAAATCTTTAAACCATTCTAGATTAGGACTCATATGAAAACTACATCTAGAATTCAAAATCCAGTTCTGTTCAATCTTAAATTCAGAGATGTTGAGTACCTGAGGTTCTTCTTCTGCAGCTTCAACCACCTCTGCTGAACTTGAGGCTTGAGTTCCCTTTTGAGCCTGGTTCTTCTTCCACTCAAAACAGTCCTTCTTCAGATGGCTAGGTCTCTTGCAAAAATGGCACTTCCTTGTTTCCTAGTGACCAGATAGTTTTCCCTTATTGTTTCATGTTTTCTTGGATTGATCATTGGTCTGGTTTAGCTTCTACTTTAAATTCTTGCCTTTCTTTATACTTAACCCTTCTCCTGCACCATATGTCTTGTCTTGACTGAGCTTTTGCATTTCCTTTGCTCTTAGAGCCGACTGAACTTCTATTAATGTAATATTGGAATCCCTTCCATATAACATTGCATCCCTCAGATGATCATAGGATTGTAGTAGAGAGTTTATCAGCAATATGGCATTGTCTTCATCATTCATTTTGACATCAATGGCCTCTAAATCATCAAGTGTCTTGTTAAAATCGTCCAATTGATCCTCCACTGATTTTAATTCAGAAAACTTATAAGAGAACAGTTTATGTTTTAGATATAACCTGTTTGCCATAGATTTGGCCATGTACAGGTTATCCAGTTTCTGTATCACCTCAGAAGCACTCTTTTCTTTGGAGACTTCCCTTAATACTTTGTCCGACAAACAGAGAATCAATAGGCTGTGAGCCTTTTCCAAGATATCCATCTTTTGACTCTCCTCCATCTTTTTTGGAAAAGCCTTTTCTCCCTTCAATGCAGCACCAACTCCTTGTTGAACCAACAGAGCTTTTACCTTTATCTTCCATAATCCGTATTCATTCGTCCCATTCAACTTTTCTGTCTCAATCTTTGAAATAGACATTGTTGCTGATCAAGAATCGACCTCTTGTGTGTGATTCCCACAGACGGCGCCACTTGTTAGCAATTGATCCTCAAGAACTCACAACAAATTCACTCACAGACTTTATCAAACAAGTGGTGAACTCTTTCTATAAAACTCAAGAATTAAAACAGAAAAACAATCAAAACAAGAGAATTACGTGGTTTGGCAATTGCCTACATCCACGGGCCAGGAGGAGATTCATTAGATCACAAATATGAGTTACAATCAAGAGTTGGAGCTCAAAAACCTGTGGCTCTTCTCCCTCTCTTAATCTCTCTTCATTCTCTCTCTAGAATGACAACTGAATGGAATGAGATGTAACAAACTAACTTCCTCAACTAATAATCCAGCTGGAATTAGAATTGGAACAGAAAACGAGCTGAAAATCCAAAACTACTCCCAACTAACTGCTTCAGAAAACATCTCAAAATGACAACAGATGCTTCATAAAACGACAACAGATTTGCAACGGTTTTGACAGTTAAATCTGTTACAAACCGTTGTCTTTCTCATTTTCCAGAATATAAGTTTTTGAACTGCTTTTCTTCATCTGCTTACTTTAAGCACTTCTCTTCCAGCTTTAATCTTCAAATGTGAACAGTTTTGATGCTCAATGTTTAGACAAACATCCCATCTCAACAGTTACTTATATATTAAAATTTAGATTATTTTTATTGCATATTATCAAATTTATCTAAATTTATCCGAATGTTTGATAATTTGAGGGGGATGGGATACAAATAGTACGGTGAGAGATAGGGTTGGGGGGAGGCCCCAACCCCTTTAAGGTGGATCCGCCCTGCTTGAGAAAAGTATTTTTTAATTTTACATTTAACTCAAATTATATTAATAAATAAATAAAGTAATATTTGTAGTTTTGGGTTTACCTTGCCTCCTACTTCCAGTACGGGTGGTTGCTGGATTTTGCACCGCTCATTTAGCTTCCACAAGAAAGAAAGAGAGAGAGAGAGAGTGCGCGCGCTAAATAAAGATGGAAAGATGAGCATCTGACACCACGTTATACACACTAACATAACAGGACAGGACCAAAATGCTGTGTTGTGGACCATCATTTTCACTTTCATCCTCCACATATTGCTTAAGCGCATACAACCCAACTTTCTCTTAATATTTTGTGTAGTATCATCAATTGAGTGGCAATAAATGAGGCAATGGACCAGGTTGCAGGCCGTAGAAGAGAACCAACATGTCCTTGTCGGTGGTTTTAAAGAGTAAGTTACCCTCTCTGTCCTTCACACCCATTTCCCCACTCATCACTTGTCATCACTTTAGCACACCCCTCTCTCTCTCTACTCCACACACTCACCTCCCATTTACTATATTTTATTGCTTTGAATCTAATCTAGTTTGCTGTTGGGAGACCAAAACTTACTCGTTTTCTTGCAAACCATCTTTTTCCCCTTCCCTTCATCCATCATTATTTTAATCCCCCTTGAATCAGTGCTCAAATCTCCTCGCCTTTTGCTACCTACAACTAAAATATATATACTCCTCCAAACCTGATTTGATAACCTAACGGTGCTGCATTCTCATTTGTCCAATCCTTTACTTTATTTGCTTTCTTAGCCTGCTGGGCCCCTAACTCTTGTGTCTCTATATGGTTTCGAGAATCTTTAATTAATTATTTCACCTTAGATTTTGTCATTCTTTACCACTGTGTGCGCTTATTGGTAATAGGGCTCACATTTGTTGAAACACCACCTAAAATGTCTTAATCAAGAGAGAGAGAGAGAGAGGGGCAAATCGCACAGATTGCCTAGTTCATTATCAATTTTGTCCTCTCATTACTTCATTGATTTGAGTTATTAACCAAAAGATTATAGTTTTGTCAAAGAGTGATAGAAATTGTCAAGTGTGTCGATAATCTGGGAGTATTATGGAACGAAGGGGTCAAGATAGGGATGTAGGGATCCCAAATTCTACTAGTAATTACAATCCGCCCCAAATAATTCATGAATCACCTGTGAAGCTTCCTCTTGCCCCCATTGTCTCCACTCCTCAAGACAGACGAGGATTCGCTACGGTTGCTACCCGCCGTGGTACCTCAATTTTTAGCCCTACCCAAACCCTAGATCACCCCTTTCTCCTCCACCACCACCGCCGCGACCAGCTGAATCCTCCGCCTCCGCCTCCCCAGCAGCCGCAGGTAGTAAAAGTTCAAACTCCGGATCCGGATCCACCCACTCCAACAGCTGATGGCGGAGCATCCAATTCGAAGACCCCAGCCTCGCCGCCGCAGCCTCCTTCACCGCCGCCGCCAGCAGCTTCCAACCACAATAATACTGTGTATGTTAGATATAGGGAATGCCTGAAGAATCACGCAGCGAGCATGGGTGGTCATGTTGTGGATGGATGTGGGGAGTTCATGCCTGGTGGAGAGGACGGTTCGGCTGATGCTCTGAGATGCGCCGCCTGCGATTGCCACCGTAATTTCCACCGGAAAGAAGTGGACGGCGAGGCGCAGCTGTCCAACCACTACCCGAGCTCAGGCAACAACAATCACGCAAATCGAGCACCTTTAATCCATATCCAAACTCCGGCGGGCCACCACAGTCACAGACAAACTCGTTCTTACACTCACGCCTTCGCTGGCGGCCCCACGCCGCCTGCAATGGTGAACTTCGGTGGCGGCGGCGGCCCGGGGGAGGAGTCGTCGAGCGAGGATCTGAACATGTTCGGCGGAGGATCACATGCAGAGATGCAGCCGTCGAAGAAGAGGTTTCGGACAAAATTCAGCCATGAACAGAAGGAAAGGATGCAGGAATTGGCGGAGAAATTGGGCTGGAGAATACAGAAACAAGACGAAGAGCAAGTGCAGCAGTTGTGCAATGAGACTGGTGTGAAAAGGCAAGTGTTCAAGGTGTGGATGCACAACAACAAACAAGCTATGAAGAAACGCCAAATTTGATCTTGATTTTTAGGTACGTAGCATTGATGATGAAACTTTTAGCTGTGTATTTTCATTTAATATAATGTAGAAAGAATTGGTGAATTAGAGAAGCTTAATTAATTAATTAATCACCTTAATCTTTGATAATTCCTAGTTCCATTATGATAATCACCGATAATGCATTATGCAGTGTAATTGCTATATAAGATGTTGCAGCAGTAGAAAATCCGGATTATATGGAGGGAGGTTAAGTTTGATGACAGTGTTTTTTATTTGGAGAAAAGTTGTAACATTTATTCCAGAAGTTGTGATTTTAGTGAAAAAGGAAATAGAAGCATTAAAGATAAAATTGTTGTTCTTCCTATAGGAAAAAAATATTTAGAAAAACTTTTACTGAAATGTGTCAACATTAGTTAACACATTTGATAATCTTTTACAAGAAGATTGATTTGGTTTCCTAATTGAAGTTAATTAATAGTACAAGTAGTATATATATAGGGGTGAGGCAATGAATCATAGAAAGTGTCTGAAATCAGTTTTGTTACCATATTTGAGTAAAATTCTTCAATGTACATCTGTAATGATCTCATGCATATAGGAATATCATTGTTATGTTATTGTTGTAATACTTGTGATTAGTGGCGCATAATAATTTAAGAAATAAATCCAAGTAACAGATATATCAAAATAGTAAAATAAGTGTATTTATATATGGTAATTGGTACAAGCATCAAAATGGTGACCATAGCTCCTCCAGATAGCGATGTGATTTTATGGTGGACATGTGACACATATAATTGAACAACATTTGTGAGTGTGGAACCATTGAACTCACACGCACTGGAGTTTAAGTTGGCAGTTCATCCAACTCTTTCTTTCCTCAAAAAACAAATACACATACAACATTACGGTAAGGTGGATTCCTAATTACTTGCTCCAATGCATCGGATGTTGGACTTACAGCACCAACTAACACTAGCTTATGTCAATATGAAATTATGTAACCTCACTTTAAAAAACTAAGGTATAAATTCAAATAAAATCTAAATAATAAATCAAATATGTTACCACATTCATATAACAGAGAAATTAAAATAAACAATTATTACCTCTTTTACAATCATTTTTATTCCATAATCTTAGGCATAACCACAAAGAGACAAAGAAATAATTAGAAAAAGGACAATATAAATTTTTTGATATCTTAGATGTTCAGAAAAAACTTGGGACTTCTATTTCCCATAAACAGTTTAAGTAAAAAAGAAAAAAGAAAAAAAGAGGGTTAATTAAAAAATAAAAAAAACTCCTAGTAAAAAAAAAGGATTAATTATAAAAAAAATCACAAAATTTGTTAAATTTTCAATTGCAACGTGATTTTTAAAACTTATTAATATTGATCATTAACTATAATTTTTTTTCAATTACTATTTTTTTTTATTTACATTTGATTGTATCATTAACATCACCGCTAAATGCGCGTTGCTTAGACCTTCATTTTCCTTTATCAATTTCACAATCAGTTATTTTCACTGCCGTTAATTGAGAGTTGAAGAAGTGATAAAATTATTTCAATCACCGATTAACGACAATAAAAGTGACGGATTAAGAAATTAGTTGAGGGTAAATGAAGGTCTTGTCCAGACGCATTTAATGGTGGTGATTGCGACACAATCAGATGTCAAAAAATTTAGTCAATATTATAATTGGAAAACAAATTTATAGTTGATAACATTGATAAGTGTTAAAAGTCATGTTGCAGTTAAAAATTGGACCAAAGGTCATGATTTTTTTTTTTAATTAACTCTAAAAAAAACCTCAAAAACACCCACTTTGAGTGAATTTTTAATTACAACATGAACTATAATATGAAAAAAAAAAAAAAAAAAAAACACCAAACTTTCATTTTTTTCTCGGTTGCAACATCTATTCATATTTTTCGAAATCTATTGCAACCACTATCACTAGATCTGCTTAAATGAACTTCTCCCATATTCACCACCTATTTTGCAATATATATTATAATTGTAATATGTATTCCCTCCGTCCCGGCCTAATTGGCCTACCTTGGCCGGACTCGGAGACTAAGAAAAAATAGATTTTGTGGAATCTTTGACTTTTTCAAAGGTGGAGATTAAGGGTGGAAATTTTGAGGGTGAAGATTGTGAGAGAAATTTGTCATTTATGGGCTGGTCAATTAGATTGGGAAAAATAAAAACGGAAGGTAGGTCAATTATGCCGGGACGGAGGGAGTATATATTAATGGTTGAAGTTACGATTGTCACAACTTCTACTCTCAATTCATAATGGTAGCAATGACAGATTGTAAAATATGTGATATATAGAATAGTCTTGTCAAGATGAATTTGATGATGATGGTGGTGGCGTTATTAGATATAAAAATATGATTTATGTTGTAATTGAAAAAAATAAAAATTAATGATTTTTCTTATTATCTTTTAAAATCCATGTCGTAATTAAAAACTCACCCAAAGTTAATGATTTTTTTTGTGATTAACTCCAAAATAAATACTCAGGTATTACTGATAAGTAACTAATCAAGATTAGTTGTTATTTATAAAATTTTATGTAATTAACATTAAATTAGAAAAGAACTCGTACAAATTCTACAATCAAATTCGACGAGGCAAGTGCCCAAGAGTTCTGTACCTCCCCTCTCGGATTTGAATTTTTTAGAGTACTCTAGAGAATGTATATTCCCATATGTGGAGAAGGACATTAAAGGATGAAAGTAGAAGCGCAGTGTGTGACCAAACGTGAGGAGGGAGGTTTGTGATTATGGTCTTCTGCACGACGAATGGTTATTAGGACCCCTACAGTGGAGTGTGTCAATGCTCTCAACTAATAAGTGGTAAACCTTTAATAGCTCTAGTCAAAAGGCACACACATCAACATGCGACCAACCACTACTGATGCATGCTACCTTTAAATATCTCACCACAATCATGCATTTATAAACACACAAAATCCACTAGGCCACTCTATTTAATCGAGCTCGAATCAAGTTGGATGGTATTTGAGAGTGTCCAATTTTATTTACAAAGATATCTCTACACATGTTTGGCTTTAATTATGACCATTCATCCTCATCAACAACTACTGTATTGTTCACAAACATCAAATAAATCTAAATTTTAATACAAATTTAAGCAAATGACAACTAAAATATCAGGTAGTTTAACAACTTTATATTATATGGAGTATAAATTTTATTGTTGTTTTCATGATTATTACTGTTTGTATTAACCAAGTATTGAACAAGCTAGCTTGCTCATGAGACTTCAATATTCAAGTTAATCTCGTTTATGAAACAATCTAAAAAGTTTGTTCATCTTAACTTAATAAAAGAGCTTGTTCATGCATTATTCACTGAATATTCTGACGTGAAGCAGTACTTCCATGGTCCGCATTATTTCCATGTGGCACATTTATGAATGAAACCAGAAAGTTAACAATACATGTTTAAACTTCATGATATCCGATCGGACAACCTGGAAACAAGAACATAGTTGAAGACAAATTCGAAGCACACACTTTTATTAAATGAAGATGGATGAATATACGGACACAATCTCAATTGCTGCTCTTGTAATTCGGGAATGGAATGTTACCGGACTCAATGCGGTTGAGGTCTTACACAAGAATCTCATAGTGTCTTTTCACTTCCTCTGCTGATTTTCCGCCCACTAACCGTGCAATGTTTTCCCAACGTTCTTATCGAACAGGGCTAACCCCTTCTCAAATTCTTTGTTCTGCTTTTCCGTCCACAAAGACATTGAATTTGATGCCATTGTCTCTAGCAAGGCAATTTCAAATCTTGCTCTCAACTTATTCTACAAACAGAATTCATGTATGCTTATGTGCTTGTGAAATTGAAGTGTACGGATTGTACAATTGACGTGAAAAAATCTTCAATTCAGTGTTCCAAATCTAAGTGCTGGTACCCACTTAACTTCATTCTTGATTGATGTAATTTGTCAATAAATGTAACATCATTTTCTTATCAGATTAGATTTCAGACTTCTTAGCGGCTACTGCTCTTTTTTATCACTTATCAGATTAGTTTACTCATATCCTTTAGTTAATAGTAATTGTCATACCAATTATTTTGTTTGATATTGTAGATGCATGCATGCAAATTGAAAATATTTGATCATCATAATTGTCTTTCTCAAATAGGCCAGTGTCATTGCAGAAGGGTAATTCTGTTGCGAGGTGAATGCATGTGACATGTGATTACTGTTTGAGATTAAAAAGAGTTTAGCGGTTGATCTCTAATTATTATAGATATAAATGTCAGTGTTTTAGTTACCCCATTCAATTGAATATAGAACTAACAGATACTCCCTCCGTCCCGGCCTAAATTGCACAGGTAGGCCGGCGCGTATATTAAGAAAAAATTGTTTTTTACTCATTTTCTCAGAATTTTAACCTGCTCATTCAGTCAAAATAAATTCAGTGCAGAATTAAAAAAAACTCAGATCCACCAAACCCAAAAAAATCAAAATTTACTAAACTGTTCCAGGGAGAAAATTTTTCCTCGCAAACAGTAAATATACAGGCATTACATCAGTTTTTTCCTCTAAACATATTGGCCAATTACAATTCAAGTTTCCCCCCTAAAAAATCAAAATTTTAGAGCCAAAACTGCTCTATATAAGCTGTTACAACAGCATTTACTCAACATTTATGAGCTGCCAAGAACAAGAACAGAAAAGTAAATATGCCTAACAACCAAAATCAACCTCACATTACTCCATCAGACCGGACCATGATTGCGCAGTATCTGTTAGCCAACTCGACCGACGGGGTCGTCAACTATGGCAAAATCAGGTCAGCGGCTACATCATATGGAGTCAGTCGCCGGACGGTTCATTTGATATGGGAATCTGCAAAGAAACAAATAGCCGAAGGGTCACCGGTTACATTTTTAGCACAAAAACGGACTGTTGGTCCGAAACCGGCAGAATTGGACATCGAAGAGTTCAAAGCTATCCCATTCAGTAAAAGAGGCAGTATAAGAAGGCTGGCTAAAGAGTTGAAGGCAAGTAAAAGCCAAGTTGGAAGATGGGTGAAGACAGGGGTAATCAAACCCCACACAAACGCAATCAAGCCAACATTAACCGAAGCAAATATGCTACAGAGGTTAAAATTCAGTTTAAGCAACTTGCACCTAGATTCACAGGTATCAAAAATCAGGTTCAATACCATGCACAACATTGTTCATATAGACGAAAAGTGGTTTTACATGCAAAGAGCAACTGAAAGGGCATATAAATTGGAGGAAGAAGAGGATACATATAGGTCATGTAAAAGCAAACGGTTTATCACTAAGGTCATGTTTATGTGTGCCGTTTCTAGACCTCAATTCTCGGCCGAAGGAGATTTAGTGTTTGATGGAAAAATAGGTATTTTTCCGTTCACAACAACTGAACCCGCTCTTCGGAACAGCAGAAATCGAGTTAGGGGCACTTTAGTCACTAAACCAATTGAAACAATCAACAAGCAAGTAATCAGAGACTGCCTATTGCAACAGGTACGATATGCTATCAGAAAATTTTCATCACTTAGCAATCATCTTTTTATAAGCCTCCTAAATGCAAAACATTACTTGCATTGGTGACATTACAAAAAGTTTAATTTTTTTTTTCAACATTTACTGTCATGCCGGTTTAAATTTCAGATAATACCTGCCATAAAGGAAAAATGGCCAAGAAATGCAAGCCGGCAGATTTTTATACAACAAGATAATGCGAAGCCACATATAAGCAATTTCGACCCCGAATTTAGACATGCAGCATCAACAGATGGGTTTGATATTCAGCTCATGTTTCAACCACCCAACTCACCAGATACTAATATCCTAGACCTAGGTTTTTTCAGGGCTATTCAATCGCTACAGATCGAAACAGCGTCATATAATGTGGATGACCTTGTGAAGAATGTCATAACAGCTTATGAACAAATGGAGGCATACAAATTGAACAATGTATTCCTAAGTTTACAAGCATGCATGACAGAAATTATGAAACAGAAGGGCCACAACAACTACAAGCTGCCACATCTGGGCAAGAGCCATTTGAGTAAGGAGGGACTACTACCGACAACCCTAGAGGTCGAAGAAGAAGTAGTGAGACAAGCTATAGACCATTTGATTGAAAAAGAACAGGCTGGTGGGAGTTATGAGATTGGCGGTCTAATGTGTGCTTTGGGTTATTAATAGATTAGAGCCTAGGATATATTTTGGGGGGATCGTATGTTTATGGCATAATCATCATATAGATGTATACATTTTGTTTAGGCCATAAACATATAAATCAATATAAGTAATTTTAGTTTTTCGTGCATAATCTACATGTGAAAGCAAACATATTTATTGACCCACTTCACCCTCAGAAAAAATTCATCACAGGATGACCTTTTATAAACCAACATAGTTAAAGGGCAACCAAAAACTCATTTAAGCTGCCAGCTTCAACAACAAGACCACATCTGCGAATCATACTGAACAAGCAACAAAAGGCAACATTGAAATATCAGAATTCAACAAAAAAACATCATTTATTTCAAGCTACCAGTAAGGGAATTTTACAGCATATTCAGAACCCACACAGGGGATAATTCAGCATATTAAAAGACCCACACAGGGGATTTTTCAGCATTTTCAGTACCCCCACAGGGGATTTTTCAACATATTCAGTACCCACACATGGGAGTAGCAAATTCAGAACCCACAGAGGAGATTTATTACAACCCATATCGAAATCAACAAATAAACCCACACAATAACTGTTCCAGTTCAAAGATTTCCCACACAGGAGCAAACAATAGTCATAAACAAGAACAGATCGGACATGCAAATAAATCGAAGGTGAGAAATTTTTACATAGACCTTTAAAACGGCCGGAACCCAGATCGCGAGGCAAGCCATGTAATGATCCCGGAGTTCCTTTGTTCTGAGCAGCCCGCTGCACGGAGTCGGAGGATCCGGATCGGCAACCCACTTCGAACAAACCTCTTCAAAATCATCGGTTGTCGCTTCAGATTCTAGCGCCAGCGCCGGCTCCGGCAACTGAGTCTCAGGGACGAAGGAATCCTCCGAATCGTAGGCGATTTCATCATATGGAGGAGATTCGTCCATTTTTTTCCGAATCCAAATCCCAAGGAAATGGTGAACGGATCTAACAGATTAAGTAGAAGATCACAACAACAGCGTATGATGGACCATGAAACCCTAGATAGAGCAGCGGAAAAGGGGAAGAAACCCTAGTTTCACCAAAACCGTCAAGAACAAGAGAGAGAGAGAGAGAGAGAGAGAGAGAGAGAGAGAGAGAGAGGAAGGTTCCGGAATTTGGGTTGGGTTTGGGCTAATGAAATGAAGTCTGTGGGTGGTTTGGGATTTTGGGCTGGGTTTGGGTAGATTAATTAGGAGGGATGTTTGGGTTAATAAAATCAGGTTTAGTAAAATCTGAAAATTATCAAATTTGTTAAACACAAAAAGTAATGGCAATTTTGTAAATAGGTGTGTGTTATGAGGATAATATGTGAGTAAAAAAATTCCATTTTTAGGGTGTGCAAAATAGGGTGGGACGGCCGAAAAATGAAAGTGTGCAATTTAGGGTGGGACGGAGGGAGTACTTGTTTGGTATTAGAGTTCATCAATGAGTAATTTCAAAATTTAATATGTGTCCAAATTCGTATTGTTGCATTATCATATACAAACTAGTAGTGCATCCGTACGATTACACAGATTGATTCCAATATTTTGTTTTTTTTTTAAATAAGTAATACTACTTGGAATCCAATTCTGTAATTAAACATTTTTTTACAAAACAATATTGATTAAAAAAATATAAGACGAAACTAAGATTCATTTTTAATTAAATCAATTAAAATAGTTATATGTGAAATACAAACTATATATTATAAAACACTTCCTAAACGGCACGTTCCTTGTAATATTATGTTGAATTTTATCATGAGAATACACCAAGTACTTTATTCTTACTCGTTTTTGTGACTTTAGAAATAAATATTATAGTATGTGTTTCATCTTCTCTTACACTTAATTAAATACACGATACATATTAATTCGTGATATCATCCAATACACGTGTCAGTTGGTGAATATGATGAAACACCAAAATATAACAGATGATCACTGGATACATAATTTTTTATGAAGTGTCCAATATTGGACAGTGATTGGCTTTAACTATTATTAATAGGTATTACATCTATATATATATAAAAGTTAAATGAGGGACTTTTTTGTAATTTACTATTTTCCGCCTAAAATGTCTTTAATGCATTCTTAATTTCCTCTAGGGCATTAATTATATTTTTTTCTTCAAATTAATACAATATTAAATATTATCTTCCTTAATAAATGAATATTTATTAAATTAAAAGTAAAAGATAATGTATAATTTAATGATTGACTAATTAAATTATTGTATTTACAAATATTAATTTGTTATAATTAATCATGGGACTATGACTTTAACAAATATTTATATATGATAATTAATCTTGAAATTATTGTTTATTACATTTTCATATTTTTTATTTATTAATATTATTTCTTTATAAATAATAATTACACTTTGCAATCTATACTATGAGATTTTGCATGTGCAACAATCTATATTTCTATTTAAAAAATAAAATTAACATGCTTGAGCATTATCGCTTTTTTAGAGTTCTTAATATAAACAATACTTTATTGCATTTTCCCATATTTTGCAACCTAAGCAAAATATACATATATATATATATATATATATATATATATATATATATAAAAAAATGTACATATATATATACATGTTATAGTTATTGTATCTTTAAATAAATCTAATATTCATAATAAAAATGTAGAATCTTTTTAAATAAATTTCAACGTATACATGATATTATTAAGATATATTGAAGAATTCATATGCTTAGTTTTGTTAGTCCATCTATAGAATAACGATTGAATTTTATTTTATTAATATCAAGATTTATTAAAAACCTAAAACGTATTTGCGTATATTAAACCACAATGTAAAATATTAAAACTTGAAAATTAATTTTTTAAAAATAAAGTTAAATAGTTATAGTTAAAATTTGAAAAATTATTTGGATAAATTAAAACATTTAAAAAAAATTGACAAAAATATAAGAAAACACGAATTTTCTTATAATACAATTTAATTTATTTTATTTGAAATATTTTTGTGTGCCGTGTGATATTTATATTTTTTGTGTTTGTTTTGATATTTATTTTCAATTAAGCTATTGTGGTGTTCGCATGTGTTAAGGTCATCCACACACACACTAAATATATATTTGACTTGCAATATTAGAGATGTTCATTCTTAAAAGTAGATATAATTTATTTTTTACATTTCATATATTATCTTAATGTAAATTTATAAAATAAGATATTTATAAAAAGTAAGTTTTATTAAATCAATATATCACGTGGGAGAAATATATATTTACATTATTTATATTTTGGGTTTATATCATTTTGCAACATGTAGTATGTGCGATTTTTCAGTTTCTTTTTTATTTTTATTTTTCAATCACAACCTGAACTATACGCTTTTTTCACTTTTGCAATTTCTGCCAGCAATTCAAGTGCGAAAAATAAAAGAATATTAAAAAATATTTAAATAACATAAATTGTTTAAAAATCTAAAAAATATTTTTAAAAATTATAAACTTCATTTAAAATATCAGAATATTAACTTAAACATGTTGAAAATATATTAAAAATTGAGTTTTTTAATAAAAAAATTAAGATCAAATCATTTTCAGTAAGAAAAATAAAAACTTGTTAATTTTTTTTTTAAAAAAATTATAAAACTATTATAAATTTCTAAAAATTATCTTTTAAGATCTCTTTAATTTCGCTTAACATATTTGGAAGTATCTATGAAAATTCTAATTTTACGACATAAGTATTTTTTTAATTATTTTTTTTAATAAATCCTTTTGAAAAAATTAAAATTCTTTGAAATGATGTCAAAAGTATTCCGTCTTTTTTCTGAAAAATGATTTTTTATTAAAATAATTTCTAAATTTTTTCAGTTAAGTTTATGATATTTTAACTAACTTTTTAGAATTTAAAAATAAATATTGTTTTTCTAAATATTTTTATTATTTTTAAATAGTTTCTTCTCCAAAAATTGGTTGCAAAGGTGGAAAAACGCAAAGTTTAGGTTGTGGTCGTAAAAAAAACAAAAAACATTATTTAATTTTCATTTAGTTAGAATATAATAATTTTATTTTTTATATTAGATTATATAATATTTATTTTAATTAAATAATTATTTTTTAAATAAATTTCCGTGCATCGCACGGGAGCGATACTAGTAACATGCAATGATAGGAAACTGGAAAATAAATAAATAAATAAATAAAAGGGATATTCTTAACCAATCTAACTTACATAGACATTAATTTGTCTACCAACTCACTTGAAAAATTAAATCGTCTTCATCAATCAATTTAAATGTGCATGTAATTCCTTGATTAAGGTTATTGTCTTTGATGACGTCATTAATTCCATCCTTGCTTTTTTTAAGTGATAATAACCAAACTAACAATTTTTTATTATCACATAATTAGTTTTAATAAGAGTGTATAAGTTATAACTGATTCTTCATTAGTAAATTAATATCACCACGTACTTATTGAAAGATATGGACTAGATTAGGATATGTGGGCTTTATTAATTAATAAGTCAAATTAATTAATTAATTAACCAGACATAGATATTAGGCCCATAAACTTAGGATTATATGGTACTATATATACATATTCTCTACAGTAGAGAATTAAGAGTTTTTATCATATAAAAATTAGAGGCACTGTAGAATCAATAAGTGATTTCCTAGCGATCACTTATTGAACAATTGTACCGAGGACAGTTCCTACGGCGGACGGTATATGCGTGGTTACCTGAAGTGGTGAATTCAGTCACGCTATTCCTTTCAGTTAAATTACGCAACAAGTAAGTTGTTCTAACTATTGTGTAGTTATTGCTTAGCATTAATTCAGTTATAGATCATGATCAATAGTCTCGATTAGTTATTCCGCTGTGCACATTAGATAAAATCGAGAATTACTAACAGTGGTATCAGAGCATGGGGCTCGATTTATAATTAAAATTAATTTAATTTCATGTGGATTAAATTCCGTCGAATTGAATTTTGTAATTGGAATTGTATTAATTAGATTAATATGTTTAAAATAGATGGATTAATTTTTTATTAAACTGGAACTGTTTTGAATATTATGTGACTGTCTTCGTCTTGGGCTCGTGTCCGCGTACCATGCGCCGAAGACGCTCGCTGCCACTGCGCTGCTACTACGCGAGCCGGTGGCGGATTCATCGACAGCGTGGCGGCTTGGTTGCTGCGCAGTCAAGCCCGTCGCTGGAGGAAGGTCGCCTGGTCAGTGGCGGCGTTACTGCTGTTGTGCACAATCTGCTCGACGACGGCGGTGGCAAGATGAACGGCGAAAGGGGTAGACCTGGTTGGGCTTCTATTCCTGAGCACGACGTCGCGAGAAGTTGCCGGAGAGGTGACGTTCAGCGACTGCTATTGTTGCTCGGAGGCAACGACAGTAGCGGTAGCGGCAGTGGTGACGATGTCTCGTTGCTGCTGCTGCTGTTGCTCGCTTGTTGTCCTTCGACGACGACGCCGGTGGCGGCGTAGGTCTGATGCAGGTGGTGCTGCTCGCTGGACGGCGGTCGGAGGAGCTGCGACGGCGGGGAGGCGACTTTTCGTTGCCGTTGAGTCACTGTTGCGCGACGGTGACGACATGCTGTTGCATCGACGGTGGAGGCGGCGGCGCGGCAGCGAGGCAGTGGCGGTGACGGTGCAGGTGCCAGCCCAAACCCTAAAGGGTTTTGGGCTGGTCTGGTTCTGGGCTGGACTTCTCTTATCTCACTGGGTTACTATGATGTAGCAGCCTGGGCCCAAGATGATGCGCTAAATGGTTGCCGTTGCCTACTTTAATTTATTAAATAGCCCTTTTGGCTGTTACCTAAAAAAAGAAGCTTATTTTGATTAATCAACTAGAGTAATTAATTAGATTAATTCTAAATCTCAATTACATTATTAATTTATGAATTAGATTAATAAACTTTATTATTATTGTTTTTGAAATAATAATAATATACTTATATATTTGTGTTAATTTAACATTAAAAGTATACTTAAATTAATTTGGAATTAATATATTAATCTGATTGACTAATATTAATTAGATTAGTAAATTTTGATAGTATTATTAATTTTGAAAGAATAATACTAAACTTATATATTTATATTAATTTAGAATTAATATTAAATGTATATATATATATATATATATTTTTTAATTTGGAATTAATATATATAATTTTAATCCACATTTAATTCAAGAATAAAATTTAATTGGAGTAAAATTTTATTTGTTGAGTTTTTATTTGATATCTTATGTGATAAGCAATTATTTGATTTTATGCTTATTCCATTTACTATAGTAGTTAAGTCTGTGTTATGTTTGGATAGGCGGCGCCCGGTACATGTAGTCCGTGTAATTATGTATGGGTAGACGACACCCAATATGTGTGGTACTCCACATTTCTTATGCCTGGGTAGGCGGCACCCAATAATTGTGATACAATTTAATATTAGATATTAAATTTAAATAATTAGTATCACATAACAATTCCCCACTAGAAACCAAGTCTTGTTTAGAAATAAATGCGTCGTCCATCATAATTGTTTGAGATTCCTAATCTTTTCGACCACGAGTTTTGCACCAAAACGTTTACTCTAAATCGACAAGATTCGGCTCATTCATAGATGTATGATTGACATCGTGTGATGGAATTGACTTGCTTAAATTATTTTGAGACGCCAAAGTGACCAAAATAGTTTAAGGACGCAATGTTAATTGGATTTATAAACCAAGAATTGCAAAATTGTTGTTGCAATTGGCTTAGAGGCCTACCAAGTGATATTATTGTAGTCATCAGCCAAAGCAGAGGCTACAGTAATATAGACTTGGATCTTGGACCACTAAGATTTATAATTATTATAAATACGTATTTTGTGTTTGGGGACGCAAAGTATGTTGAAATTAGTGGGAGCTAATCATTACAATAAACTCTTGTTTTGATTAGTGATACGAATGTGATCTTTGTTTACTTTATTTTGATTTATTTTTCCATTTTATTATTTTCTCGTCAGATAAAATGTCGAATTTAGCTTATAAATGTTTTGTGGAAACAAACAAGTTGACTGGGTCAAACTTTACGGATTGGCTCCGTTGTTTACGCTTGGTGCTAAGGCAAGACAAGATTGAGTATGTCTTGGACAAATCAATTAGTGTCATCCCTGACAAGAATTCTCCCGAGTACGCTACGTTTGACGAAGAAGCTTATAAGAAACATGTTGAGGATGCCACATCGGCTCAATTAATGTTGTCCTCTATGAGTATTGAACTACATAGGCAACATTGGAGCATGTTCCCTTATGAGATGCTGAAATACTTGGAGAGTCTGTACGCTTCAGAAGCTCAGACCATGGAGTATGAGATTTTCAAAAATCTCTTCAAGTGTAAGCTTCAAGAATGGGGGCCAGGTTTCTGGACATATACTGAAGATGATCGGATTGATTGAGAGGTTAGAATCGATTGGAACGAAGCTACCCTCAAGTGTCTCAATAAATCTAATTTTGCAATCTCTTCCAAGTTCATTTGAAAACTTCATAGTGAATTTCAACATGAGCAACATGAAGACAACACTGCCAGAGCTTCACAACATGCTCAAGACCTATGAATCATCTACTTCTAGAGGCAACTCTTTGCTCGTGGTGAACTCTTCTGCAAATTCTTTCAAGCACAAGAATAAACAGAAGAAAAGGGGGAAAGCATCTAAGGATGCGGCCTTGAAGCCTAAGAGTGGAGGGGTTCAAAAGAAGTCGAGAATACCAAAGGATGAGTGCCTGTTCTGCAATGAGAAGGGGCACTGGAAGAGAGACTGCCCGAAGTTCAAAGCACATGGTGCATTAGATGAGAGCTTAGGTAGTTTGTTTTGTAAATTGAAATTAGACTAGATTAGATCTTCCTTCGGGAGATAAATTAGATTTATATAATTGTTATTTTGTTCTTTAGATGTCAAAGAATATTATTTCCATTCCAATGTTAGACATTTATGACTTTTCCTTCTATTTTGCAAACAGTAGATGCTTGTTTCGCTTAATGGATTGTGTTAAGGAAGTGTTTTTCTTTTGAAAGGAATATACATGCTTGAATGTGAACAAAATATTCGCAATGTACAAGAATAAACGACCTAAGCTAAGTAATACGGATAATAAAATCTACCTGTGGCACTGTAAACTTCGTCATATCAATGAGAAAAGAATAGCAAGATTGAGAAAGTTAGACTACCTCACATCATTTGATTTCGAATCATATGGTGCTTGCGAATCTTGTCTCAAACGAAAGATAACAAGTTAACCACTTTCTGGGGAAAGGGTTGTACTCGAGCTGGTCCACGCAGCAGTGTGCGAACCACTCCAACTTAAGCAAGAGGCGAATATTCGTACTTCATAACTTTCACTGATGATTTTTCAAGATATAGATATGTGTATCTCATGAAACACAAATCTGAGGCCTACGAGAAATTTAGGGAGTTTAAGTTAGAAGTTGAGAAACAACTTGGGAAAAGTATTAAGACTCTCCGATCAGATCGAGGAGGGGAATCCTTAAGTCGAGATTTTCTTGATTACTTGAAATCACATGGAATCTGGTCAGACTGGACAGCTCCGGGTACACCACAGATGAATGGAGTATCTGAAAGGAGAAATCGAACTTCATTAGATATGGTTCAATCCATGATGAGTTTCACTAGTCTCCCCTTATTCCTTTGGGGTTATGCCTTACTAACAGCTAGTTATGTTCTGAATAGAGTTCCTCTTAAATCGATCATGCAAACACCATATAAGTTATGGTGTGGCATGAAGTCGAGTCTTAACCATATGCACACCTGGGGCTGTCCTGCTATTGTTAAGAAAACGACGACTGATAAATTGGAGACTAAAAGTGAGAAATGCTATTTTGTGGACATCCTTAGGAAACAAAGGATATAAAATCTACTGCCCTGGAGATCACAAGGTGATAGTTTCCAAGAATGTGGCGTTTCTTGAAGATATTTATATCTCCGAGGAACAAGGTCACAACAAGGTAGAACTTGAAAAGATTCAAGAACCACAAATAACATAGAGGATGAGGTCTTGTCCAATGGAGTGGACAAGAACTCAGTGGGAGTGTTGATGATCTATTGGGAGAGGAAACAACTCTTAGAGGGTCACCTCAAGATAATGAGATGCATCAAAGCAAGATATTGTATTAAACCCACAAGATATCATGGAGGATGAGCTATTGTCCAAAGAAGTGGACAAAAACTCAGTGGGAGTTTTGATGATCTATTGGAAGGGGAAACAACTCTTAGAGGGTCACCTCAAGACAATAAGATGCATCAAAGACAAGACATTGTATCAGTCTCACCTCAAGAGAATCATAGTGAAATTCTTGAGAATATCCCAAAATGTTGAAAATTAACTCACGATCAGAATAAACCGCATGAACCAACTCAATAGGCCTAAAAGGAATCGTCGTGCACCTGAAAAACTAAATCTATTGGTTGAGAACCAAGATGATGAGGTTGATTCAGAAGAAGACGAACCTAAGACCTATATCGAAGTCGTGTCGGGCACCAATACGAAGATGTGGCTGGCTGCCTTAACATTTGAAATGGACTCGATGTACCTCAATATAGTCTGGGAACTAGTTGATTTTCCAGGTGGGGCTCGTCCCATAAGTTGCAAATGGATCTTCAAGAAGAAGAGAGATGCAGTTGGCAATGTACAAACCTACAAGGCTAGGTTGATGGCAAAGGGTTATAGTCAGCACAAGAGTATTGACTATGACAAAACCTTTTCGCCAGTCGCTAACATCAAGTCCATTAGGATATTACTTGCAATAGTTGCATACTATGACCGACATTTGGCAAATGGAAGTCAAAACTGCGTTTCTCAATGGAGATATCGAAGGCACTGTGTATATGTCACAGCCTGAAGGTTTTGTATCCAAAGAAAAGCCGAATGGAGTATACAAGTTAAAGAAGTCCATTTATAGACTTAGACAAGCATCTAGGAGTTGGAATATTTGCTTTGACAGAGCTATCAAATTGTTTGATTTTGTCAGAAGCAAAGAGGATCCATGCATTTATAGTAAACATAAGAATGAAAATGTTGTCTTCCTTATCATATATGTCGATGATATACTGATAATGGGGAGCAATTGTTCCATGTTGCAATCTGTGAAAGAGCAGATTTCAGCAAAATTTCGGTGAGAACACTGGAGAACTGTCAAGACTATTCTTAAGTACCTTAGAAGGACTAAAGAATATTTCTTAAAGTCTATGGTGGGGAACTAGAGTCATTAGTCACTGGGTATACTGATGCTAGCTTCCAAACGGACCATGATGACTTCAAGTCTTTGTCTAGATATGTTTTCGTTCTCAATGGTGGTGCAATGAATCGGAATAGTTCCAAACAGAGTAGAACTGCCGATTCCACCACAGAAGCCGAGTATATTGCTATATCTGAAGCTGTCAAAAAGGGTTGTTGCTTTGTTAAAGTTCGTAAAAAACTAGGTGTTGTTCCAAGTGCCAGCAGTGCAATACCGTTGTATTGTGACAACGGTAAGTGCAGTTGCGCTAGCAAAAGGAACCGAGAGCCACGAACAGAAACAAGCATATTCCTTGGAGATATAATCTGATTGGAGAAATAATAGATAGGGAGATGTGAAGTTAGATAGAGTATCCACTGATAATAACTTGGCTAATCCTTCAACCAAACAGTTGTGTACAACAAGCACTTTGAGAGCTTGGCTCGTTGGTAGTTGGCTTTGATTCAGTGGGAGTTTATAGTTTGTATGTCTTAGAAACCTTTTCGTTTGAGACATTCATTCTTGATCGCATTCTATGACGTTTTGATTGTCTTTTGGGTTTATACATTTATTAGAATAATTATTTTGATGGTTTGTTATTATTCTTATAATTGTTCCCTTGAATCATGACTGTCATTTATGGTGTGAAACATAAATGATATAGTATAATTCTAATTTGCTATAACCGATAGTCATCAAGAATGGGATATTGATGACACGCGATAGGTTAGCATGTGGTTTGCATCACATTCTTAGAGAATGTAGTAGGTCTCACAACTACGAGATATTAGATATCCGTGATGGGCACATGAGTACTTTGGAGAGTATTGGTATACCCTACTATTAAACCGTTTGTTTCAGTGTCTACGGTTTATTAGTGTGTGGAGTATGTTATGCTCCTTTGACCTGAGGTCAATACTCATTTTGTTTGTTAAGTGATTAACTTTGACCAAGTACAACACTTGCCTCCCAAAGGATGATAAGATACGTCTTGTGTTGGGTTCATCATGAGGCAAATGGAAATGGTAGTTGAGCCAAGATTGTGATTCATTCCTCGATTGAAACTCGAGAGAACACTCACATTTCTCTATATTATTTGACAATAAAGTCATTGGCCAATGCAAAAGATGTATTCAATTAAAGTAATTGAATATGATCGAATATGTCATATAATAAAAATGAGAAAAGTGATTGAGCTATTTTGATAGACACATGGCAGATCCTAGGCTCAATCGGGTGGTTCGTGAATGAAGGGATATTTTGCATAAACTTCATATAAAGGTTGTTTTACGAATTCACGTAAACGTCCTTCATATATCGAGTTCGCTGCACAACGCAGTCTAGGAATTTTGTGCAGACTTTAATTAGATTATCGTCGATAATGGGGGCATAAAGGGTCACACTTTATGTGTATTGTTGTTCTGTTTAAGGGTACACGATTAGTGCTTCGAATTATATCTAATGCTAGTCCAAGTGGGAGATTGAAAGATATGGACTAAATTAGGATATGTGTGCTTTATTAATTAATAAGTCAAATTAATTAAGAAGATATGGATATTAGGCCCATAAATTATATGGTACTATATATACATATTCTCTAAGAATTAAGAGTTTTTATCAGATAAAAATTAGAGGCACTCTAGAATCAATAAGTGATTTCCTAGAGACCGCTTATTGAACAATTGTACCGAGGATAGTTCCTACTGCGGACGGCATATGCGTGGATACTAGGGATGGCAATGGGGCGGGTTTGGCTTTTCCATGACCCGCCCCGCATGAAAAGAATTAGATTCGTAACCCGCCCCGACCCGCCTTCTCAGTAAACCCGCCCCGGGTTTACCCACCACGTTGTTTTAGTTTTTTTTCTCCAATATATATAGTATTATTTTTTTAATATAATCATTCCATAATTAAAATATAATATAAAATTTACATTATTGATTTAAAAATCTATTAACGAAAACAACTAAATAAGTTTTCAAACTAAATCAAACACAACAAAATAATAAAAATGTGAATATATTGGTAATAAGAAATATTAGTAAGTGGAATATATTATTATAATAAAATAATAAATATAAAAAATATTAATATAAATAATATATACGGAGCGGGTTTGGCAAAATCCACAACTCGATTCAAATCCGGCAATACCCGTTTGATCGGGTTTGAACCCGCCCCATATCCCGTTTGACCGAGTTTGAACCCGCCCCATACGAAGCGGGTTTAGTGCGAAATCGGGTTTTAACCCGATTTATTGTCATCCCTAGTGCATATCTGAAGTTTGAATAATTGTACCGAGGATAGTTCCTGCTGCAGACGGCATATGCGTGGATACATGAAGTGGTGAATTCAGTCATGCTATTCCTTCCAGTTAAATTACGCAACAAGTAAGTTGTTCTAACTACTGCGTAGTTATTGCTCAACATTAATTTAATTATAGATAGTGATCAATATTCTCGATTAATTATTTCGATGTACATATTAGATGGAATCGAGAATTACTAAACACTTATTATAGAGTTTATTTTATTTTAATTTTTTTAGAACCATTAGAGAGCTGATATTACCATTATAATCTGTTGGTGATACCAAAAGCACAAATTTCAAAAGTCCTGACCTCTAATGGCTTATCTCAAATATATTCCACTAAAATGAATCGTTGGTGCATAAATCCATGATGTCTGCAAAACAAAGTTTACAAAAATGCCCCTCGTTCTTCGTCTTTATGCGTGGAAAGTGGCCGCGACGAAATAAGTAGAACACTTACTTGTGGCGTAATTAACCATACCAATTTATGCTACTGAATTCACTACTGCCGGTGCAATACTCGATAAGTAATTGTTAGAAAATAATTCTACATGCGTTCTGTGTCTTTTTTTCTTTTAAACAAAATTGACTATTCTCTACCATAGAGAATATATGTATATAATTCCATATAAATATGAACCTATTATTCATGTCAGTTTTAATTAATTAATTAATTTAACTTATTAATTAACTAAAACTTAGATATCAAATATATCATAATCTAGTCCATATCACGAGATTATTATTCCTATATAATCGAATGTCTGGTGATAACGTTAATTTGTGCATGTTAATCCTGTTGAAGAAATTATTAATTATATTTTGGTCATATATATAATTCAAAGTATTGGGCCAACTTTATTTTAGGTCATATATCTTGAGGTTGAATAGTTCAAAGCATGCAGTTACCCTACGTGTGTTGGCGCAAGTTTAATTATATATTATGCATCGGTGAAGTTATTTGATTATGAAAGAAACGCTTTATAAAAGTCACAGTAGCACAGTTTAGTTATTTTTTAATCTCGACAATGGCGTGTAGATTACATAATGCTCGCTGCCTTTAAAGCATACAGAGACACTTCTATCAACAATGGTCAAAAACTATTGCAATATTATGAAAAGGATATATTCATTTTCAAATAGAATATGTTCAAATTTTAATTACCTATATTGTAGGACGAGAATAAAGTTGATAGCTATCAAATCTAATAAATCGAGGCCTCTGATTAACATAGTTTTCTTAAAACTATTTCATTCTCTCCTCACTGATGCTAAGAAAACAATCGGACGTTAGTTTCCCAGGATACAACGGATTTAGCAGAAATTGTAGCACATAGTTTCGACTTTACAACGAACTTAAATAGATATCTGAACTGTATCACCAAACAACAGAGGGCCAAGAAAGTTTACTAGAAACTGTAAGAGAGGAATAACAATTGCAGAATATATTTTAGAAACTGTGTTAAATGGACTAGAAAGAGCCACTATAAATAGGTTCGAACTGACTGTTGGTTGAGCTATCTCAAAGGTCCACTACTTATGAATTAATATTCAAAATTAACTTCAGAAGTTAAAAAACTTAAGACTACTTAAGGTAAAAACGTAACGTGGAGAAGTCTAACAACCATGAAGCTAAAAAATAGCAAAAATTGGCTTGCGGGACCACCCCTCCTCAACCGGACCGACATTCGACCTGCGTATGCATACAAGTGTCTTGGTCCGAGGCTCGAATCGACCCTTGATTTACACCCTCCTGCGTCTGGGTGCACGAGAGAGTCTCTATGCCACACATTCACATACTCCTTAAAAGGAAAATTATATATATACTAGTCAATTTTTGTCCAATGTGGAACAAAGCCCCAAAACTAACTTCAACTGCTCTACTTTGTGCTTCAATTTGTCATTCACCCAAACTCTAATTTGGACAAATAATATATCGTCTCGAACCTCTTTTGGAAGAGAGCACGATATCAACTTAAATTTCACGTTCCATTATCGGGTGCTACCCGAAACATGCCCAAAGTGAGTTGTCCAAAATAGGTTTTTTCCAAAATAAATTTCTATAGAAGCATCGAGGGAGCAAGTTGGATAGCCCATGAGATCATCTATTACATTTGGTGTTATGTCTTATATTTCATCACATTCACCAACCGACACGTATATGGTATAAGGTCACAAATTAATAAGTGTCACGTAGTGAATTGAGTGTAACAGAGGATGAGACACCTGTTGTAACACATAATCCGAATTGGTTGGATACTTGCATCTCCTACTAAAAATTGTGCTACATCTCTATTACATAATACATGTATAAAGTAATATTATTAAGGCAAAAACTTGTGTGCATATGATGCATCATAGGCTTATTGTACACCAACCCAATTAAAAGATCCGTGTGTGACCCGTTTTGTTGGCCCAACCCGCACCAGTTTTTCTTTTTTTATTTTGTTTTATTCGAGGAATATATACGTTATATATATTACAGCCGTATTTATGACAACAAGTTAGTGAGTGGCGCAATGGTATTGTGCTTGCTATGATGTGTTGGAATGTGGAGGGCAAGGGTTTGAACCCTCCTGCCGCCTTTGTTGTGTTAATTTTTTTTATCTCATTTATATAAATTAGTGTGTGAAATAATATAAATTAATATGCAAATAAACATCAACAAATGTTGGTAGCTAAGTAGGTAGTTCCTTCATCTCATACTTTGAGGTCTTGGGTTCAAATCTTAAACTCTACAATTTTTCTTAATTGCTTTTAATTTAATTCATGTACCTTTTTATTTTTTATTCTATGTTTTATGTAATTCACACATCTTAAACTCTACAATTTTTCTTAATTGCTTTTAATTTAATTCATGTACCTCTTTATTTTTTATTCTATTTTTTTATGTAATTCACACATCTAGTTTACCGTGTATTTAGTGTTTACTACTCCCTCCGTCCCGGCTGAGTTTGCACACTTGAGCCGGCACATATATTAAGAAAAACTGCTTTTTGCTTTTTGTTTGACTTTTTTAAAGGTGGAGATTGAAAGTGGGGATTTTAAGGGTGGAGATTGTGAGAAAACTTTCCTTTTTAAGGGTGTGCAAACTTAAATGGGACGTCCCGAAAAGGAAAGTGTGCAAACTCAGTCGGGACGGAGGGAGTATTTGCTTATAGTATATATTATGTTGCCTAATAGTATAATTGTCTGTATATTTTTTTTTCCTACTCACGGTATAATTATTATTCACTTATAGTACATATAATGTTGCCTAATAGTATAATTTTTTTTTTTTTTTTTGTATATTTATTTTTCCTACTCGCAATAGAATTATTATTCGCTTATAGTATATATAATGTTGCCTAATAGTATAATTTTCTTTTTATTTCTGTATAGTTATTTTTCCTACACACAGTATAATTATTATTTGCTTATAATAATATATAATGTTGTCTGATAGTATAACTTTCTGTTTATTTCTGTATATTTATTTTTCCTACTCATAGTATATTTATTATTCTCTTATAGTATATATAATGTTGCTTAATAGTATAATTTTCTTTTTCTTTTTGTAAATCTGTTTTTCCTTCTCGCAGTAAAATTATTATTTGCTTATAGTATATATAATGTTGTCTAATAGTATAATTTTCTTTTCATTTTTGTATATTTATTTTTCCTACTCACAGTATAATTATTATTCGCTTATAGTATATTCAATATTAATTTTATAATAATTACTATTATTAATTCTATAAATTAACAAATAAATATAATACATATATAAAAATAATCTTTTTGTATGTTTATTTTTATTACTATTATTATTAGTTTTATAAATTAATATATAAACACAACACATGTATATTCATTTTTCCTAGTCTCGATATAATTATTGTTAGCTTATAGTATATTCAATCTTAATTTTATAAATTAACAAATAAATATAACACATATGTAAAAAAAGTACAAAAAAGAATTATAATTTTCGAACCCAGGACCTCACACTTTATAGTTCATATACTAGACCATCAAGACACAATACATTTATATGTAATTAATGTTTAATTTTTTATATATAATAATAAGATGTAAAAAGTAAAGAGAAAAAAAAAGATACAGGAAGTGCAGCGCTAGGTTTCGAACCCAACACCTTATAGTTGAAGCAAAGAGTACTTAGCACCAAACCATCAAACATTTATGTGAATCAAACGCGGCCTTATTAATTTAAACATAACAACTGTATTTTAAAAAAAAAAAAGTTACGTGATCTGCCGGGTCGTGTGCGCGATCCCGTTCTGCGGATGCGAAAATTTATAAATTACAGTTTAGCCTTTTTTTTGGAGTCCATGTATTAAATTGGAGTGATGTAAAATAAGCATATTGTACATCACATGCACACAAGTGTTACTCTATTATTAATACACACTACAACAAAAAATGTGATATATTTTTTTAAGATCACAATTGATGTCACTAAAATTAATTATTTGTGACAATTTGTTGTCGCAAACTCTTCACAAATTATTTGAAAATATTTTCAGAGACAACTAGTTATTATAAGTTGTCTCAAACATATTATTTACAACCATGTTATTGAGACAACTAATTAGTGGCGACCTGTTGTTTCTAATAAAATTATGACAAATGCTCATTATTTAAAACCAATTTTTATTAATTCAATAGACCATATTTCTTGATATCGTCGATACACACTTCTCTTGTATAAAAATCCAACACAATATGTAGTATAGAGTCCATTCGTTGACAGCGCCCTTCCTTTGATGTTTTTTACTTGTTGATATAAATTTGTAGATATGGTATTTACCTATTACTTACGATGTATATAATACTTGTTGAGTCGCCCCTCATATGTGTAAAGTTGTGTTAAATGAAATTATCTGATAACCCAACCCTACTTGACTTTTTGTGCTGCTCATAAGTCCTAATTCTGAAGATGAACAACAAACAGAATAACCATTAACCACCTGCGAACGTGTTTATAAAAAAGAAAACCCTATTTATTTTTAAATCATTAAGTCATAAATTAATTACCATTATGAGTTCTGGTTCATTTCCTTGGATTAAAAAATATTTGGATTCAGATTTGTTAATGTTTTTGTTAGTTGGGAGTTTCTGGCTTTACTAGGTAGTCGTATTTTGTGATATACTCCCACTGATTTAAAAAAAGTGAGATGTGATTTTTGGCATCATTATTTTCTATATAGTAAAGTGACATTTTACATTTTTCAAGGTCGGGAGAAATATTTCTCCACGATTGACCTTAATTTATCTTGTCGATATATTAATCAATGATTTATTTCTTAATATATGTATGTATGTCTCTAAAAGCACACATACTTTAAATTGGATGGAGTATAAGTGTGATTCAAATAAATGGGAAACTTTCAAAATTATACTCGTATGTTCATGTCCATTCTATAACCGCTAAATTTATGTTTTTTTTAAATGTATTATCCAATTTATGTCCCCTAAATTTACAAGTTTATAAAAATATCCTATAATTTTTTTATTTTATTTAATTTATACCTGATTTTGTTAACGCACTACTTTCACTGTTGTGTAATAAGTAGCATAACTGTCATTGCTTCACATCAGTCGTTTTGGACAAGTTCTTTAAATCCGAGAAAATCAAAATTTTACAAGAGCTTTTAAAAAATGTGTAATGTATTTATATATTAGTGTGGACATGTTACTGAGCCTATCACAGCTTCTTGGACATCAACATATGTTTCACTTTATTGTGTTGTTCCGATCGAATTCCTTAAAGTTATAGATGACAGTTATTTTAATATATATATGCGGAAGAAATTATCTGGTAACATAAACATCAATTAGTTCCACCCTACCTATTTGACTTATTGTGATACTCAAAAGTTGTTAATTTGAAGATGAACTGAAGCACGAAAAGCTCTATTTATTATTAACCACCCTTCTTTTTCTTCTATTCACCAATCTCATCCTTTTAGATCCAAAAAAAATATTTACAAATGTTTTGTCAATTTAGTGTATTCTGATAGCTCGTTCATATTTTCTTCGGTTCAAAATAATCAATATTTTGCTACTTTCTGTTTTTGTATATAACAAGTGAGTAGTAATGTTTTACCCTTTTTAATGTGGGGAGCATATTTATCCCTAGTTAACTCTTAAGTTATTGATTATGTACATCTTCCCACTATCATTTATGTTATGTCCATTTTTCACAAATTAAGGGTTTATTTAAGTATTTCATTATTTAAAGAAGAGGCCTGAGTATTCCGCGATATCCAAAAGTTGGAAATTTTCAATTTATATCTGTTAACTTTGTTTATATTCAATTTTTTTTTTTTCCAATTTATGACTTCTATGTTTACGTATTTCTTTTAAAATGTCTTGTAACTTTTAATTTTGTTCGATTTATACTCGCTAAGGTTACCTATTTATAAAAATGGCCTGTAATTTTGATTTCGTTCAATTTATGTCCAATGTTGCTAAAGTGTCATTCATAATTTCACTTGCTGTGTAGGTAGTCTGACCGCGACATCAGCAAATTCAATTCTGAAGAATTTTTAGAATTAAATTTAAATAGGACAAAATTTTAAAGAAAATTGTTAACTTAGGGGAGATAATTTGAAAATTTTCCCTAATAAATTATGATTCTTTATTAGCAACAAGGGTGGTTCTGGGCCCTGTGCAGCATGAGCGACCGCACAGGGCCCCCGAAAAATTGGGGCCCCAAATTAATTTAGCCCATACAGTATATATGTATATATATTTTGTTCGTTTATTTTGAAAATATTGTTGTAGCGCAGTTGGTTGTGTGCGTTTTTTTTCTTTAATTGTTACTGGGTGCGAAACTTATTAGACGCCTCTATTTTCATTTAATAATTTACTAAAAACGTTTTTTTCTTTCTTTCTTAAAACGTTTTTCTTGGAAGAGATTGATAATGAAAGTGTAATTAGTGATTTTGTTTCTAAACATGCTAATAGAGCTACTCTTTTCAAGTGAATGTTATATCTTCTGTATTTCGTTTTATATGCTACCATGTAGTGTGACATTAATTTATAATTTAGAAAACATACATGTCTTTTTTAGATAGAAAAAAAGGCCCGATTTTATGAATTCGCACAGGGCCCACGATTTGGTTGCCCCGCCCCTGATTAGCAAAATAGTATATCAAAAGTGTGGTGCCATAATGGAATGCACCCATCGTAAAGCCCGAACACACCATGGAATTGGAAGATCGTTGGGACGGTCTGGGAACGAAACACGCCGCGAGACCAATGACCGACAATAAATTTGAGGACGGAGCGCGGAGTGCAGAGACTAATCATAAGCAAGAGAACGAAGCGTGGAGCGCGAAGTGCGGAGACTCTGACGGAATCTTTCAGCACAACCGGAAGAGGGATGCGCGTAGCACGAACTCACCTGGGATACCTCCGCTGGGAAATGCCTCCTAATGGTAGATATCTTAATCTCATCTGGGAACGGTCCCCGACAAAAAAACATACAATCTGACAGCAAGTACAGCAAGTACACTGTCAGCCGTTTACTCCTGCCAAAAAGTTGCGGACCACTGACATAAACTCCAGTTACCGTTGCTTTAGCGAGCTGACTAGGATTAGGGCTAATATGACATGGATGAAATGACATAACTACCCTTGATTTTGAATGTGGTAAGTATAAAAGGTCCTCATTTATTTTTCTCCAAGGTATGAGTCATATTATTCTTACTATTCACACTGTTATCAAAAAATCATCCCTACGATTCTGACTTGAGCATCGGAGGCTCTTCACCGGAGTCTCAATCCGGTGTTGGTTTTTGCACGATCATAAACGCAATTCGGACGCACTCGAAGAACCAAAAATCACTTCTACCAAGTATCATTATAGGTATTTTTTTACGATATCATGTAAGTGCCGGAATCAACTTGAAAATGACACTACAGAAAGGTACTGAAATTTTTTACTATAATAAACAAAAGAAATTATAGTTGTGTTGGTTTGGGGTTTCCCAAATTTATTGAGGTGACTCAATCCAAAAAATGTACATTCATTATTTATCTCAATCAATAATAATTGAGCAGTTCCTGATCTTAAACAATGAAACAGAAGATGGCATGTAATTAAGCATATGTTAGGAGGGCAGAGGGCTTTCACTATCAAAGTAGGTCCTGTTAAAGAGTTTTCTTCTTAGCACCTGCTTTTTGGTAACCAATCAAAATACCTACTTTCTCCTTCGTTTGTCTCTTATCTTTTTCTTTTATTTAGCTTAATTAAGTTGAGAATATTTAAGTTGAACCAATCACATTGGCGGCTGTAGAAACTGGACAAGGACCGATGTCTTGTTTCGGAATATAAATCTTTTAGTAGGAGGAGCTTGGAAGAATCATATGCTTTTCTGTTTTGTGTGAACTTTGAACTTTGAAATTGACTGCTTCCACTTCCACTATTTCTTCTGTTTGTAGTCGCACTGAAATTCATGTATAAATAAATGGCAAAAAAATCATTATATGGATTATATAGAAAAGAAGAACCAACTACAATTTGTACAATAGTATTGCTTTGTTTTGAGTGGTTCTGCTTTTGACTGCAGTTAATGATGTTTTAATCCCGAAAAATTCATTCAAGAGAGATAGGCCATCGCTCTTTCTCTCTCTGCATTCATTGAGGGCAAACAAGCTGACCCACATCATCATATCCATTTCTTTCTCTTTAGGATTGGGCTTCATCTTCAAGGGTCAAAGTGGATTGCCAAAAGAACTTGCTTGGTGGGTGCTTTAACCGAAAAGGGGGGGTTGCCTTCGTCAGTGATCACAGTACAAAAAGCTTCAATTTTCTGATATATTTGGCGTCGCTTTCAGGAGACAGTAAAGGGAGATGCATGTAATTAAAGTTTGCAGTGTTCTTGATTTGCTGCCCTAATTTTCTGGATAAGATTGTGGTGGAGCTCTTCTTTCTTGAATGTTCTTCTTTTCTCTTGGGCAGGTTAGAGATCTCCTTCCTTCTTGAATTCAAAAGCTTAAATTTTAATTTTGATCTGACTTCGTCTCCGTCATTTATTAAAATTTTAATTGCTTATTTTAATTTGATCTCACTTGAATGAGTTTTATCTTGTTAGTTCAGATGTATCTGGTGATAGGTTTTAGGCTGTTTGAAAATGGATTAATAAACTAATATTATTATTATTTATTTGTTGTGTCAGCTGGAATTCTGTAATTAGGGAATATTGGTTTTCTTTTTTATATGGGAAATCATGTTGCTGAAGTTGTGGAAGGGCTGCCTTCAGCCAAAACCATTAAGGTACATCTTATTGTGGTAGCTTCATATATTGTATTTGAAATTGCTTTAGTTTTATTGAAATCTTAGATTGTTCATATGGTTTGTAGGTGCATGCTCAAATGTGTTCAGAACTGTTAAAATTGGTCCTCAGAGTCTCAAAGATCTTTCCGGAAATAGAAGCAGCTCGCCCTCGGTGTTCCTCGGGTATAGAGGCACTTTGTTTGTTAAACAATGGCATTGACAAAGCCAAGAAACTGCTCCACTACTGCTCCGAGTCCAGTGTACTGTATTTGGTGCGTATTTTTGCTTTTTCTTCATTCCCTTCCTTCAAATGATTAAAAAATCATGTTGGATGAATGGATCGGCTAATTGTTGTATGATCTTAATGTCATCTTTAGGCACTTACTGGAGATGCTATACTGTCCAGATGTAAAAAGTCGAGGAATTTATTGGATCAGAGTCTCAGCCGAATTCATGGCAATGTCCCGGTGATGCTGTCTGCAAAGGTGAGGAATCAAGACCTGAATGAAAGGATAAATACTGTCTAGAATGTTCTTCTGAGAGTTTGAATTAGTGTATTTCCTTTGGTTGACTTGAGTATTTCCTTCCGTTGCTATTCCTTTGCTACAAAAGTTCCTCTAATCATCTTAATATACTTCTCTTTAGTTCCTACTGCTTCTACTTTGTGTGTGTGTTTTCATTGAATATGAAAGTAAGCAACAACACTTTATTAGGGAAATCTAAGAAGCACCAAAGCATGACACAATTTACCATATATATTGTATCAGATTTCAGGAATTGTTGCTGATCTTCGGAGTGCATCTTTTTACTTGGATCCATCTGAAGAAGAGGCTGGTAGGGTTCTGCGTGAATTGCTTCACAGATATGGCTCAGTTGATTCAACAGAAGAAGAAGCTCTTGCTGCTATTCGTACTGTTTCCTCTCTTCTTCATATCTCATCCCAGAAAGCGCTGCTGATTGAGAAAAGATCGATCAAGAGACTGCTCAATAAACTGGGTGAAACTGAACCAAGTAAGAGGAAGATCCTACTATTCTTCCTTAATCTTCTGAACAAATATGGAAAAATTATAGCAAAAGAGCAAAAGGACAATGGTGCATCTGAGGATAGAGATAATTTTCCATTTTCAAGCCCTTACCATTTATCAAACGAAGTGGATCACCATGCAGACTGTAGGTCTAACGAGGCTCAGATTGACATTTTACGTAGGCCTGTGCCACCTGAGGAATTCATATGCCCTTTATCTTCAAGGTTGATGTATGATCCTGTTGTTATTGCTTCTGGACAAACGTATGAAAGGATGTGGATCCAAAAGTGGTTCGATGAAGGTCATGATACTTGTCCAAAGACGAACGTGAAGCTTGTCCACTTGTCAATCACTGTAAACACTGGCTTGAAAGACTTAATTATAAAATGGTGCGCTATGCATAGTGTATCTGTACCCAATCCGAAAGTTCAGGAGGCAATACTTGCTGATTCATGGGAAACTTCTACAATTTCCATTGCTAGTCTGAGCAACTCAATGAATGATCTAAATTTCCCGCTAGATTTCAGCAATGTATCCCTTGGATCTAGTCAGGGTTTGGATCCCTCGTGTGCTAAGATGAGTGATGACATGACACCCTTACGGGAAATAGATGCAGCGTTCCTCTCTAAATTTACTACACTTGATGATGTCAAGAAGTTATTGAAACACACCAATGAATCTTGGTCAGAGATTCCATCAGGAAAGTTCATCCAAGTTATACTTAGATTTTTGAAGGATGCTCGCGACCTTGATGATATGGAAGCTCAGATGACCGGATGCCTATTGTTGTTTGAATTCGTTCAGAAACACGGGTAATTATAATTTCTACTCTATTCTATATTTCTTGAACAAACTGTTGATACATAAGATTTCCTCAAATGTACTAGTTACCTGCAGTAATTATTCCTCAAAAGAACACAACTATTGTTCTTTATTAGTAATTCGTATAATATTGTGCTAATCTAGTAGGACTTTTGGCATTACAGAAACAGTGTATCATACATGAAGGAAGACGAGTACAGTTTGTTGGCGTCACTTCTTGATACGGAGGTCTCTAAGCAAGCTCTCTCCATATTGGAGGCTCTGTCCTCCTATCAACAGTGTGGTTTTGCGATCGCATCATCTGGTGCTCTTATCGGCATCCTCAACATCCTTGACAGCCAGGTTCCGGAATTGCTTCAACCAGCCTTGAGGATCTTGAATAATTTGTCTTCAAACATTGATGTTATTCGTTCTTTCATCGTTCCTTCTGAATTGATTCCCAGACTAGTACCACTTTTAGACGATAACACATTGGCAAGATACTGCATAATCATTTTGAAGAATTTATGTGACAATGAAGAGGCTAGAATGTGTGTTGCTGAAAGTGATGGTTGTTTAAGTTCGATTGCCAAACTACTTGAGAAGGAGAACCGTGAGGACCAAGAAGATGCGGTTTATATACTTCTTTCATTGTGCTCTCAGAGAGTCGAGTATTGTCAGTTGGTGCTGGATGAGGGTGTTATCCCAGGCCTTTGCAGTATCTCTATCAACGGGAACAAGAAAGCCAAGCCAATGGCGTTGGAGCTATTACGGATTCTGAAAGATGAAGTGAATACTGGCGGAGACTACTCAGAGGCAGTTGTTGTTAGTATAGAGACTACGAAACAATGTGATGATAAAAGCCCTCCTAAAGCAACGAGGTTCTTTGGTAAGATATTCTCTAAAGGGAGTAAGAAGAAAAAATAAAGTCATCCTGTTATGCTATCCCTGATTGAGATAGATATTTGGGAATTGAATTTAAGAATGATAGTTGTATATGGTAAATTTAGGCTGTAGATTAGTAGTTGGTTGTTGTAGATGAGTTTGATCTATAATGGCGAAACCTTTGTCATATTAGTGGTTTGCGACAAAGATAAAAGTGTAGAGTAATTTTTTTTATTTGTGTTGCTTTTTCTGATAATTGATGGGGGGTTTTGTGGTTCTCCCTTGAGCTCTTTTCGCTATCTGGGTTGGCCCCTACCTACATCTCTTCTCTCCAGGGATACCAGTACGACTGGCTACTACATGGACACCCCATCAAACTTATTTCTTTACATTTTATGTATTCTAAATCACATTTGACTCATTTGTTATTTTCACGCTTTTTTTGTAATTACAACTTCCATTAATCTAAAAGTTATGGAGGTTAATGTCACCTTCTTCTGTCGCACTCCTTCTAATACATTATACTATTATCCTTTCATTTATCAACATAAGGATAACAGTGTCCTCGAAAGTATCTCCTTGACCCTATTATGTCATTTCCTTTTTTATCTGGCATACATTATTATGATGTTTCATCTTGTATTTCATCATATTCAATGAACGACAATTATATTGTGTAATATTGCTAATTAATATTTCTCTATATTAAATTAAGTATCACAGAATATGAAACACTTAGTGTAACAAATGATACGGACTGATTGGGTGTGTTTACTTATGGCTGGGGAGTGCTGGATCAAACCTGGCTGAAGGAGTTAATGAATGTGCTTTATCGGGATTTGAGCCGCTAAATCTACTGAGTCAAGGGTTAAATAATCACACCCATTATGTCTTAGGGGACTATTAATATTACAAATCTATTTTGAGTGTGCAGGTGTTCAATATAAATAAATAAGAGTAGAATAGGTGTTATCAAAGCTGGAGTAGCTCAGCTGGTTAGAGCGTGTGGCTGTTAACCACAAGGTCAGAGGTTCGACCCCTCTCTCTAGCGTCCTCTTATTAAAGCCATTTTTTTTTATTTCAACTATTTTTTTCCACTCTACCATTACACTATTATTTTCCCTTCAAAGTCATTTCTTTCAACTACTTTCCCACGTCCCCAAACTTGTTTTTTCCCGAATATTTATAATTTTAAAATAAAAGCTGTTTTTTGAAAGTGAAAAATTGAATTATTATCTCAAATGATTATATTTTGAAAATAAATGTCTCATTTTATAGTTCAAGTAAAAGAAATATTAATTTCACTAATTAGCCATATAACTAAAAAAGTCAAATAAAAAAATAAAAATAAAAGTCAATATCTCATTTTTTTAGTTCAAGGAAAACAAATCACGAATTAATTAAATACGATCTAATAAGCCAAATAATATATATATATCAATCAGTTTTTCAAAACTAGAATCAATCACAAATATCTCCTAATCTTGGAGTTGGGGTTAAGGTCCACTCCACCTCAAACCTTCAAGCATCTAAGTTTACAATCCTGCAACAACCATAAATTCGTAATAACTGTAAGGTTTTTCACCCAAAAACACAACCAATCTAACAATGAAATCAGAAACACACACACAAACACAGAATCTGATCTTCTGTGTTATTAAACTGACATGAGAAGAAATAGAAAGATAGACACCGGATTTACGTGGTTCAGATCACAATGTGTGATCCTACATCCACAGGAGAAGAACAACAACTTCACTAATCAAAAACCGAGTACAAGAGAATACAAGAAGAAACTCTCAACTCAACAACAACTCTAAATCATCTATTGTCTCTCTCTTGAGTATATCTCTTGAATCCTCTCTTTAGTTACATGAAGAAACACTCTATACACTCTCTCTAGGATTAGTAACTGCTCTCCAAACCTCCACACATGAGTTATACAGCATAACACATCAACAAACTTGTAACAGAATCAATAACAGACTTCATACACGTGTTCGGCCCATTCCAGCTGAAAACGCAACTGCTGTTCAGCCCATTCCAAACGAACGGAGTTTCTGATTTCATTTCCAATCCAGATCATTCTCAAATTTACTGTTATGCCTTCATAACTAATTCTTAACTGAATTTTGAATGTATGAATGTGTTTGATTATATTTGAGCTACATTTTACAATTCTCCACCTTAGCTCAAATACCAAACACTTCAACTGCCTTTTCTTACTTTGAGTAGATCCCTCTGTCTTCACCTTGATCAGATCCAGACACAATTCAAACTTCCCTCCAGGTAGAGCTTTTGTGAAACAATCATCAGGATTGAACTCAGTAGCAATCTTTGCTACCTTAATCACACCTTTGGATACAATATCTCTTACATAGTGAAGCTTAACATCTATGTGCTTAGTCTTTTCATGATACCCTTGATGTTTTGCCAAGTGGATGGCACTCTGGTTGTCACAATAGACTGTAACTCTTCTCTGCAGCACCCCAAATTCATTTAGAATACCTTTCAACCAAACTGCTTCCTTAATTGCATCAGTGAGAGCAACATATTCTGATTCTGTTGTTGAAAGAGCTACAACAGATTGATGACATGCTCTCCAACTTATTGCTGTGCCAAAAAGTGTGTAACACATATCCTGATAAAGACTTCCTTGTATCCAGATTAGCAGCATAATCTGCATCTGTGAAACCTACCAGTGGACTGCCTTATTTCTCTTGCATTTCAAACCTCAAACCTTTGTTTGTGGTTCCTCTAATGTACCTCAACACCTACTTAACAGCTTCCCAATGAGTGTATCCAGGATCACTCATATATCTACTGATAACACTCATGCAATAGGCCAAATCTGGTTTGCAGCATACCATTGCATACATTATACTACCCACTGCACTTGCATAGGGTATCTTCTGCATCTTAATTCTCTCTTGAGCAGTTTTAGGACACTGCATTAAAGATAATTTCAACTGTTGTCCCAAAGGAGTTGAAATAGGCTTGCTACAATGCATTTTAAACCTGTAAAGTACTTTCTCAAGATAGTGTTTCTGTGACAGAAAAATTTGGTGTTTCTGTCTGTTTCTCAAAATATCAATCCCAAGGATTCTTTGTGCCTCACCAAGATACTTCATTCCAAATTCTAATTTCAGTAGGTCTTTGATTCTGTTTATACCATCCAAATTCTCACAAGCCAACAACATATCTTCTACATACAGTAGCAAATACATGTGAGAGTATTCAGAGTCTTGTTTGAGATACACACAGATGTCATATCTGCTTCTTTTAAACCTAATTCTTAGCATGAAGTCATCAAATCTCAAATACCACTGTTTTGGACTTTGTTTGAGTCCATACAGAGATCTTTTAAGCAAACATGCCTTGTTTTCTGCCTCTGTGACATGAATACCTTCTGGAACCTTCATGTATATCTGTTCCTTCAGTTCTCCATGTAGAAAAGCTGTAGTGACATCCATCTGATGAAGTTAACGATTAAAATGGGCTACAATTGCTAGCAAGATCCTGATAGAACAGTGTTTTACCACTGGTGAGAAGATCTCATTATAATCCAATCCTTCTCTCTGTGTAAAACCTCTTGCAACCAATCTAGCTTTGTATCTAACAGTTGTCTTGTTTCCTGTCTCAAACTTCTTCTTAAAAATGCACTTACATCCTATAAGCTTCTGATTCTTTGGCCTTTTCACTATTGTCCAAGTATAAGCTTCTGATTCTTTGGCCTTTTCCACTTACATCCTATAAGCTTCTGATTCTTTGGCCTTTTCACTATCTAACAGTTGTCTTGTTTCTTGTCTCAAACTTCTTCTTAAAAATCCACTTACATCCTATAAGCTTCTGATTCTTTGGCCTTTTCACTATTGTTCTTCTCCAGAGAGAGTAACTCTTCTTGCATAGCTAATGACCATTTTTCTTTGTTAAAACATGTAATGGCTTCTATGTAGGTTGCTGGTTCAGTGTTTTCCATTTCTTCAGCAGCGTAAAGTGCATATGAGACCATATCAGCATGTCCAAATCTCAATGGTGGATGAATGTTTCTTCTTTCTCTGTCCCTGACCAACTGATAGCCACTATAATCTTGCTGATAATCCTGCTCCTCTTGATCTTCATGAACTGATTCAGTGTTTTCAGATTCAGGATTTAGAACAATTCTTTCAAGCTCCATCTCAAGCTGAATTGGACCATTCACCTGATTTGAACTTAAACTTTCCTTTTTCAGTGGCATTACATTCTCATTGAATGTAACATCTCTACTTATTATACACTTATGATTTCCAGGTTCAGTGCACCACAATTTAAAACCCTTTACACCCTTTGGATAGCCAATGAATACACACCTTATTGCTCTTGGTTCAAGCTTGTCCTATTTGACATGAGCTAGTGCCAAACATCCAAACACCTTGAGATTCATATAATTTGCTGGTGTTCCACTCCAAACTTCCTCAGGAGTCTTCAAATCTAGAGCAGTAGAAGGACACCTATTCACTAGGTAGCTTGCAGTGTTAACCATTTCTCCCCAGAAATTTCTAGCAATCCCTGAGCTTGACATCATACACCTTACTCTCTCTAGGAGAGTCCTATTCATGGGGTTCCAGCTACTGTCTTATGTCTTTGAATTCCCTTCTCCTTGCAAAACTTGTTGAACTCATCAGAGACAAACTCCAAGCCATTGTCTGTTTTAAGACATTTTACCCTTTTTCCAGTTTGATTTTCAACCTCACTTGTCCATTCTTTGAATCTGATGAGTGCTTCCGATTTCGCCTTCAATATATATACCCATACTTTCCTAGAGTAGTCATCAATTATGGAGAGAAAGTATTTTCCACCACTCAGTGACTGAACTTTTGCAGGTCTCCATAAATCTGAATGAATGTATTCTAGAATGGCTTTTGTTGTATTTTTGGCCTTTGGGAACTTCATCCTTTGAGCTTTACCAAAAACACAATCCTCACAGAGATCAAACTCATTGAGTTAACATCCCCTAAGAGACCTTGTTTACCCAATTCCTGTAATCCTTTGAAACTGATATGGCCAAGTCTCTTGTGCCAGAGAATTGTTCTATCATCACTTGTAATATGTGACACTTCACCAAAAACAGTAGAACCCACAAGAAAATATAACTCATTTCTCTTCACAGCTTTCATTACAACATTTTTACCTCTAGACACTATTAAACTACCACCCTCAGATCGGAATTTATACCCCATAGTGTCTAGCATGCCTAGAGAGATTAAGTTCCTTTTGAGTTGAGGAACATACCTGACATTCTCTAGAATTCTGACCACACCATCATACATCTTTAGTTTAATTGAACCTGATCCTTTAATCTTGCAGTCTAGATCATTTCCAAGTAACACTGATCCACAGTTCTGTTGCTTGAAATGATAGAACCACTCCTTGTTTGGACAAATATGGAATGAACATCCTGAGTCCAATACCCATTCTGTGTCACTTTGAACAGAAGACACAGTAAGAACTTCTCCAGATTCATACCCTGCAGTATCCTCTGCAATATCAGCAGAATGCTTTGTCTTTGCAATTCTGTTTGCTTGAGCTTGTGACCTGGCTTGATTCTTTGGATTCTTGGGACAGTCTTTGGCTAAATGACCTGGCAAATGGCACTTGAAACACTTCCTGGTTTCTGGTTCAACAGAAGAGGAGGTCTCATTCTTCTTCCATTGAGTTTTATTTTGATTTTGAAACTTCTTCTTGAAGTTCTTCTTGATCATTAAACCCTCACCATGTGTTTCTTGCTGTCCAGATTCATTTATCTTCTGCAACTCCTTCGATTTCAAGGCAAATGTAATTTCAGCCAATGTAATATGTTTTTCCCTTCCAAACAAGATTGCATCCTTGAAGTTTTCATATGACTTTGGAAGAGTACTTAATAGTATAAGTGCTTTATCTTCATCATCCATCTTTACTTCTATATTTTCCAAATAATCCAGAATTTTGTGAAACAAGTCAATCTGATCTGTTATTGGCTTTTCATCGAGCATCTTGAAAGCATAGAGCCTTTGTTTCATATGCAGTCTGTTAGCAACTGATTTTATCATATAAGTCTTCTCCAACTTATCCCAGATAACTTTTGCAGTGGTTTCTTTGGCCACTTCTCTCAACATCTTATCACCAAGACACAAAATAATGGCACTATGTGCCTTTTCCATGATCATCTGCTTCTCTTCAGGCTTCAGAGTTGATGGCATACCTTCTTCTCCATCCAAAGCCATGGACAGACCTTGCTGCACAAGTAATGCCTTCATTTTCACCCTCCATAAGCCAAAATCAGACTTCCCTGTGAACCTTTCTACATCAAACTGTGTTGATCCCATCATTTGGTTGCTGTTTCCCACATACGGCGCCAATTGTAAGGGTTTTCACCCAAAAACACAACCAATCTAACAATGAAATCAGAAACACACACACAAACACAGAATCTGATCTTCTGTGTTATTAAACTGAAATGAGAAGAAATAGAAAGATAGACACCGGATTTACGTGGTTCAGATCACAATGTGTGATCCTACATCCACAGGAGAAGAACAACAACTTCACTAATCAAAAACCGAGTACAAGAGAATACAAGAAGAAACTCTCAACTCAACAACAGCTCTAAATCATCTATTGTCTCTCTCTTGAGTATATCACTTGAATCCTCTCTTTAGTTACATGAAGAAACACTCTATACACTCTCTCTAGGATTAGTAACTGCTCTCCAAACCTCCACACATGAGTTATACAGCATAACACATCAACAAACTTGTAACAGAATCAATAACAGACTTCATACACGTGTTCGGCCCATTCCAGCTGAAAACGCAACTGCTGTTCGGCCCATTCCAAACGAACGGAGTTTCTGATTTCATTTCCAATCCGGATCATTCTCAAATTTACTGTTATGCCCTCACAACTAATTCTTAACTGAATTTTGAATATATGAATGTGTTTGATTATATTTGAGCTACATTTTACAATAACCTCTTCAATTAAACTAATTACCTTGGGAGAAACTTTAGAGTGAATACGAAAGATCTACTTAATTTGAACTTTTTAGCATTTAGCATTTAAAGTTTAAAAGGACTCATATGCTCTACAACTATGTTGAGCACCTGTTTATGAGTAACTTCGTACATACGCTATATCATTAACATATCATAGATACTCACGAGTCGATCACCATGATTGTGCGGCATATCAAAATTGCTAGCGTCATCAAAGTAATTGTGTAATTTAGATTAGGAGATACATTCCAGTTATCTCCTTATTAGATGAATTTCAAATCTATATATACATAATAAAGTCATTAATAATTTAAAATAGTTGAAAGAAAAATTCCATGCGAATTGATGGAAATGTGATATCTTTTCATGATCTTTTCAGAAAGAATTTAAATATAAATAACAATTTTGTTTCTAGTCTATTTTTTTAACATATAGTATATCAAATTATTTATTTATTTCACAATTATTAATTCAAAATTTATATATTATTCAAAATATTATAAATCTTTATCTATTGATTATTCAAGTTAAATATGAGTATCAATTGTGGATTGTACTATTTGTAATGAATTTGGGTAGCAACTGGACCTTTAAAATTTAACAAATAAATACACCAGCTTCTTTTTTAAATTTAATTTAATACATGGCAACTAATCTTAGGATCTAATTGTTAACGTGGAGTCTGACCAGTAACTCTGGGTCATAACTTTTTATGACGTAGAACTAGAAGCTTTTTTTATGACCCATAATCAGCGAAACAACGTCGTGAATAGATTAACATCAGTGATTGGGCACAAAGCTTTCTTTTCAAAGACAAACTCATTTTCTCCTTCAAAGAATTTCTTTGCAGTGTGGATATCCTCAAATTATCTCTTACTTTATTTTCTTATTCTTTGTCTCGTACTCATTTCTAGGGTCCGAAAATATCAGCGGCTTCGGCCACAGATGCTGTGGTGGCTGCAACAGCTCTATGCTCTGTTCTTCAAAGAGTTAAATAGGTTGAAGAACACTCCAATCATGAATCTAAAAGAATCAGAGTTGTAATTATGAGAAAGTCTAAGTCGATTTGCCTCCTATGCCAAGTGTATGATGCTTCAGTGAGAATTACGTCCAAGAGCTCTTCGAGCAAGCTCATCCAGTCTTTGCATGTGCGCGTGTGTGTAGGTAAATGTTGTGGTTATGCTTGTAAGGTGATAAGTTATAATAGTAAAACGTTTGATTTTTTTTTCAATGTATGGGGTTTTTATTTATGTGTGTTGTTTATATCCAATTGTGGATGACTGGTGATTTGGTTAAGTTGAAATAGGTGCTTCTGTAATTAAGTGCGCAATAATACAATTTTCTCGGTGTGTTTTTATTTGTAGCTGCAATTAAAAAAATAAAAGAAAAAAAAACAAACACCAAAAGTAGAAGTTGCATACTTGTGTTCCATTATAAGAGAGTCTAACACTAAAAGTCTTTGTCTGGTAGAAAACATAAAAAAATCTCTAATTTATGAGATTCTTATTCTACTAAGGCATTGGTGGTTAAAAAATTATTTCGCCAGATTGACTAGTGTTATTTAAAAAAATAATAAAAATAAAAATCAACTTTTGAAAAGTTATGACACAAAAATTTGATTTCGAGCTCCACGACAGCAGTTGACAACATTAGCTCCTATGTATTAAATTAAAAAAAATCATAAATTTATACGTTAAATTTAAAAGGACGTGTTGTATTTAATAATTGACTAAGAAGTCATATATTAAAAGAAAATCGTAAATTTATACGAAATTTAAAAGGACGTGTTGTATTTAATAATTGACTAAGAAGTCATATATTTTTATGTTCTTAAGTCTTTGCTTTACTTGCTAATTTAGTCTCAATTTTATTCTATAAATAAATATATGTATGTATAAATATACATAGGTCTATTACACTTATAGTGAGTAGCATTTTAGCAACCTACTGTTTTTCACCCAACAACTTGAATTAATATCATAATCCGTCTAATTGCAAACAAAGTTGTTAAACAGGAACCATTCTTGACATTACAGATAAAGAAGTAATTTTTTATTCTTTGTATACAAAACTATGTTTTCCTACATGTACTTGCCAAGATTCAATAAAATACTTCGAATGTTCTTAAATATTTACATACTATAATTTATAACAAATTTATTTTCCATCTAATATATGACGAACAGTATGGAAAAAGAGAAAAACTAGTACATTAAGGGAGCGATTGGTTGGGGTTAATAGATGTTGTACTCCCCAACCAATCGATTAATTTGTTTGCTTACAAAGTGATCGGCCCAAGGAAACTCCCGGGCTCGTCTCAACATTACCCGTTTTAAATGATATCATGTTTAGGCAAGGGGATTGAATATGCTATCCCTCCTATATTAGCAACACTAACTTAAACATAAAATGATTTAAATACCTCTCAAAAGAATCTGTTCCACCAGTTTAGATGAAACCCTAATTTCACTTCATAGTCTCATACTTCCTGCAGCTGCGTTCAAGAAGTGGTTCTTGTGGTATCTATCAGTGCCATTGCAGACCTCTAAAATACGAGGTAACATAGTCGATTCCAATAATTTTGCAAGAATTGCATTCCTTAACTTGGTTCGACAGTCTAGGTTCGTTTCTTCACTTTGTCGTGTTGATTTTTTCCACATAATAGATTTTGATTTTATTTTATTTTTATGATACTTAGTATACTACCAATTAACGATTTTTGTTGATCGAAACGGGTCGAGTACATGACCGCCTTATTAGGTGTTAGTGATATCGATTGCCTTGCTAAGCTGAGAATGAATAAAATACGTTTAATAGGCTCTACCATGTACTCCAACATATTAGAGGTCTTAGCGACTCAAGGTACTTTTCTGTATGGGAGAAGGTGGCCTTGTTCTTAACTATTCTGGCACATCACACTAAATTTTATTGTGTCAAAATTGACTTTAAGTTTAGTGGTCTATTAGTAAGCACTTTCATGCGATGTTAAATGTAATCTTGAGCTTAAACACTGTCCTATTAGTGAAACCAGAAGCTATTCATGAAACAAACACTCATCCAAGATGGAAATAGTTTCAAGTGAGAATTAAAACTTAAATACATTGCTGAATAGGAATGATATTGTTTGATTACAATCCGGACAAATAATTAGTTTATGGGTATTCGATGGTTCTTATGTCCTGGTAAGCTATCTGAATCCATTAAGCATGTTATAGAACAAGGAAAGGCTCTATTATTGTCAACGTGCTTGCAATTTGCAACCTGGACATGCACTTTATTCTCCTTACTGGTTGGGAGGGCTGGACTGTAGATTCTAGAGTGTTGCATGACGTCGTTAGTAGAGCAAATGACTTTGGGGTTCCCCAAAGTATATAAATCCTTATACAGGTAGTAAATTAACTTATTAAAATCCACCCACAAGGCTATGTACGGTTCATGGTAGCCCGTAATTATTTAAAATTCTTTTTCTAGGAAACTGTTATCTTTTTTATAATGGGTATATTAATGGGAAATGTTTCCTAACGCCTTACAAATCAATAAGATAGGGAGTTGCGCCATCATTACCATAGAACTCGCAGGAGTTCTACAATATGAACCATTCTCGGGCTAGAAATGTTATCGAGCGGATTTTTGGTGTAATAAAAAATGTTGGTCCGTCCTACAAAGTGTTACCTTCTATCCCATCAAGATTCAGAACATAATTATTATGGCGTGTGGATTGTAACATAATTTTGTAAGGAAGTACCAATCCGTAGACCCCCTGTTATTAGAATTTGGCGGCAAGGTAGAAAATTACGAGGATCATGAACATGTTGACTACATTGATGGTGAAATTGTCTCTAGCCAGGAATGATGTTTCGACATCTTGCCCACGATATGTATATGGAGTGGCAAGCAACTAGGCACTACACTACATATTTGGGAAAACAACCTTATTGTACTAATTTTTTATTTGTATTATGAACTTGATATAAGTTGGGCCATTAAACTTCAGTTTTTGGAACATTTTATGCAATCCTCTGCAATAGCCTCGTGGCATGTACTAAAAAGAGTGCTACGTCTTATCATTAGTACTATTTGGTATTATGTAAGTAATATGTGTACCACCCTATTTTCTCGTCCATTATTTTATTTCATGTCGTATTAATATTTTGCTAACATATTTATTTAATTATTTTATACATTCGCATGTGTCCGTATAAGTATTTTGCTAAATATGTTCCTCATATGTTATATAATAATTTTTCAAGTTTTGGGCTATTTATATTTTTAGCCCAAAATACTATTCCCTCCATCCCGGCCTAATTGGTCAACCTTAGCCGGGCACGGAGACTAAGGAAAAGCAGATTTTATGGAATCTTTGACTTTTTCAAAGGTAGAGATTTTGAGGGTGGAGATTGTGAGAGAATTTGCCATTTATGTGATAGGACAATTAGGCTGAGACAAACAAATATGGCAAGTTGCAAATTAGGCCGGGATGGAGGGAATATTATTTATTATGAATCAATTATAACTCAAGAAATTAGGTCTTGAGTTTATACTTGAGTCGACACTAAATATGTTATACTTAAGTCCTATGTCTTATAATAATTAGCCCATTCTATGCATCATTATTTATTTTAGGTCCAAACTCTTATTTAATTTAGGGTCAATTTCAGAAAGCAACCTGTACAATTACCGTTTTTTACTTTTTCAACCTTCACTTTTTTTATTTTTCGATGACAACCTGTACTAATTGATTTTTTTTGTTTTTTCAACCTCCGGATATATTTTCGGCTGTATAGGCCCTGAGATTAGCACATGTTCTTTTTTTTTTTGGGCCAATAATATTGCGACAAGTTTCGATCAATTTAAAATAATTCAAAAAAATTAAAAAATATACTTAAAAATTAAAAATTAAAAAATATTTCTTTAAATAATTTTAAAATTATTTTTTTTAAAAAATATATAAAATTTTAAAAATTATTTCTGAAATTAGTTTTGAAATTAAACAATTAATTTGAATATATATATATATATATATATTTATAAAGTTTTAAAATTATTTCTGAAATTAATTTTCAAATACAAAAATTCATTTAAAAATTAAAAAATATTTAAAATAAAAAAAAAATATTCTGAAATTAATTTTAAAATTCATTTAAAAATTCTAAAAAATTGTTGAAAATCTAAAAAATAAAAAAAAAAAATTCTGAAATGAATTTAAAAATTAAAAAAATTCAGGAAATTTTTAACAATCAAGAAAATTCATTTAAAAACTAGAAAATAAAAAATTCTAAAAATTAATTTAAAATTCAGAAAATTCATATAAAAATCCAATCGGACTAAGTCAACGTTGAAAATCCTAGCGAAATCGCCGTAATTAGCGATCCAATCTAACGAATCTTGTTCCTCGCCGACAGTGTTGGAGCAGATCCATCGGAGGGTGTACCAGGAGTCCTCGTACGCCGACAAAAGGGGATGTTCCAACGCGAGGTGGTACTCGACGGAGAAAGTGGAGTCTATGCAGAAGCCACTTATGTGGAAATAAAGCAGGATGGGGAGCTTTTGAGAGGGGTTGGTGAGTTTAGGGAGGTGGGGTTTGACGGATTTGGTGAGGTCTTTGTAAGCGCACTACAAGAAAACTGTGATTTACTAACGGATTTTATCAACAAGTGGCATCCGTTGTTAATTCCCAACGAAATAGCATCTGATTAGCAACCGTATATGTTAGGTTAATTTTGTGACTGATCTACCAACAGATTAGCAACAAGATCTGCTCAACGGAAGAGATCTGTTGGCATAGTTGGCGCTTTTTTTTGGCGCTAACCTTAGCAACTAACTACTAATAGATTACCAATGGAATTTACCGATTGATGCAAGTCGTTGGTAATATTTGATAGAAGGAATATTAATGTTTTTACCAACTAAAAATGTTGTTGATAATCACCAATGAATTAACAATTTGTTGGTATTTGTAACGGATCTACTATTTCTTGGTAAATGCCAATAGTTTTTTGTTTGTTGGTAATTTGCCAACAAATTTCAGCTGTTTGTGATTACAAACGAACATATGTTTGTTGGTAATTTGCCAACAAATTTCAAATGTTTGTGATTACAAACGAACATATGAAAGTTAAAAATTGCCCCATAATTTTTTTTTTCTCCTAATCTAAGAACAAAGAAAAAGCCCTCCCCTCCCCCCACGGTGACTCGAACCCAGGACCAAAGGTCTAGGTAGTAGATGCTCTGCCACTTGAACAATCCAACTTCGTCTTAAAAATTGCCCCATAAATAATGAATTGTATTGTTGGCTACTAATAGATATTACTTCCAATTCGTAATCATCAACGGACTTTGTCACTCAATAATTGTCAACTATCAGATCTCTTTGCAATTGATATATATATATGAATAAAATTGGATAGGTTATATAATAAAAAAAGATGTTTAAAGGTATATATATAACTACATAAATAAAATCTGAAACATTATTTAGCTCTGATAAATAATTCTCTTTTTTCTTTTTGCATTTATTTATTTAGATAATCTCTAATCAATTTCTAATAATTATTTCAAAAGAGAGTTGGTTAAATTTTTATTTTTTATTTTTTATTTTTATAATTTTCATATTTTATGGATGATGATTTCTATATTTCTTTTAGCTAGGTATATCTTTCATTATATTTTTTTTACTATTGTTTAATCATTTATCAAACATATTTTATATTTTAGTAGGTATTTTGTGCACCAATTGTACGAAACTTAGATCCTTCTAATTCAGGTCAAGGATAATTTTTCATGAAAATGTATTAATTTTTTTAATACCTTTATTCAGAATATGTGTGATTTAGATTTATGAAATAGTAAGTATTTTCTATTTATCTAAAGTTTCAAAAGTGTAAAGAAAAGTAAATAAAAACATAAAGAACCCAAAGATATAAATAAAAAAGGACCTAATTAACTAGACTCTCGTGTATCTTGAACTTCTTTAGGTAAACAATATCTTGGACCCAAAGTTTAAGTTCAGAAAAGAAATAAATCTCTTGGACTTTTTTAGCTAAACAAACTCATAAAAGTCAAATGCAATTAGATGATTTTTAACCCCGTTTCTCAAAAGCAATAACTCTTCTACCACAATCTGCCATCGAAATCCGCCGGCGAAATCCACCGTCGAAATCCGCCGTCGAAATCGTCCCTGCTTGAAGCTCATCTTCTGTCACCATCTCCCCGTAGAAAGTGCAGCTCCATTGTGGTATCTCTTCGTCTTAATCGGCCGTCGAAATCCGCCGTTGAAATCGTCCCTGCTTGAATCTCGTCTTCTGTCGCCATCTCCCCGTAGAAAGTGCAGCTCCGTTGTGGTATCTCTTCGTCTTGCGAATTTCGTCGGCACCCAAATTACAACTCTGTTGCCAATCTCTGCCATACCCAATTGGAAGTCGTCAAAGTCTCTTGGTAAGTGTGGCTTAATTTGTTCAATTCTTGCTTGTTTCTTCAGAAGATCTCGAGCCTGTAGTGCAATGACGGCTTATTTGATTACTTATTTTTCTAGAACGTAATAACTATGACTTGTCTAAGTGTATGCATATTTTTGTTTATCAAGAATTATATTTATCATTTGACCGTAACCAATTTCTGTAAATTATATGATGGATCTTGAGTCTAAATACAGTTTTGTTAGTTCTTTGACACCAACAGGTTTACTGAAAATGAGATTAGATCGTCAATGGATGTATGAAAGGTTCACAAATGGGTAACAAGAGCACGAGCCAAAGAAGTAATAAGAAACGTAAAACAAATGTTCCGTATAAGAAAATGTACTACTTCCCTCTCATTGACAGACTAAAAAGATTATATGCATCTAATGCTACAGCTAAGGAAATGAGGTGGCACGCAGAGCACGAGACCGAAGATGGCGTTATGATTCACTGCTCAGACTCTCCTGCTTGGAAGCATTTTGATCAAACATATCCAGATTTTGCAGATGAAATACGTAATGTGCGATTGGGACTTTGCACTGATGGGTTTCAACCTTTTGGGCAATCGGGAGCACAATATTCTTCATGGCCAGTAATAGTAACTCCTTACAACTTGCCGCCATGGTTATGTATGAAAGAGCAATACATGTTCTTAACTGTATTAGTTCCTGGGCCTGAAAACCCAAAAGATAAATTGGATGTATTCTTACAACCGCTTATTGAGGAACTGAAACAATTATGGGAGGTTGGTGTAATGGCATATGACATTTCCAAGAAGCAAAACTTCCAACTTAGAGCTGCTCTTATGTGGACAATTAGCAATTTTCCTGCATATTCGATGTTATCTGGTTGGAGTACTGCTGGTCGATTAGCTTGTCCGTATTGCATGGAGGACTCAGATGCATTTACTCTTTCAAGAAGTAGAAAACAGTCTTGGTTTGACAATCATCGCAAGTTTTTACCAGTAGACCATCCATTTCGAAAGAACAAAACCTCATTCTTAAAAAATAAAACAGTGGTCAAGGTTGCAAAGTCGGTGAAGTCTGGATCTGAAATATTGGAAGAGATTGAAAAATTGGGAATAATAAAAGTCACAGAGTTAGATGCCAATCAGATTAATGGAGCTAAATGCAAAAATTGCGGTTGGAAAAAGAGAAGCATATTCTGGGATTTGCCTTATTGGAGTTCAAACCTAATTCGACACAACTTAGATGTGATGCACATTGAAAAAAATGTATTTGATAACATCTTTAACACTGTTAAGGATGTAGAAGGAAAAACAAAAGACACTTTGAAATCGAGGGAAGAGTTGAATGAATATTGTCGTCGTCCTGAGTTGGCAAGGAACGTATCAACAGGAAAATATCCAAAAGCTTGTTACACATTGGACAAACAGGGGAAACAAGCTTTGTGTAAGTGGGTGAAGAACCTTCAATTTCCAGATGGATATGCTTCAAACATGGCGAGGTGTTTAGATATGAAAAAACATAAGCTATATGGCATGAAAAGCCATGACTGTCATGTGTTTATGCAAAGATTATTGCCTATTGCATTTAGCAAGCTACTCCCATTAAATGTTTGGAAGGCACTTACAGAGTTGAGTATCTTCTTCAAAGAGCTGACAGCTACTACTATAAGAAATGAAGATATGGTTCGATTAGAAAAAGAGATTCCTGTAATTTTGTGTAAGCTCGAGCGAATTTTCCCTCCAAGTTTCTTTAACTCCATGGAGCATCTTCCTGTACATCTAGCTTATGAAGCAAAGATAGCAGGGCCTGTACAATATAGGTGGATGTATCCTTTCGAAAGGTAATAAAAAGAATTTCATCCATGGTATTATGTTTAAAGCAAATTTTTGATAATTTATAAATGTCAGGCACTTAAGAAAGTTGAAAAACAATGTGAACAACAAAGCTAAGGTGGAAGGATCAATATGCAACGCATATTTAGTGGAAGAGGCTACATCATTCTGTTCTTACTACTTTGAGGACCATGTGAGCACAAGACATAGAAAAGTTCCACGCAATGATGATGCTCGTATCCAAGAGGAAGGAGGTGAAGAGCAAGAAAGGAATCTATCAATATTCAAATATCCTGGGCGACCATTCGGAAAAGCTAAATCAAGATATATGACTGATGAAGAATATAAAGCTGCTCGAAGCTATATTTTATTAAATTGCTTGGAAGTAGAACCATTCATCAGGTTAGTGATGAATATTGAATTTTACTTTTGGTGGATATCTTTTTATGTTCATACTTATATTAACTTATCGTCATCTTTTCCTTTCATATTGTTTTCTTTCGTAAATAATATACAGTGACTATTTGAAACAATATCAACCAAGTATAATGGAGGTTGAAGTTGACGACAAACTGGAAAATGAATTCCCAGATTGGTTTGATGCATATGTAAGTATACTGAAAACAATTCTTTTATGTATTTATTATATTTTATAATGATTGTCTTTTGTTGTTGTCCTAAAATACAGGCACATGATCCTTCTAATGATATTTCTAATAAGTTCATAAAGGATCTTGCAAAAGGCGCATTGCGAAGTGTGATATCATATCACGGGTATTATATCAATGGCTATAGATTTCATACTCTACAACACAGTTCAATGAGAGCTACGATGAATAGTGGAGTGTTTATTAAAGGCTCTAATTTAAGTATCAATGAGAGTGATTATTATGGCCGATTGGTAGAAGTAATTGAGTTAGAGTACCCAGCCTTACCAATTAAAAAAACTGTATTATTCAAGTGTGATTGGTTCGACCCTTCTCCGAACTTGGGAACGAAGGTCCATAAAGATTATAATCTTGTAGAGGTGAACCATGAACGGAGGTTTAACAGATACGAACCATTTGTGTTAGCTGTGCAAGCACATCAGGTGTACTTTTGTGATTATCCTACTTTAAGGCGAGAGAAGGCCGACTGGCGGGCTGTGATCAAAATAAAATCTAGGGTTGTTGTGGATCTCACTGAAACTACTACAGGAAATGATCAGTCACCATTTCAAGAAGATGATATTGATGTCCATCATCGCAATCAAATACAAATGGATGAAGAAGTAGCACCCTTAAATGATCCAAATGGTGTATCCATAGATCTTCAAGATGATGCTATTGAAGAAGAAGATGAACCAGTCATTGAATCAGATGAAGAAATCTTATATTCGAATGGAGAAGATGAAGATATTGATGATGAAACAATCAACACTGAATGCGACTAAGTAAGTCAATCATTTTACTACTTGAAGTTATGTCAACTAAATTTTTTCTACTGAACAAAAGAATCTGACACTCTGCAGACGGAGTATCAAACATCACTAAAATATCTTATTTTCTATTTTTATTTTGTTGTTGGGAGCTTGCATATTAAATACCTTGGTATCTGATTTTCAATTATGCCTATCTAAAGTTGCATTAACACTTGTAGAATAAGTTTCTCTTTGTTTATTTATGTGCCATAGTAGAGGCATTGAGTATTGAATTAATGAAACCTGGTTTACACTGCAGCTGGTGTGTTGAATGAAAATGTACCAATATGTTGAAGTTATCTTTTTATAATGATTATTTTTTGGGTTATTTTGGTATTTCTTGGTGTAGCTCCTGAACAAATAGAAGCAGGGTCAACTTAGGCCATTGTAGTGAAGGATAACAGAGACAATAAGTTGTGTGTATCCTTCACTTATTTTTCTAGTTCTTAGAGTAGATTGTGCTAGTTTATATGCACAATACATATTTCCTATAACATTAGAGAAACAGTTTGGGAGTGCCTTAAACATCTCCTAATGTGGTGAAATCAAAGTTTAGAAAATGACCTCATTATAAACTAAACATATAACATGTTGAAATCTCAAGCCATTTTAAAGACAAGAGCAGAGTGTCCAAACTATGTGTGAAAAATAAAAATTCATAACTTGACATAATTAGAGTCAAGAACTGTTATTACTTAGATTTGATGTACAAGTATTGTGGTCTCACTTTATTCAAATCCTTTAACTTATTCTTAGTATGTTTTAAAAGCATCATACGAAATGTGATTGTGAACTCACTAATTATGTTGAAAGAATTACTCGCTTGTCTGACAACATTAGTTTGCTTTTGATTTTGACAGATATCAAGCAAATAGGCATGTGTATTTATTTGTATATTATACATATGCTTCTTGAGTAGTAGCTCCCTTGGATATTCCTTTTGAATTTGTGGAACCAGATGTATCAATTCTGTAGTTTTTTATCGTATAACAATTGAAATTATGAATTTGTTTGGCTGCAGGTTATACAATGTACCAGTCTGAGCTGGAGTGCTTATGGAAGCACACTTTTCGGTGTTTATATTGATGGTGTTGTTTGATTTTGGGGTATTAGTTGATAATAGGGATGACATTAGCAGTTCAAGTCTTGACATGAATGTAGTTATTTTATGTTACTTGATGATGGAAATATATTCAGATTCTATGTTTTCATAGGGTTCTATTAAGTTTTGCCTCTTCAACTTTTGATACTTTTGCAATATGGATTTTGGCTCAAGCACTCTATGCATTACTGTATCTTATTGATTTTTCCTAATGCTCTTGTTCTTGAGTTTCTTTGTTGTGTTGGTTTCTTGATATTTTAGACATTGCAATGGTGTGATTGCGTAAACGATCAAGATTTTGAATGTTGGTGTTTAAGATTAATAAATTGTGTCAAATAGGTACAACTTAGTCATTGTTGGTTAGTTCTTACTGCATAATAAGTATTCCATCAAAATTATTCTTCATTTAATTTGGGTTGTATCCTTTGCCTTTGATGATATTCTCTCCCAATTTCTAGCTTTGTTTTCATGCTAATTTTTAGTTATTATTTCACAGCATTACCTTTCCCAGTTTTATGTTTTCAGTTGCCTTCATTGAATTTAATCTGCAACCAAAAGATAGTGGATATAAGAGAGAAAATGTTAATCTTATTGTGGTGGCAGCATTGTATCTTAATCAGCCCCTACAACATCATTTTCTAGCTAAAGCTATTGGTACCATTAAACTGATGTCAAACAGATGTAAGAAGAGCATGTGATTGAAATAATGGGGAAGAGAATGTAGTCTTTACATCTTACAGTTATTCCTCTGACCTTTTCATCTCCAAAATTAACCTTTATGCACTAATGATTATATCACTAGAAAAGAAACAAGAAGCATGGGATTTTGATAAGTGGAGTGTTTGGCTAAGCTTATTAAAACATCTTATAAGCCCCAACATCTTATAAGTTGTTTCAAGAGCTTATAAGATATAATTTTTAAGGCGCTTATAAGTTAACAAAGTGTTTGGATAAAAGAGCTTATAAGCTTGCAGTTGAATATAGTGATTTAACTATAAATTTGAGGTCTAATTTAAAAGTTAATATTAAACATACATTGTGATTAGTGTGTGAAATGTATGTAGTGTGTGAAGAGTTTACAGTGTGTGAAATGTGTGAAGTGTGTGTAGTGTGTGAAATGTGTGTAGTGTGTGTAGCGTGTGTAGTGTGTGAGATGTATGTAGAGCCTGTAGTGTAAGTGTGTGAATTGTGTGTGAAATTTGAGTGTAATAATTAAGATCTTAAAAAATAAGATGGAAATAAGATGGGGTATAGCAACTTACTTTTTTTATATCTTACAATCACTTAGAGCTTATTTTTTTGTCTTATAAGCTCCTAAACATGTTTTTTTGCCAAACACTTTGCAAGAGCTTATAAGCTCCTAAACATCTTATAAGATGTTTTTAGGAGCTTATAAGCTCAGTCAAACACCCTCTAAGTTAGCTCATTGAAGAGTTCAAGAATCCTGGATAATCAGTGATAAAGTCACTAAATAAGCTAAAAGTTAGCTTTTGGTAATGATTATTTTATTTTATCTGTATATATGTTTATATATATATGTATAATATTTTCATACATTTTCACTAAACTAAGTATCATAATATAATAATTTGTGGTGCAAATTAGGCCTTTAGACCATATCACTGTTTCATATAATAATAAGATAATAACCTCTTATAAACTTAATTCTTTCATATTGCTATATAGTCCTAATGACCATATAGATTAACAATCTGACAGAATTACACATAAATTTATATGTTTAGGATAGGATATTCAAATATGGTGTAACTTGGTTTATCTTGAATCTTAATCTTAATGAATTTCATCTCTATTTTTCCTTATTACACCCACTGACGGATTTACATGGGAACCAAGGGGACACTGGCCCCTCCTGTTAGGAATTTATCCCACCCACAACCACGACACGACTAGATAATCGGATAAAGAAAACAACAAAATAGCAAACAATAAGACAACAATTTGATTACCCAGTTCGTTACATGTGTAACTACGTCTGGGGGCGATACCAAGCCAGGATATTTGCTAGAGTGATGAATTTTCGGAGTTACAATGAGCAATGAAGGAAACCCTTATTTATAATAACACCTTGGGCCTCAAAATCTGATCCTGACTTGAGGCCCAAGAAAACTGGCCGCGAGACTCGCCTCGGCCGAGGCCACTTCTTGCCTCGGTCGCGGCACTTTCTCAAGTCCTAACACCTTCACGTACAGATTCTAGGCCTCGGTCGAGTTGCCTACTCGCCTCGGCCGAGGCCTCCTGCCTCGGCCGAGTTGTTCTCTCGGCATAAACTCCCCTGTTCCGTCAATCCTGCCTCGGCCGCGGCCTCCCGCCTCGGCCGAGTTGTTCCTGGACGACTTTTGGGCTCTAAAACTAAAACTAATACACTGATTGAGTGAGAGCCACAAAGCCCTAGCCCATCTTCGCAGATATCCAATTCGCTGGAGCACCCATCACCTACCCAAACTGATCGCAGATTTTTCTGAAAACTCCGGCACCCACTAACCTTAATAGCGATTCCGATTCTCGCGATAACTGAATCTCGAAGGGATACGATTTGATTTGGGCAGGTGAATTTGGCGGTCAATTGAGGAAGAAATTTGGGGAACAATATAAGATGGAGAATAGGAATTATTTCATTCATCACACCAACACAAAAACGCAGCAAGAAGGTGCTTTTGTATTTCGTCTAATTTTCCAATCTACTAGGTCAATTAACTTCTTCATGTTCTTATGATTTTAATTCACGCCTGCTGCTTAGGGTTTCAATATTTTAGATTAATTATTCATATTATGTATTGATTCCGTTTAATTGAAGAATTAATAGTTGCATCTGTGGGGTTTCAATAGTTTATAAATCATTCTATTAATCTCTGAAAATTATGGCTTCTAGTTAATATCATCATTTTAATTATGTGTAAGTATTGCCTGTTCATAAGAGATGAAAGTATAGGTTTAGTTGTCTATTCATAATAGATGAACATCTCAATGCTCGACAATTCATGTGTTATGATTATTATTTTAATTTGTTTCATAAAAATCAAGTAAAAATGACATCTGATATGAAGTGTGGCTTCTCGTATTTATGCATATTTTGTGTATCATCACTGCTGTTGAAAGACATCCTGCACAAGATTTTTCATGTTGTGTAATTGAGACTTGCCTCACATCCTCTACTAGGTATCAACAATCATATGTGTCTCTTTTGGGTTACTTATCTTCTATATTATGATTTTTTTTTTTCTTTTTTGAAGGTTGCATTCTAAGTAGATTGTTATAGCTTTTTATGCATAACTTGTTCAAATGCTAATTATCGTAGAACAATGGCTGGAGGGTTGTCTGGTGGAGGCGAAAGGAGTGGAGGAAATTCACTTGGTCGTGGAAGAAATTCACTCGGTCGTGGAGGAAATTCACTGTGTCGTGGAGGGGATGTACGCCGTTCAATTGCCCATGGATATGAAGATGGGAATGGGGAGCGTGCACTTGGTCTTGTTGCTCGAGGTGGTTGTGGTAGAAGAAATGAGCTTGGTGATGGTTTCGGCAGAGGAAATGGACAAATAGAAAGACCAACTGGACGTGGTTTCAGAAAAGGCCATGGTAGAGGAAATGGACATGGAAGTCTTCCGACTGCACCACCACCGCCATTGCCACGTGCATCAACTACTTCTGCACCATTACCTACGACACTTCCAGATGAGGAGGCTCCGAGATCACCTGTTATTTCAGCTGCAGAAACTAATCTTGGAGATCAACCGGAAATTTCATCAGACAATGCTTCTACAAGAAATTCTAAGCCATTACTTAAGATAGCTAACAAAATGTAAGCTAATATTCTGATGTTTTAAATAATATATTTTAACTAGTTAAATTTTTGCATTGATATTTATAGTTGGCTTATAGTGAATATTGTGGTATTAGTTATATATTTTTATTGTAACTAATAATTTGACGTGTATATTTTGTTTCCTTTGAGATCAGTTTTACGCCTTCACATGTTGCGTCGGGGCAAATCACGAAGTGCATAAAACAACGCTTTGACAAGGAGGGATACACTTGGTCAGCCGTCTCCAACCAAACTAAAGAGTATTATTGGAATGAATTTAAGGTATTCCTACATATACAAATTTACTAGGAGGCGCATTTTCCTTTTCCATTGCATGTATGTCTTTGAATAGTACCATTGCGTGTATGTCTTTGAACTATTACATGTATTTTAGTTATTGGGGTAACATTTTCATTATTACATGTGTGGTGTCGCTTATAATCTTTTTTCAATGGATTGATGTTTTGATTAAGAATTGTATGTTGTGTGTTTGTCGGGTGAGAACTTGCAAGCATTAGTAGTTATTTGTTGATAAACATGTGAATTGGACTTGATTTATACTTGCCTAAGGAGTACCTTTATAATTAGTTGAAACATTATATGTGGATAAGTTCTCGAATTCTTGCTATATCATCTGGCAGCTATTAGATATTTGTTGATAGGAAGTGTAAGCCTGCTCTAATATCTATGTAATTTGACTTGCTTTGCTTCACACTTTTACATGCACTGAGCTAATTGTGGTTTTGTATTTTTTTAAATATATCAATCTGAAATTGCATTTTCTATGTAGATTTGGAGATGATAAATGAATTTTTTTCTGGAGAATTTGCATTTGCCCATTCATCAATTGGGTTGATTTTGATGGGTTTCATAAAAATAACACTAAAAAGATGTGTGGGAATTATGCCAACTGATAACCACATAAAACTTACTGTTATATAGAGGAATACATTAATCATAAGCAAAAGAAGAGATGAAAATTTGACTAGCAATAGTTGTACAACAATATTTACATATATAATTTTCTCCATTGTCAAAGTTGTAGGATGCATTAGTGCTCTCTAATTCTATATTCTTGATTATGCAAGTAATCACTCGAATTTCCTTATTACATTTGAATCTTGACAAGATCTCTGCCTTTTTACCTGATACCGGTCGTAGCTCAATCATGACTAACCCGAACAAATATATATATATATATATATATATATTGTAGAAACATTTTTCGTTTGATAGAGACTTGTCTATGGTTCGGAACATCTTTGAGAAGCGGGTTGGAATACGTTATTCTGGCCTACTTTGTGAGTGGAGAAAATCAGGACAACGCCCTGTGAATGTTCCCCAGGGAACATGGGACAGTTGGCAGGAGAAATGGAATACTCCAGAATTCAAGAAAAAGCGTTCACTAGCATCAAAAAATCGTTTGAGTGACGTTGGAGGGCATGGCGATGGACCATCTAGACACTGCGGGGGCTCTCGATCTGCTTTAGATCATAGCATATTTCTTGTAGGAAATTTAATTGCCTCGATCTTTATATTGAATTTTTAAAGTTTGTTATATAAATAATGTGATAATATGTTCTAATTTAAGTGGTACAATCATGCTTCCAGGCTAAAGAGCTTGGACGCCCTGTTACTGACTATGATGTTTTCGTGAGGATACACAAGAAGGCAGATGGAAAATTCGTTGATAAGCGGTCGGAGAATGTTAATGTAAGTTGATTATGATGGTGTTTTGATCTTTTATTTTAGACGTTTGACGTTGTTTAGTTTGAAAAATGTATCATTTGTATGAAGTATTGCATGCCTAATATTCTTTAGTTTAATGGGGAGATTATATAGTTTTTTTAGTACTTGGATCTGAAATTTAGTTATTTATTTGGTTTTCTTTGTTTTAGTTGGCAATAGGCACTGTTTGATTTGTATACCATTTATTAAGCACTATTAAATATGGATAGTTGTTTTATCTCTATTTGTTGTTGGAAGTTTGGGAATCATTCTTCATATGTAGATATATAAAAAAATCATATGAATCTCGTTTTCCCCTGTTCTCCTCGCAACATCCAACCCCCAATAATATGCATATATATATACATATATATATATATATATGTATAGGTGTTTATTTGACAATGAAAACCATTTTTTCTTCATGACTTATTTGCTTCTATGGGTCTAGAATTGCATACCTGAAAACACTTCCACTCACTTGGATAACATGTAAGGATGATGATGATGTTGCTATATTGTTGATCGTTCAGTTTACATCTTATATTACATAGTTTGAGAAATTGAATCTTTGCAGGAAGAGGTTATGGCGCGCTTTAATGTTGCCACACAAAACCAGACCGACAACGACGATAATTCTTCAGAGATTGTTGATTTGTCCTCTATATATTATGAAGTTGTTGGCCCACTGAAGAAACAACGGGTTTATGGATTAGGAAGCAAACCATCAGCTGCAATACCAAATTGCAGCTCATCTGAAACTCCACCATTAGATTGCGATCAACTTTGAGCTCAACTTTATGAGGAGGTGCGAGAGGAGATGAGGCAAAGACAAGATGAAATGGAGCAGCAAATGAGGGAGAGGCAGCAACAAGTTGAGATGGAGTTGAGGCAGAAGCAGCAGGAGATGGAGGGTCTCATACAAAGGCTTATGGGAGGTGGAACTTCAGATCCTCCTACCGATCCCTACCCAACTAATGATGACTATGATGAGGATTATGATCTTCAGGAGGAGTAGATGGATGATGGATTTTGTGAAGTATCTTTTTTATATTATATTTTTGGACTTCATTAGGTATGTTATGTTTGGTGTCTTTTATCTTTGCAAGTGTCTTTATTCAAAGAAACACTACAGTTCATTAGGATCTTCTCTTTAGGTTTATGTTTTATTGGATGTTTTGTGTTTTACATTACCTCTTGTTACTTTGTAATGAGATGTTGGATGTTTTTTATATTTTGATGAATTCATTCATTAGGTATCTTTGCTTAGTTTTATGTGTTGGTCTTTTATGTTAGTTCTTTTTTTAATCAGTTGCAGGTGTTTTTCTTTTTTTTCTTTTTTGTATTAAATAAAAAAAAATTATTATTCTATAAAATTGACTATTGATACCCTATGCGTGTGTATATATATGAAATTAATGTATTTCATAAAAAAAGAATTCGACCAGCAGATTCATTGAATCACAATTAATTATTAATTTTTTATTTAAAAAAATCTCATAAATTTTATCCATTAGTGAATTGCAATTAATTGATAAAATTCTAATGAAATAGCAACCAATCCATTTCAAAACTGCCAACATCTTTTAGATCCATAAATATTTTACCAACGAATTATCAACTATTTTATGTCAAAAATTACCTACATATTTCAATCTGTTGGTAAATTTCCAACAGATTAACATTGCAATGTCAACCATATATAAATATTTTTTACCAACAACGAAATATTTAGCAAGGACTTTGCAATGGCGAATCGGTTAGTAAGTTAGCAACGTCATCATTTTTATCCATTTGCATTTTGTTGTAAATTGGTTAGTAAATTAGCAACGACACCGTTTTTATCCATTTGCATTTTGTTGTTAATTGGTTGGCAACTTAGCAACGGGACCATCTTTTTCCATTGGCATTTTGTTGTTAATTGGTTGCCAACTTAGCAACGGTACTATCTTTATCCATTGGCATTCTGTTGTTAATTGGTTGGTAACTTAGCAACGACATCATTTTTTTTCGTTTGTAGTCTGTTTGTAATTTTCCAACGGACTAAATTATTGTGTTGGTAATATTTACCAACAAGCCATTTACCAACCAATAGGCAACCGTTGGTAATCTGTTGGTAACTATATTTACCAACAGATTTTCTTAGTTACCAACAACAATAATCTGTTGGTAAATCACAGTTTTCTTGTAGTGGCGACACTGGTGGTGGGATCTTCCAGCGACAGTGGTACGTTGGGCGAAGGATCGAGAGGCGGTCTATGGTACCGTCTATGTAGAGCTTGATCAATTGAGAAAGGTTGATTAGTATCTCTCTGGTGGTGGGAGTCATGACATTGTTTCTCTTGAAGGTTCTTGACGTTAGAGACTGCCTGCGGTGGAGGTGCAGTGGGTGAGCGATAGTTACAGTATTTGGTTTATTCTTTGGGTGTGATTTTCTAAACTTTCAACAATGACCAAATACAGTTAAATAAGTAGGTAATTCTTAAATATAAAATAAATATTTATAATTTTTTTTACTTTAAATAAATTTTCTTAATATTAAATAAGTTTTTAGAATTTTAAAATTAAATTCAGATATATTTTTTTAAATTTTTAATTTTTAAATATATCTTTTTGAATTTTTAAATGAATTTTATAAATTAAAATTAATTTAAAAAATATTCTTTTATTTTTTAATTTTAAATATTATTTTTTTATTTCAAATTAATTTCTAATTTTTTTGATTTTTTTTAAATTGATTGACACGTGTCATCATCTTATTGCCTAAAAAGGGAATATGTGCTAATCATATGACCTATACAACCGGAAATATAGTCGGAGGTTGAAAAAACGAAGAAACGATTAGTAAAGGATGTTGTCGAAAATATAAAAAAGCTAAGGTTGGAAAAGTAAAAAAGGGTCATAGTACAAGTTGCTTTCTGAATTTAACCCATATATTTATAAGAAATAAGAAAGCAGACATGCCATGATAGAGGGGAAGAAAAAAAAAATTGGAGGAACATAAGTGTTTTTTTGTGTGAGATACAATGACAGTGAGGAGAGAGAAGAAGAGTAGAGAGATGAGAGAAGAGAGAGTAAATAAGAGGGAAAGAATTGATGGGGGTGAGGACGTCTTTAGGCAGGAATTGAGGAAATGGAGTTATTTTCCCACTATCCCATAATAAGTACAAGATGTATCAGTTAATTCATAATCTTGTTTGATTTTCTAAAGGAATTTTATTTTTGTTGAAAGTAAGAGTAAATTCATTAATTAGCTGAAATGAACTAGCTCTGATTGGCAGAGGAAAAGTGGAACAAAGTCCCAAACAACATTCGACAAATTAGAAGACTTCGCAAAAGAAATGACATAATGAGCTAAAAAGTTCTCGGGCCTACTATTCCAAAATAAAAAACTTGAATTAAAAGAGAAAAGCAAGAACTGAATATCCAAAGGAATCAGAATGCAGGATGCCGAACAATCCGTTTGCCCGGGTGGTGCCAGGATAGTCGTGCTAAAGTCACCAAAAATCTAAAAATCATGGAATCCAAGATCAACAACCAATATAATGCATCATGTAGCGCAAGAAATTCCGCGACGTCAAGATTAGATACACCAGGGTACGCATGAGCATCCAATGTTGTCAAACTCGCTATTCAACTCGTAGAGTTCTATGATTCTACGAGTCATTTATGCCTCAACAATTCAACTCATTCAATTTTATGATTCAACATTTATGCCTAAATATCAATTTTAAAGATCAGTTTACCTTGAGAGGAAAAACAAAAGAAACATTTGTGGAGAGATGTTAAGCAAGACGCAATATTGGAATCAAAATCTTCATTTCTAATTATCATTTCACTAGTTGGATGCAATTTTCAATATATATAAACATATTTGAGTTGTATATATACATAGATATATATTTATATATATATTTTCATAATTTGTAGAATCTTACGATTCTACGATCCAATCCTACGATCCGATTCTATAGACCGTCCACCGATCCAAGTTAGAATCGCAAGTTTAACAGCAGCAGCTTGCATGAATGAACCATTGGCATCAAGAATAACCACCCCCGTATAAGAACATTGATGAACAGTATAAACGACCCCATCGAAGAATAGCTTGGGCATTGGTGCAGCTAGTGCTAAACAAAGAAGATGGTCGTAGGAGAAGGGAGTTTTCGATCTGATGTTGGAATTGCAATAATCCCAGAGGAGACGAGTGGTGAGAGGGAAAATGAGGGTAGAATTGGCGTCTGCATTCCCGAAAAGAAGACCATTTCGATGGAACCAAAGGTGATTCGCAAGAACTGCACCATATTTGGTGATACGAGCATCTCCGGAAAGGATGATATCTTGGAACCAGATATCCGAACAAGGTTTTGCGAATTGAAAAATAAAGTGACGAAGACCGGTGAGTTCCCAGACCTGTGCAGAAAACGGGAGGGGGAGGGGAAGAACAAATGCAGAGTAGATGAATTTATGGTGCTGCAAAATGGATAGGATGAATCTGCCGGCATGTGACGGAAGATAAGATTTTCACAAGTGGGCAAAGAGCTGGTGCAACATCTCCAAAGGAAATGGAGGATAGGACAAGGCAGCTTGAGACTCCATAATTTACGGTAAACAGGATCAGAGTCAATGCTAAATGTCGAGTGCAATGCTATACCAAAGACTTCCAAGTGAGAGCTCATGATGAAATTATATGCTGACTTCACGAAGAATTTCCGGACCAGTGGTGATGCCAAATCCATCGGCGTATGGCATGCCAATTTCTAAGCAACAGACCCAGTATGGCAGATGCCTCGGTCTACGAAAAAATAGACCAAATAAGGTCCTCCTTGCAACAACCCGAATTCGGGTCACGCAACTCACTAACAACAACATTAGGAGGCAGAACCGAGCAAAGACTCTATGAAGTTAGAAGTAGACGGGAGCCATCTGTCAGACCATACTCGGGTGTTGATCCAGAACAAATCAGCTTAAGTGAGCCCAAATCAACAACCTTTTTTACCATCGAATGCTTCGCCATGTGAAAGACAGAGCATTCCCCAACTTTACATCAAGAAAGTTTAAAGAAGGACTATATTTCGCCTTGAATAGACGAGCTACGAGAGAGTGAGGTTGTGTAAGTTGCCTCCAAGCTTGCTTGCCCAACATAGTAATATTAAATGCCTTCATACGCCGAAAATCGAGACCGCCTTTTGATATGCTACGAGCCTGGTTCCAAGATAGCCATCGCATTTTTCGTGAAGCATCTCCATCACCCAACCAAAATGAGCATATTTGTCGTTCAATATCATGTAATACACCATCTAGAATGCAAAAGCACGTCATAGCAAAAGTGGGGATGGATTGAAGAACGACTTTAATTAAAATTTATATGCCTCCTTTGCTAAAAAAATTCTCTTTCCAGCCCGAAATTCATTTCCAAATCTTGTCCTTTAAGTTTGGAAAGACATCAGTCTTACTTCTCCCAACAACCGAATAAATTCTAAAATATTTTGCATGAGAGGGGACCCTAGGAATGCTAGTGCATAAAGAGTCCGCCAGATCCGCCAGAGTATTTGGAGTAAAATATATGCCTAATTTGCAAGGTTACAGAACTCGGAATGTAGCGGCTGGGCATTTTTGCGTCGCCTAGCTTTAACAATTTTTTTTTTAATTAATTCAAAAGCAAGATAAAAACAAAATATAAAAGAAATTGTAAACAAATCCTTCACAAGATCATCGATAGTATACTAGTGATATCAATTATTCAACTCATATATCCAAATTACAAAATCTAAATGACTAAATTAGTAAGTTAAAAGAATTCATGCAATTCATAAACTTTATCAATGATCCAACACAAAAAAAAAAATTCCAAATTGACATGTTAAACTATAAAAAAATAAAACTACAGAACTCCAACTCCAAGTGTCTATCTATTCAACTACTAAGGTCCAAAACAACAAAGACAGCAATGTCGGCAAGTCATAACATAATAAATTAAATAACACAAGTTGTCCAAATAAACAATCCCAAAATGACACAAAAATCAAGTATATATTTCTGATTTCCAGCAAATCAAGGTGGAAACCATTCACACAGTCTTCATCATCAGAGTCAAACTCGATTTCAATGTCAACTTCATCATCTTCGGAAGAGAAGTCATCCTCATCAAGTTCTCTAAGCCTAGCACTTCTTGGGGCATCAATGACTCATCACCTCCTCCTTCCACATCATCACTAATAGACATCACCCCAGAGCTATGATCTCCGTCTAAGACACCTTCATCAACAGATCCAAAGCTCTCAACGATCCATTCTTGGGCACAGCTTGCATCATATGATTGAAGTCACTAGTTTAAAATCTCAATGCATTTTCAAGAAATAATGAATATCCATGACGGGTTGATGGGCATCAAGTAAAATAGTTTAATAAGATAATATCACAAAACAACATGATAACTGATAATACGAATATCACAAGGATAATTGGTACAAACTGAACAAAATAACTGGTAAAAGCATAAATAGTTCTCAAAGATAACTGGTACAAATGGAAATAGCTCACAAAAATAACTAGTACATACCAAAGCAGGCGGTAGCAGCAGCAACGAAGCAAATGGCACGAGCGGCGACAGGCGCGAGAGAGAGAGATGGGGCTTTGGGTCTTTTGGAAGGGGGAGGATTCACAGAGTGTTTTGAATGATTTGGTCCCGACTCTATTTGATTTTGATTTCCCAATATTAAAATTTTTGATGAATTAAGAAACGACGCCGTTTTCAGGAATAAATTAATATATATATATATATATATATATATATATGTGTGTGTGTGTATGTATGTATGTATATATGTATATATAACCGATTTGGACCGCCTAGCCTGCCTAGGCGGCTTCCAGATCCGGAAATGCCTAAAGGGACCACCTAGGAAGAAAATGGAGCGGATTGGAGGCGCCTATGCAACCACCTTTGGCATCACTACTGATTTGTCATAATTAATATGATGCCCCGAAACAAACTAATACAACTGGATTGCATATTTCATAAATGTGGCTTCAGTTGTTTGGAGTTTGCTAGGATTTAATAAAATAATTATTGAAATACAACATTATTTTAATATAGGGTTCTCGGATCAAGAACACGGTGGTTAGACCATTGCATGAAATTTCAAGTTTTTATCCGAATTACAAATTTAAGGTGGGGGTTCTTACTTGTCTCATCATTTCTATGTGTTTGACTCATTTATTTGATTTAATTGTTATGTTATGAAATGCAAGAACTAAGTTGCATTCATAAGTTTATTGATCAATCCTATAAGTTGGTGTGATCTGGGGCAACTTGTGCACGTGTATGTTATAAGTTATATGTTAATTGTTACTACCTCCGTCCCACTTTGACTTTCCTACTTTCCTTTTCAATTTGTCCCAACTTAACTTGCCAGCCCATAAATGACAAATTTCTCTCACAATCTCCACCCTCAAAATCTTCACCCTCAATCTCTACCTTTAAAAAAGTCAAAGATTCCACAAAATCTGCTTTTTCTTAACCTCTGTGCCTGGTCAAAGTAGGAAAGTTAAGCCGGGACGGAGGAAGTGTTTCATATGATGCTTCAACTGTATTTTTTTTATTGACTTATATAATCTCTACGAGCTAAGGGAAGCTCACCCCAAGCTTTATTGATCCCCAAGTAGACTTGGAGTTGCGTGATGGGAGTCAAGGGTGGCACACCGATAAGCATATGAGTTATTTTGGGTTTATTTATATTTAGTTGGATTTATTTCTTTATTGCATCTTTTTTAATTTAACTTGCATTGTTAGGTGACTTAGGAATTATTTATTAAGTACTTATGTTTGGTTACTTGAAACTTAATATGACTTTACTCACGAATATATGGAGATTTTGGATATTTTTAGCTATGATTAATTAGTTGGTAAAAAAAAAAAAAAAAAAAAAAAATCTACTGCCTAGGATATTTGATTTAATTGAAAGTATGCATAGGTTATTATAAAAAATATTCTTTTTTCCCCTACTAGGGAATTAGATTTATGTTTAAAGTTTCGAAAAAAATATACTTGCTTGCCTTACGAATGTAACGATATATAATGGTAATTTACATATTTGTTATGGAATTATTGATGATCAAATGTTATTAACGACTTGATTTAAGAATCATCTTATATAAAAATGAAGGATTTTCCTCGAAATCATTATTTACTAATTAAGTGCTTTGAAGATATTTTTACGAAAATCGGGTCGCAAGTTAATATTTCATTCATATATCTGCATGATGAATATTATACGCTAACATGACTAGTCTTTAATGCTTTGTTATCGCCCGATTCACCAGGGGAATCTTTTGGCTGCTTTTGGTGGCACTGTTTTAGCTTTTCAAAATTTGTATTGCTATAATTGTAATTACTTGTAGTAGGAAATGGCCCAACGTAGAGGTAGGTTTGTTCGTCTGCAACATATCCACAATGATAGAGGGAGCCAATGCTGGAGTACAAAGGAAGATGAGGTCCTATTAGACGGAGTGAATGAGATCATAGTGAACTTAGTCGTGAAAAAACACTCTAACTCGATATGAATTAGAAGGTTTTTTTGGGTCGCAAGCTTACGACTCGTGATAGAGGTAATATAAGAAGTATCGTATCCACAGGGAGGATTCTCCATGGACAGTAGCCAAGCAATCGACTCGGTGTAATTTTAGCAATTCATAAGTGGGTGAGTTATCAATTAACAGGAGCATAAACAATCAAATAAAAGTAAATTAATCGATCAAGAAGAATTTCCCGAGTTTCAATTTCACCTAAGTAAAGAAGGACTGATATATCAAAAATAATTAAATGGCATCGTTGTGGATTAAACATGAACGAATTCCCAACCAACTAGCATCCCATGTGGATGTAATCCTAGGAATGGAATTGAGGTATTTTTTTCCCCCTGGAGATAGATGAATACACGAGGTCTTGTGATGTCTACTAGCACAAATTGTGAATTAAGAATCGACCTCGGTACCAGAGGGTCTTTATTGCGTATTGCTAGAAAATCCTATACCAAATTCTCCCACATTATAGAATGATGTGGGGGTGTAATCACTATGCACCAGCCCAAGATGAGTTCGCTCATCCCAACAAGCATTCTCTAATCACAATATAGTTTTGGCTAATGGGTCTCCACTACCACTATAAGAAAAGTTACTTTTAGTGAGAGAAAAATGTGGACAAAAGACTTTTAGTGACAGGAGATCTTCTGTCATGGCCCCTGACTATCGCTTCCGTAGCTAATTGTATATAGTGATCGGACACTGTCCCGTCACTAAAAAGTAAATAGTGAGAGACACTTTACTGTCACTAAACAATTTTTTAATGGCAAAAAATATTGTCACTACTACAATTGTTTTCCCTCGTTTTGAGGTAGCTATTAACCAATTATCACTCTCACTATATATATACTCACCCATCACACAATGTTCTAAAATATTTTGATAAATTCTCCCTTATTATGTATACAAGAAACCTACACATTTTACCAATTATTATTCTATTTGTTTTGTTCCCCATCATAATAGATCACTATGGTAATTCGAATGTATAAAAACATATACAATCAATAAAAATGATTTTAATTAACAAACGAGCAAGTGGTAAAGGTTACTTTTACAAAGAATACAATGTCAAAAAGCACTTCATCTATTTGAAGGAAAAAGTAATTGCAAAAATAAATTAAGTTGTAAGCAGACACGTCCAAAAGAATAAGAGTATTCAAACTGCTTGACAAAAAGCTGCTAATGCGCAATAGTTGTAGTTCTGCTTTAGATATGACTTTTCCCATCAAATAGCTTCCACCTAATAAAATAACAATCACAAATTAATACATTACTTAGAAAAACTAAAAGCACAAGAAAAACATAAATATACAATGTAAAAATATACAAGAGTATTCAAATCAGAAACAAAAAGGGGAGAGAGAGAGAGAGAGAGAGAGAGAGAGAGAGAGAGAGAAATTAGCCAACAAGTCACACAAATAGTTTTTACAGCTGTAAAAAATATTATATTAATACACCATTTATATCGAATGCACACATAACAGGTCAAATAGAAGTACATAAACCTATTTTGTTTTAAAGGTACATATACACAATGTGAACTCTAATTAAAAGAAATCCTAATCCAAAATTTAGTAATTTACTCTAATTTCATTCTTATTTATTGACATTTTTTCTTCATAAAATTGCACCGACGCCAACCAACAAATAGTGTGAATGCACAAAGGTTGATAAAATAATGATTCAGAGGTATCAAGCAAACAAGAGTCTCTACATTACATTGCCAGCTAAAGTACCAAGTTAGCTTATGTCACTAACCAAATTTTGGGACATATAAAAATAATTGAATAAGAAATTTCAAGCTTATTATTTGAATCTTATTAAAAGAATAAAAAAATATTTTTTTGTGTAGAAATGTAGACTCGTTTATCTAAAAGGAAAAGAAAAGAAAAAATCAAGGATCACCTCATCTAAGGTTAATCCATAGATGCCTGACACACTCCCTGTAAAAGCAATGCCGAGTATTTCTTTGCCTAGTTTATACAATTCAAATATCCAAAATAACTAAAGAAAGTATTTTCCATTAAAACTTGTTATGTAAAATAAATAAACTGAAAAAGTAAATAAACAAAGAAGCTATACTGGATGCAGAACATGCCTTGAGTGCAATGAGATGCCCATTTTTTAGAGGATTTTCATAAGGCCAGATTTAACCACTGAAATAGAAATCAAAACAGTTCACTAACTCCATCCCAAAGTAAGAATTCTCATTAAAAGAATCGAATGAATTCTCATTAAAAGAATTGAAGATAATCTTTTAGGAGAAAGATCAGAAAGAATCAACATCCAAATAAAATAAAGCCAATAAATAAATATGAGTATAAAATCAATTTCATATAATAGAAGTGTTTATTCGGAAAATGAACATATTTTTTTCTTTCCACTCTCTAGCCACATTTTATACCACCATCTCAACCAGCACCATATACTCAAATTTCCAAAGTGTTATATGAACTTGTATGTCATGATGGCTACCTCTTACAACATAAATAGTAATTATTACATATAGACGCACCATATACTTAGATTTCCAAAGCTTTTATACTTACATTAAGTTTGAAATACTAACATGAAATTTTAATCTTTGAAATTCTACATGATTCTTTCCTAAACGTGAACATAGTCTTTTATGATATGTTCTAATTAATTTGTTTCATGTATCCCTGCAAATAACTACACCATAATCAAGTTAACAAAATATAAGTTTAAACCAAACCAAAAAAAAAGTGAACCTACTTGCGTCCCAGATTTTTGCTAGCCTGAGGACCACTTGTCGGATCCTCCCTGTTTCTGCTTCTCAGCAGCCATTATTTTCCATCATGATAGCATGTCATCCACTCCAATAGCGGCATGGACAACAACACTTGCAGCTGTTGTACACATTTTATCATCTTCTTTCTTGTTAACCTATAAATAAGACGAATACTTGTAAGAATTTAATTGTGCATACCAAAAAAGTACCAGAGAATTGAACACCAGTACCTTGGCTTCGTTATATCAACTTGCTGCAGAAACAACTAGATTTCAACAATAAAATGGAAGGTATTTTAATGCAAAGAGAAGCAGACTGTATTCCAAAAATATCTAAAGAAAGATAGAAGAGGTGCAATAAGTAAAAGTGCAGCACTGAAGCTAACCTATTGGATATGAGACCATGTATACTCTTTTCCATGCAATAAAAAGCAATATTTTACAAAGTTTTAGTAATCATTTATTACTAGGAACTTTGTGAGAAATTAAAATTTTCTTATCACAAGGATCCAGAGAGATAATGAAACAACAAAAATATAAAGGGAAAGAGAAAAGGCTAAAACAAACCACCTACAACAAAGGGAGAGAGGAAAATAGAAAAAAAATAAAAATAAATATGAAACAAAAAGATGCACAAAACCACATGTGAAAGTCGATTATGATATGCCTTATGCTGACTAGACAAACTACCAGTAGCACCACACAATTTGCTAGGATTGAAGGTGGACATCCAATATCTCATTGTCCTCATTTTTATTGCGCATGTAAGCTAACCCTTCCCTCGATTTATTGTGAATTGTTTTCGAATTTATTCATTGAATGGGGGTATTTTGTGAAAGAATAATAGGATAGTTACTTAAATAGGATGTTGAGCACTTGTAGTGCTATAATTGACAATTTTGGCTTAATTTCTTGCGTTGTTGCATATAATTGATAGGTTTTGCTATGATTTTGATGTATATAGAGTATGAGTATGATGATTGATGCATTAATCTGAAGTTTTGAATTGCATGTTCGCTGGGGCATTTTATCGAGCACCTTGTGTGCGATGAAATAAAAAGGCTCCGGCTTGTTGTTTCTTCTTGTCGATTAAGCTATTGAGCAATGAGGGCATAATAATGATTAGGAATTGCTTCATATTGATGAATTCACCGTGTGAATACATAGTTCTTGATTGTTTGGATATAATTGACACATTTTAGATGATATTGCTCTTGAACTTGGTTTAAGAAGCTGAAGTCCTTTAATTATTGCATTTTGAAGTCTGAAAGTTGATAAATGAAGGTGTGTTGTGTTGTAGGAACTTAATTTGCCTCCTAAACCCCGTGGAAAGGGAAAGCAAAAGGCGTTCACTCACGACCCACTTCCAGAAGATGTACCGGCAGCAACTGTGGACCCTTTTGATAGCCGACACATCGGCGTTGTTTTGGAAAATGATGACCATAACCAAATATGGAGAAAGAGGTCTAGCGTAAAGTGGCACCCACTAGGTACACGAATGACCAATTGACCAGAGCAATGGGGATCCACGAGAATGTGTGGAGCTGCTAAATGGAGTGAGACTGCTAAAAATGATGCAACCCCAACAAACGTACAAGAGGATCAATTTTGGAGTTTTTTTAGTACTCTAGGGATTTTTCCACAAATTTCCCACCACAACAAGCGATCAACCGACCTCAAATTCCAATTGTGCAATCAATAGTTCAATTGAATCTCGATGATCTGGATGAGATTTACGGACTCCCTAATGCCAATAGACATCCTCCCAATGGTTTTTTAATGAAAATTAGTTTTGGGGGATGTTGACAGAGGCTCCCGGCTTGGTAGATGCTATGCCATCCTAGAGCAAGAACAACAAGATCTCCTGGATCAGGAATCCGGTGATCAAATACATCCAGAAGATGCTAAGCCTCACCATATTCACCCAGGAGGAGACTGGGGCAAGTAGACAAGCCGAGCTACAATTGTTATGGAGCATGTTAGCACAACACAAGGTGGATTTGGTACCAATCCTGTTACAATAATTCGATCATACTGATAGCAGCTCATATGGGAGTTCTTCTTATTGACTTTTAGCCTGAATTCGGCCAGGCACCTCACTTGGGATGATTCAGATAAGATGAGAGTGGTCACATTGGGCTACAAAGATGGGCAACCCCGTACTCCCAAGAACAAGATAGTCCCCAAATGTGATCCAAAATGTGTGACCCTTCTTGAGGTTGCTCCAGCCTCATCTAACCCAAGTAAATGGTATACAGGACACCCACAATTGGTCCCTATACACAACAGCTCATATCACGACATCTAAGGAATCCACTGAAGACGAACGATGCAAATACCAAAGTTATAAAGTTTGGTGCTCAAGGAGGAAGAGTCCCAGTAGAGTCGGATGAGGAAGAAGAAGGGATGGAAGAACAGGCCAAGGGAAGTAGCCGGCCCGTGAGATGACAAATGAAGAGGCCAATGAACTAGGAGAGTCCTCCTCGGGGGTTGGTGAAGACTTCAAAAGCTTAGTTGAAGCTTTACCGCTATGTAGAGATGATCTCCAGACTATTATGGGGACTCGGACGTAAGATTATACAGACACAGACTGATCAAGCTGCTACGATAGCACAGTCGATAGCACAACAACAAACTGTCCTACAAATTAGCATGCGATGATGCGGACTCAGATTGAGCAGAGTGTTCAGATTGCTCACTATCTTGCAAGCCAGAATGAGTGGAGATAGTGGCAAGACCAGCAATGAAATCACCTGGAAGCATATTTGGGAAGATGGGGATATGAGCCGACCCTGACACCTCTGCCACATCAGTAGCACTGTGATTAGCACCAAGACGTATCACTTCTTTCCCACAAACCCTGGTCTTTGACCAAGTTTAGGGGGATGGGGTATAAGTGGGACATCTTGGGAGCTTTTATGCTTTATGTTCTTTTCTATTTATATGTGTGTTACTGCTTCATTTTATTCATTTTGGGTTGCTAGTGTATGTGGTATTGTGATTGAGTGGATTGATCGGGTCTGTGAGCCCACTTATCCTTGTCGTGTTATGTTAGTTTAGGTTATTTTAATTTGTTGCATTTTATTTCCTTTATTTATATTTTTTAGTGTTAATTTGTAGAATCAGTTGAGTTAACCAGCAATTTTGTGATCTTGAAGAATGAATAGCTAAAAAGGGTTGATTAGGGAAGATGTGTCAATGATGAGTAGAATTTTAAAAATCTTTACGACACGTGACGAGCATGATAGGCACACTTGATATGAAATTGAGCATGCATGTATAATGATGATCATATTATCCCGTGAGGTTTTGAGCCTTTGATTGAATTCCCATTTTTGGAGTTATATATTGCTTTCTTTCGGTGTGATTTATTGGTCATCATGCAAGTGTGTCTCTAGAACTTTTCGTGCGTCTGCTTAAGAGTCGTCAAGTACACGTTGTGGACCTAGAAAATGATCTTAGGCATTCGTTGCTTTGAGCCTATTTTTGAGCCATAATTGTCCTTTTCACCAAATTTTGAAAATAGTCCCTAGTCAGCCACTTGAGCCTTAAGCTTTGTTTTCATAGTCATACATTACAAGTTTTAATCCATTCCATTTAGCCTTTGGCCTTTGAATTGGACTAATTGAGTATGAGAGAGACGGATTGGAAGGTAGAATAGAATAAAGTGTGAGGTTAGAGTGGAAAGAATAGTTGGCATGAATTGGTGGAAATTTTGAGTTGTGATGATAGGCGAAAGATTGGAAGAAATTAACCCCTCCTAGTTTATTTTTGTTGTTATTTTTATTTTTATTAGTTTGAAAAAAAGTCGTAAGTACTAAGTTTTAGTTATTTTGTTGGTTAGGAGGGGTTAAAACTTTAAAAAATGCTTAAGATGCCTAAGTGTTTAAAAGGAAGCGAGTAGTCCCAATGTGGAACTCGAATAGTGTGGCATTGAGAGCAATTGATTGATGAATTGATTTAGAGTGTTTTTGTAGGGTGAAGAAGCCAATTTGTGTGGTTTTATGAGATTAGACAGTGAGGAATGAGTGAGCATTATTTGAGGGGTAATTGGGTTAGGAATAACTTGATTAGGCAAAAAATAAGTCACTGTTGTCCAAATTTATCCCACCTTACCTTAAAGCCTACATTTCATCAAAAAACAAAGACCTTTCTGATTCTTTGTTCACACATATCAAGTATGATACATGAGTTAGAAATAGACAAGCATGTGGTATATTATACACATGATTTAACTTGAGCGAAAACACATCCTATTTTATACACTTGAGAGAAGAGTGATACACTTACCCAGTGAGGATCATCTATTTGAAGTGTCGTGTTTTGAAAGTAGTTGATATGTGTCATGTCAGATATGCTCAATGTTTTATGTTACCTGTTTTCGAAAAATAATATAGGACTATATTTGTTGCCTAAATTGCCCTAATGCTTGAAGTTCTTGTTCTTTTCCATTTTGTTGTTCGAGGACAACAACAGTTCAAAGTTTGGGGGATTTTGATACACATTGTGTATGCATGCATTTAGGTCGAATTACAAGGGTATTTTATATCATGTGCATGTGTAATTGACAGAATTGTGCTTATATTCATCATATTGTGTCGTATGACGTGTTTGTACTTGTTTTGGAGTTATTTATGTGATTTTATGCCAAAACCATTTGGATGAGGTTTGGAGAAGAAACAAGTCAATTAGGGGCAAAACGGACAAAAAGGAGTAAGAAGACAGACTGAACGAGCAAAACCGGTCAAGAACCAGAATTGGACCGAGCCAGCCGCGTAAAATCACCCTAGAAAGAATGTATGGGTTCCCGACGCAGCCGTGTTGCTTGAAGCGGTCGAGTCACTAAATCGGCTGATTCCGCTGGACCGACTACATTCGATTGGCGGTTCAGAAGAGGATTACGCATTTGGCCTATTTTTGGCCCATTTCAACCCCAATCTACCCAAGATTACAAATAGAAGATCTCAAGTCCAAAAATCAGAGGTTTTTATCATTACAGAGACCTAGAGGGCTTGGATTGAAGAGCAAGGAATGTAAGAGACGAAGATCAAGATCAAGATTTCGAATTTTATTTGCTTTTGTTTATTTTTATTATTTAACAATGTTTGTCTATGTGTATTATTGGATTTTATCTGTGAACATGAGTAGCTAATCCTTTTGTATCCTAGGGTTAGAGAGTAGGTTACGTATCAACTATGTTTTGATTTCGTTCTTTTAATTCTAGACTCCGATTTTACTCGTTTATCTGTATGCTTGTTTTATTCTTATGAACGTATCAACTTAAACAATTGGTATGTTTATACAAGTTTAACAATTTGACGTCGGAGAAGAGAGTTTTGTTAATAGTCTTACAACATATAGCATATGTACCGATAATCATCCGAGAGGAGCTAGGTATTTGCGCATGCACTAGTTTTGGGTCTTTTGGGAGTCTTTATGTGATAGTTAGCCCAAGAGGGTAATTGTTCATAATTGATATACATGTTAGCATCATTTGAGATGAGGGCTAATAATAGTCGTGCCGCCTAATAAACGATAGAATCGGTCTAAAAGTCTATAATATTAGGATAATCAAACATAAGGGATCGTAACTGAAATCGACGCCCTAGAATACATTTTTTATCTATCTGAATCCTTCGGTGTTATTTGCTTGTTTTATTCAAGTGCTTGTTTATTTTAGTTATTTATTTTCTGCAATTTTGGTCTTAGTTTAATCAACAACCAATCATCATTTGAGAGTCTGTATAGTGTTGAGTTATTTAGATTAGGGTATAAAATTGGATATAGGCACAGTCCTTGTGGGATCAACCTTATTTTTCATTAGCTACACTAGCACCGTACAACAGTTTACTAGGTTAGACATAATGCATCAACTGATTTGAAGGCAACTCCGCAAATTACTCCCGCATCCACACTTGGAAGAAAAACTACAGTAGCTTATTCACCACGTTGTCCCAAAGTGGTATTGGATTGGATCAGAAAACCCACATGATTGATGTGTCTATTGAAGCATGGGAAGCTTGTATTAAGGTTTGTTTTGAAATAATGCTTTTGTTTAGGTAGATGGCAAGAAAATTTTCTAATATCTATGTCTTTATAGATGATATCTATTTTACATGCTGGTTCTTGACATAGGCTAATGGAAATGCTCGACTTATGAAGTTCAAGAGTTTGTTATTCGATGGTGCATGGTGTGAAATGTTTGAAAAAGGCCGAGCTAACAGTGGCAGCTAGAGGACGTAGGTGGAACCGCTGATGTTCCTAGTGGTGTTGAGGCACAACCTAAATTACAACTGTCCTCCCACTTACTAGAGGAGTCCTCCGGTTTCAACGATGGCATGGTGGCACAAGCCACAAATATCCCTCAGTCTAGCAACTTTACCAAGCAAAAGAGTAATGGGAAGAAACGTAAGAACGGCCTTCTCGATGATGCTATGTTTGATAGTGTTATTAGTTTTAGCCTCGATGCATCAAAGAGGCTAGGCAACATCGCTAAAAGGATTGGGTATGAAGTGATTTAGGTGAGGCAAGAAAAAGGTCTTTGATGTAGCTGATCACGTTCCCGGTCTTTCCCTGCATAAAAATTATGTTCTACAAAGTTACTTGGATCCAACACAAGTTTGTTGAAAAAGAAGAATGGATCATGATGAAGCTAGCTGGTAGCATTTGAAATTTGTTAGCATTGGTTTTTTTTGTTGGTTCTAGTGACGAAGTTGTCTGTGGTTGAAACATTATCATCTTTGTACTATGTCATAACCCGATAACTTGCATGCATATTTTGTATTTTGGACAGTCCTGTATAGAATGAAGGACAAGTTGAATTGCAAGATTAATATAATTATTATGTGGGTGAAGGCGCCCATACATGGCTATCTCATGCTTTGGATCTCAATTCCTCTTCAAGTTAAATCTACCATTTATCCGTGCTGATAAAATCTCAAATTTGTTTATATTCATGATCCCCGCCTTTCTTATTTGATAAAAAGTAATAAATATATATAAGGCTAGGCACTACAAAAATTCATGTTGGGCAATGCTGTAAAAATTGCTTGGCACTAGTTGTGCAGCAACGTCGGGCCTTCCGATTAGCCGGGGTCTTGAAGGGATGTTCCGAGCATAGTCGTAGTTAGGCGTGGATAATCAAGAAATAAATATATGTGTTCAACGATAGCATAACGCTTATACGGGGAATAGTCGAAGCTTCTCAAGATTTTGGGAGAAGATATTTTAAGTAAATAAGTATGAATACTATTAATGATTTAATCCGTCAATAAATAGAGTCATGTTTGACGACAAAATAATTATATATAGCAATTGAGTTCATATGAGCGCATAGGTTGTGTCCTATATCATTGTGTATAGAAAAGTCGAGACAATTCAAGTAGAGTGGTAATTCAATTCTATTGGGCCATAAACCCATGTCCAGCCCATGATTAGGGCCAGGAATATTGAGCCCACATGATTTTTTTAGAACAAAAGGATTTTATTAATAGCTGGAATCAGTCAGCACTGATCGACGGACAAAAGGTGGGGGAGAGTCCCAAACCATAAAGTCAGCATAACAATAAAAGAAGAAAATAAATGAGCAATAAAATTCTCCGATAGATGGATCCAAAAATACAATACAGGTAGGAAAAAACTCAAGAAGCTAGTGAATGTCTTGGAGCATCGGAAGACAGATTCTTTAAGAGATGCAAGGACCGCCAGCGAGGAATTCCCGAGAAGACTGACATTGTTCATTCCAAGGGATCGGGCAAGAGGCAAAGCTTCCTTTAAAGTCTGCAGATTGGCATATTTAGAATCTGTAAAACCTACAAATCTTTTGCAAAAAGAATGCATGAATCCCCCATCACCAACCTACATGAAAAATCCCAACATAAGATGAGTTTATAACTTAGTGGTCCCAACAGGAGGAAGTTGGGACATAATAATATCAGATGCAGGAGGGTGGCGGAAGTGAGCTGCAGTAGTTCTGTACTCAACAACAGCTAGGAGGTCTACGAAACTAGAACCCTTGGATCTATTTTTGAATTCGAGAAGAGAAGGCTATTACGATTGAACTATATGGTGTTTGCCAGGAGCACAACATAATCCACCAAAGCTTTATCACTAGATAATGCACTTTCACGGAACCAAAGTCCAACGAAGGTTGCGTGAAAGACTTTATGAAGTCGATGATACCAGCAACCCACCAAACTGACTCGGAGAAAGGGCAAGCAAAAAATAAGTAGGTTGGGGAATAATCCAGAGCCTCGCACAAAGGACAATTGCGAGTAAATAAAAGATGTTGGTGATCCAATTTAGAAATCAGAAGGGAATCTGAGCACACACGCAATAGGAAGTGAAGTACCCCATTTTGAAGGTGAAGGTTCCATATTTTTTGCCACAATGGGTGAGCCGAATTAGCAGCCAGAGCAGGGGAAGCATCAATAAGATCCTGGGCATTATTAGTAATGAAATGATATGCAGAGCTTACGAGAATTTTTCGGAATGATTAGGGTGACAAGCCCACTTGTCTATCATCTGAATGTCCCATAAAGGCAGATGAAGGATATCGTTAGCTTCAGATGGAGAAAAAAAATAGCAAAGCAGAACAAAGTTCCAAATGTTCGAATTCAAAAGACAGAAAGAGTCATTGTTGCATTAGGCGGAACAAGGGTTGAATATAGTAAATCCCGGTGATGAGGGGAGCCACCTATCCCCCCATATTCGAGTTTGACGGCCCAAACAAACAAGTTGTCTACTTCCCATCAACAAGACCCGTCTTCCATCAAGGATGCTATGCCAAGTAAGAGAGGGTACGACAGCGAACTAGCTGAAGAAAAGTCTGAATTAGGATGTTATTTAGCTCTGAGCACCCCAGCAAGAAGTGAAGAGGGATCCGACAATAGCCGCCAAGCTTGCTTGCAAAGCATTGTAAGGTTAAATGCCTTTAGATTTTGAAATCCAAGCCCTCCCAATTCCTACTCTTCTAAATATCTTTCCATGATAACCATCTTATCTTCCTCTTGCCATCCCCATCACCCCAATAGAAGGCTCGGGCTAAACCATCAATGTCATATAAAGTGGAATCCGACAAACGAAAGCACAACATAGAATAAGTAGGTATCAATTGAATCACCGCTTTAATGAGGATTTCCTTACCTGCTCTGGATAACATTTTTTCTTTCTAACCCCAGATTATCATCCATACCTTATCCCGAATATTGGCGAAAACCTCCCTCTTGTTAGAACCGATAATCAATGGCAAACCTAAATATTTCTTGTGTGAATTAACACGAGGAATGCCAAAAAATTGAGCATATAACTTCAGCCATACCCGTTGACGTATTTGGACTAAAGAAAATGCTTGACTTCTCATAGTTGATCTGTTGGCCCAAGACACTCTCATATAGTTGGATGGAGTATTTTAAGTGGCGTGCCTCGTCAAGAGTTGTAGACTTGAATAGAAGAGTGTCATTTGTGGAAAAACAAGTGAGAAATAGCAGGAGCATAACGAGAGATTTTAACACCCTTAATTTGAAGACAAGTTTGCAAATCTTTAGAGAATGGACGATAACACCTCAACACACAAAATAAAAAGGTAGCGCGAAAGAGGATCGCCCTGCCGAATGCCTCTCTGGGAATGAGAGAACCAAAGTGATAACTAAGAAGAAAACTAAAATCAATAGTCAAAATACAAGTGCGAATCAAATTACACAAGTGCAAGGGGAAACCCATAGTGATAAAAATATTGTAAACAAAATCCCAAACAACCCCATCAAAGTCTTTGCTCATATATAACCTAATAGACATAATACCTACTCTACCTGAACTCTTGTTTTCATGAAAAGGTACATTTTGTACGCCACCAACACATTATCAGTAACAACTTGCCCAGGTACAAAAGCAGATTGAGAAGCTGAAATCACAGAATAAGGCAAGATCTAAGTCTATTAGCAAGCACTTCTGCAACCAAATTGTAAGTTACTTTACAAAGGCTAAAAAGTCCTGAACTGAGTGATATATTCAGGCTTCTTAACTTTTGGAATGAGAACTATGAAAGTGGAGTTAACAAGCGGAGCAAGGACATTATGCAAAATAAAATTAAGAACAATATTAGAGACATCACTACCTACAATATTTCAATTTTTTTTTTTTTTTTTTACAAAAATAGGACTCATACCAGCGGGCTCGGGAGATTTGTAAGGGTGCATATCTTTGAGGGCCTTGACGACCTCATCTTCGGAAAAGGGCCGAGAAAGGTCAGCAACCATCTCCGGGGTGATTCATGATCGAACATGGCGAAGAGTTTGGTGGATAAGTTATAATACCATAGAGAGGTGTCGAATGATTAAAAAAATGTGAGTGCGTTGTGAGCATTGCACGGGTCCGTGCGCGTTCTCGGCTTAGGTCGACGAAGATTAAGCTTTTCCACTCGGGTTCGATCTGATTGACCAATCCCAAGTGACCATTTGAATACCCACATGTAACCTCCAAGGTGTAACTCCTTGGAGTTAAGGAACATCATGAATAAATGTCATAAAACCACCATTAAGGGCTGCATTAATGCAAAGTAACAGTCGTATATTAAAAGCCACATCTATTATGGGAGGATGAAAAACCAAGAGACACTTGACAGTTACTCTTTCATTACTTATGGCCATCATGTTGCAATTATGTTGCAATTAATGCTGCAAGTATGTTGCAATTAGTACCTCACTAATTAGAAATGCTATAAATAGGTAGACATTTGCATTTTGCATAAGATAGAACATAGAATCATAGAAGTACGAGATACATACATAATATCATACATGTCTAGTTTCTCAAATAATTTTCAGTTCACTAGAGCTCAAAAGTTTGAGGTGCTACTACCTTTGGAATTCATTCGTTGTATCTTGGGGACATTGCGCCAGTAACCGTGAGCACCTGGGCAGGGCATATTTGTCTAGCTGAAAGAGTTTTGGACTCGCATTGCCCCTGTACTAACTTGTGTTTTGTAGGTTGATGACAAAGGTCCAGGAGATCTTGTTTTTCCATTATGTGGATACAACAATAGTTACAAAATATGTATTTGTCCAAATCCTGTTGTGGACAAAAAAATTATGCTATCTTGAGAAGTTTGTGTTCCAATCACTTGATCTTATTGGAACAAATTATTGTACTAGTAATTACATAAAGTGTAAAATCATTACCTTCTTCATCTTTTAAGAAAAGTGGCTACAATTGCATTGTTGTTCTTCTTGCTAGAGTCTTCATATCTCTCTTCTCGCTAACCTAAAATTCCATAACACATTGTTAATAACTAGCTACTTACCATCAACTTAAGTCAAATGTTGCAGATAGATTTATTAGGTTAAAAATTATCACAAAAGCGACTCCGGCTGGGGTTCTTTCGGCTAAAAATTGGTTATCAATCTCATAAGAAAACCAGGTCTGATCTGGGATTCACATACATCAGCAGCATCCAAAAACACACACAAAAATCAATATATATACTTTATCAACAAGCAACTTACCGAATCAAGGAAAACTACGTTTAAATACACAATTTCTACCTTGAAGCAGCAACAACATATAGTGTTTAGAAGCAGGTACGTGGTGCAATGCTGAGTCTGTGGCAGTGACACCGCCGCCTTGCACCACCTCTTCCTGGCCCTGCACCGGAATTAATGTTAGTGTACGTCTTTATCATCGTGCTACTCATGTACATAATCATAAAACTAATTATCTATCTAATCATATATACATTCACTCATGTATTTTTACCGAAACCTAGTAATTTACTACTTCACACTCAATCTAAGACAAGAAAAAAACAACAGTATGATTATTAATCACAACAATATATGTCCCAAGTTCATTACATAATTGATACTAATTGTGTATTTAGGTACCTCTACTTCCTTGACAAAACCAGAGGCCATCATCAGTAGTTGCTTGAATGAAATATCAGAACCATAACTTTATCCTAGACCGGTTTCTTGAATTCCAATCTGCCTACTCAACCTTGAACCTTCCTCTTCCAGCTGCAATATCTCCGAATCTTTGTTTCACATAATGATTAAACAAATCAACAACATAAGATATTAAATCTACATTAATAAAATATGATAGTATTATTTAACCTTTTGATATTGGAAACTCAGTAAGCTGGGTCACTGACCCCTGTCTCCTTCCTTATATCAACAAGATCAGCAGTACTTCCCAACAAGTACTGCCCTGCTCTGTTGCCGCTTGGTCTATCCATGTGTAGTAGTCTAGTAGATGATCATGTATCCTCAGCTGAGGCATTCGAATCTGTTTTTCAGCAACAATTAGGGGTAAACATCAATTTGGCTAAATTATTGCTGATTTTTCCAATAGTTGGCGAGGGTTAAGGGAAAGAGGGAGCTCCTGATCCCAATTTTGCATCTAGATTTGAAGGAGAAATAGTAGACGAAGACTATTGCTTCTGATTGGCCATTAAATTGCAATGCAAAACCTAGAATCAATAAATCCCAAATTCCCTAAACCTAATTTTTTGAATTTGAACGAAAATGCTAACCTTCAATGGTCGGCACTGCCAAATCGGAATGGTAAAGCAAGCCAGCATGCCGTAATCCAGGCTGGTGTAGGCCGGGCCAGGCCGGTAGACAATGGATCAACATCGGAGCTGGAAATTTGTGTGCAAATGCGAGGGAGAGAAATGACATGATGAGCGAGAGACTGGAAGAGGAAGGTGATTGTGTAATGTAAAATATTATTAATATTTAGGGATGCAAATGGGTCGGGTAGGGTACGGGTATGCTTTTCCCATACCCTATCCTATTTAATTCGGGTACGGGTACGAGTAATATTACTTGGGTAATCGGATAACCCGTGGATAATCGGATTACCCAATTGATATATAAAAAAGTATATAAATAGTATTTAATATGTATATATATATCATATATAATGTGCTATAACGTATATAATAAGTAAATGTAACATTATATATTATTTTATATATTAAATCATATATTATAAACATAATATATTAGATATAATGTTAATTATATAATATATAACATATATTAATAATACATATTTATGTAATCGGGTACACGGATAGGGTAATCGGGTAGGGTGAACGGGTAATATGCTAAACCCGTATCCTACCTTACCCGATCAAAAAATTAGCGGGTTTGGGCGATACTCGACCCTATTACCCATTTACCTGTCGGGTATAATTACTCGCGGGTAAAATTGACATCCCTATTAATATTATAAATTATACATATAGGTTTATATGTATGTTTTAGTGTTCGTAAAAAGTTTAATAAAAATTGTAATTGTTAAGTTTATAAAAAACATGTTCTAAAATAAAGGGTCCATTTGCTGAAGACTGTGGAGTGTTGGGTCAAATTTGGCTGAGAGAGTTAATGAATATTTTATTGGGATTCAGACCTCTAAATCTGTTGAGCTCAATCTTAAGGCAACAGACCCAAAGTATTACAATATATTATTTTATTTTCTGTCGAGTATTTGTTGTCGATCGGGGTAATCTTGACAATAAAGCTTGCAATTAAAAGCACCTTCATCCCAACCATCGTCTATGTTTGTGAGTGAGAGACTATAAACATGTGTGTGCGCGTGTGAGAGATGTGCGTGAAGGAGAGAGAAACGAAGGAAAATAGGAATGGTGAAAATGGAAGAGAGAGAGAGAGAGAGAGAAAAGGAAATGGAAAGAAAAATGAAACTCACATTAGTGTTAGAGGGTTTTCTCATTGACACTTTTTCTAATTGGGTATTTTTTTTAATTGGGTATAGTGACAGAAATTTCCGTCATTAGTTAGAGACGGAAATTTTCGTCATTAAATATAGAGTTTCATTTTTCTAATTGGGTATTTTTTAATTGGGTATAGTGACGGACATTTCCGTCATTAGTTAGAGACGGAAATTTCCGTCATTAAAGATAAAGTTCTATTTTTTTAATTGGGTATTTTTTTAATTGGGTATAGTGAAGGAAATTTTCGTCATTAGTTAGTGACGGAAATTTCCGTCATTAAACATAGAGTGTTATTTTTCCGAATCGGGTATTTTTTTTAATTAAGTATAGTGACGGAAATTTCTGTCATTAGTTAGTGACGGAAATTTCCGTCATTAAACATAGAATGCTATTTTTCTAATTGGGTATATTTTTAATTGGGTATAGTGACGAAATTTCTGTCATTAGTTAGTGACGGAAATTTCCGTCATTAGTTAGTGACATCTAAAATTCCGTCACTAATCCGTCAATACAAGATTAAAATTTTATTTCATATTCTTAGCGCCTTTTGTAACTACGATTTAATAACGGATTTTTTTGGTCTCTAAATTCCGTCATATTCCCATCACTAAACCGTTACTAATATTCAAACAATCTTATAGTCCCTGTCCGTAGGTATTCCGTCACTAGTCCGTAATTAAATTGTGACGGAAATTGTCCGTTACTAAAATCAATCACTATCGGTAGTATTTCTTGTAGTGTCTTGATGGGTATGGGCAGTACAAAACGTGCAATTAATTACACCACAAACATATTTGTTGCGATTTCCCACTTGTAGGAACTTGTGGGGGGGGGGGGGGGGTGGGTTTAGGTAACCTTACAAGGTTATGCCTAGCCAAATTAAGATAAGACGATATTTGAACGAGATTCAGAATGGTGCCTAATGCGATACAAACTGGTTGTGGTTGTGAACATGACCACGTTGAAACCAATTCGTTTTGGTGACATGTTAATGGTCTTAACGTCAAACATGTTGAGTGTTGAAATAATAATTTTGTCTAGTACTTGGTACTTTAGACCTGTTAAGCTTGAAAGATAGCTAGTTGTTGAGATTGAAAAATGACTCAAAGCTTGAAAGACAGATTGGTTGTTGTTAATGTTTGGCTCAATGTCTCAACATGTGAAAAATATTTGGAAAGAGAGCTCGAAGCTCAGTTGTGTGAGTCAAGCAACGTATAAACGCGAATAATTTATACTCAAGACTTGAAAGATAGTCTCATGTTGTAACGTTCCTTGAAAGGCAAAGTTATGAGCTATGGCATAGAGCCGTGTTGGATCATACGTAAATGAAATGTTCATGACATGTGTAAACGTTGAGATTTATGCTTAAGCATAAGATAAGGAGTGGACTACGAAATCATGGTCAAGTGTCCGGAACAGTCTCTTTGGAGACTGAGACCAACATGATCGTTAGCCATTGGGAAGAGTTGGAGAAGCCATGGGTAACAACCACGGTTCACCCTATACTTAGGTAAGTGATTGCTTATTTGGCTGAGTACTAATATGTTTTCTAAGGCTACCTTGTGATAATGTTGTCAATATACATGATTATATTGGCTTCCTATCAAAGGAGAGAGCATGTTCAAACATGATTAATGCAATGGTTGAAGAGATACACTGGTAATGTGGATTGACAAGTTGAACGATATGTTTCCCAAAGAAATTAGATTATGACCTCCACCTAATTGTCTTAGAAATAGTTTATCAAGTGAAATTGTCACTCATGTTCCAATTATGGATGAACAAAATCACCTTTTGTAGGGATGTTAGATTTCCACTAAAGTGATTATTTATGGGGGTGGATAATTCAGGTGATACCTAAAAGATAATCCACACGAACAAATATTAGTTAATATGGAAAGTATGAGCTATGAGAAGGGCTGTGCATCGGTTGGTTTCGATGACCGAACCAACCGAAATTGCAGAACCGACCGTAACTGACCGGTACTGACACAACAACCGAATCGCCAAAAAATTTCTGAACAACCGAACTCTAACCGAACCGACGAAATTGTTCGATTTTTTTTGTTATAACCAAAACCAACGCAAATAAATAAAATTCCTATTTTCGGGTCTATGTAACCGAATTTTTTGGATAAAACCGAAACCGACCGATTACTAGAAAAACCGATGAAAACTGACAGAAACAAAGCAAAAGACCTGTTTTCAAGCATTATCAAAATGCAACATCCCAACCATTATCAAGTAATCCAAAATTCATTCAAAATGCAATCCACTCAATTTCTTCAACACATTCCAACCATTCAACAATTCGAGAAAAAAACTAATATCAAAGAACTTAACAAACATAACAATCAAAATCGTCGATGGTGGTCGAGTTCGGTAGTGGTCGGGCTCGGGAGAAGGTGGAGAGGGCGGTGGTTGGGCTCGGGCGAGACCACGAGCGAGAGTGAAGACAGAGAGAGAGGTTCGACCGAGCAGACTGAGAGAGAGAGTGATAAAGGCTGAGAGGGAGGACGGAGGACGGAGGCGAGCGTGAGAGATTAGAGGGAGCCGAGCTGTGTGTGTGTTGTTTGGGAGGGGGGTGAGACTGCGAGTCTGTGAGAGAGAGGAGAGGGCTGCGTGTATTGTTTAGGGGGAAGGGGGTTTAATTAGGGTTTTATATATGGGTAAAAAAATTGGTCGGTTTCGGTTAATTCAATTTTTAATTTTTCAAAACCGAAACAGACCGACTTAACCGTCTTTTTAATAACATATAACCGATGAATGAATCAAGCACAATAATAACCAAACCTACCTAATTTTCGATCTGTTTTGTTTTTAGTTTTTTCAGTTATAATCAAATTTTGCACACCCCTAGCTATCAGTCTATAACAAGTTTTCACATAGAAACGATAGCTGAGCTTGTGAAGAAATAATAGGCTTCGAGTATTCCATAAAGGAATTTCCATGTTAATGTACGTTTGCAAATGCATGCACCTTAAGTGGTAAAATGTATGGATCTGCAGTAGACCTCAAGTGGAGAAATTCCACGTGTTGAAATAGTATCATGAACTAAGAGTTTGAGAGGTCATTTAAACTGCATGTCTCGAGGAATGGGTCTAAAAATCCTCACGATAAAGAACAATCATAGCGGTAGCCCAACCATGATGACTGGAGATCCTAAAAACTTGGTTTAATGGGACAACTAAGATATGAAAGTTCAGTGGTGCACTTGGACCTTATTTAACCCATTGCCTAGAGACAACCAAGTGATGTAACCTGCAAGTGTGGTGAAGCTAAGTCACTACAACAAACATGGTAATAGACTACACCCAATAGACGTCTTTTTTATGAAATTGTAGCCTATTGGAGAATCAACCACACTTTTGGGTGACAGTGTAATCTATTAGCGCAAAAATTCGCTAATAGACTACGGTTGCGCCTCGATTTTTCATTAGTGTAGTGTATTCGCGTATTTTTGCACTAATATACTACGGTTTGGCCCACGGTTTCTCTAAAGTGTAGTCTATCTGCGAAAAAGCTTGCTAATTGACCACACTTTGTAGTCTACGATTTTTATAAGCGTAGTATATCTGCGAATAGTGATACACATTGCTTCCAAAACCGTAATCTTATAGTGCAGTAAATCTTCTTCATTTTTTTTTTTTTTGTCTTTCTAATATGGAAATTATAGTTGTTACACCCTTTTCCAAAATTTAAAAGACGTATTGCTGACTTGGTAAAACACGTTTCTTTCCACCCTTAGATTCAGGAAGTGAAATGTTTCATTTCACTCGTTTCATTTTTGCAAATTTTCTTTAGGGTTCTTACTGCGCAACATCTCTTCTTCCAGTCTTGGTTAGGTTGAATCCACCGCCGCCGTCGCCATTCCCGTTGAATTCACCGTCGCCATCTCCTTCATGTTTGCGTTAAAGTACCATTTTTCCACCAGTTTCAGTGAGGGCTAGTAGCAGAACGAGGGAAAGGTACAATCTATTCTTTCAAAAGTTATGTTTTCCTCGTTCCATATGTACTTTCCTAATTTGATGATTTTGTACTTTTCCCCCAAAAAATGCTTTTGTTTAACCCGAATTAACCGTCGTCGCCATTCTCATTGAATTCATTTTTGCGGTCTCCTTTGCCTCCGCCGTTAAAGCACCATTTTCTCCATTGGTTCCGATGAGGGCTAGTAGCAAAACGAAGGCAAGGTACAATCTAACTTTTTAAAAGTTATACTTTCTTGGTTCTATATTCCTGTAATGGCCCAATTTGATGATTTTGTACTTGTTCCCAAAAAATGCTTATGGTTAACCCTAAATGTGCAATTTTTATTTTTTTTAGAAAAATACATATGTTTTGACTGCTTATATTTCTATCTATTGGAACTGAAATTACCCTAGTGGGATTATGTGAACCAGTGTATTGTTAGGGTTGTACTCATGTGCAGTGCTCTTGTTTTACTTGTTTGTGATGAAATAGTATATAGGTTAGAAAACCTTGCGTCTCACACGGCCTCCTTGGTAGGACGATTATGACTCCTTGAAGGTTATTGACGACAAGTCAAACAAGGCCATGTACCTTTCATATAATGTCACTTTGTTTGTTGTGTTTATATTTCTGAAGTTGAGTCTATTCTTAACAGTGTTGGACTTGTGTGTGAACTTGTTTAATGTTAGGTTTAACAATTATGTGTAGTATACAGGCTGGCAACCTTACATCCTGCACGGCCTCCTTGGAAGTTATGGGCGATAGCTCAAACAAGGCCATGTACCTTCCATACAATGTTGCTTTGTTTGTTGTGTTTATATTTCTGAAATTGAGTTTGTCCTTCTTGTGGATTTATCAGTGTTTTAATTGTGTGTCGACTTGTTTAATGTTAGTGTTATCAATTATGTGTAGTTTTTTTATGTTCCGGATGAAACGGTATAGAGGCTGGCAACCTTGTGTCCCGCATGACCTCCTTGGTAGGACGATTACAACACCTCGGAGGTATGGGCGATGGGTCAAACAAGGCCACGTACCGTTCATCCTATCCTATTAATCTTTGTAGATTGTGTGTAGAAAAATAATGGATAAAGAGTGGATGTCACAACATTCATTTTCCCGTGCCTATGCTGTTGGCATTGAGAGCTTCCTGGATTACACATTACAAAATGGTTGTGACCCTAATTCAATGTCATGTCCCTGCTCACGATGTGGTAATCTGAAGTCTAAGAGAGATGATGTTGTAAGGGCTGATCTGGGTGCACATGGTACGGATAGAACCTATCATACATGGATATGACATGGGGAGAGATCTCATAAAAGGAGGAAAATAGAGGAAGAAGATGTAGTTGGGGAAGGTGATGAGAGACCAACAGATATGTTATACGTTGACCAAATAAGCAAACTTCTTGAGGCTATGGAGAAACTTTTGTATCCTGGCTGTCTTAAATTTTCAAAGCTGTCTGCTCTTGTGAAGTTATATAATCTGAAGGAAAAATTTAGGTGAAGTGAAAGGAGCTACACCGAATTCCTTGGCCTGGTTGGGGAGTTCCTTTCGCCTCTCAATCAAGTACCGTTGTCTACGTATGTTGCTAGGAAAACTTTATCTGTTTGGGGATGAAGTATGAGAAGATCGATGTTTGCCCTAACGATTACATTTTGTACTGGAAGAGCTACGAGGAGTTAACAGTTTGTCCTACTTGTGGGGCGCCAAGGTACAAACTAGACAAGTAGCCCAATAAAAGGAGAGGTGTACCTACGAAGACAATGTGGTACTTTCCACCTATTCCCAGATTCCAACTAATGTTCCGAAACAAGAAAATATCCAAATACCTGACTTGGCATGTGGGCAAGCGAGTTTCTCATGGATTTATGTGCCATCCTGCTGATTCGCCTACTTGGCAACTGGTGAACAGCAAATGGCCTGACTTTACTTCTGAAACACGAAATTTGAGATTAGCCATATCAACTGATGGGAGCCAAGAAATTCATCCCCCTTCGAAGCCGCTGACAGGGGTTGAAGTTCTAGATGCTATTCGAGGGGTTCAACATCACTGGGGGAAGGGCAGGGCAGGAAGAAACCAAAGGAGGAGGAAGGAAAGTCATGCTTGAATAATAAATCGATCTTCTTTGAACTTGAATAATGGAAAAATCTGCACATTCGTCATGTACTCGTTGTGATGCACATTGAGAAAAATGAGCCAAAAAGTTTGATTGGGACGCTCCTTGATATCCCAGGTAAAACCAAGGATGGATTAGCGACAAGATTGGATCTCGTGGACATGAAGGTAAGAGATGAATTAGCACCAGAAGAAAAGGGTAATAGGACTTACTTACCACCGTGTCACGCACTTTGGGCCAAGACTGCATTTTTCCTCATGGACTTGGAGGTTCTCCCAAGTCTAGCCCACAAATTGGCCCAAATCCTTTAGCCCACACTACTTAGCTCACTTGTAGGAATTCTCTAGAATAGTTTGGAGCCTTGTACATAGTTCTTGAAGTTGTAGAGAATTGTGGAGTGTTCTAGAGAACAACTCCTAACCCTTAGATCAAATTGATCTCCACCGTCCATTAGGGAGGTGGCCTTATATAAATAGGAGTAGGTCCTTATTTGTAAACCATCCAAGTATTTGGAGTTTGAGTGAATACAAAGCTTTCCCACTAATCTTTTGGAGTTCTTACTTAGCTTTCACTTAGCGCACACAACACTTCTTCGGGAGCAAGGCTGACTTAGTTACCGCGAGGGGCGGGAAGGAGCTAAGTGCCGCATGGGACGTGTTAAGGGAACAAGTCCGTGACAAGTGGTATCAGAGCCCGGCTTGGGCTTTGGTGTTGTGATATCTTGCAGGTGATGGCATCCAACGATTCCGTTGTGGTCAACGAGCATGGGAGGGAGACCGTTCCCAACACGGCGTCAAAGAAGAAGCGAGACCAGAGCAAGGTGCATGGTGAAGGGGCTTCCTTTGAACCCGTGATTACGAAAATGGGCGAAAGGCTGGAGAGGGTCCAGCACGAGTTCAAGATATTGGAAGACCACGTCATGGAGCAACTCGATATCCAGAAGGAGACCAACGTGGAAGTCGAAGGGCGACTCCTACGGTTGGAGGAACTCATTCACTCACTGCGTGCTAGCGTCGAGGCCAACATCGAGGGGATGAAGGAGGACCTGGCACTGTGCAAGAAGGTCGTTGCTAGTAGGAGCACTAGCACATTTGGGCCAAGTCCAAGGGTGGACTATCCGAAGCCACAGGGCTTCAACGGGGCAAGAGATGCCAAGGAAGTGGAGAACTACCTTTGGCGAATGGAGCGCTATTTTGAGGGAATCGGCCTTACCGACGAGGCCGCCCAGGTAAAGACTGCCACTCTCTACCTTACTGATACTGCGATGCTTTGGTGACGTAGGAAACATTGCCGACATCGAGCGAGGCTCGTGCAAAATCGGTACATAGGATGAGTTCAAGAAGGAACTCAAGAAGCACTTCTTCCCCAAGAATGTCGTGTATGAAACAAGGAAGAAGCTAAGGGAGTTGAAGCAACGAGGACCGATGCGGGAGTGTGTAAAAGAGTTCAAAACCCTCATGCTCCAAATCCCCAACACGTCGGAAGAAGACCTCCTATTCTTCTTCATCGACGAACTGCAAGGATGGGCCAAACAAGAGCTACACCAACGGGGCACCAAATCAGTAGACTAAGCCATTGCCATAGCCGAGGCCTTGGCGGACTTCCACATCCAATCATACTCGGGCCATACCGACACATCAAAGAGGAGCAATAAGTACCCGGCGAAAGGTGGGGGAGAGAGGCAGGAGCAAAAATGGCAAGACAAACCAAGGCAACAACCGAGAGGAGGCGACAAGCAACCATCCCGCAACGCATATGAGGAGAAGAACAAGACCTTCATCCCCAAAGGTGGATGTTTCGTGTGCAAGGGGCCACACGCGATGAGTAGTTGTCCCAAGCTAGAATCCCTGTCGGCAATGGTGGACAAGCACGAGGCCAAGACCTTAGCCGAGGAGGAGGAGAACATGATGAACGCTCCAAATTCTTAATGCCCTCAAAGCAAAGCCAACACCCATGACAAGGAGTAAGGGGCTCATGTACGTGGAAGCAAACATCAATGGGATACCGACGCAGGCCATGGTGGATACGGGAGGCACACACAACTTTGTTGCTGAAAGCGAGGCCAAGAAACTCGGTCTCACATGGACAAAAGGCGAAGGTTGGCTAAAAATGGTGAATACCAAGGCCCAACCATTACACGGTGTAGCTCGAGGCGTAGAGCTACAATTGGGAACTTGGAAGTGCCAAGTAAACTTCTCAATCGCACCGCTCGATGATTTTAAGGTCATGCTTGGCATGGATTTCCTAAGGCAGGTAACCGCTATCCCTATGCCTTCTTTTGATACTGTTTGCATCTTAGAAAAAGGGTCTCGTTGTATGATCCCAACTATCAAGTCACCCGACGAGAATTCCCATGAGAGTAGACAACTATCGGCTATGCAACTCACCAAGGGGGTGAAGAAGGGAATGCTGACATACTTGGCCGTATTGAAGGAAGAAAGGGAACCCAATGAAAAGGATGAAGTGCCACCAATCATCCAAGATTTCCTTGAGGCAAGCAAGGACGTGATGCCGGCCGAGTTACCAAACAAACCACCACCAAGGCGAGAGGTGGATCACAAGATCGAATTGGAGCCCGGTGCCAAACCACCTGCAATGGCACCTTACCGCATGGCCCCACCCGAGCTAGAGGAACAACGCAAACAACTTAAGGAGTTGCTAGAAACGGGCAAGATCCGACCTTCAAAAGAACCCTATGGAGCCCCAGTGTTGTTTCAAAAGAAGTCAGATGGGACGCTTCGAATGTGTGTGGATTATCGGGCGCTCAACAAGGTAACCATAAAAAACCGATACCCAATTCCCTTAATTGCTGACCTGTTTGATAGACTTGGAGGAGCCAAGATATATACCAAGATGGACTTGCAAAAGGGCTATTATCAAGTCCGGATAGCGGAAGGGGAAGAGCCGAAGACAGCATGCATTACCCGGTACGGATCATTTGAGTGGTTAGTCATGCCCTTTGGACTAACCAATGCCCTGGCGACGTTTTGCACCCTCATGAACAATATATTCCAGCCCTACCTCGACGAGTTCATGGGGGTGTACCTTGATGACATTGTCATCTATAGCAACTCGATGGAGGAACACGGGGAGCATTTGAGGACGGTGTTCCGAGTTTTACGGGAGAATGAACTCTATGTAAAGAACTCGAAGTGCACATTCGCGCAACCAGAGGTTCATTTCTTGGGACACATCATCGGCCATGGGAGGCTCCACATGGACGAAGCAAAGATCAAAGCAATCACCGAGTGGAAGGCCCCGACCAAGCGTAGCGAAGCCACTGGGAGGAGCCCGTTCCAGCTGGCGACGGGACAACAACCCCTGACCCCGCACACTTTACCATTGACCGAGGGACGGAGCCCGGGAGCATCCAAGATGGCTAAGTCGTGGGAAGAGCAAGCCGATATAGCACGATCATGCTTGGAAAAGGCCCGCAAGCGAATGAAGAAATGGGCAGACGAGAAGCGAAGGCCTCGAGAGTTCAACATAGGCGACCGAGTCCTTGTGAAGCTTTTACCTCAATAATTCAAGGCATTCCGAAGCTTGCACAAGGGATTAATTCGAAGGTATGAAGGCCCTTTTCCCGTCATTTCGAGGGTAGGCAAGGTTTCATACAAACTTGACCTACCGAGTACTTTGAAAATCCATCCGGTCTTCCACGTGAGCATGTTGAAGCCGTACAACGAAGATGGGGAAGACCCAAGCCAAGGGCATTCGAGTCGAGACCGCCCGTGGTTACCAAAGCTTATGACAAGGAGGTTGAAGAGGTGCTCGCTAGAAGGATCGTAAGGCGGCGAGGAGTTTCACCGAAGACAGAATACTTAATCAAATGGAGGGGACTGCCAGAGTCCGAGGCAACGTGGGAACCCGAAGAGGACTTGTGGCAATTCAAAGAGCTGCTCGAGCAACACACGGCAACGAGGACGACGCCGGAATAAGTGGGGGAGAATGCCACGCACTTTGGGCCAAGACTGCATTTTTCCTCATGGATTGGAGGTTCTCCCAAATCTAGCCCACAAATTGGCCCAAATCCTTTAGCCCACTCTACTTAGCCCACTTGTAGGAATTCTCTAGAATAGTTTGGAGCCTTGTACATAGTTCTTGAAGTTGTAGAGAATTGTGGAGTGTTCTAGAGAACAACTCCTAATTCTTAGATCAAATTGATCTCCACCGTCCATTAGGGAGGTGGCCTTGTATAAATAGGAGTAGGCCCTCATTTGTAAACCATCCAAGCATTTGGAGTTTGAGTGAATACAAAGCTTTCCCACTAATCTTTCGGAGTTCTTAGTTAGGTTTCACTTAGCACACACAACACTTCTTCGGGAGCAAGGCTGACTTAGTTACAGCGAGGGGCGGGAAGGAGCTAAGTGTTGCACGGGACGTGTTAACGGAACAAGTCCGTGACAACTGGCTTGATATACACTAAGTAAGGACAAGAAAAAGAGAGTATGTCGCTCTTTATCGAGAGTAAAAATTCCCACCGGTTACTCATCTAATATCAGCAATGTTATCTCGATGATCAACCTGAAATTAGTTGGACTCAAGTCACATGACTACCACACTCTAATGCAACAACTGCTTCCAGTGGCCATTCGAGGTGTCCTACCAAAACCTATGAAACATAACGCCACTCGGTTATGCTTCTTCTTCAATGTTTATGGAAAGGTGTAGATGTGTCGAAGTTGGATGAAATGCAAAAGCAGATTGTGACCATGTTGTGTTTGTTGGAAAAACATTTCCCCCATCATTCTTTGATGTGATGGTGCGTTTAAGGGTTCATCTTATGCGTAAGGTGAGACTATATGGGCTGATATGGTATAGGTGGATGTACCCATTCGAAATTTTCATAAAAATCTTAAAAGGATATGTTCGTAACCGCAGTCGACCCGAAGGGTGTATAGCTGAGTGTTATATTGCTGAGGAGGACGTTGAATTTTGCTCTGATTATCTATCAGACGTACGCACTACTTGAATCCCATCAAATCAATACAAAATAAAACTTACTGAGCCAATTTCAGCAGCTCAACTACACCAAACTAGCCAAGAGGAATGGGAACAAGCACATTGTTACATATTGGTTAACGATCATGAGATTAATCCGTACATCAAGTGAGTACTTCTACCTCCTTATCATCTTGTAGTTAGTTGATAGGTTGTACGATGTCTAACTTTTTTCAGTTTATAACAGTGAAGATATGTCATTTCTGAAGGCATTCTATCCTCGAAAACCAAAGGGCAAATGGGTTTAAGATGAGCATAATCGAACCTTCAATGAGTGGTCCCGTAATCATGTGGGTAAGCATTTTTACTCATGATTTCACTCCGTAGAACTTTTTCCACATTATATTCTCATACAATTTTCTTACATCTATTTTATGATCCAGATACTAGAAGTTGTGGCGCAACCAACTCATGACATATCTCATAGGTTGAAGTGGTTGGCACATGGACCAAATAAGCAAGTGTTGTGGTATCAAAGTTACATGATCGACGGGGTAACTCACCACACAAAGCAACATGATGCTCAGCGACCCGCCCAAAACTTGGGGGTTAGCTTAAGAGGTGCCCAACCGGTTCCCGGTTCTCGTTCTCGATTTGGAACCGGCAGTTCCGGAACCGCGAGGTAGGGGAACCGTATTCGAACCGTGTGCTACACGGTTTCGGTTACCAGTTAGAACCGTGTGTTTTTTTATTTAAATATATTATGCATAAATTTATTTCTCCAATTTTTAAAAAATAAAACGGAACTTTAAAAGTATTAAACAATAGACAAGAAATTTTTATTAATAACAAATTTAAACAATACAAATTCAGATTCGATAATAAAATACAATCACATTCAATGATTCAAATTACAATTTTTTTACTACAAGCTAAAATCTAAATCTTACAAGACTATTAGTTACAAGGAATATTGGAAAAGTAAAAGGAAAAAAAAAAAATTGGGCTTGAGTTTTATTTTAAGTAAAAAATTAGTACTCGCTCCGTCCCACCTTATCTTACACACTTTTCTTAAACGACTGTCCCAACTTATCTTGCACATCCTAAAAAAGGAAACTTATAACTTAATCTCCACCCTCAAAATCTTCACCCTCAATCCACCTTTGAAAATTCAACAAACAAAAAAAAAAAATAATAACTTTTCTTAATACACGTGCCGACCCCCCTCACCTCCCCCGTGCAAGATAAGCCGGGACGGAGGGAGTAGTTAATTTTTAACTTAAAATAAGACTGTCTACGTATCATTCACCGTCCGACATTTAGTGAATGAATCAAAGCCCACGTAATTCTTTCTACCTTGCTTACCTTTCAAATATGATTTTGGTTGTGGTCGGTTGAAGCTCAAGCATTGCCTCCTTCCTCGGATGAACCGGTTAAAGTTTCCCACGGGACATAATCTCCCTCTTCGTCAAAGTTGAAGTCTTCCGCTTGTTGCCTTTTTTCGGCCTTTGTCCAATCTTCTAGCAAACATTGATTTTTAATATTTTCAACCGTCAATCTTGTTCTTCGATCATCCAAAATGTTACCTCCGGTACTAAAAGCCGACTCGACGGAGACGGTTGATGCCGGTGTGGCAAGAATCTCCTTTGGAATGAGGGAAAAGATCGAAAACGCCTTGGATTTTCTATGCCACCACTTCAAAAGAGAGTTGATGTTACTGAAATCCATTTCTTCGAAGGTGGTGTGGAAATATCGATCAATCTCACCAAATGGGTTGCTTGTCGAAGACCCACGTGCCTTTTTTAAGGAACGCTCTACGTACAAAAATGTCGTAATCTTTCCTGGCTAGGGTTAACACAAACACTTTGGGAAGAAGCAGTTGGGTTAGAGGGAACAAAATCACTAGACTCACTAGAGTCATCGCCATTGTATTGTATTCTATACTCTCGAAATGTTGTATAAAAAATCTCTTTTACCGTAGCGACAACATGTGTGGCACTTGGAGGATCTTCCTGATCCGAGAACAATACTTTATAATACATTTTTAAAAGTTCAATTAAACCATCCTCTTTAATCCTACGATCTAACATTTTAGCAATTAAAAATACGTCCGAGATTTCCATAAATATTTGACCCATTTTCATCTCATTTTGGAAATAGGTTCACTTAAAATTGGGTCATTTTTGTAATAAAAATATGCTAGTGCAATCACGACACAATGATCAACTACAAGGGGTGAAGTGGGGTAATAGCAACCGGAAAGTTCTTTTGTTGCATCTTCGAAATTTTTTAAAAGTGTAATCAAGTTTGAATTAAGTATCCCAAGCTTGTGGAAACAAATGAATATCGTTCATTGGGTTTTGCACAAAAAAATTACATAAAGCCTCTTTGTATTCATAAGAATCACTCAACATTTTGTAAGTAGAGTTTCAACGGTGGGGGACATCCCAAACAAATTTTTTCGGATGCATTCCTCGGTTTTTGCAAAATTTGGACCATTTTTTTTTTTTCTCAAGACTTGGTGCTTCATAATCATTTTTATGCCCATCCGAATAGGTTTGATGGAGGCACTAAAACATTCTAAACCATCTTGAACACAAAGATTTAGACAATGACATGGGCACCGAACATGAAAAAACCTTCCTCCACAAGTTGGTTGACAATAGTTGATCAAAGTGGACAAGGATGCCTATTGGCACTAGCATTATCAAACGAAATTGAGAAAACTTTTTTGTTGCAAATTATAATCTTGAAGAATCGTCATAATTTTAAGTGCAATGCCTTGTGCGGAATGTGGTGGTGGAAAATCCCTATATGCAATCAAGCGTTTTTGCATTGTCCATGTATCATCGATCCAATGCAAAGCTAATTTTTTAAAATCCTCATAAAATTCATTATCGGCAAAGTTGAAGGGTTGGTGTGTTGCACAAACATATTTTTCCAAGTGCCCCCGGGCGTTTGCTTCACTATAACGAAAGAGGGGGTAGAATCTGTATCTTGCGAGCTACCGGTTGTAGCTCAAATTTAAGTTTGTGCCGGATCAATGACGAGTTTGTCGGGGTGGTAATTTTCAACATGCTTGGAGTATGAACCGTATCCTCCACCTTTCTTCATGATGTACTCTTTTGGGCAATAGTTGCATCGCACCGAGTACGATTGGGGCATCCCCCCTTCTTGGGGAAGTTCGGTCCTAGTCATATGATACTTGAAAAGTGCACTATTTGACTCTTTAGCCTCCTTTGTTTATTTCGGTCCTTTCGGAGCTCGACTTCCACTTGGATTTGCGTTCGGTCCTCCACTTTCTTGAGTAGGAATGTTCGGAAGTTCGTCTTCAAAAGCGGCAAAGTGGGCGGCGACGTTATCTCCTTCAAATTCAAAAATGTAAATTGTAAGTAATCTTTTCCAAAGGTTAATTCTTATTAATGGAAAAAAATAAAGGAAAAAATTGGAAATAACAAAAAAAAAACAAAGGAAAAAAATGAAAAAAATAAATAAATGGAGATAAACATTTACCTAGAGCATTGACAATGTCGGGATCAATTTGGATGTTGTCCAAATTGATAGGATCCTCCTCATCAAGATTGTGGAGAAGTTGAGGTGGTAGTGATGGGCATGAAGAAGATGATGGCCCTCGTTTGTTGGAGAATCGGCCAGATGATGTTGATGATCCTCGACCACTAGATATATTAATTTTTTTGTGGAGTTGAGGTAGAAGTTGAAATTTAAATATTGGTAGAGAAATAGAATGAACTAGAAATGCAATTTGAGAATACTCTTTATTTTTTTTCTTAACTTGAATAGAAATACAAATATGATTGAATTGAACAATCAAACTAAAATTGCTATTTCGCAAGATAATGAGGCAGGAATAGAGATTACAGAGAGATAGATGAGATTGAGAGATGTAGGAAAAATGTGGAAGGAGAATGGGTATTTATAGGTGATTTTGGGGGTGTTAAAAAAAGAAAAAAAAAACTAAAAAAAAAGGCAAAATTACCACCACTTTTTGAATCCAACGGTCTTGAGATCGTGGTCGTTGATTACAAACGGCCACTTGATCTCGACCGTCGAAATTTAAAAAAAAAATACGTTGGAACCGCCGATTCCGGTTTCTAATCGGAGCATCTCCCAATGGACATTAAATTTGGGATCCAACGGCCAATTAATCTGGGCTGTTGATTTTAAATTAAAAATAAAAATAAATAATAAAAAAACCGACGGTTAGAACCGGCGGTTTAGAACCTCCGGTTCTCGGTTAGCTTATACCTAGAACCGTATTCGATTCGTCCATACCGGTTCCCACGGGTTCGAACCAGTTCAGTTCCCGGTTGCTTGAACGGATGGGCACCTATAGCTTAGTAGCTAGAATACTGCAAGTTTTCTAGTGCAAGGATAAAAACCTAGTTGTGACTGACATGACGTTTTACGGGGTCATTGCAGAAATATGGGAGCTTGATTACTATATTTTTTGTGTACCAATGTTCAAGTGCAATTGGGTGGAGAAAAATAATGGCATCAAAGAAAATGATCTAGGTTTTACTTTGGTAAACCTGACTAGAGTAGGATTTAGATCGGATCCATTTATCATGGCTAGTCAAGCAGTGCAGGTTTTTTACATGGAAGACCCTCAAGATCCCCTGTGGTCGGTTGTAGTCCCTACTCAGAGTTGGGAGAAGCATGATTTCATACATGGTGATGAGTTGGGGGGACATTGCAATCTAACTTCAAAGACTGACTGAAGACTTTCCATTTGTGGATGTTGGTGACAGTGATGAACAAGAACCTTCTTGGCTTCGTACAGACTGCAATGGCACTTGGATTGAACATACAGGCCCTTAGTTGATGATCTTACCCAAACTGTTATTTGTTAAGATTATATTTTGGACTTTAATTCTGTCATTATTTATGTGTTGCCTGTTACACTTTTTAACTGTTGCTAATTGAATTTTTGTTTATGTGTTTATTACTAATGCTTACAACAGCTGATAATTGATGTCATTTTTTGTTCTTGTTCATTTATATTGTGCTATCACAACCCTGTGATACTTCTCAACCTATTCCTTTGAGTTTTATCAGGTTATCTTACACCATGAGCACCCACCGTAATTTGGCAGTTGTTGACTTTGACAGTCTAGAATCAGGAAAGAATGGGGAGTGCAGTCAGCAGATGACAAACAAGGCTAACACTAGGCGTCGATCAATTATGTCTGAATGTAATGCTGAGAACTCGGCCGTCGAATCGAAAGATACCCAAAGGTCACTTAGAGGCATGTGCCACATTGACCGACTTGCTGTTTGGAGAACCCAAGGCATTAAGAAGGATGTGTTGTTTAATGATCTTGGGCAGCCTGAAGGACCCATTGCCGATGAAATGCAAAGTTACGTCGGCGTCCTTGTCCAAGCAAAGATTGCTATCACTTACAAAAGCTGGAAAAAAGTACCAAAGGAGTTGAAGGATTTGGTCTTTGAGTCAGTGAATGTAAGTCGGTATATAGGCTAAACATGTTATGTTTCCTGCTTTCAATTTTTTATACAATGTTGATTACATGTGCGGTAATATTTTCTTTCATCAGGTGTAGTTGAATTATAATATCAACCCGGAGTGGACGGTCCAATGCCTGAAAAAATCCAACGAGAAATGGCGCCAATTTAAAATATTACTCACCCGAAAATTCATCACTCTGAACCAGGATAATCCTGAGAAGCTGAGGAAACCACCGAGGGACTACATAATTCCACAAGCCGTTAGGAGTGAATTTGTGATTAGTCAGATGTCTGAGGGATTTAAAAGAAAGTGATTTTGGTTACTTACCCCCTTTATTAGACTAAAATACAAGTTAACAAATGGCCCCATTTTAATAATTCAAAAGTTGAGCGAGGAACAACGGAATAGGAGGAAAGGAAACAAGTACCCACACCATCTTTCTTGCAAAGGATACATGGGTCTGGCCAAGGAAATTGTAAGTATTTTGTATAGGGATTCCTCTGGTGTGTTTTTTCTTGCCTTCTCAATATTTTTATGAGATTTGCATTATTTCTTCCATGCTAGCAATATTCGTTGTGCGATGACAAGGAAGTGAATCGGGCCATCTTGTGGAAACATGCTCGGTTGAACAAGAAGGGGTGAGTTTGAGGGCGAGGAACTGCTGAAGACTGTGAAGGAGATTGTAAAAAACCTTTCAGGCCCTTAGTTAGTTTCTATTACGTTTATTCACTTCTTCTTTTCGTTGACTAAAATAATCCTCGTATCTTATTTTATGTATATGAAGGATGAGTACATTGAGCCAGATGAGAAGATCCTTCCCAAAGTTCTTAAGATAGACGAACATGGTGGTCGGGTGACGGAAGTCGAAGGATATGTAACCCCCACTATGTGCTTTAATGCCTCATCTTCAGGAAGGAGACAAGCCGACCATGCCGTACTAAAAGAACAGAAGCAAGAGTTGCTAGAAGCCAAAAGAAGGATTGCTGAGTAGGACGCACATATTAAAAGATTAGAGAAGGAGAACAAAAAGTTTGAAGAACAGGGTCGCGTACTGCGCCGTTGGAGGCCTTAATGAGGAGAAATGTGGTACTATCGCCTCATACCGATGAGAAGGGTAGTTGTTCAGCCAAGCTTCACACTTTAGCTGGAGTAATTGGGAAGGAGGATGAACATGAAGAAGACCAACTGGATGACTTATTCATCCTTGAAGGTGTTGATGCCTGCCCGGAGGTATGTTTTAACACACAATGTTTAGGTAAGAGTCATGTTTAGTATATTATAATTTACTAAAAGTTCTTGAATTTAAACATTATTTCTCTAGGTTTCTATTTCTTTGTAATATGGGAAACCAGTCGGCTTAATGATGAGAGCTCGCAAGTGATTGTTGCACGACTTATGCTTATCCATAAGGCTAGAGAAAAGGTGCACGGTCATCCGTTTCCTACTGACTGCAAGTGTGTCACAATCATCTAGGTGGTTGATAGTTCTGTCCCCCTCCCAATCCCAACTCCGAACGAATGCATGATTGTAGACGATGTTGTCGGAACCCACATTGCCTAGCGGAAACACCTGATTGTTATTCCAGCAAAAGAAAAGGTCAGTTTTAACCTGATGGTTTAGCTATAGATATCAGATAGCTTTTTTGAACATACGTAAAACTTTTTAAACTTTGATTAGATTCCAAAGAGAAAAAGAAAAATAACTGAGCTGCACAAGCTGGTGCAAGCAAAGAAAGCGCAATGCAGTGTGCCGAAGCCACTACCCATGCTCAACAATTATGCGATGCGAGCTTTGCAAAGGGCGAAAACACTATCCTAGTATCGGTTGAGTTTGAAGTATTTGAAGAGGATCTCACACTGTACATCTTGCCTGAAGACATCGAGAAGGTCCACGCCTTGTTGTCAGTTACCTTCAACACCATAGTCGTCTACATGTGGAGTATTTTTCTAAAGTTTGACAGCTGATTATCATGCCTGAGAAGTTGATCCATTATATGCTCCATGCTCTCTAAACTTATATTTGAAAAAAATAGTCGCCTCTTCAAAAAGATGGTCGCTGTAAATTTCTCGGAGAGATTCCGATTTGTAAATCCACATCATCTGTTGTATTTCTCACCTGAATCATTGACCGAAGAAGAAAATACTGACAAAATGGAAAAATGGTCATGTGTCGTAGGTGATAGGGTCGTTTGCAAATCAATTGGTCATGGTTCGGTCCAACACAATGTAAAGTTATAGAAAATATATTTGAATCATATTTTTCCCCGTCAGTAGCAATTCCCCCTATTTATGTTGGCTGGTATGTGTTTTACATGTAGTAACCACTTGATTCTCACTGTCATGGACCCGTACAAGGAGATTGTATATTATTTGGACTCGGTTGCCCATCGCATTCGTGATTCCGATTGGAAAATCGTGGTTAATATGTAAGTCCATCTACTTGTATTATTTTAAACCCGGTAAGTTAGTCAATCTAGTTCTTATGTTGACATTTCGACATTCACAGTGCCTTGAAATTGTTTAATGTGGAGAACGACATATGAGGTAAAAAGACGCCTGCGTGGGAGATAGTGAAGGTGTGCATCTTTTTCATTTTTGTTATCTTATATCACATCTCCGTCTTATGTTTTGTTGGCTCAGGGTCCAATGCAGCCTGATGTAGTATAGTTTGGGTTCTATGTGATACGGTTCGTGCAAGAGATCGTTGAAAAAGTTAGAGTCTATTTCAACGCGTTGATACATCCAGTGGTACTTTATTTTTTGATAAACTTAATTATGCATTCTATTTATGAATTCTATATTATTAAACTAACATTACAATTATTGTTATTGTATTGCTTGCAAAAAGTTTAAGCAATGAGGAGTATACTAGAGCGGAATCGACGAAGTGCGATCTAAATGGGCTGAATACATTGAAGGTTGTGTCTGACTTCTACAAGCTTGAAAAGTAATGAGTTTTGTAATCACAAGTTATACGTAAATTATCGTACATTAGTAGTAGAATATTTTTATCTTTGATAGTATAAGTCATAATACGATTACATTAGATTTTTTAAGGATTGGACGCACTCGTATTTATACTGAGTATTCCATACTTGATGTATTTTAGACACACTAGTCTTTTTAGGGATTGGACACACTGTTATTTGAACAATTAGCTGGTGAAATTACATTCCAAGTATTGTGGATAATTGTGTAGAAAAAATTATTTAACTGTGTAACGATTTCAAAGTAAATAATTAAAATGTTTCTGTTTGATTTCTGTGAAATTTGATGAACTTGTACTTATTCTGAATATTTTGTTCTTTGTTGATTTGATTAACTGTAGGTGATGAAGAATAGGATGTGCAGCATGGCGGCTAGAAGATTTGAGAGTTGGTAATGGAAGGGTGTGGGTTTAGTTAACAAACACTTATATATGTAAACAATTATTTGTGAATGTGGGGGTAATTTGGGTGGTTTGAATTGTTGAGAAATTGTGCAATGGTTTACTGTGGAATTGTTTTTTATGGTTGACAACTTGTTGGTTTGAATGGGTTGAATTTGAATGATTGAAAGGTGTTGAATTTGAATTATTGTTTAATAGTTAGAGTCTGGAATTGATGGCCTAATGTGTCAGTTGTAAATTTGGATATTGTGGTATAAGTATTTTATTTCAATGAAGTCTTTTGTTTTGGGGATATATATTGGTGTAGTTTAGTTTTGGATGTAGTTTTATTCTTCAAGTTTGCATTGTGGATTATTTGATGTAATTTAGTGTTCAATTTGTTGGCTTGATTAGAGTACTGTGGGATTCTTTGAAAATATGCGACATTAATATGAACAACATATCAAACTGGTCTTGAAAGACAACATTTATTAAATTACAAAGACAACATATAATAATGACAAAGACAACAGATAAAATTGACAAAGACAACAGATAAAAATGACAAAGACAATAGAAAAAGGACAAAGACAACAGATAAAAATGACAAAGACAACAAATGAACAGTAAAAAGTCAACATTGACCTCGTTTCAAACAACATTGACCTCGGTTATGAAGTATATAAAACCGTTGACATTAAATATCACGACTTCGGTTTTATTTAGTGGTAAGAACCGAAGTGTGTTAAGACGTAGACTTCGATTTTCTTCAAATAGACCTCGGTTTTCCTATAAAAAATTGCACGAAAGACTTTGAACGAAAATATTGGTAAAACCAAAGTCTATACTTCAATAGACCTCGATTTTTCAAATAAGACCTCTGTTTTTCCTGTGGTCAACTGTCTAACAGACCGTTTCAGAAAGTTAACGGTTCAAACCATGGTCTATGTTCGAATAAACTGCGGTTTAGTATTGTTGCGAAACCCATAGTGTATTCTAGCATAAGCTTCGATTTATTTTGCTTAGACCACGGTTTTCAGGTGTGGTAAATCAGTTGGTCAAACATAAAAAATAGTCAATGGTTTAAAACTAAAGTCTATTATGGAAAAGAACTTGATTTTCAACAGTGGTGGTAACCGAGGTCTATCGTCGAGAATAGACTACACCACCTCTAACCGCGGTTTTTTTCTTCATAGCTATTGGTTAAAAACCAAGGTCTATTAGCGACTCTTTTGTAGTGAGTCCACATGACTTTTAATGGTTCCTACCCCAAATGTGGGAGGTATTGCAGAGTACTCTTGATAGGAGACCACATATGTAAATGTGGGGAATGTCGCCTCAATGAAGCACTTATGAACCCAAGATGGTCCATGGCCAAAATGAAAACAACTATGAGAAGGAAAAATGTTAGAGGTGTATTGTGTAACTACTATTTCTGTGTACACCACGGTAGAGTAGTTCAAGACATTGCATCCACTAAGCGACCAGTATATCCGACAGTATCTTACTAAGGAAGGTTCAAAGCTACAAGCTACCTCTCCTGATGTAATATTGTCTCATGCATGTGAACTGGTTATGTGAGTTTGTATTCATAACATGCATTAATTTCCACTCATGTGGGGAATTGTTGGAATTCGGCATTTGAGAAGTTAAGTGTTAGCTTGAGTTCATTTGGGTTTTAAGTCGTGGTATACTTGATTTAGTAGGAATCAAGTTGTGGATTCAAAATCCTTATTTTGTTTATCAGAATATTGTGAATTAACTTTCTCAAATCCAAATAGGGATGAGTGAGAAACTAATGCGTAAACCACTTACAATATGAATCGGGTATGGATTAGTATCCAACCCACGTTATCAAAAGAGTAAGGATTCATGATGTGGATTATAACATATAAGTTAGAATATTATAGAGAGGTGTTAAATGATTACACCCGCGAGTGCGCAGATGAGCATCGAACAGGTGTGTGCGGGTTCTCGGCTCGGCTAAATGAAGGTTAACCTTTGTCGCTCGGGTTTGACCCGATTGACCAGTCTCAAGTGACTATTTGAATACCTGCATGTAGCCTCCAAGGACAAAAATATCGATTTTTACGAAAATAACATTTCAATTTTAAGAAAATATCGGAGAAATATTGATTTCGACGGAAATACTGGTGCAATTTTTAGAAATGTTAAAAAATGTATGAAAAACTAATAATTTATCATGATATTTTATAGATTGTGATAATTAACTTAAATATAAATATTTGTGCTAAAATTTAACAAATTGACACAATTAAAATTAATTGATAAATAATAAACAAGATAAACGTTGTGTGGCAATATGGTACACATTCTTGATTTTTTTCTTACAACATTACTACTTACCAAGATAATCAGCTCGGGGTTACTATAAGTGTTTTAAAATGATAGTTAACATTTAAATTTTTTTTCTGAAATTTTTCCATCATACATTACAAGAAAAACGGTCTTTTGAGACCACAAAAAATTGTCTTAAATAATGAGTATTTGTCACAATTAAGTGAAGCGGTTTCAAATAATGAGTATTTGTCACAACTTTATTATCGTCTCAATAACTCCGACGCAAATAATATATTTGTGACCACAAAAGTGGTCTTAAATGCGTCTCAAATATTTTTTGCAACAACTAGTTGTCAATAAAAACAGTCCTAAAATGGTCTCAAATAATTTGTATAGAGATTTGTGACAACAAATGGTCACAAATAACTTATTATTAGTGACCACAATTATGATGTCAAAAAAGATCTCTTTTGTTTTAGTGATAATAGCAATTTTATTCAAAGGCTAATCGCAAAAAATATTAGCTTAACAAAGGAAAAAAAAAAAATGTGATAATGGCCACACTGTGGCCAAATAGCAAGACCCTTTATTACTTGTGCTAAATGATTTAGTATTTTTCCCAATTGTTATTTATTAGGTTAGGGTAAAATCTTACTATTTGATATAGTGGAAATGCACTATTTTTGTCCCGTGATTTTTTCCTCTACACTGGAGGGTTTTCCACATAAATATTAATGTGTGAACTTTATTTCGCTTCCGCTTATATTAAATTATTTATTTGATACAATTTCAATAATAAATATATAATGTAATTTTTATTTTAAAAGAATTAAAAAAATATCGAAATTCTTATTTCTTTTTTCTCTACAACTAGAGCCTAATGATGATATACTTTAAATTAAAATTTGAAGCTCTTTATTTTTAATTTCGTAATTCAACTTTTGTAATTTTAATTTAATTATTATGTTAGTATGTTACTTTAAGTGCATGGAAAAAAAATCACCTAATTGTAATTGTGGAATTAAAATAAGAATTTTTTTCCTTCAAATATTTAGAAAAAATGTCCAAAATAATATGCAATTATTAAACCGTAGCAAAAACATTGATTTTATTAGGAAATAGGTTATATATGTGGATAAAAGAAATTAATATTTATTAAAATGTTGGGTTGTTGATAAAGTGTGAAAAATGTATTTTTTGAGTTGTGGAGTAGGTTGTATATGTGGAGGAGAGAAAAATGAATATTTTATTGATAGATTGAGTTGTGGGGATTGTGAAGTAGGTTGTACATATTGAGGAGAAAGGAAATATATTTTTTGAATTGTGAAATAAATTGTGTATGTGAAGTAAGGCCGTGGATAAAATCGGTCTAAGAATTTGTTAACAAGCACAAATACAGTAGGAGTAGCAAATAGTCAAAGACTACTATTAATGCATAAGACAATTAATCGTAGGCGCCACTAGACTTGTTCGGGTATAGTCATGTTCATCATTTTGGAAAAGAGTCTTGAGTGATACGCAAGCACTAGCAGCTCATTCTGTTTACATTTACATGCACCATTACTCACTAAACTACCAGATAGATGAACAATACTTATTGTTTATTTGGGGTTTCTTTTGTATCGCTTTTCTTTGCTCTATCCTTACAAAACACGTATTCGAAGCTCCTCAGAAGCCTCACTGCCAAAACCAGAAAACAAACCACCATGTACGATTGTCAACGTCCATGGTCCACCCTAACAGGCGGCATGCTCATTCAACTTAACAAAAATTGATTAACTCCAACCACCTTTTTATATGCACGTTCATTCTTCAGTACTACCCTGAAACCAAAAACTCATATCTTTTCTCCATATTTCTGAACCTGCTGACATATTCACTTTCCACCTTTTCCAGTCATAGGAAAAAATGCATTATTGGTTCATTAAGTTTTACCCATTTATAATTTCAGTCCTCTCCATTGAACCATTTGCACATTTAGTCCTATAACTCAAATTTTTGCGCAATTTCAGGATAATTTTGGCCGGAATTTGTTTAAATGACCGGAGTTAAGCACGTGAGTTGCATGTCACTAGCAAAATTGGGGATCTCCGTTCATAATTCCACATGGCTTCATCCGGTCCCTTGAATTATTAATAACTAAAACGTTTCCACCTCATTTGTTTAGAATAAAATTTAATTTTCATGTCATTTCATATTATTTAGAAAAATCTAAAAAAAAAATAGCAGCAAAATTTCCAGAAAAAATTAAAGTAAAAATTCAAACAATTTTAATTGAATAATAAAAAAGTTTAGGAAAAAAATAATATTAGAAATCTAATAACATCACATTTAATGAAAATCCTAATAGAAAAACAATTCAAAAAATTTCAAAAGAAAAGGAATTATTCAACATCTTCTTCATTCTACATCTTCAACATCTCCTTCTTCACCAACCATGAAAGGAAACAATATTCACAAGCTGCATCCATCAGGGAATGGTCTCCTTCCTACTCCGTTTTTAGTTTCTCACGAGGATCTCTCTCTCACCTCGTCACAGGAGTCCGATGCGAGACTGCTCCGTACACTTGGAGCCAGATCTAGACAATTAATATACATCTAACCTTAGGTGATGGGAGAGACGGGTGCCAAACTGGATCGGCATGGGGGCTGGAGAGCCGTGTCGGGTTGAGATTTTGGTCAGCGACCAGGATGGCGGGAACTGGGTCGATATCTGGGCTCAAGATTTGAGGTGGAGCAATTGCAATTCGAGGGTGCTTGTCCCAGATCTGGTTTCTTTGTCGTCCCCGTCTGCGAACATTGGTAATGGTCACCGTTCCAAGGATGTTGGTTCTCAAGTTCGCAAAATCCGTTCTTCTTCAGATATCGTCAAATCAGAGAGGTGAAGAAGAATCGAGGGGTGAAGAACAAGTGCACGACATTAGGGGTTGTAGAAGAACGCTAGTTTTTGTTTTTTTTTTAGTTTTAGTTTTTTTTTTCCTTGATTTTTTTCTATTATATATTGTAATTTGTTTTGCATTTTTAATTTTATTTTTCTAGAAGTTTTCATTTTTTTTTTTTTTTTTTGTAATTTGATTTTTTTTTAAATAATATAAAATGACATGAAAATTAATTGTTTAGATGTTATTTTAAAATATGATGTGGAAATTTGTTTTTATTATTATTTGAACGGGCGAGATGTAGTCACGTGTCATTTAGAGACGAAGATCCCCAATTTTATAGGACATGTGCTAGTCATGTGATTTTTTCCGGCGAGGAAAAATTCCGGCCAAAATTGTCCTGAAATTGCGCAATAACTTGAGTTATAGGACTAAATGTGCAAATGGCTCAACGGAGAGGGCTGAAATTGCAAGTGGGTAAAACTTAATGGACTAATATTGCATTTTTCCCTTCAGACATACATTTGACCCACACCTTTTTTAGTCAACGATGGTTGTTGTATAAATTTTACTCCCTCTATCCCATTTAGATTTGTACATTTTTTTTTTTTTTGGTACATCGCATATTAATATGCACACTCTTAAAATGACAATTTCTCTTACAATCTTCACTCTCAAAATCTCAACTCTTAATCTCCACCTTTAGAAAAGTCAACCAAAAAACAAAAAACAAAAAAAAAAATTATTTTTTTCTTAATATATGTGTCCAGTCCTACATTCAAATTTGAATGAAACGGAGGTAGTAGTTATTACTTGCTCCCTCAGTTTCAAAATATTTATCATTTTAGCAATTGTTAATCTAATGACTCATATGCCCTTATTTAAGTTTAATTATTATGTTTTCTCTTTTAAAAGCTGTATCTTTCTCTATCCATATTCAATTTTCAATACTCATTTATAATATGGGTAAAATTGAAAGATTAGTCCAAATTATGTCTTGAATTCCTAAAACGACAATTATTTTGGGACATTTTACTAAAGTGGCAATTATTTCGGTTTTTACGTAAAATATCGGTGCTTTCATTTTAGAGAAATTTCGGTTTCGGGGGAAACAACGGTGCAGTTTTTAAAAATGTGGAAAAATATGTTAAAATCTGAAAATTTAAGATGATATCTTACAAACTATTATAACTTAGATGCACATATTTAAAGAAAAATTGATACAAATGGAAATGTTTGCAACTAATTTATAAATATTAAATAATATAAACGATGTTTGACAATATGATATATATTAAAAATGTCGACAAACTGTTGCTTTCGTCAGAATGTCTTCTTTTCCGTTGCTCAATAATATATTTAGCTCAAATGGGGGTCAATTGTATATTATGTCAACTATTTAAAAAAAAAAAATCGAAAATATTCAAAATCGAAATTCCACGAAATTAAAACAAATGGTAATTGGTGACAGCCGAAATCAAAATTTTTGGATATTTCCGGAAATTTCTCTAGAATTTCAAAAAAAAAAAATCAGAAAAATTCTAACAAAAATCTATTACATCCGAACTTCATTTCGGTATCATTAAAAAAGATAGATTTTGAAGAAATTTGGAAATATTTCCATCCTCGGTTATTACCAAGGTGCTCATAACGAGGACTTGTTTAATCGGAACAAAATGTTACCGTTTTAAACCAAATCAGCAAAAACACCTTTTTCTTTTAAGATAACCTTTTTCACAAATTCAGTTATTTATATACATAAACTATAATGAAGGGCAAAAAAATCATTGATAAGCTGAAAAAAGGGGTGAGCATTGGTTAAAACTTGAGCAATACCACAGCTTATTTTATGATTTCCGCTGGTTAAAGGGAGTGTGTGTTTCATCTTGCACTGCAATTATATATGTCCTGGATGTTACAGGACATTAATATTTCATACGCAATTGTCCCATATATATAAGTATAACCAGCCAATGGAATCCTTGTTGTCGGAACAGAAACATGGTCACGTTCATTCATACTCAGAGTTGGTTGTGAGTTGGGATCCATTGAATTTTAAGGTTATTTGGTGTACGTGTGATGCAGATTCTTAGTAGGTTGCTAATTACACTCTCAACTGGATTATATATTCAACTACATGCATGGAACTCATCCATATACAGGAATAAACTAATGTTCATGGTCCACAATGCAAAAAGTTGCCCAACAACACATATTTTGGGACGTAGCGACAGAACTATGCTGTTGTTTGATTCTTGGAAATAATTATTGTTCTCTTTTTTAATTATTGATATGTCAATAACTTTAAAGAAGATAAAAGTAATCAAAAATCTCAAATAAAAAGGAGTGGCATTGTACAGAAGGTCACTTCGCAGTCGTAAAGTTTATATCAGTAACAAAGTGGCAAAAAAATGAAGGAGATCATGACACTCACCCATTTAAACCAAATATTTGAGGGAGCTGACCTTCAAATAAAAGTTAAGAAAGTAAAATTGTTACTAGTATCCAAACAATTCGGAGTTGCCTATTGCAAATTGTTATAACGGGAAACGAGAAAGATAAATAAACGAATACAGATTTACGTGGTTCACTAACAATGTGTTAGCTACGTTCAAGGATAGAAGAGAGAAATCGCATATTATGATCAGATGTTTTCAGAGTACAGTATGACCCTAGGTCAATAATAGAGCTATATATATAACCTCTAACTGACTTGGCTCAGAATAGGCCGAAAATAATCCTAAAAAGGGAAAAACTTGTAATCGCCTCAACGGACGTTGCCGTGTTCATCGTCGTGGTCGCGTTCAGTTGTCACAGTCGCGTTCAGAGCACAAACGCCATAGCCTTATCCAGGCTGCTTGTGTCGTGGTCGCGGTTAGGCTGTCGTGGTCGCTACTGCCTCGGCTGCATTCAGTCCAGAAACAGATTCAAGGCATTCCAACAAATCTCCACCTTGACTTGAATCCTCTCACAGATCAACAGATATGTCAGAGGCACCCTAGAAGCGCCCAAACGTACGAGCAACCCCTCGTACACAGATTTGTCCCCAAAAATTGGACAACTAACAGCTTGTAACATTTAACAAGTCCGAACAATGTTGGAACTTGTTACTAGGAACCGGTTTGGTGAACATATCAACAGGGTTATCAGCAGTCCCAACTTTCTTCACCTTAATCCTCCTCTCACTTCTCATAAAATGATACCTGACATCAATATGCTTCGTTCTCTCATGATGAACTTGATCATTGGTCAAACATACTGCACTAAGACTATCACAGAACACAGATGCAGAATCATGATGTAGACCGAGATCACTAATCAATCCTCTCTACCAAATTTCCTCTTTGGTTGCTTCCGTCAAAGTCATATACTCTGCTTCTGTAGTAGACAAAGTAATTGTGGGTTGCAAAGTAGCATTTCAACTAACAACATATCAACCAAGAGTGAAAGCATAACCGGTCATAAACGTCTTGTTGTCCACATCTCCCGCATAATTAGAGTCACAATATTCTGCAACAAAATAGTTTGTATCACCTCCAAAAATGAGACCAACATCAAACGAACCTCTAAGGTACCGAAAAATCATCTTCACTACTTGCCAATATTCCTTGCCAAGTTGAGTCATGAACCTACTAACCACACTGATAGCATGTTCAAGATCAGGTCTAGTGCAGACTATTGAATACATCAAACTCCTCACTGCACTAGCATAGGGAACTCGAGACATGTACTTCTTCTTCTCAATAAACTTAGGGGCAAAAGCAATAGACAAATGAATATTTGCAATACTTGGAGTATCAATGGATTTAGCTATATATATATATCAAACCTCGATAATATCTTTTAAATATATTCCTTTTTAGAAGGAAAAATTCTTCTGACTTCTATCCTTATGAATCTCAATGCCCAATATCTTCTGAGCAGCACCCAAATCTTTCATCTCAAACTCAGCACTGAGAAGACCCTTCAACTTATGAATATCTTATTTGCCCTTAGCAGCTATCAATTATCATCTACATATAGAACCAAATAGATGTAAGAACTATCTTCCAACTTGTTGTGATACACACAAGTATCATACGAACTCCTGTTGTAGCCAAGATGTGTCATGTGACTATCAAATATCTTGTACCACTGCCTTGGAGATTGTTTTAGCCCATATATAGACTTCTTCAACTTGCAAACATAATCATCTTTCCTTGGAACATGGGAACCATCTTGCTGAGTCATGTATATCTCCTTATCCAACTCTTCATGTAGAAAAGTTGTATTTACATCGAGTTATTCAAGCTCAAAATCCTGATGGGCAACCATTTGTAACAGTACCCTGATGGAAGTATGTCTGACCACAGGTGAGAATATCTCATCGTAGTCTACTCTCTCTCTCTCTCTGCGTGAACCCTCTAACAACGACTCTGACCTTATATCTGATACCCTCAGCTGGCGACATCCCTTCCCTCTTCTTGAAAATCCATTTACACGTAACAATCTTTCTCTCCGGAGGCCGTTTGACTAATTCCCAAGTCATATTCTTGTGAAGCGACGCTATCTCATCTCCCATAGCAGCAAGCCATTGTGTGGAGTTACTACATGTAACAGCTTCTTTGTAGGTGGATGGCTCATGAGAATCCATCTCTTCAGCAACCTGTAATGCATATCCCACCATATCCTCAACCCCATATCTCTTCTGAGCTTCAACTCCAATCTTCTAGCTCGATCAAGAGCTATACTGTACGGTCTAGCTTCAGATGGTTGAGTTTCTGGTGGTAAAATATCTTTCAACTCGGTGTCAGAATGTGAGTGTTCTTCTCCATCACCCTTCCTGTTTGTCAATGTTGATCTATGCATTGAATCTGTGTTTGTTTAAAGTGCTGGACTCATCTGGGTGACGCAGTCGTGGTCGGAGTGACTCAGTCACGATAAACTATGGCTGGAAAAGAGTTTGGTTATGTGAAGTGAACGTGGCCGCGTCAGGAGGCCGAACGCGACCGCGACAGACCTGAACGCGATCGCGATATGTTGTGCTTGATTAAGGCGTTCGGAGGCTGGGCTCCGAACGCGACCACGTCCGTTAGCGTGAAAATTAAGTTTTCGGCCTTTTTTTAGGCCAACTAATTAGAGAATATATCTATCAGTTCTAATTAGTTTTAGGGTTAATCTGAATCAGTTCTTCATTAATCTCTGATCATCTGTAACATCTGTGAACATCTTAATAAAGAATTTCCTCTCTTCTGCCCATGGACGTAATTAATACATTGTTAGTGAACCACGTAATTTGTTATGTCGGTTTTCACTTTATCGTTTTATGTGTTCTTTCTTGCATCTGGTTCAACAATCAACACTACTGTTATCAGACACAACAATAAGCTTCACAGTGGGGTTAAACATAGAATACTCATAAAAAATAACATTCCTGCTGAGTAACCTTATTTTTAGATGAAGACCAGATTCTATACCACCCTTAACACCATTCCCATAGCCAACCAAAACTCCCTTCTTCGCTCTTGATTCCAATTTATCCTCACTCACATGATAATAAAAGTACAACCAAAAGCTCTCAAATTAGAGTAATCAGCAGACTTATCAGACCACATCTCATAGGGCGTTTTGAGGTTGATACCTGTGTGAGGTCCACGATTTATCAGGTAACATGTTGTGCTCACCGCTTCAACCCAAAATCTTCGAGCTAATCCAGCATTGAGAGCATGCATCGAGCTCTCTCCTGAAGCGCCCGGTATGCGTTCTGTTACACCATTCTGTTGTGGTTTATGTCTTACTGTATTATGTCTTGCGATCTTCTCATTCTTGCCAAACTCATCAAAATCAGAAGAGCAGAATTCCAAACCATTATCAGTTTGCAACCTTTTAATCTTCCTCCCAGTTTGATTTTCCACCAAAGTCTTCTGCTGCTTACAACTCTTGAAAGCTTCACTCTTATGCTTCATCATAATCACCCAAGTCATTCTTGAGTAGTCATCAATCATAGACACGAAATAATTGTGGCCTCCTAGAGATTCAACATGTGAAAGACCCCAACAATCAGATGGATGTAATCAAGCGTGTCTTTCGTTCTATGAACTGCTTTGGGAAACTTGTTGCAATGTAGCTTCCCAAAAACACAGTGTTCACAAAATTCAAGGCTAATGACCACCAAGAAGATCTCTTTTCGACAAAATCTGCATCCCCCTTTTCACCCATGTGACCAAGTCTCATGTGTCATAACTTAGTTAGATCATCTTTGGGGACCTCGGATGATGCAACAACAACAGAAATAGATACAGTTGAACCCTGCAAGAAATATAGAGTCCCCGGTTTCACAACTTTCAGAACCATGTTAGAACCTTTGTCGACATATAGAACTCCACCTTCACTTCTAAAACTGAAACCCTTACTGTCCAATAGACTCAGTGATATCAGGTTCTTCGTCATGAGTGGAACATGCCTAACATCATTCAACGTGCAAAATTTACCATCATGTGTCCGGAAGTTAATTGAGCCTATTCCAACCGCCTTGCAAATCGAACTGCTGACCATAGAAATATTGCCTCCATCCACCTGTTCGTAAGTTGTAAACCATTCTTTGCGCGGACATATCTGGTAAGATGCCCCAGAATCAAGAACTCACACATCAGTGTGACGTGTTTATTCAACAGCAACTAGGCTAAATCATCCACGGAATTGGCGTTACCCTCTTCAGCAACAGTAGAAGTACCTGCTTTATTTTCCTATTTCTGCTTCTTTTTCGAATAGTCATTCTTCCAATGTCATGTCTCTCTATAGTAGTTACATGTATCATCTGGTGTAGGGCCTTTGGAGCTTGATTTCTTCTTGAATTTCTTTTTCCCCAAATTTTCAGATCTCTTACTCCCATTCCCAATGGCTACTATCCCAGCGGCCAGATTATCCGTACTCGTACAAGTTGCCATATGGTGCAGCTCTTTGATATGCAGAGATGATCTAACCTTTTCCAGAGTCACAGTGTCTTTCCCAATAATGAAAGACTGCACAAAATTCTCATACGACAAGGGTAGGGAAACCAACATAATTAAAGTAGCATCTTCATCATCTACTTTTACATTAATATTAAGCAATTCTAATAAAATTGTGTTTAATTGATCTAAGTGTTCACGAAGCGACTGACCTTCGTGCATATGCAAACTGAAAAGATATTGTTTCAACAGCAACTTATTTGTAAGCGACTTCTCATATACGGACTCTCCAGTTTCAGCCATAGACCTACCGCAAATTCCTCCTCTGCTACCTCGGTAATGATATCGTCTGCGAATCACAGTGCACTTTCTCCTCCACACTGTCCATCTCGGCCTCTCCCAAAACACCCGCCTTGCCCTTCTTATTATTCTACATCAGCGGTGATCACAACCTTTGTTGTTTCAACAAGGTTCGCATCTTAATCTATCATAGACTGAAATTGGTCCTCCCCGTGAATTTGTCGATTTTCACGTTTAATGCAGGCATCTCTCTCACTAGATTGCAAAAATCCTAACCGGGCTCTAGATATAATTTTTTTATAACGGGATGCGAGAAAGATAAATAAACAAACACAGATTTACGTGGTTCACTAACAATATGTTAGCTACGTCCACGGATAGAAAAGAGGAATCGTATATTATAATCAGATGTTTTCAGAGTACAGTATGACCCTAGGTCAATAATAGAGCTATATATATAGCCCCTAACTGACTGGGCCACAGAATAGGCCAAAAATAGTCCTAAAAAGGAAAAAACTCGTAACCGCCTTAACAAACGCGGCCGCATTCATCGTCACGGTCGCACCGTATTCAGTTTTCACAGTCGCGTTTGGAGCACAGACACCATAGCCTTATCCAGGTTGCTTATGTCGCGGTCGCGGTCGCTACTGCCTCGGCCGCGTTTAGTCCAGAAACAGATTCAAGGCACTCCAACACAAATATCGCCGACTTGCTCAGATGGATACCCGCCTAAGCACTAGACTCCTATTGACCGCCTATATTTTTTTCCTCATTCCCCCGTCTAACAATGGCTATTCCCCGTGCAGCCCCGACTAACAGAACGTCTAACGACGTTTACAACACTGACAATTACTCAAAGAAATCATAAAGAATTCAAATCTATAATACAATGAACTCCTCCAAACAAATTTTTATTATGAATTTCAAAGAACAGGTGTTTCATCCAACGGCCTATTGGAGAATAACCATAATTTGAGTACTCGAGAAAGAAATGATGATTGGAATGTAAGTATTTCACGAAATGTCATCCAACACAAGCTGGATTAACATCAAAGCTGCTCAAACAGATCGCAAAAGCTTGAAAAGCAGAGAGCGGGTAGCAGTAATCCATGACAAAACGTCTCTCCCGATCCTTCCAAACTGCAAAATTACCTTTTCCTGTTGTGCAGCGGCCAGAAGTTGAAAATTTTTAATGGACTTTTCCGTTACACGGCCTTTGAAATCAAGGCACCAGCACTGCATCTGTTCATGCCACTTTGGAGCTTTGTTTTCTACCACAACTGCATCTCCACAATTCTGAAAGCTAAAATATTTAGTTGGCTCATTTTCGTGAGAGATGGGAACTGAGAGCATTGAGCAGTGCATTTTTCTGGGACCCCTTCGGGTTGGAGGATTTACTTGATAAGAAACGGTACAAACTTGCTTGGAGCGAAATCTTCGACTTTGCAGACAGATATTGTGTTCAAGTGCGTTTGGAGATTGCCTATCGTATATGGTGAACTTGGTGCGCAACACATTAGACCTGATTAAAGCAATGATATTTTTGTTAAATTAGAATATAGTAATGGATTTCCTAGTGTGAGGGGGCTTGCCTGAGTTTTCCGATGTATGTGTTTCTAGCTCGAGAAAAATCATCAGCAGCCAAAGAAATCACAAAATCGTTGCTTGTTGCTCTGGTCATCCTCTTAGCTGACAACAAAAATTTATCACTCCCGCCCTCAGCTGCCATTAGATTAAAAAAAATGAAATTTTGAAATAAAGGTGATAATGATGGAATTATGTTAACTAAGGCTCTTTCAACAAATGATGTGCATATAGCAGATAGTTGAAGTGTTCAAACTGTTGCACAGAAGAATAGAAATTCAGGTGCTACTTCAAGAAAGAATACTTATAACTGGATTTCGTTCTCTAAAGCATGTCTAAGAATTACAATTTACCCTACAGTCATAGGAAAAGCAATTCATGTGAATTCAAATTGGCACTTTTCTATTGGTCCAGATCATTTAAGGCAGGATCCTTTATAGTGAATAGGCATGTCAAAATTGATCTGACCCGCTCTAATCCGAGGTCTTTGGGGCAAGGCAAAATTCGACTCAATGGAGAACGGGGCGGGGCAGGCCGCCCCCCATCTGCGGGTTGGGTCGGGGTCCGGTCAGGCCCTCCGCCCGCCCCGCCCCGCCCCCTATATAATTTTTTTTAAGTATTATTTAATATTATATATATATACACAAAAAATATAATATATATATGTATTTATAATATAAAATTTTATATATATGTCATCCTAATATATTAAATTATAGTAAATTTAAATAATTAAATTTCATTTTAATAATTAAATTTAAAAAAAATGTTAAAACAAAGCTAATGTAAACCTAAAAATTAAAACCCTATTGACTTAAAAAAAAAAATTTAAACCAAAAAAAAAAACATTTAAAAATAATAATAATAATAATAATAATAAATAACGCGGGGCAGGGCGGGGCAGATCACGAGGCACACATTTTTTACCCGTGGCGAGACAGGGCGGGTCAAAAAATCCAAAAATCGGACCTGCCCCGTTGACATGCCTAATGGTGAAGAAGATTCTAAGTCATTTGTAAAATGATGGAAAAGGATTGCATTCTCAAAGCTGCATGATCATTTGAAGTATAATAGTAGTATGCGTTCACCAAAAATATCTAATCTACCTCAGAAACCCTATTGCATAAACCAGAAGCAAAACTAAACATTTGAGTGAATTAGAAAGGCAAATTGCATGAGGAAACAAGTCTCCAAGAATGAAACAACTCACATGGGGTCGGACCAAAATACAGGCGGTAAACAGAAGCTGCTTTATCCCTCTTGATAAAGCACTGGATTGGAACATCTCGAGGCCCCGGCTAGTACCAACATAAAACAAAAATTCTAAGATGACATATCCTCCGAAAGGAATGTTTTATTAAAAAACAATGGATAAACAGTGCACCTGCTTTAATGAAATGGGGAATGTGAGCCTCCCACATTCCTCTGGAGTTTTAACAATTCTCATGGTGATATCTCTCCAAGATCTACAAACCGAGGCACAGAAGACGATGGCAATCGTATCTGGCCAAGCAGCAACACCCGCCACAACCCTTCTGATAATATCCAAAAGCAATTCTGGTAGTAAATTTTCCCACTGTCCTTGCTCCGCTGACTCTGAGAGAGCAACATCAGGGGTTGTATAAGACTTTCTGCTACCATGCCAATTTTGCTGCTCGATCACTTGCCTTGAGACGCTGTCATTCCCATCTTTCATTGCTTTCACCTCTCGTTTGATGCTGTTACATGATATCTTAAGCAATAAAACTGTTTATCCTCTTAAAGTATATATATAACAAGTAACTAGTCAAAAAACAAAATAGCCTACAGCCTTGACAGAATGTAAATTCGTATTGCATATAATTGTCACACCCCAGGCCCACCCAGTGTGGGGAACCAAAAGTGAGGCTCTATGTTTCGCATTCGTCTTCATTTTGCGAAAATGGTTAACCCAAATTGCTAAGTGAGTCAATTGTATCCAGTAATACACCTTTCAGACTTTCATCCCAACATATGGGATATCACATCATCAATGTAAACACTGTTTTCCACTTCATTTTACAATCTTAATTAAGGATCCAAGAGATCTGTTCGAAGCTTCACCCCCTTTATAACCACAAAAATTAGTGGAAACCCTACTGAAGAAGAGTAAGATTCGAATTCTAAACAAACAACAAAAGATATCATGTTTCTTTCTATAAATCAATCACTGAACAGGATTTTAAATGCTAAGCTATTGCTTCTCAATAAAATACATCCAGAGAAGAAATGTAATTACTCTATGATAGAAGTGTATACTCACTATAAGGTAGAAATGTTAAACCTCCAAATTTCCTAATCCCATAGATTCATAAGCATTCTAATCCAAAAAAGCCTAAACTCCCATCGTGAAAATTATTCCAAATGCACTAGCAAAACTCAAACGTTAAAAAATTACACTCTACCACAGCTGATAATAATACCAGTGAGAGAGAGAGAGAGAGAGAGAGAGAGAGAGAGAGGGAGGGAGGGAGGGGGGAGACCGAATTCACACACCTTGACAGAAAATGCAATCAAAGCAAGAGACAATTTTATCCTTGAAAATGCAGAGATTAGAGGAATTAGGCAAATTCATATCCGAATCAGACAAATGTGGACGCTTTATCATCTTTCCCAAATTCCACACAATTCTCCTAATGTAGCTGAAAAATCAGCACGTGGAATATACCAGATCAGGATTTACAAGTACATTTGTACCGTACGCACTACACGTATTCCACTAATATCGAAAAGCAAATCACCACTGTCACCGCCGCGGTCTTCGTCACCTTTGACAATCATGGAATGGAATATATCCAATTATCCATTACCGGGTTTTTCCTTCTCTTTTCAGTTTTAATTTCTTGTTAAAAGTTTCTACACTGATCAAATCAAATCGAATACTTAAAATAAATCTAACCAAATAGATGGGAACAGAAATAAATTTCGTTATTATAGATTAAAATTTAAATATTTTTCAGTTTTAAAAACAAAATTACGTTTCGTAATTGTATTTTTCAGATTTTTTAAAATATTTTTATGATCTTATATTTCTAAAATGGTTTTATTTTTTTAGTAATGTTTAAAGGATTTCTGTAATTTTATAATCTTCAGATTTTAAATATTTTTTTCAGATTCTTAAATATTTTTGTAATTTTTCCATTAATTTTAGATTTGTTAGGAATGATTTTTTGGTTTTTTAAATAATTCTCAAAATTTTAAATTATGTTTAATGAATTTTGATGTATATGATAAAAGTACTCCCAATTTCAACTTTTTGCTGAAAAAGTATGTGGGAGTTAGCCAATTGGAAAAAAAACAACTGCTTGGATTGGCAAATGAGACCTAATAAAAAAATTTACTAATACAGTGAAAATTGCTCTAGATAGCCATTTTTATAACTTTTACTAGTATAATTTTGCCATCTTTGTAAATATAGTATAATTTTAGCCTTTCTAGTTTAAGTTTAGGCTTTTTTTATCTTTTCTAGAACTAACATTGTAATTTTATCAATTTATCCTCCTAATAATTATCTTATTACATCTCTTATAATTATTAATATATATATTTTATTATTACTACTCTACCCTACCTCATATACCCCCTCACCCTAACCAATGGTCTCAACTCCCATCCCCAGCCTCCAACCACCAACCCCAGAACCCCACCCCCACGCCACCTCCCACCCACTCACCCCAAAGTCAAAGTTTTTATTTTTTAATATCTCAATCCCAGCTCCAGCTCCAGCTCCAGCCCCACCCCGCACCCCTCCCCCCCCCCCCCACCCCTAATACACCCACCCCAAGCCTAAAACAAAAAATAATAATAATAATATCTTAGTCCTAGCTCCAGCCCCAACCCCACCGTCCGCTCCCCCTCCCCCCCCCCCCAACCCCCTACCCACCCCAAATCCACCCACCCATCCATCCCCAAGCCCAAAATATAAATATATATATATTTATATTCATCCCCAGCCCCATCCCCCCGCCCCCAAGCCTCTCCACCCCCACCCCACCCACCCCCAAGTCAAAAAAAAAAATTAATGTCTCATCCCCCGCCCCGCCCCGCCCCTCATCCCCCCACCCTCAAGCCAAAAAGAAATATTTTTTTTACTACTTTCATCCCCACAAATTCGTGTCAAATAGCGATTCATGGCAAGTGTAGCGTAGCACAAAATCGCGCAACATAAGATTCGTGGCAAATGTGTATCATATCAAATGAAGATTTGTGGTAATTGTTTGTTGTGACAAATGCGTACTTTGTCAAATGTATGTGGCAAGTGCGTGTCATGGTAATATTGTCACGACAGTAAGAAGGACTAATACAAAGTCGTGATAATTGCGTATCTTGACAAATGTATTAGAATTTGTGAGTGGGCGTCGTGGCACATGTGGCAGATCCGTGACAATAGTGACACGGTTGTAAGAAATGACAAAATTATATAAATCCGTGGCAAGTTTTATACACCATGTGCCACGACACCATGCTCACTTGTCACGACACACACTTGTCACGAATTTGTATAATTTTATCCTCCATATTGTCGTGAAAAATGCATGTCGTGGCAAATAATCTTTTCAGAATGTCGTGGCAAGTGTGTCCTGTGACACTCTTACTATGGTTTGTGGCAATAATGTATGTCATGGCAAGTTTTATATCTGTGGCAAGTTTTATATCCATGGCAAGTGGGGTGGGGTGGGTGAGGTGGGGTATGAGGAGGGGGGAGGGTGGAGGCTGGGACTAGGGCTAGGGGGATGTGACACTACATTTTTTTCCCTTTTTTTTGGCTTGGGGGGCGGGGAGGGCGGGACTGGGGCTGTGAATGAAACATTAAAAAAAAAAAAAATTAGGATTGGGAGTGGGGTGGGTGGGGTGGTGGGGGGGGGGGGGTTGAGGTGGGACTGGGCCATTGGTTAGGGTGGGGTTATGTGGGGTAGGGTAGATTGGGGTTGTAGTTTTAGGGTAAGGATATTGGATAAGTGGGATGGATTTGATAAGGGATATGGTGTGTATAAGAAGTTTACTTTGTTGGTTATCCAAATGGATAATGATATGCTAAAATTATGGTATAGTTACAAGAAAGGCTAAAATTATACTATACTTACAAAGATGACAAAATTATAATAAAAGTTACACAAAAGGCTATTTCATATTATCTCTCATCTTACTATATAATAAAAGAAAATTCTTTATAAAAGGAAATTAACATATTTTTCTGCTCATTTTACATTCCCAAAATAGTAAATTTATATTATAACTAACATACTAAGATATATGTATAGTAAAGAGTTGTATATTTATGGTAAAATTTTCCCAAAATTAGTTTTAAATTTAAATTAGTTGAGAATTAATTATATAAAAAATTATAGGGACATCTTTTGATTGATTATTTTATAAGAAAAATAAATAGTTGTTGTTCTTTTTCCATTTCTAATGTAAATTGTAGCAAAATAATATTTTTAATGACCTTTAATTTGACATCTACATTGCATATTTTAAAAAAAGTTATATTAAATGTAATTGTTTGTCAATTATTTAGGTTAGATTTGTTTGTGTAACATGAGTTGAATTATTTGATTGGCTCTTAGATACAAATTTAAATTAAATAAATATAAGGAATATTTTTTATAAATACTTATTATAGCTAATCTTCTTAAAATATTAGTTAATTTTTTACATTTTTGTTAAACTTTGTATTGTTTTATGGATAAATCTATATATTTATCTTTTCTACTATATTACAATTGTTCAAAAGTAAAAAACTAACTATTTTTCAAATTCTAGATTCACAAATAATTTTTAATTTTCTTATAAAGAAAAATTACTGGGGGAACATGTGGACCCACTTTAGGAATGGAAAGAATTTATAGATCTATATTTTTTTGCAAAAGGAAAACCTCTTTTTCAGTATTTAAAATGATATCAATGTTGAATATTTTGATATGATATATTAAATATAAAATAAACAATTGTTTGTTGGTTGATTATCGTGCTTAGATTTGAATATTAATTGTGAGGTGAACTACTTTTATTGAAAATGAAATGCAAATAAAAATAAATTAAATATTTTTTATTAATAAAATTAAAAGTTATTAGATAATTTAATATTCTTTTATTTAAGAAAAAATAAGTTATTCAATTATTTTATTCAAATAGTTGTCTTCAATTTTTCTTATAAATAAATATATTTCAAATCGTGCATCGCACGACGGGAAATTCTAGTAACAAGTAACAATGCTATGAAGTATAAACCCACTCAAAAAAACACAATGCTATAAACCTCCAATGCCCGACGATTTTTTTCTGTTTCTCATATTTCGTCATTCTTTATTTTGTTTGCTAGTTTAGTTTTCTCCTCTCAGTTACGATTTTCTCTCGTGTGAATTTTTTCCCTCAGAGGTGCTACTTTTTTCGGTCCTTTTAGTCTTTACACTCCCTAGTGTCCCTGTAGTTAGTGTGTCTTTATTTTTATTTTTTTGTTCTGGAGATGTCTGTTGTTTAATTGTTTTGTATTGTAGTGGTGACTTTTTGATTCCTTGTTGTGAATGCACTCACGTAGTGGTGCTTTCTGATTCCTTACTTGTTGTTAATACAGTCACGGAGCAAGATATTCTTCGGTTAGAAAATACTTTACAGCTTTTTTTTTTATACTTATCTGCCTGTTTAGCTGGAGTATGATTTTACTATTTAGATCGCCTATACTTATGTAAGTGTTGGGATTCTTGTGTTGTGATAGAAAAAATCAGCTTCAATTTATTACAAAGCTCAGAGCATCCACAATGGGGGTACAAATTAAAAATTTGTACCCCCAAATCAGCAAGAAACCCATTGTGGATGGATGGTACAATTTAAAACGAATGGGATGGAGTACAACAGTTTGTACCTAGAATGGTGTGGAAGGCGAGAGTGGGGGAGGACGGGAGGTGGGCCTCAAACGCGGAAAAAAGGGCAGGCCTAAGGCGCGTGGCCCACACGCGCGCGTGGGCGCGCGGCAGTGGTGGGCCAGCGCCTCTATAGGTTGTCGGCCACTGCTTCATCACCATTTTCTTTTTTCTTTTTTCTTTTTTTCTTATTCATTTTGTTTGATTTATTTAGTTTTGTTTGTGTAAATTGAAATATCTTGAAAATAGGATTGAGTATACTGTTGCTAACAGCACTTTTAATTATACTGTTGCCAATGACACTATTGAGGACCGTTGGTAATAAATCTAAAAAAAAATCACCTATAAATACATGAAAATATTTTCAATTTTTTCAACAACTTCTACAATTTTCTCCTAGCAATTCTTCATATTTATAATTTTTTCTCCGACAATAGAAGGAAGATCTTGGACGAAAAATTGGTTTAATCATTCTTCTGATTCGGATCAAGATTCAAATCCCCGTCCTCGAAATTCTACCACTGGTTCCCAAAATTTCACCATGCGCCCCAACATGATACCATCTCAAAAATTTTCAATCAAACCATATCCTCAGATGAATCCAGTGGCTACCCAGGGTGCTCCATATGTTATATATTACAATGAAGGCTTTCAATATCCTTTCATGTCGCCTCCTCCTTATGAATTTTATCCTCAGAGTCCAGCAACAATCCCTCCAAACTCGTTCAGAAGAGCTAGCATAGACAGATCGAGCACTGACAGTGAGCGTAATACTCCGTCTTTGGGAACAACTTCTCCATTCCCACCACATTAATCTCCTCCAGGGATCAAGAATATTAAACTCGATGAAGATGCATATTCCGAAGGATTCGACAATGTCTCACAAAGAAGAAAGACGACATATTATCCAAGATGGAAGGGACCGAAAAATGAGTTGCTTTGCCCGATGTTGGGTGAATATTAGCGAAGATTCAGCAATCAGTAACGCTCAAAAGTTAGAGCAGATGTGAAAAAGAATCGCAGCTGAATACAACAAGAATCGACCCGCAGGCTTCCCAAAGCGAGATTGAGCCCCGATGAAGACACTTTTAGATTGCTCAGAGATTCGTGTATGCTTTTAATGCAAATTACATTACTCTAAAGAAGAACTGGGGAAGTGGACGCAGTGATGCCAATATCCTGATGGAGGCGTTGAAGCAGTGGGAAAATACTAACAATGGCCAGGACTTCAACAAGCATCTTAGCATGTGGAATGTTCTTAGTGTTTGTCCAAAATGGATTAACCAGCAAGACCGTGATCATCGCGAAAAAAAGAAGACAAGAATTTCTGAGTTAATGGCATACACATCATCTTCCAACAACAAAGACGACGTGCAGAACGCAGTCGTCCAATTGGGAAAAAAACAGCAAAGAGGAAAGGCAAGGTAAAAGCTGACGCTTACGAAGAGATTAAGGCGACTATCAACAGCAATATGGAAGAGTGTAGGACTATGTCGCAGCAAAAAAATAGTCGTGCTAAAAGCCCTGAACAAATCAAAAGATTACGACATATTCATGAGAGACACAACAAGGATGACTTCGGAGCAACTTCGTGTGCACTATCAAGTGTGCGAGGAAATTAAGAAGAAATGGGGTTGGGGAACGTAGTCATTTCTTGTAATTTAAACTTCTAATATGTTGCATTCTTGTTTGTTATGTATTTCTTATATTTCTGTACTGTTCTTTGTTCTGTAGTTTATTCCGTGTAAGTTTTATGTAAGAAGTTATCTATTTTAATTTTAAGAAAAGTTATCAAACTAGCAGTTACAAACTAGCGTGTAAACTAATCGTTTTAAACTAGCCGTTTCAAACTAGTCGTTGCAAACTAGCCGTTACGAACTAGTCGTTGTAAACTAGCCTTTATGAACTAGTCGTTGTAAACTAGCCGTTGCAATCTTAGTCTATAAATGGAATGGCAGACTTCATTTGCAGCAGAACACTAACTCCAACAACTTCGCTAAATAACGTCTTCTAACCCCATTTCTACCTGAAAAATGTCTTCCAAACCCCACAACACAAGTAATACTGAAAATGATGCAAAAATCGACGAACATTTTGTTGATGATGCTGATGATAACATGTTCTTGCAAATTCTAGATCAACAAAGGATGTTGCTCGATGCTGTAGAAGGCTCATCCGGCCCACCAAAAGAAAAAGATACATGCAACGAGATCGTGAAGGAGCACACTTTCGCCTCGTGAAGGATTACTATTGTGATAACCCAACATATAACAGCGACATATTTCACGGGTGTTTTCGGATGAGGCGAGACTTGTTCACTCGAATAGTCTATGCATTGGAAGGACATGATCCTTACTTTCAACTTAGAGATGATGCATTAGGAAGAAAAGGTTTCTCCCCACTCCAAAAATGCACATCCGCAATTCGTCAAATGGCATATGGTGGTACAGCCGACCTTTTTAATGAGTATCTAAGGGTTGCAGAAACTACAGGTATTAAATGCTTGTTTAACTTCTGTCGCTGCGTAATCGACATATTTGGTGAAAGATACTTAAGAAAAGCTACTGTTGCAGACTGTCAACGTTTGATCCATATGCATGAGAAGAGACATGGGTTCCCCGGAATGTTGGACAGTCTTGATTGCATACATTGGAAATGGAAGAATTGCCCAGTTGCCTGGAAAGGTCAATTCACTAGAGGTGATCATGGAGTTCCAACGATCATGTTTGAAGCAATTGCATCTGCAGACTTGTGGATATGACATGTCCTTTTTGGAGTTGCAGATTCGAATAATGACATCAATGTGCTCAACCAATCACCTCTGTTCAACGACGTTTGCGAGGACAAGCCTCAGAGGTAAATTTCATAGCAAATGGTACGCCCTATAATAGAGGGTACTATCTAACTTATGGAATATATCCTGAATGAGCATCTTTCGTCAAGAGCTTTCAATGTCCAACTGATCTGAAAAGAAGTCATTTCAAGCAAATGCAAGAAGCCGCAAGGAAGGATATCGAGCGAGCGTTTGGGGTATTGCAAGCTCATTGGACAATAATTAAAGGTCCGGCATGTTTTTTGTACAAAACTAATTTGAAAAATATAATGTATACTTACATGATTTTACATAACATGATAGTTGAAGACGAGAGGGAATCAGCGGTCAATTGGATGGACGAACCTAACATCGACAACAACACATCTACTCAATTCTTCAAGGTTCTATCGGAGGTTTCAATGGAGACATACGAAGAAGTACCGATTTACGGGATAAGGAAGAAACATCATAAACTTCGAGCCGACTTGATTTAGCACATCTGGGCACGATGCAACACTAACTAGCTTTATTCTAGGATTGCATTAGTACGTTTATTATTTGTAATTCCGATTTCGAGTTGTATTGATCGTTCTTTTTAATTTTTTTTAATTTCATTATTTTTAATAATAGTATATGAGAAAAAAAAAGAATCAATTTTTTTTATTGTTGTTACAATATTTAGAAAAATTAATTAATTACATTTTGAAAAAAAAAATCCAAAAATTTAATTTAATTAAAAAAAGTATTATGAATATTAATTAAATTAATTGTATGTGTGAAAATTGTAAATACGATTTTAATAAATTGTAGATGTGAAAATAATATGGTAGTTTGCATGTGGGACCCGCAAATAGTGTCATTTGTACCTAGAAGGTTAGGAAAAAATAAGTACATTTTGAATGTGTATTAACTTTTGAGGTGACAGTAATGTGGCAGATACAAATTAATGATGCATTGTGGACGCCCTCACGTGTTTTTTTAATTCTTGCTAAGAGCACCCACAATTAGAGCTGTCAAAATGAGCCCGGCCCGATGGGCCAGCCCGATCAACCCGAAAAAAAATTGGACTGGCCCGAATTTTTCTGGCCCGAAAAAAAGTTGGGCCTACTTGGCCCGACCCGAGCAGCCCGACTGGCCCGATGGGCTCAGCCCGACTTGGCCCGACTCTTTTTTTTCTTTTCTTTTTTTATTATTTTTTTTATTTTTTCTCCAATTAATTTTTAGAGGAAAAACCCCCTCCATATTTTTTGAGTGGGCCTTTTTAATAACAAGTTCATTTTTTATTTCAAGAGTCCAAATGCCCAATAATGTCATTAAAATTTTAATAAAAAATAAAATTAATTGTCCGTAAAATTAAGAGGAAAACTTCCTTCATAAGTTCTATTATAGATTAGTGTGAATTTCAAAACAATTAGTCTTTCTATAACTAATTAATTCTCATATATTTCCTAATTCACGACAGAGGGATACTTTATTTTCACTTTCAAGCAATTAAAAAAGCAAAAGAAAGTGATTGCTTGTCTATAGAAATATTTTAATTATAGTTCATAATGCTCGTCTTATTTCTTTATTATATAAGCGTATTTGAATTTTTAATAATTTTAATTTGTGTGTGGGAATTTGGTATTGAACAAATTTTCTTAGAAAAATGTATAAAATACAGCGGGCCGAAACTGGCCCGACAACCCGACGGCCCGAGGGTGGGTTGAGCTCGGCCCGAAAAAATCTGGCCCGAAAAAATCTGGCCCGGCCCGGCCCGGCCTGATTTTATCTGCTGGCCCGACTGGGCTGGGCTGGGCTGGCCGGGCCCGACCATTTTGACAGCTCTACCCACAATGCACAAGTAAATACTACCTAACACATCACTGTCACGTTACTGTCACATCAAAAGTTCAAACCCCACTCAAATGCTACTTATTTCCCCCCAATGCAACCCAGGTCCAATTAACACTATTTATCACTATTTGAGGGTCCCACCTTAAAACCACCCTATTTATTTTCCCATCTTCAATTTAATTAAATCTTATTTACAATTTTAACATATATAATTAATTAATTAATATTTATAATTTGTAGATAAAAAATATATTATCGAATTTTTTTAAAAAAAAATTTCGGAAAAAAAATTAAGTCGATTTTTAATATAATATTATTAAATATATTAAAATTCAAAGAGGGGAAAAATAATACAACACGAAATATTAATTAAAAAAAAAACATGTTTTCCCACTCTTGAAATATATTTAGGTAGAGTTATGATGTGTCCATATGTGCTCAATCAAGTCAGCCCAGAGTTGATGGTGTTTTTCTTTATCTCGAAGATCGGCGCCTCTTTGTATGTACGCATTGAAACTCTCGATTGAACCTTGAAAAAATTGAGTGTCTGCGTTATTGTCGATGTTTGGTTCGTCCGTCCAATTGATTGTCGATTCCCCTTCGTCTTCAACTATCATGTTATGTAAAATAATACAAGTATACATGATAATCTTTCAACTTACTCGTGTACCAAAAACGTGTCGGGTTCTTAATTATTCCCCAGCGAGCTTGCAAAACCCCAAATGCTCGCTCGACGTCCTTCTTGCAGCCTCTTGCATTTGCTTAAAATGACTTCTTTTCGGATCAGTAGGACATTGAAAGCTCTTGGCGAAGGTTGCCCATTCCGGATATATTCCATCAGTAAGATAGTACCCTCTACTATAGTGTGTACCATTTACTATGAAATTTACTTCCGGGACTTTTCCTTGCAGAACGTCATTGAACAGAGGTGATTGGTTGAGCACATTTATGTCATTATTTGAACCTGCAACTCCAAAGAAGGCATGCCATATCCACAAGTCCGCCGATGCGACGGCTTCAAGCATGATCGTCGGAACTCTATGATCATCTATGGTGTATTGACATTTACAAGCGACTGGGCAATTCTTCCATTCCCAGTGCATACAGTCGAGACTACCTAATATTCTGGGAAAATCATGTCTCCTCTCATGCATATTGATCAAATGTTGACAATCCACTGGAGTTGCTTTTCTCAAGTACCTCTCTCCAAATATGTCGATTAAGCGACAGAAGTTAGACAAACATTTGATGTCTGTTGTCTCTGCAACTCGTAGGTACTCATCAAAGAGGTCGGCTGGACCACCATATGCCAATTGACAAATTGTGAATGTGCATTTTTTAAGAGGGGTGAAACCTTTTTCTTTCTAATGCGTCTTCCCTCTGCTGAAAGTATGGATCATATGCTTCCAAGGCATCGACTATTTGAATGAACATGTCTCGCCGCATCTGAAAACGCCGGCGGGATACATTGTAGTTATATGTTGGGATTTCACAAAAGTAATCATTGAATAGGCGGATGTGAGCTCCTTCCCGATCTCATTGGACGTATCTTCTTCTTTGTGGAGGACCAGATGATCCTTCAACCGCATCGAGCAACAGTTTCTGTTCATTAAGAATTTGCAAGAACGTTCTATCATCGGCATCATCAATAAGATGGTCGTACATTGTTGCATCGTCTTCATCATTGTTATTGTTGAAGGGGTTTGAAGACATTTTTCTTTCAATGTGAAAGGGTAGGAAATGAAGATGAGGGAAGCAATTGTTGTTGGGGGTGTGCTGCAAATTCAATACAAGTTCCTATTTATAGATGTAGTTTCCAACGGTTATTTTCCAACGGCTATTGTTTAAAAATAATTCAGAATATATTTGAGCATTAACAAGACATCACCTAACTAATAGAAGAACAGCAAGTACAACAAATGCAATACAGGACATGAAATACAAGGAATGAAATACAAGCAACAATGACACATCGTACAACAATTAAACTATGAAAATAACTACACCCCCAAGCCCCATCTCTTCTTTATTTCATCGCACATTTGAAGGTGCACGTGGAGTTGTTCCAGGGTCATCCTCGTAGTGTCTCTCATGATTATGTCGTAGGCTCTTTGTTTGTTGAAAACTTTTAGTTCGGCAACTTTCTACTGTGAAATGGCCCTATACTCTTTCATGTTGCTCTCGATCGATGACTTTATCTCTTCGTAAGAATCAGTTTTTCCCTTGCCCTTCCTCTTTGCTACTTTCTATCAGATCAGACGAATACGGTCTGAATCGTCATCTTCGTTGGTGGAATATTGTACGCGCCCGACGGAGAAGTCTTTGTCTTCTTTTTACCGCGATGATCACGATTTTGCTGGTTAATCCACTTCGGACAAACACTGAGAACCTTCCACATTCTAAGAAGCATGTTGAAGTCAATATTCTGGTTACGCATCCACCAGTATATCTGCATCATTGCGTCCGCTTGCCCAATTTTCCTTCAGAGTAATGTAATTTGCATTAAATAGAGACACGTGCTTCGCTGCAGTATAGTAGTGTGTCTTCATCGTGCCCCATGGTCGTTCAATGAAACCTGAGGGATGATTGTTGTTGTAATCGGCTGCGATTCTTTTCCACATCTGATCCAACTTTTGAGCATTATCGATCACTGAATCTTCACTTATATTAACCCAACATCGAGCTAGCCGCTTATTTTCATCTCCAGTCCATCTTGGATTATATGTCCCCTTTCTCCCGTGTGGGACGTCACCTACGTCGTCGGAACATGTATCCTCGTCGAGGTTAATATGCTCGAGCCTCACAAGAGACGAGCGTGGTGGGTATGGGGAAGCTGTCCCCAAGGACGGAGTGTTGCATTCCCTGTCGGTACTCGATCCGTCTATACTCGCTTTTCTGGACGAGTACTGGGAGGACGTTGCTGCACTCTGAGGAGAAAATCCATAAGGAGGAGGCGACATAAAAGGATACTGAAAGCCTTCATTTAGATACATGACATAAGGAGCACCCTGGGTAGCCATGAGATTCATATGAGGATATGGATAAACAGGGAAATTTGGGGGTGGTATCACGCTGGGACGAATAGGAAAATTTTGGGGGCTATTGGTGGAAGTTGGCGGACGAGGATTGGAATTTTCTTCCGCATCCAAACAATTATTGAGCCTTATTTCTCGCTCAAGATCTTTCTGCCATTATAGGAGTAATTTGCAAAAAACAAATTTGAAGAGTGGGAAAAAATTAGAGATGTTGGTGAAAAAATTAATATGTTTTGCAAGTATTTATAGGGAAGATTTTCTGCTTAAAATTTTTACCAACGACCGAAAACAGTGGATTTGACCGTTGACAATAGTAGTGCATGTGCCCATTTTAATACAAGCACTCTTCAAATTTAATTTAATAAAAAAATGAAAAAAAAATTAAAATTGACCAGTGGTAGTGACAGACAAGCAATTATGAGCTGGGCCCCACCGCGCCACGCACCTCATGCGCACGTGGCTCAGTTTTGCACGAGTCCCCCCCCCCCTCCTTTTTCAGATCCATTTTAATGGACTCAACCAATTAATTGAATTACTATCCCCTCCCTCAATGTATTGCTACCTCTCGTTTAACCTAAATTAATTGAAATACAACCCCCATTATGAGTGTTCAGGGTTCTAAATCAAAATCCATTCCCCGATCCCAAAACATATTCCACCTCCGAATTCCAGAGTCCAAACCCTCGACGAATTAAAATTGAATTATCAGTTATCAATATCAATTATTATTATTATTAAAAGTAAAAACAGTCATCAACGGTTGAATTAGGGTTTACCACCCCCAACAGGCGAACGAGTTGTAGAGGTGAAAATGGCGGACTCGTCAGAGGGGGAGGACGAAGGCAAGCTGACCGGCGGAAATCAGCAGCTGGTGGTGGATGGCGACCTCCGGGAGATGGCGAAGAAGGCCGCCTGGAGTGTCAGCTCCTGCAAGCCAGGAAACGGCGTCGCATCCCTCCGTGACGACAATCTCGATAGCTATTGGCAGTCAGTACGCTGCCTCTTCTATTGCTTCTAATGCGGAGTAAATTTATAGGATTTTACTTAAAGCTGTGGTTTTTATGATTTCATTATTACTGTTTTCGGGTAGTTTATTGTACAAGTAGGTGTGGCGAAATGCTAATGTGTTATATCTTTCTGATATCTCTTTTTTCCCTTTCTTTTTTGGGTGGATTTTAGGTCTGATGGTGCTCAGCCTCATTTAGTGAACATACAGTTCCAGAAAAAAGTTAAACTTCAACTAGTTGTTTTGTATGTTGATTTCAAGCTTGATGAGAGCTATACACCTAGTAAGATCTCGGTTCGAGCCGGTGATGGTTTCCACAACTTGAAGGTAAATTTTGTGTTCTACACAAGATATAGCGTGTGTTTCTGTGTGGCTGGGTGCTTGTTGGGGGTAGGGGGCTGCAGTTTTAGCACCTCCTATGAAATTGTGGTTTGCATATCAAAGTTTAGTTAGTTATCATTCGGTTTAATGTGATATCTGTCCATCTACTGTGATCTCAATATTCTTATGGGAGATTGCATAAGTAATCTTCTGAATTGATTTGCCTTACAATGATCGTCCAGGAGATAAAAGTAGTGGAGCTTGTTAAGCCTACTGGCTGGGTGTATATATCACTGTCCGGGACTGATCCAAGGTGAGTGGCAACTCTTTCCTCGATATAAGATTTTTTTCATTTGAAGGTGTTGACGGTAATATAGTTACACATCATAACAGGTGTTATTGCAATAGGTTGATTATCGTTGGTCAATTACACTAAGAAGTACTTACTGGGTCTGGATGCTCTATTCCAAAATTTCAGATCTATTCTTTTCATGCACAACAGAAAAACAGTCATCCCATGGAATTGCATTTACATTTTAGTTACCCTACTTGTTGAACCAATTTTCTTTGTTAACTATTGCAGTGCATCTGTTCAACAATTAAATTAATCCTTAAGGTTACATTTGGATGGAAAGGTTCAGGGTTGGATTTCAAATCTACCGTAACAAATCTCTCTTTGTTTGGATTAACATGGATTCGAAATCCATCATTTTCAATTTGAACTACACTTGAAGGGATTTGGGTAGGATTTAAAATTCACTCCAACTTGAGTCGGTTTGAAATCCTTCCATAACTGCCTTCATTTCAAATTCAACCTAAAGGTTTTCTTTTCCCCCTTTTCCCTTGAGTTTGTATACAACAATATGCACAGAAGATGAGAGTTAAAAGTTTGAACTTGTCAATTATCCTTAAGGATTTTTTTCTGCTTCTTGCTATTTGTCTATCTAAATGATTATTAGATCTTTAGATTCTTTAATTCAACCATCTTTCGATCATATCTTATGCACATAAATCATTTAAGCTGGTGTTTGCATTGGTTGTTCTTTTGAAGAAGTGATTGAAATAAGAGATCATAAAAAGCAACTATTGCTAACTTCTAGCTTATGTTCCCAATCAGCTTAAATATAAGTAGAAGCTATCACTTGCAGACACGCTTACCCCCTGAAACCAAACGTTTAAAAGCACTTATTCTAAGCATTTTATTGACAAGAAATGAGATTTAGTCGCATTTCATTGATCCTGTATCTCTTTACTAGCTTAACAATTTGAACTTCTATGTGCATATTACTGGAGGACTAAAGAAAATCCTTGGTGATGTCCCAGGGAAACTTTTGTGAATACTTTCATGTTGCAAATCGCAGTTTTGGCTAATCATCTAAATGGAAGGGATACTCATGTTCGCCAAATCAAAGTTTATGGACCTCGACTGTGAGTCAAAATTTACCATTCTCACCACCTTTGAATATGATTTCCTGAGGTACGGACAGTGACATTATTGTCTGATTTGTTGCAGAAATCCCATCCCGCGCCAACCATTTCAGTTCACTTCAACTGAGTTCATTACTTACGCTACACTGAGATGACACTTGAGTTGGCTGAATTGAGGGATTAAAATATGTGGAGTGGCATTTGTAGTATATTGACAATATTCGACATAATTTAATGTGCCTTTGAGAGACAAGCTATATATAAAGCTTGCCCGCTCCGTTATGTTTCATGATATGCATTTTTCATAATCTCGACCACTTTCATAACATCTGTTCTAAAGAAAGTCTTATTTCTATAATTATTTTTTTGTTATAGAAATCTGACGTTTTTGTGAGAATTTGTTGATATTAGCTCTAGATGCAGTACCAGGTGTAGTGTAGCATCTAATAACGTGTATATTTTTGGTTGAAGTATAAATGAGACCTTTTGAATGAAGAGTGGAGGAATACTTCTGACGATCGACATATGACACTGACGCCGTCTGCTTCCTCTTTGACGGAGGGACAGGATTTCATTTTTAAAAAGAATAAGGGCTTTTTTTTGTCTCAGACAGAAAAAAAAAGAAGAGGTGCTCATTTCATTGCTTTCTTTTTCCAATTATAAACCTTAATGATTTGAGTAATTGAAACGTCAGTCGAGGTCAATATTGTAGTATCCAACCGCGCTAAGTATGCATAATCTGCAATTTGCAGTCGACCACTTAGGCGATTTGCAAAGCCCAATTTATTTCTTACATCATCTACATATGGAAGAACTAAACAGGAAAAAATTGTTTAAAAATATGACACTCGATAAACTCAAATTTTCAGACTTAAATGAGCGAGTTGGTGAAGAAAATAGAAATTCAATAATTTTACTTGCAAAAGAAAAACTCGGTCAAATTTACCAGAGTGGACTGCTCTACTACATATAAAAACATTATCACATACTATGTTTACAGTTCACAGTAGAAGTGCCTTTAGCGGTAATATGGTCACTGTAAACTGTGCGGTTTGTACATGCTGACATTCCACAAAAGAGAAAATAGTCATCACATAAATAGGTAAGTACACGTCCAACATCAAAATTCATTCATGTAATTCAATGTGTTGCAGAACAAATGTTTCCATGTAAGCTGGCTAAAGGATAAGCTACTACTTGCAGAGATGAGATATTAAACTACAATTCTGCGATGCATGTGAGCTCCTATTAGAAACATACCATAAGCCCTCAGGAGGCAATTTACGATCGTGATATATGTAATCCAATCCTCATTCACAGGCCGGTTTAGTGTCAAAGCTGCTCAAACAGATGGCAAAAGCTTGAAATGCAGAGAGAGGGTACCTATAATCCATGGTAAATATGTCTTTTCCAATCTTGCCAAACTGCAGAATCACCTTCTCCTGTTCTGCAGCGGGTATATTTAGAGATGGATCAACCGAAGCCACAAGCTGGAAATTCTTAACAGAGGCTACTGTCACACGGCCTTTGAAGTTGAGGCACCAGCACTGCAACTGTTCATGCCACCTTGGTGCTTTGTTCTTCAGAACAAGTGGGTCCCCACATTGTGGATCATTGCCCTGCTCCTTTTCCTTTGTAGCAGGGGACTTGTCATCATCGGTATTACTACTACTCTGGGGAAATGATGTTGGGGTTGGGGCAGAGCCACCCTCCTGAATGGAGGAGATGGGAATTGAAAGCATTGAGCATTGCATTCGTCTAGGGCCTCTAGCTCGAAGAACGTTGAGTTCATAGGAAATTGTGGCCACACAGTAGTTATATGCAGGTAATCTCGGAGAAACTTGCTTAGCATGAAATCTTCGACTATGCAGACTAGTGCTATGTTGAAGTGCAGAAGTGTTGTTTGGAGATTGGCTATCATATATTGTGAACTTGGTGCCAAGGAAATTAGATCTGATCAAAGTGATGAAATTTTGTTAAACACAGAAGATGGTGATAGTTGTAGAAGAAAAGAAATGCATGAGATGAGATGCTTTACCTAAGTTTTCCGACATATGTGTTGCTGGCTCGAGAAAAATCATCGGCAACCAAAGAAATCACGAAATCTGTGCCAGTTGCCCTTCTCATTTTTTTGGCTGCCAGCAATAATTTATCACTTTCATCCTCAGCTGCCAATAGAATCAAGAATTAGGTGGTAGGCTTTCCAGCGGCTAATGGTTCGAATTGCAAAAGTAGCATTGCCCTTCTACCCTTCTTTTTGGTAGCATCAGATTATTATGTGAATTAATAGTGGAACGGGGAAAAGATACATTAATTAGGTTTCTTATTACGAATGACAAGCATAACTGCACCACATCAAAGGTGGATGTGAGGATCACGCCTTATTATATGGTTCTATAATCTTTAACTCACACTCATGTCATCAGGATCATCCTCTTATGAAAAACATAAAAACAAGACCATGGTTTATAAAATAATAGTCAACAATTATGGGATAATCGTCAACAAGTCCGTGGTTTGAAATCCTATACAAATAGTTAATGTAATTAGAGCTAAAAAAGAACAAGAAGCTCATGCAAGCTACTTAAAGCAAGATACAGTTATAAATACGGAATTTGTTCTCTTGCACATGTTCAAAAGATAGTGTGTCCACGTACATTATTCTATGCACCTAACAGACTTGGGGTATGTGGATTCCGTTTGGTAACCCCATTGGTTATTTCAGGGCAAGCGGACAATTTGTGTGGATGAGCTTAAAGAGATCTGGAGTCCTTGCACAGTGGAACAGACACGACATAGATTTTCCGAAGACCGAGCCTTAATAGAATGAACCAATTCATTTCTAGACCTAAAATTGAGAAGACATATGAAAACCAATCCCATAAACTAAAATTTAGAAACATCCACATTGAGTGTATATGATGCATGTGACAATGCATCAAAGTTAATATTGTATACTACACGACTTATAGTCAACCTCAATAACCTGCCACATAAATCTTAAAAGGGAAACTTGGTAAGTTGAGGAATTACAAACGACAGATTGTATGGGAAAATAAGTCTCTGAGCGAATAGAACAACTCACAAGGAGTCAGGCCAAAATACAGGCGGTAAGTGGAAGTGGCTCTATCCCTCTTGATGAAGCATTGGATTGGACCATCTCGAGGCCCCGGCTAATGACAGCAATTGAAACACACACAAAAAGAGTGGTTAAGTGAGATCGTAATTTTCCTTCATAAATAGATTTTTATCATGACAGAATGGATAAACAAAACTACCTGCTTTAAGGATATGGGGAATGTGAGTCTACCACATTCCTCTGGAGTTTTAACAATTTCCTTGGTGACGTCCCTCCAAGATCTACAAACTGATGCACAGAAAACAACAACTGTTCTAGCAGGCCAAGCAGTCTCACTCTCCTCAACCCTCCTTATGATATCCAAAAGCAACTCTGGTGGTAAATTTGCCCATTGCCCTTGCTCAATCGGCTCCGAAAGAGCTACATCAGGGGCTACATAAGACCTTGTTCGCCCGCGCCAATGCTTCCCCTGAACCCCTCTTATTGATATGCTGCCAATCCCATCTTTCATCTCCTTCAGCTCCCGTACAATGCTTTTGAATGACATCGCAAGCAATAACTAACCGTTCTCAAGTGAATACGGGCAAGGCATACGTAACTGTTTAACGATAAAATAGCCTAGTCAGTTCCAGAAAGCTCCCATCAATATATACATATTGCATACATATGAAGGGAATCAACTATGACTATCCAGAGCTGAAACAAAATCCAACATTTTTACAACTTCGTTTTCTCGGTATTAGTTACAGATCCAAGAGATTCACTTCAAGCTCAAACCTTTTACTGCAGAAATTACTAAAGTAGACTATATTGAAGAAGGAAAAAGATTTAAAGCTAGATAAACAGACACCAATTTCAATTTTCAAGGTAGCATTCATTGGACCTAGGCTATAAAAACCTAAAAATTAAATATATCCTACAAAGAAGTGCATTTACCCTGTATTTTACGAGTGAGAGTATATACTCATCAAGGGAAAGGTACATAATATAAGTCCCAAATTTCCTAATACCATATATTCGCATCACTCTAACAAAAATTATGTTATAAACCTAAACATAACCGTGAAGATGCACCAAATTCACAAACAAAAAGCTAAAAGTTGCCAAATAAACCCACCTCACAGCTCTCAGAAGAAAAATTTAATAATAAGTGAACAAATAAAAGGAGATCCAGCTCAATCAAATCAGGCGAACCTTAACAAAAACTAGCAATCAATCTTGAGAAACAAAATAGTCGAAAATGCAAGAGATCGGACGAAGGCAGATTCAGATCTGTATGAGATAGGCAATGCGTAACCCGATTCATCTTCCCGGAAAATCCAGAAATTTCCCTTACATAGCTGAAATCGCCACCGCGGCCGCCGCAGTCTCCGCCACGTTGAAAGAGCGAGCTCAAAGGGGACAGAATTACAGCTCCTTTATCGACAAAGTACTGAGAGAAGGCAGGCCCTGCAAAATGTGTGCATCTTTAAATCGGTCTCTCTCTCTCCTCCTCCTGTCTCTGATGTGCATGTAATAATCAACTCCTTTGTAATTGGATTAAATAACTATTATTATTATTTGAGGGAGACTAAATTATTAGTTAGTAGGTGTGCTTGGTTGTAAAATCGTTTTCCACTTGTTTCTTTATCAAATTATTTTATTTTATGCGAATATGTCAATGTGCATGAAAAAGTTTTCATATCACTCACATTCTTTTATTTAAATAGATATACATATATATTGCATTAACGACATTCTTTATTACATTTATCCCTTTTCTTTTTCTTTTTCTTTTTTAGGGCCACACTCGTATTTTCAACTATTGTTATTCTACAAAGAAGTTCACCTTAGTTTTTCAGGCCAAACAAAATGAGAAAGTCAAGTGTTGGATAATTATATGTAGTTTCATGTATTTTGCAATTTTTTTTTTAATTCGAGACTAATAAATATAGAAAACGTATATTTTTTATGGACAATAATTCTCTCTCCGGTCCAAAAAAATACTGCTTTGGAAAAGATAAAATTGTTAAAAGAAAATGAGTCATTTTAGCAAAAAAAACTACAATGATTCAAATCTTATCATAAATAATCTACTTAATTTAGTTTACTATAAATCTTTATTCTACAAAATATATCTCAATTAAATAAATTGTGTAGCAATATATTTATTATTTACACCGACCTTTACTTTTGTCAAAAAAAAAATTAAAGCTGACACTTCTGCTGCATATATGAGGGAGTAAAAGATAATGCATTATATATTTAAATAATAATGATGTTGTTTTGAAAAGAAAAAAAGAGAAAAAACTCATGGAGCGGGGGTGCGAGGTTTGCGTTGGATTGTAATAATATTTTGAGTCCACTGGTTTTAGTTACAGTCAAAAGATATTTGAAAGTCCAAATCCGAGTCGATGAAACCCGTGCAAACATGTCCTAAGGTCTTTACTTTAAAAAAGCTAGACATCGGTACTTGAAAGTTGGAGGAGGAATTGTTCATTTGTTTGGTGGAGTGGTTTTAGCTGGGATAGTATTAGGGGTGATAATTTCAGCAGTGCGATCTGGGTCAATGTCATATTTTGGATTGGGTTGAGTTGAGTTGGATTGGATCAGATTAAAATTTGGTCGGGCCTAAAATTAATCGGTTCGATTCGGGATATTCCTCCATAATATATTAAGATTATACGATTGGCTTGAGGCTCGTCGCGTTTTTTGTTCATCGAATAGGTCCAATCGGGGCAAATAGTACTTTGGACCTACATTTCTATGTCCCAACTCATCTAAAAAATATCGGGTCTACTGAATTGGCCCCTCGAGCCAACCAATTTTACCACCTCTAAACAGTATACAAAATCTCATCGAATATAAGAGAAAGATCATGAACATATAATGAAAGAAGTATTTTTATTGGAAAAAAGTATTTTTGTGAGTTAATTCAAAAATAAATTCGTGCGAGCTTGGTCAAGGCGGACAATATTATATTAATGTGGAGATGCAGGCCCGATCAGCGTAACAAGTGGTATTAGAGTCATTGTCCCAAACTGAACCGACGTGGTGGAGATCCTCGGAGTGTCAAACAAAGCTGGTAGCACTGGCTCCCCAGCAGGGACGACACAGGTCCGGTTCTACGTACCGGGTGGACCAGGATGAAGTGCATCTGGGTAGGGCTGGTTCCTCAGCAAAGACGACATGTCTGGCTCTATGGACCAATGGACAAGGGGGACCAGGTGCAGTCCAACTCTACGGACTAGGTGAGTTACACTTAGGTAGGGCTAGCAAGTTCCAAAGACTGTACGAAAGGTCCGGCTCTACGCACCAAGTGCAGAGACAAAGACCAGGTTAGTTGCACCTGGGTAGGACTGGCTCTCCAGTGACATTAAACCATAGAATTCACATAAGGCGTGTGCCTAGATGCAGTGGAGATGACTAGTCGACTAGATGGAGCAAACATAGACACGGGGAGGATTGTTGGGATTGTCCAACAAAGTCCCACATTATGTGCATATAAAGAAAGAAGTATCTCCATTGGTAGCCTTTTGAGAGTTAACTCAATAATAAGTCCGTGCAAATTTGACCCAAGGTGGCCAATATAATATCAATGTGGGATCTGGTCCATCCAAACCCAATCAAAATGTAACAGTTTTTATCTTAAAAGTTTAGCAAAAGTACAATATTAGTCACTCATATTTGGGTTAGTTTTATCATTTGTTCTCTTTATTTGTCATTTTCTATTTTTATTATTTATTTGCAATTTCATAACTTTTTTGGTCGAAATTCGTTAGCTTTGCGTATTTACGGTGCACATGACCTTGATCCTTCTGTTACATACCCGTGGCCACATTATGACCCTTGAAATAAAAACAGAAAATCATGTTACTAAAATAAGGAACACATAAGTGATTAATAAAATAAAATAAAGTTTTCTCAAGATAAAAGAAAAAGAAAATTACATTAAAAGAAAGGGAAAAACTCGTATGTGACCGTCACACGGCCGTCACACGGTGTGACGGGAAAAAGTATCACTTTTTGTGGTAAAAGTATCACGTTTATCTGTAAAAGTATCACATTTTTTTAACAAAAAAAAGTATCACTTTTGTAGCAAAAGTATCATATTTATCTGTAAAAGTAACAATGTAGTAAAAGTATCATTTTTTCTTGTAAAAGTATCACTTTTTCCTGTAAAAGTATCAATATTTTCTGTAAAAGTGTATTCCGTCACACGTGTGACCGTTCACACACAAGACTCACTCTAAAAGAAAAGGTTATGGAAATAAAGAAAAGAAGAAATTAACTAGAGATCGCCTTATTCACTAGACCTTCATGTCCTAGCTGCCCCCAACCCCATTGTTGTGCAACCACTTCTGCTTCTGCACCATTTCGGACAGTCATCGCCACAAGAATTTTCGATGTCTTTTTCACAAGAATACTTCGATAAATTGCAGGCGAACCTTGAACGATCACGAAATTACAGATCCAACGAACTTGCAAGCGAAAATTGTGTCATGGAGTTGAAATCAAGAAAATATAACTATTATTTTAATCCAATACTATGTAGTACACATTAAATGCATTAATATACTACCTCATCAGATAGCATAGAAGTTTCCGTATAACATATACTATTCCACATTTATTACATTCAGTATAATTGTGCTAAAAATATGGGTTTATGTAATGATGGTGAAACCATAATTAAAATATGAATTTGGACGTTAAGAACTAGGTGCATGCATATACACATAATTAATGGTCTCATTGGTGTTAGCAGCCTTTTCTATGTATGGGGGAAACTTATGCCACTTTCTCTACAAATGATTCTCTTTCTCATTCATTTTTGTAATGCTCAATTCTCATTTACAATAGATACACTTTTTAAAATTTATGTAATACGGTTCGCCATTGGATATGGAGTTCTGTTAGAAACATACCACTTTTTATATTAAAACTAGATGTCCGCCCGTGCGATGCACGGGATAGAATGTGTAATTCAAGTATATTATTGTCGTAAATGAATATAAATGTGTAAGTAATTTGAGATTAAAAAAAGTTATTGATATTATAAATATTATTACTACTAAAATTATAGTTAAAACCCTTGGTTTCAAGATATAAAATTTTATTATAATAATATATTGATAATATTATTATACTAAAGTAACAATTATTATACCGAATATGTAAAAGTATACTTATGTTTCATATGCATCCAGATGAAAAACAATAATAATGTTATTAAGTTACACTATTATTATATTATATTAATTGATATAACGACAATAGGATTTCAAATATTAATAATTAATTATACTATTGTTACAAAGTTAATGCTTTATATTATAATAAGTGAGGAACGGTGAACAGAGAAAATATTAAATTAATGTTCAAACATGAACTACTTTAGATGTGGGTGTTAATCGGTTAAAAGATCAATACATTAATTTTACAACAAAGTACATATATATATGAAATAGAAAATAAGACATTAGCAATTCATCGTATAAATCCATCATAGGCTCCAGCATGTTCTTTTGTTTTTTGATACCGCTCACTCGTCTCCTCCAATATTCTATATTCTTGACACGCAGTTGATTGTTATGTAAACATGAGCTTGCATATTACATAAGAACATATCAAGAAATTGTAGATGATGAGGGTCAGAAGATTAAGTTGAATAGTTAGGTGAAGATTCACCACAAATGCTCACAATATGGAGGGGGAAATCCCAGAAAATGCACACCACACTTCTTGCAGTGGAAGAAGTTCTTAGGACCTCTAGTACTCCTAAAAAACTAAACAAATACATAGTGAATGCCTATTAGCGCTTACTTCTTTATCAGTTTCATTTGTTTACTACGAAATGAACATAATGCAAACATAAAATAAAAACAAACGGAAAAGGCGAAATGGATACTCGCCAAATTCAAGCCACTATTTCATGGCAACCACTCATCAATAGAGACAATGAGTTTTAACTATGGAAGAAAGCAGTTTGTATCAGCAAAATTAAAAATATATGAAAGACAGTAAATTCACGTTTCTCTCTGTTTTGCCCCTTTTTTTAGTTTTTACACAAAATAATCAGTCTTTTTCAAGTTTTTCTTAAGAGGAACAAATTAAGGAAGTGATGTGTGGTATCCAGCAGAAAACCCACGATCCTTATCACTTACCATCAGAAACAAAGGCAAATTATTTTTCTGAAAATAATAAGAAGAAATATATCTAAGAAAAAAACAACCTGCAGACATGTGCAAGGATTACTGGAGTAATGGAGCAAGACTAAGTTGGAGGCAACAATAATAGACATAATTATTCTAAGAGCTAATCCACCAAGCTCAATGTTCAAAACTGTTACAATAGAAATCTAAATTATTGCATGATAAACAAAAAAATATATAAAAAAGTTTCTAACCAACAAATTGAATTTAAAGTTTGATTGATGAGCAGTTTCCCCATTGAGGTGGATTGCTTCTCAAATAGTATTCATTTGGAAAAGTAGCCGAATAAGAAGAGATCACCAAAATCAATGATTTTTTAATTATAAGGATCTCCACAACCTTCTGCACATATCCATTCATTTGCCATCATCTTCACTGTAAAACATTCAAAATTATGTCACATAAACACTTAAAAATGCACTGGTGAGTAGAATTCCTTGAGTCATCATTGAATTTTTCAAGTTATCTTTCAAAATCTAACCTCCTATATCATAAGCCAATAGAATACCAGCTTTGTACTTGATGCCAGTCACTGATGTTCCTGTGAATATGGACACCTACACCAAAAGAAAGTTGCATTCAAAGGAGACAAATACATAGCTAAATCACAGAAAATCGTAAAGAAATAAACCAATTGAGGTGTTTTCCCCATGTGCTTCAATTATACCAGAAAATTTCGAGTTAGTTAAAACTTTAGTTCCCCAATGTCTGCTAAAAAAGTTATCAGATAATTATAAGAAAAGATAAATACATTCCTAGAAACAAAATCCGTTCAAAGTTCTTTGAGTATCGGATTCGGAGCCGAGCGAGGTGTTTCGAGGATGAATCGGCCAACTGCAAGCATTAACACCGAAGAATTCAAATAATAAGAGATTTATTAGGAAAAAAAGAAGACGAAAAATGGCATTGCTAAAAGGGATCGGAGACCTAGGAATTAAATCTTACAGGCAAAAATAATGAAATTCGGCCTGTTTACTCTGCGTATTAAGGCTGCAATTTCCTCTCTCCATCAAAATTGTTGAAGACAATGAAAATAAGATTCACCCGGGAAACCTGAATTTGAATCCGCCACCAGTTTCACCCCTTGATTTCCAATCTCTTTTATCGACCCTAAATAATCCTCGCCAACGAAGTTAGCCCTCTTCTTGTTCTTTCCATCTCTCGCTTTGAATGAGTTCTTTTCATAGGCCAGCCATTTGTACTACTGTAGTTGTTGTTCTTCTCTCTCGTTTGGGAATCGTACAACAATTATATAAATCTGAATTTTACAAAACTTGTGGGTGGGTCAAATAGGTTTCAGTTGCAGAAACTTTTCTTTGTGGGGGATTTGAAGGAAGAGAAGAGAAGGAATACGAAAAAGATGGCAACTTGTGAGCAAACTTCCTTATCCGATGGAACGTGAACGGTTATCGGCGCAGTTTTCGCTAGTCAGTTCTTCCTTAACTGTTCATCTGTACAGATTTTCGTATTAAAATAATAAAATAATGTTGGTAAAATTTGTAAGACTGACACGTGTTTTCTCCTATTTTCTTGCGACTCTATTTTAACATTATAGGTTGATTAAAGGCCAATTGCAGCAACTCCATCAAATTATCAACTTACACATAAATTACTAAATTTTTTTTTTTAGCATCGATACATACAAATTATACACGTTTGACAGATAAACTACCAAACTTATTTTGGGTTTGATAGATAAACCACCAAATTTCTTTTTTGGCCATTTTCTTTGTCGGAATTCCGCACGTGACTTGTGCATGAAAAACTTCTAAGAGTTTTTTTTTTTTTTTTTTTTTGTCCAAACAACCTTTTTAGTAGGTAGATGAGCATCTCATCCTTGACAATGGAGGTTATAAATTTTAGGGGTGAGAACCGTTGGTGATCCAAATGAATTGCTAGGGAAAAAGAAAGGTGTGAAGGAATTTTACACTTTTCGTCTACTAAAAATATTGTTTGGAAAAAAAAAAAGCACTTAAAAGTTTACCACGCACTAGTCACGTGTGGAAATCTGGCGAAAAATAGCTGAAAAATAAGTTTGGTGGTTATCTACCAAAACCCGTGTAGTTTGTATGTATTGGTGCCAAAAAAAAAGTTCAGTGATTTATGTACAAAAACATTGATAGTTTGGCGGGGTTAATGCAATTAACCCTAAAATTTATTATTTGTTGTAAGAAAAACTATTATATTTGTATAATATTTTCCTTCAAATAAGTAATACATTTTTGCATAAATACTAACACATTGTTAATAGATACATTTCTTCAGAATAAGTAATTTATTAAAGTATAAACACTAACACATTTTAATGATATTGCTCACAACTAGTTCAACCTTGTCCTGGGGTTCTCTTCCTTGAAGATCTTCTTTTTGTGTCTAGTCTAGGATTTCCTAGTTTTTTCTTGATCTTCTAATCTTTTTTCTTTCCGTTTGTTTCCTTGTTTGGTTTTTATGTCTTGCAGGTCCATATCCGAATTAGTTTTCTTGGGATTTTGATATGTACTTTCGATGACTGAGTTCCGAATACGCAACTTCCCCTCTCCCAGCTATGACCAAATCTCTTGTACAACTCTACTCTACGCTTACTCCCACTCCCTCATAAACTAAATCCATCTCCATGGACTCATCGATGTTCACAGCTCTGAATTTGGCTAATTCTCTCATTGGAAAAATATTTGCCCTCGATCTTTTACTACGCAACAATTGGATAAGGTTTTCCGACCCCTATCGGAACCGAGCTCAATAATAATCAAATATATCAGAAATAATATCCATCCATTTCAATTCAGATCCAGCAATGATGTCTCCAAAGTCTTGAAGGGAGCATCTTGGTTTTCTTATCGATATTTGTTGATTTTGCGGACTCTGGATATCGCAACGGTTGCTGCGAAATTGGAATTCAAGTTCTCCCATTTCTAGCTTCACGTTCATAGGGCTCCTTTGGGACTCATGAGCTATGATTTTTCATAGACGATTGGCAATCGAGTCGACCGATTTATTAAAATGGACTATGATATGGATGGTTCTGTGATTGGTCAATTTCTACGAATTTGGGTGGATCTTGACATCACAAGTCCTCTCAGGCGCATTGTCTCAGTTTCTCGTCGGACACACTGATCCGGTGTTATATTCAATATGAATTATTACCCATTTTTTGTTACTTCTGTCGCTGTATCGGCCATCAAGATAAAGAATGCTTAAAAATGTTATCTCGTCCTTCTACTGCCGCATCAGCAATGTTGTATGGTCCGTGGCTTCGTGCCCCTCTACACTCCACTCCCTTCATGCCTAGTAATTATGCATCTCCTTACTCCTCATCCCCTCCCTCGTCTTATTTTCCTAAACAATCCTGTCCTCCAACTACACACTTTCTAATCCGTCAACCAGTATCACAAGGTTCCCCATGATAAAAACAGCCATCCACTTGCTAACACTGTCTTAGAAGCCCCAACAATGACATTTTCCTCTTCTAAGAACAAAAAACCTATTCTCAACGAGCCTCCCTTCGATCCCAAAGAATCTGTCTATGAGTCCTCTCATCATAATTCTGCTTCCAAAATTTCCTACCAATCCCACAATAAATCTGGTTTTGTACCTCCTCCAAATCACACTTCTGCACCCCATATATCCTGTCGTGACCCATCCCATAGTCTTCTCCATCCTCTGATCTATCCCTGTCCACTTATATTGTTCCAATATTATCGTCTACTCACCCTCATACCTCCTTGCACTAAATTAGTCCTAGTGGCACTCTCAATCCTGCTTTGAATCAGTCTGATACAATAAATTATCCACCCCACCACTTCTCCTCCTCTCTTAAAGCTTCTTCACACTCTAAAATGCAGCTTCTTCAACCCATCCCTTTTATCCCACATACTCAATCCCACAGCCCAGTTACCACCACCTAGAGGATCACCTCCCATACCCCCAGTAGCCATTCCTCAAATAGGTCCCCATTACCTTGGATTCTCCTGCAAAACAAGTAGCCAAAAAATTCAAACGTTTTAAAAAATGCCATGTTTTACCCACTTCAACAACAACCACTCCCAATCCAAACACAAACTTATAGACGAATCTTTTACCCCATCACATGATTCTTCATTTTTCAAGAAAGCTAAATCTGATATTTCTCTCATTGAGCAATCTCTGATCCCAACAGCCACTCTAGGATAGCTTATGTTATCGGCGACGATTGGCAATTCAGCCCAGTCCCTCGAGCCCAATGAATCACCTTAGATGGAACTGGCAGGGGCTTGGGAACAGCTGAATAGTTCAAGAATTATGCAATATGATTCGCGCCAAGAATCCCGCTATGATATTTCTCTTGGAAACCAAATGAAGTACAGCCTATATTGGGAAAATTTAATTGCAACTCAATTTCTTTGAAGTCTCTTACCCTGTTGTTGGTAAGTTTGGTGGTCTAGCATTATTGCGGAATAAAAGTACTGATGTAACTCTTATCTCTATGTCGCCTCGGCATATTTATGCTTCTGTTATGGTGGACAACACAAAGTGTCGATTCACGGGTTATTATAGAGAACCTGATACCTCAAAAAGAAGAATTGCATGGGAACAAATTTTGGCATCTGTACAATTTCTCCTCGGTGTCGTGAATTTGTGTCAGATACTATAATGACGTTTTACAACAAAATGAATTTCTAGAGGCTGGACTACGCCCCTCATGGCAGATGAATCTTTTCAAAAAATGCTCTTGAATATTTCAGTCTCTTCGATCTGGGCTTCCACGAGCATCGATTTACCTGGGAAAGACTCTCCACTTGGCCCCATACTCAACGTGGTCATCTGGACCGTGCTTGTGGCAACATGGAATGGCAATCTTTTTTTCTCTCACACCTCTATCATGCACCTTCCTTCGGTCTATTCGGATCATTATTTCCTCCTGACTCAAGTGGCATCTCATCCTCTTTATCCTGGAAATAGCCTTGGAGGTAAGACGTTCCGCTTCGAGGCTTTATGGCTCAAGAGGTCCGGGTGTGAAAATGTCATTAAAGATTCTTGGGCTACTGCTGAAGCTGAAATATTGCCAGAAAAGTTGCAACATTGTGCATTGGGCCTCATGTCTTGGAGTGGCAGCATGGTCTCGGATGTTAAGGAAGACATCAGAAATACAAAAGCCATGATTCATAAGCTAAAGCAAGGGGTCATCACTGAACAACCAACGAACCAGCTGTTGGAGCTAAAAGCCCGTCTAGATATTCTCTTGGATAATAAAAATATTGTGTGGAAATAGAGGGCCAACCAACATTGACACCGTGAAGGTGATCATAATACGAGTTTCTTCCACTCCCATGCGAGCCACCGGAAAGAGATAAACCACAAATCTTCTCTTAAGAACTTTTCGGGCTTTAATTGTTATAAAAAGGAAGATATCCAGATTATTATCCTTACTTACTTTGGGGATATTTTCACCATATCCATTCCAGAACCTGCCTCTTCTCATCTAGCCTTGTGTCGTATTCAGAACAAATTATTTCCGGAAATGCAATCAAGTCTCTTGAGATCATACTTGGTGGATGAAGTCGTCAAGGCATTGAAGGACATGCATCCTTTCAAATCTACAAGCCCCGATTGTACGAGCCCAATATTCTTTAAAAAAAATTGGTCTATTGTGGGTAATGATGTTGTGAAATTTATGATACATTTTCTTACGCATAATGTGTTAATTCCCTCAGTGAACCATACATTCATTGTTCTTTTGCCGAAAACAACGAAGCCCGACCTCATTACACAATTCCACCCCATTAATTTATGTAATGTGGTTTATAAATTAGCTTTTCCAAAGTCTTGGCCAACAAATTGCGCATATGTTTGTCTCACATTATTTCTGATTCCTAATCAGCCTTTATCCATGTCATCTGATTATGGATAATATTCTGATTGCGTGTGAACTCCACCATTTTATGAAAATTAGAAGAGCGTCCAATGTGGGTCTGATGTCCATAAAACTAGACATGAGCAAAGTGTTCGATCGGGTCGAATGGTGTTTCATTTATGATATTCAGAGTGCTATGAATTTTTCCCGATCATTTTGTGATCTGATTCATTCGTGTATCTCCTAAGTTCATTTCAGTTTTCTCCTAAATGGTTGGAATTTTAGCTCGCTCACCCCACAAACAGGAATTAGACAGGGCGACTCCTTATCGATTTATTTGTTTATCCTTTGTGCGGAGATATTTTCTTATCTTACAGGATTTGCAGCTCTGTAATAATATAAATGGGATTTTTTTTTTCAAGGATGGCACGTCCGATCTCCCATTTTTTTTTTGTGCAGACGACACCTTGCTTTTTAGTAAAGGTATGATCGAGGAAGCAAAGCAATTTAAGTTCGCCATCAAGCTCTATGAACGTATTTGGTACATGTTTTTATGCATGCATATTAGGTCGGTTTAAGTGTCTTTTTAATGGCATTTGCATGCATAATTGATTGTGATTGACTTAGTTTCGTATTATTGGACTATTTGACATTGTGGACTTGCTTTTGAGATTATTCAGGTTATTTAAGGCCAAAATTGTGCATTTGGCTAAGGATGGACGAATGAACGAGTCCCGAGAAGTCCAAAATGGAGAAAAATCGAGCCAAATACGAAAAAGCCAGTCGCGGCCGCGACCTACTTGCGCGGCCACAACAAAAGTGTGCTAGAAACAGCTAAAAGACACTGGAAACTCTCAACAGCCGCGACCATTGTGCGCGGTCATGACCAGCCTACGCAGAGACGAGCGCGGCGCATCACTTTAAAAGACGGATTAAAAGCCTTTTCCACAAGGATTCCGATTTTGAGCCTAATTCAACCCCAACTTGGTCCCAACTAAAAATAAGAGCCCCTAGGTCCGAAAATAGGGACTTGAACTGAGCTTTGGGAGGATCTCGGCGAAGATGAGCAAATAAAGATCGGCAATTATTCGAGTTTTTCTTTCTAGTTTTTGTTTTGTTTATTAATTCAAATATGTCTTTGGTCGCCACCATGAGCGGCTAGTCGTTATGTCAGTCCTTGATCTATGTTGAACCCTAGTTCGAATACTTTGTAATTATTACAGTAATTGTTTGAAGGTTTTAATATTGAAACGTTTTATGTTATTCGGCCGTATTTATATTTTTATGTGCATTATTGCTTAGATTGATCACCTAGATAGTTAATCACATATTTATGGCTAGGTAATTATCGTAATACGTAATCGTTACGAATGTATGACATTAGTAGCAAATAGTGATTTAATCACTAGGATATCATAAGTCGCAGTCCCTTGTACCGAACTTGCGAGTCCAACACCGTGTCTATTCCTTTACCTTAGTACACTATGCGTTCGGTTAATGAGGTCTAGCGAGCTTCTCCTAATATCACTCAATCGAATAGACTAACTAAAGAGCTTGTTTTGGTTAGTTAAACATAAGTGGTAACAAGGTTAGTAGAGCTTGTTGCTAATCTTGGGATAGGGGTTTCATAACTAAAATTGGATAATAATTATATTAACTATAAGGGTAATTCGACTAGGGGGAGACTAAATTAAGGCCTGGGATTTCTTTATTATTTGAGTTTACTTTAGATTTTGGTGATATTTATTTACTTCTTGCGGTTAGGTTAATTAATTCAACATATCAATTAAATCCCTCATTCTATAATTATATATATATATATATATATGTATATATATATATAGTTATTATTACTAAGTTATTATATAGAATACTTTAAATCTGTCTGCTCTCTGTGGGTTCGACCCTGTCTTGCCACTTCTACAAATTAGAAGAGGAAAGCTAGGAATAGTTAATTTTACTGCATCTCGACAGTGCGGTCAGTATCTCTGGCCAACGGATCAATCTTGACAAATCGGAATATTTTTCGATCAATGCACTCCTCCGGATATGGCATTTGCTAGTTGTGAACTGATGGCGGAATCTTATGCAAAGTATCTAGGTCTTCCCTCTATTGTTGGACGCAACAAGCACGAGATGTTTTCTTGCGTGAAAGAAAAAGTGTGGCAGCGGATTTCAAGTTGGAAGGAGAAGCAATTGAGCAAGGCAGGTCGAGAGGTTATGATTGAATCAGTTGTTCAATCTTTTCCTATGTATGAAATGACCTGCTTCAGTATTCTGTATGAGATTTTGAGGGACATTGAAGCCATGCCTCGTTCATTTTTATGGGAAGACGACACCGGCAAAATAAAAACTCGTTTGCTCGGAATGTATTATGCCAAAGAAAGTTGAGAGGGGGTCTGGGGTATTGAAATATGAAGGCATTCAACATAGCAATGTTGGGGAAGCAAGCCTGGGGACTCCTTACTAATCCGTCGTCTCTGTTAGCAAGAATTTACAGAGAGAAATACCACCATTCAACCCACTTTCTTGATTCCCATCTCGGCTCGCAACCTTCGTTTACTTAGAGGAGCATTTTGAAGTGTCGAAAGTTGATTTCTCTTGGTTTTCAGCTTCTAATTTGTTCAGGGCTACATACTCGTATTTGGAAAGATAAATAGATTACATCTAATCCCACCTTCCTTGCTCGAAGTTCACCACGCATATTGCTGCCAAATGCTACTGTGAGTATGTTGAGGGTATCACCAACTCCTAGTTGGAAGGAAATTTTGATTCGCCAAGTATTCACTCCCTCAGAGGCCAATTCGACCCTATCCCTCTCAATTTCCAACCACGATGCATTAGACAGGTCGATATGGCATCACCAGAAATCAAAGTAAATTCACTGTTAAATCGGTGTTTTATTTCGTCATAACTTCGAGTTCTCAACTTATTGATCTTCCACCGATTCCGTCGAGAAGCAATGGGGTTAATTCAATTTGGTGTAGAATCTGGAACCTCTCTCTGCAACCTCGACTACTCCATTTTGCATTGCGTTGTGTTGCTACTCTAATTCACTTTGAACTAACTATAATCTGCACCAAAGACACCCCATCTGCCTATTATGTTTTATGTTCGGTACCGACACTTCCACATCGCACCTGTTCTTTTACTGTTCATTTTCAAGATTGGTTTGGAATATGGCGGGGCTATTGGAACTAATTTTCAGATTGGAACAATTTTGTCCAAAGCTTTGGTGGCAGGATATTGTTTCCATTTGTGATAAAAATGTGGTGGAATTTGTGATTGTGCTTGCAAATTATATCTGGTATAGTTGAAATATCATTTTTGCCGAAGAAAGATTCGATCCACAATCGGTGGTGTTGATGTCTTGCAAATTGTTGGCTGAATATCGCAAAGTGTGCTTCCACTTGGTAGAATTTCATATGGTCCTAACATGTTGTCCCCTAGAATCAGGTACTCGAATTTTCTTTGATGGTGCAATATGAGTTTCGTGTTTTATCAGTGTTACTTTTGTGGTTTGTCTAGTACTTTATAAAAGCCCTAGTGCGTTCTTTCTTAGGAGTGTGTGATCCCGAGCTTTCTGAATTTTTTGTATTGAGAGAAGCTTTACAACTTGCTTCTCAACTTGGCCTTTTGGATTTTCATGTTCGTGGAGACTCAAGTACGATGATTCTTGCTTCGATGGGGGAAGCGGATTGCTCTTCTTCGTGTATTCCAGTCCTCAACGATATTCAATAGACTACGAATTTCCCAAATGTTTGTATAGAAGGAACCATAGGTGAAAAAGTGCAAATATTATCAAATTAGTTTAAATCGAATTGTAAACAAATTTTGTGTGCAAAAATGTGTTTTAACTCGCAAAATGGGTCACACAAACCCCTGAATCTCTGGTTACAAAACAAATTGGACATTCAAAATATTAAATATTTCTAAGTAATATATAAATTATTTAAAAAGGGGTATATTTAATTAAATTAATATCAAAATTACAAATTATTTTATAATACAAAGTTTATTTAAATAAATCAAATAATTAAAAACTAAAATCTATACAAGAAATATATCATAAATTGTTGCATCTAGAATTGTTAGCAGTAAAACATTCGGTAAAGAAGCTCGTGTTCGAGTTAGGTTAACACTCGTTCAAACTCATTTACTTATGTTCATTTAATAACAAGCATATATTGAACACTAAAGGGTTCATTCATTAATCACTTGTGAACATATTTTAGGCTCGTATAGTAGTTGTAATGGTGATGGTGGTGGTGGTAGTAGTGGTAGTAATACTACTTAATTAATAATTATGTAATAATATATTTATATTATTTATGCAACTCATTTATTTTAAACACCCATGAATTTGTTGTTGGAAGAATAATTACCAAGATTTCTTTTTGTACAAAACTAGAATAATATCTAATATTTGTATTCACGAATACGAAATGTTAACAAATTAACTTGGTTTTTGTTAATATTCGTTAACATTAACGAAGACCTAATTAACAAGTTCGATTCGTTTCAAAGTATAGTATACATTACTCGAGCAACTCAAAACTCGGCTCGACTTGACTTGATTTATTAACAGCCCTAGCTGCATCGTCCAATGGTAAATTCAATTAGATTATAGTTTTCCTTTAATATGAAAACAAAGTCTAAACAATATGAACTGAAAATCGATCCCATGTGAAGTACATAAGTATTTCCCGTGCATCACATGTTACATTTATCTGTTCCATCTTATATTTCACAATATTTACCAAGTACTACATATTTAACTTGCATCGACGGAGCTAGAGGGGACCAAGAGTATCATTGGGCATCCCTCAAATTTTTAATAATTTTCTAGGAGTATATTTTATAATTTAGAATTAATTACATAAAAGTTAGAAAAAAAATCATCCTAAAAAGGCAAAGTCTCACGTGCACTAGTTGCACGATGCAATTCTGGGTGGGTAACACGATTTATGCATAAAGGTATGACATGTTTTAGGTAAATATATTACAACATATATACCTAGAATAATTGAAACATTTAAGCACAAACTTTAACATATTTTCATCATGGTATTTTTACTCAGAACATGTAATACCTTTAGACTAAATACTAATACTTTTTGTCCATGACCTGGACTGCACGGATCTAAGATTTGTGCACAAGAGACCTCCTCCATAAAAATAGTTTGGTTATATATTTGTATTTTTTTCATTTTTTAATGATTAGTAGCAATGTTTAAGAGTAGGTCGCTTGTATCATCCGTGCAATCTGCGTCATTGACAAATTTTCATGAAAAAATATTAGTGTTTATGTTTAAATGTATTACTTGTTCTGAGAAAATGTATCATGATGAAAATGTATTAGTGTTTATTTTAAAATGTATTACTCTTTCTAGGTAAATGTATTACAGTGCATTTATAAATAACAAGTAATATCTTTCAATATAAACAATCATTACCTTTTTTATTGGTAACCCGAATTGCACCGTGCACTTGGTGTATAGGAGCTTTTGTACATGTTCAAAATTATGGAGTAATTTTTATATTATTTTGGGTTTATTACGTGAAAATTCACAACCTATTAGTCAATTGTCATTTGCAACATGACTTTTAAAACATAACATAGAGATGCATCAACTTTATGATTTTTTCAATGCACCCAGGGGAAATTTCAGCTCCAATTACTTACGTGAAATCCGAAATCGATATTTTGGCTATCGCAACTACAAACATGCAACAATCATACAATATTTATCAATCCATAATTAAATGAAAATAATAACATTAAAATACTAGGTTTAATGAAAAAATAATGTCATTTTCATGTAATAAAGAGTAAAAAGAATTCGTACAATTAAATGAACGAAGTTGGGTGACATCAGCAATTGGAGTCGAAAACTTGCTCGGGTGTATTGAATTGAAAAAATTATAAAAGTGGAGCATTTTTATGTTAGTTAAAAATCATGTTGTAAATGGTAATAGAATAAAAATTCGTGAAATTTTTACGTAATTAACCCTTTTTATTTTTTGACCGAAAGATATGAGTAACCGTAATTTATTTTAATATTTCTATTATTATCTGATTATCTAGTTACATAATTAGTTACTTGTATTTAATTTTATTGACTTTATACATATAATATTATTATATTTTTCTATTTTTTAAATTGATATATAATGTTTTACTATAAAATTATAGTTGGACCCTCCTAACTAATTTTTTTGGCTCAATCATTAATAACATTATCTTGAGATTGTATAACATAACAAATAGGGAATGAGTAGATGTTCTGAATTGGAACTCTTCTAGAAATTATGTCCTATTTTATCATAAATCTAATCGTTACATGCATATCAATAAAGTTGAGAATTTTATTTTTCTTAAATTACAAAATAAAACCTTGGAATGAGTTTATATGGGTGTGCGTATGTGTATGTGTATATATTATGTTAGTTGAAGTCCATGTCTACTCATGTCAGTTTCGACAAGGATAAGATTATGGATAGACCTTTTGTTGTACTGTATTTTTTTATTATTTAAAAAGATAATTTAGATTCCAGCTGACATCAAATTTGGCATTTGCAACAAAGTGCTAAGAAAAAAACATGGAAAATACTATATTTAATGTTGTTTACAAAACGACATCGTTCCATGGACAGGGGAATATTGAATACCTTTTGTAGCATATGCTCCTCTTTAGAGGTGTCAAAACGGCTCGAGCCCGTTGAGCCAGCCCGTTCCACTATACATAATAAGTGATTGAGTTAGATATTTAAATGCCCGTTAAAAAGCGGATCCAAAAGGGTTGGTTCATTTGGGCCGCGGGCTAGCCCGCTTAAAAAAAAATTAATGAAATTTAGTACTAGTAGGGTTCAAGTGGGCTAACCCACTTTAAAAAAAATAAAAATTAATGATGGAGATGGAGAAGAAGAAAATGAAGATGATTTTGATGATGTAATGGTTAATGAACTCTAGTACACTATCATTTTTTTAACTTTTTATTTTTATGTTGGACTTCGAATTATTGATTATAGACCTATCACTTATGATTGATGTGATGAATGTTTGTGAACACTTTACATTATATAATAGCTATTATATAATGGACAAATGGTTCCAAAAAAAAAGTCAAAAAAAGGTGAGTTGGTCCACCCAACCCACAACCCACCGGTGGGTTGGGTTGGATTGGGATTTGAAGGCCCGCCATATAAAAAGCCGCACCCCCCTCCCCCCCTCCCCACCGGTCAATGGTGGGTTAAGGTGGATTGTGGGCCGGCCCGTCCCGCCAACCCGTTTTGACACATCTACTTCTCTCCAATGTGTGGGATAACAATGTATCAAATTTTGGACCAAATACAACGTTTTAAATTCTGTTAATAAAATAAATCTTGCAATTAAATAAACAATTCATTTTATGTAACTCAATTGATAAAGGAGACTTTAAAAATTAAAATAACGCGCCACAAAGTTTTGTTACAGTAATCTTCACATATGTAATGTAATGTGTATAACTACAATTTAAGAGTAGCTCGAGTTTGGGGAAGGGAATGAAAAAGTGTTGAGTGTTGTCTAGATTTAATCGAGTGCGTCTCAATTTTGTTCTCTGGGACTACTAAACATGTTATTTGTATTTTAAAATATGTGTACGATTCCGCTCCCATATATGCACTAACGGGTATGTCAAACATATTAATTTGCGTCCATCGTTAATAGGCATTTTCACATATTTGTAACACCATAAATTGTTAATTATATGCACTTACCTAGAGCTCGGCCATCCACGAATTATTTTAAACTTTTCAAAGGGAAGGCATCGAAACAAAAGGTATAGAAACAAAGCAAGAATAAAGACATGTAAATATAATATAATAAAATAAAAACAAGGGCACAAGAGAACCATGCCAAAATAGGTGTATCAATTACCCTGTCATCTCTAATTTGAAAAAGAAATAAAAAACAGCCATTTATGTCACATTAATTTCATTGTCAGCCACTTTTGGTGATGAAGCACCTCATTTGTCGGAATTCACTGGGGCCCACCTCCAAGGAACGAGGTTAAGGTACTCAACTAGAAGAAAGAAGACTTGCATAGACGTTAAGGTTCATTTAATTTGATTGATTTGACTATGGTTATGTATACTTAAAATTTGACTCAGTAGATTAAAGGACTCAAATTCCTATAAAACACACTTATTAATTTCTTCAGTCAGATTTAATCCAACACTCTCCAAACTTAAGTAAACATACCCTATATGGATGTAGAGTAGTCCCTGTACACCGATTATACATATTTTATATTTGTATAATATGGATCATGAGTAAAAAGGTATTAATATTTTATACATAAAAATGTATAAAAGTATCATAATAAAAAAATATTAATATTTATGATAAATGGTATTACTTGTTTGTTCTGGATAAATATATCCATAATAAATAATATCTTTAAGAATAAATTGTGATATTCAATCCAAATTGCACTGTGCAACTGATGTATATGAGACTTTACCATAAGTTTAAAAGATTACGGTCAAATTTGTTTTACTTATAAATAATGCACGACACAAAATGATAGAATCTGTTCAGGAAAAAGAAACAGAAAAACTCTTAAAATTTACTTTTTTAATTGCGATTAGTCCTAATATTATACTATTATTTTGATGGCAAAATATTAGATAAAAGTTTAAATGCTAGTTATCATTTTCTATGACATAAAATTATTATGGTCTTTTTTTAACCATAATCTAACATTAATGTTAAAATTTGAATTAACGTTTTCGCACTTAATCTATCATTAATATTTTTCAATCCCTTAAAATTTGAATTAATGTTCTTAGTTTTCACGATCACATCGTGATTGCTTTCCAAGATCAGCATGTCGTCTACATACAGATAAACAATCACGTACTTATCGGGTGCGCCCTTAAAGTAGACATATTTGTCACATTCGTTGATCTTGAAGTCATTCGATCTCATATTTCTATCGAATTTCTCATGCCACTGCTCTGACGCTTGCTTAAGCTCATATAGTGATTTAATGAGTCTGCATACTTTACGCTCTTACAGGGTGAACCAAAACCGTCAGGTTGTTCCATGTATGTCTCCTCTTTCAATTCATTGTTTAGGAAAGCCGTTTTCACGTCCATTGATGTATCTCAAGGTTATTCAATGGTGTGATAGCAATGAGTACCCTTATCGACGTACTCCTCGTAACGGGCGAATATGTGTCTTAGAAATCATATCCTTCATTTTGTCTGAACCCCGTAGCTACCAAGCAAGCCTTATATATGTCAATTGACCCATCACCTTTATATTTTCTTTTAGGGATCCACTTGCATCCCAAGGGCTTGCACCCCCAATAGGAGATCCACCATCTTCCAAGTATGATTTTACATGATTGACTCAATTCCGCTATTAATAGCTTCTTTCCAGAGAGGAGCATCTGGACTAGACAATACCTCTTGAATTGTCCTAGGTTCGTTATCTAATATATGAGTTAGAAAATCAGGACCAAATGTTTTGGCTACTTTAGTTATTTTGTTGTGCCTTGGTTCCTCTTTTTCTTAAAGAGAACTTTTTGAAGTCTCATAAGTCCTCTTTTCTGGACTTATCTCTTTCAGTTCCTTTTTTGGAAAGACATTTTCAAATATACCTTCATTTATGTCAGAGATGTCCGAATTGTGCACTAGGAATCTATATGCACTCCTATTGTTTGCATGAAAATGAAATCAATAGTCTTGGGTCCTATCCTCACCTGTTTACATTTAGGTACTTCGACCTTTGCTAGGCACCTCCACACTTTAAGGTAACTATATGCTCTTGAGATACTCGTGGATCACACGATCCATTAGTCAGTATATTCTCGGTGAGTTGGAAGATCACGAAGGGTTAAGTTTCAGCCCTCATGGGCGACTGGGGGATGTTAGTTTGACCCGGGCGATTAGGCCCGGTCCAATGTCACCCAAGTGGCCTGACCCAATTATTGAAAATGGGTAATTATGGGAGATGGTCTCCCATGATATAGGCCCATTTCTCCCCCTTAATTTATACTATCAAGTGTATCGAGTAATCTTAGTATTAAAGAAGTGAGAACAATTTCTTATTTACGTGAGAAACAAAGAGAAACCAAACCATAGATTGATTTCTCAATCTTTCGGAGATGACTTTTGGATTATGAATCGTGGTAGATATTCGATTGTGATTTTCACCCGGACCAAGAGTACAAATCATCGAGGAGAGACCGTGGTTCGATCCGTATACGATCCGGGGTTCAATTTCGCTGCAAATCAATATACCCCGACTAAATTCAACATTGGCAAATAACAAGCTTGGGTTAAACTAAATAAGTAATTTAACAAAAGTTGCATAATTTATGAGAAATGGCTTAAAAAAAATGGTTTATTTCAAAATCAACAAGAATTATGCAGGTGTTTTCTATTTCATACCTAAACTAAATATTATTTTCCGATCACAACCTATATTTCACGTTTTTATTGCAATTTGCAACTCCGGCCATATTTTCCAGCTATAGAGGTCATGAGCTCAACACATGCTAAAAGGGCTAATAAGATGACGACACGTGGGGTATCTCAATTAAAAAAAATATATATATAATTTATTAAAAATATAAAATCATTTTAAATAAAAAATCTAAACATTCTTTTAAAAATTCTAGAATTCATTTAAAATTTAAAAAATACAAATACTTGCTTGCCTTCTTCTCTGACATCAACTATTAGAAGACTTCCTTCCCACTTCGCTGCATAATTGACCGACGGTGGCTCCATACTGGATAGATTTAGGTTGGGGTCATAAAAAAATTATTCTGACAATAATCTTAAAAAACTCTTAAATTCATTTAAATCATTATTTTAAGGAGAGCAGCCGCAACTGCTGGTCGTCGTCTTCAATTTTTCTTTTTTGAAGAACAACAGCCCAATGGTTAGCAACGTCGTGAGAAGCCGCGCCCATCCTCAATCGGCGCACATCGGTCGCGCTGTTTTCGGCCACACCATAGATCCACTCATCGCCATCATACAAAGTCGTCTTGAAGATGAAGATCTTAAAGGTGAAGGTTGGAAAAGCTCAGAGCTTGGATGCCCGGAAATTGTTCTTTTCTCTGCATGTCATGAATTTAATTTGGGAATTGGTAAGAATATTTCGAAGAGTGATGATAGTAGTTTATTTCCCGTCCATGTCTTCGAAGTCCTAAGTTTCATTGAAAGTGAATGAAATGGGGAAAATGGAGAATTATTATTAGGTAATTAGTAGATCCACGACCTATGAAATGCCAGTACGTGACTTGGTGGGGAAATTACTTAATACCAATGTGTTGCACTGTTGAAATGCATCATGGGTTCTCTCTACTCTTCAAAAAAATTAGGAAGAAATTAGAACTTGAACATCTGGTGCTGCGGTGTTCTTGTTGTAGCATAAAATAATGCTTACAATTATCAGTGCAGCATATGCAAAATCTAGATTGGCGAACTAATTCTTTTTCTGCTTCAGTGGAAATGAAGTTTGTGTTAGTGTGTCCAACATTTGGAATATTGGATTCAGCAGTAGCAATATATCCTTCTTAAGATATTTAGATATGATTTTATTGATGAATCATATTCTAATAAATAAGAATTTTAAAATTATTCTAGTGTTTTTATACATTCTATTTTTTTTTTATATTCTTAATTTAAATTTATTAATAGTTTTTTTATATAAAATTATTTAGGTTTTTATATAATTTATATAGTTTTAATAAATTATTTTAAGTTTTTTAAATAAATAATTTTGAAACATATAATATAAAAATCAACAAAAAAAATGAAATCAGAAAACGGGGTCATGCGCGTGGCACATAGCCAGAAAATATGAACGGAGTTGCGAATTGCAACAAAAACGCATTTACAGGTTGTGATCGGAAAATATTTAGTTTAGGTAAGAGATGGAAAAGACCCGCACAGTTCATGTTGCATTCTAAAATTAATCATTAAAAAAAATTACTATAGCAGATACGGAATCCAAACAAACAACATATTAAAAGGGTGTGTTTGCTTAAAACTAGACAGTGGGATCCGATCCACTAAATCTATTGAGGTTAACCTAAAATAAACCCACACTTGAACAAATATGACTAACATATTCCCAACCATTGTTAAAAGAAGAAAAAAAAATCAGAATCTAGCTACTTGATTCATTCCAGCAGTTTTACGGCAATTCCCATTTTCAAACAAAGTAAATTATTTAAACAAGAGCAATTCGCACAACAACACACACACGTTCAAGAGCGTGTAGAAAACCCAGATTCATGTTGGAAAATCTGAAATTAAATCAAAAGACGGTTTCAAGGATGAAAAATTAATTGATTGGGAAAATAGCAATCAAAGAGAAAAGAACACATCAGGATTTATAACTCATGTGCTAGTGATAATCTTGATTTTTTACTTGTAAGAAGAAACAAATTTGGCCATTTTTAGTGCAACAATTTCAGAGTAATATAGAGGCAAACATTTCCTTTTTTTTTTTTTTTTTAAACAGAAGATAAATTTCATTAATGGTCGTTGGAATCAGCCAACACTAATTGACAAAGGAAAGGTGGTGGTACGTCCTACACATAATAATCCAAAGCAGCAGACTTTACATAAGTGGCTAAATTGTGAGCAAGGAAATTATCCGCTTGTCGAATCCAAAATAATTGAATGAAAGGGGACCAAGAGAGGAGTTCCTTGATATCCATAAGAATAGATAAACTTAGCGAAGCACAATCAGTTTCAGCGAGCGAAATAAGGATCGCGGTACTCGAATCTCCAAGGATACAAATATTATCTACACCTGATTGATGTGCAAGCTTGATAGCCTCCCGTAATGCAAAAAAAACTCAGCTAATTCCGGATCAGAGTAGCGCGAGAACCTTTTAGCAACATCCTTGATAAAAGACCCACTAGCAGAAGCAAAATAAACACTAACAGTAACAAAATTATGGGAGGTGGAAACGGCCCCATCAAAAGATATGCATGGCAAATTGTTCGGAGGGACACGTTGAAGGAGAGTACAAAGTAGCAGAGAATCGGCAGCAGGATTAAGGCGGGCATTGCGAAAATCGTGCAAGAGTCGTCCTGCCAGGTTAACGCTGATTAAAGGATCGACACGCTTGCCACCAAACACAAATTCATTCCGAAAGAACCAACTGTAATTAGTAATTATGCACACATATTCAGCCACAGAAGTATCCCCAGAATTTTAAAGATCCTGGAATCATAAATGGAAGCAAGGTTGCTGAAAATTAAAGACAAATTCCTTCAAACCCGCATTATGCCAAATAGTAGTAGAAATCGGACAAGCGAAGAATAAGTGCAACAAGGATGCGAAGTTTTCACCACAAAATGGACAGACTGTTGAATGGGGGAAATGTCGATGGGCTAAGTTGTCATTTGATGGAAGCGAGTTTGTACAAATTTTCCAAATAAAGTGGTGTATACGACCTGTTAGATTGAGCTTCCATATATTCCTCCAAATTGGGTTCGAAGACTTGCTGCTAGAAGGACAAGGCTCCGCCATCAAGAATTGTGGGTTTGAGCTAATGTGAGCATAACCGGACTTAACAGAATGCTTACCGTTCTTAGAAAAGTGCCAAATCCACTTGTCCGCCGATAAGATGTTGCGAAGTGGCAAGCTACAGACAACACCCGCTTCGTCTTGTCGGAAAATGCTATGAATCAGATTTGTGTCCCATGAGTGCATCTCCGAGTTAATCAAAGAATTAACTTGGGCATCAGGTGGTAGGGTAGAAACGGGGCTGATGACGAGGAAGGAAGGTGGAGAAGGAACCCAATGGTCACCCCAAATCTTCATCCCAAAATCGAAACCAATCAAGCGGCGACATCCAAGAAGTATAATTTTTCTGCCGTCAATTATGCTCCTCCAAATGTAGGAGGGTTGATGGCCTAGAGGAGCATCAAGGAAGGAATCTTGTAGATGATAGCGAGCTCGAAGCATGCGAGAGAGCAAGGATGACGGAGAGGTAAGAATCCGCCAAGCTTGCTTGCTAAGAAGGGCAAGATTGAAAGCTTCCATTTCTTTAAACCGAGACCTCCATCCCACTTATGTCGAGTAAGCATGCCAAGGCATCCAATGAAGTTTTCGGGACGAGTCAGAACTACCCCACCAATAGGAGGATATACAAGAAGAGATTTCGCCCAGGAGAGAATCCGGTAATTTAAAACATGACATGCAGTACGTGGGGATGGCTTGGATGACTGATTTAATAAGCACCTCCTTGCCTGCAGAGCTAAGTTGTTTCTCTTTCCAATCACAAATGCGCTTCAAGATTCGATTTTTTATAGAATAGAATACCTCTTATTTGTTACGTCCCACGATAGAAGGCAGACCAAGATATTCTCCATGAGTGTTAACATGTGAAATACCAAAAATATGGCAGATGGTGGAGGCAGAGGCTGGGGCGACATTCGGGCTGAATAGAATCCCGGATTTATCATAATTTATGCGCTGCCCAGAAGCTTCCTCATAGAGATTAATGGCATAACGCAAGCATGAGCTTTGTGTTCAGTAGCAATTCCAAAAAGAAGTGTGTCGTCGGCGAAGAAAATATGCAAGACAGTAGGGGCCGAACGTGCACTTGAATGCCATGGATACTCTTGCAAATTAGGAGATCCTGCAATATACAAGAAAAGACTTATGCACAAATAATAAATAGATACGGTGAGATTGGATCACCTTGTCGGATACCCTGGGACGGAATAAGATGATCGAAATACGAGTCGTTTAACATGAATCTAAAGGAAACTGAAGATATGGAGGTGGCAATGAGATTGCAAAAATCAGTAGGAAAGCCCATAGCATGAAGAACAACGATAATGAAAGACCACTCTATACGGTCAAAAGCTTTAGACATATCTAATTTCACCGACATAAAACCCCCGCCACTTCCCCGTCTGTGCTTCATGAAATGGTGCGTTTCATAGGCAATTAAAACATTATCAGTAATGAGACGTCTCGGGATGAAAGCGGATTGGGACTCAGAAATTAAAGTTGGGAGGAGACTCCTAAGACAGTTAGCAAGATATTTAGAAGCCAATTTATAAGACACATTGCACAGACTAAAAGGACGAATTGAGATACATAATTAGGTTTCTTCACTTTCGGGATAAGAACGATAAAGGTGTTGTTAATAGACATGGGCATAGCACCAGAATTAAGAAAATTGAGAAGAAAAGTGGTGATATCCTGTCCTACGATGTGCCAATTTTTTTTGTAAAAAAACTCATACCGCCAGGGCCGGATGATTTGTAGGGGTGCATCTCTTTAAGTGCTTTGACGACCTCGTCACCAGTATAAGGTTTGAGCAACTCAAATCACATATCGTCCGACATACGAGGGCGGATTCGGCTTATGGCTTCGGCTACGGAAGGGGTATGGGAGTAAGTAGAGTTGAAGAGATCTTGGAAATAAGAATAGATGAGATGTTGGATGTCGTCAGGAGTGGCACAATCAAGGCCCTGAGCATTTTTTAGGGTCGTGATATAATTTATCTCACTGCAGTGACTCGCATGTGCATGAAAGTAGGAGGTGTTACGATCACCATGACGATGTCAATGTTGTTTTGCTCTCTGCTTCCATAGTATACTCTCCTTGTCCAATAGGAGATTAAGTTGGGTTTCAAGGTTGATGATTTTATCCTTGATTTGGGGAGTAATAATACCCGCTTTGAGCTCGTCCAAGGCCTTTCTGGTTTTCTCAATATCATTCTTGAGTTCATGTTGGAGATGACCTCCTCAATTAAGCAATCCCACTGTACAAACGTCTAATTTATCAATAAAGGAATCATGTGGCTGCTCCCAAGCTTCTTTCATAATACACTCACAGTCAGCTGATTTAATCCACATCGCCTCAAACCGAAATGGTTTGGACAGAGGCATTTTGGCAGGTTGGTCAGCAGGAGAAACTCGGGTATGGAGGATTGAGTGGTCGGATGAATGTGCGGGGATATGGTGGACACGATGAGAGGAGAAGCTGGATTGCCATTCTGGATTTGTGACAGCCCTATCAAGTCGACCTCGCTGTGTATAAGGATGAATAAGAGATCGAGACCAAGTGAAACGAGGGCCGGAGTAACCAATATCATAGAGGTCGCAATGTTTGAGCGCATTTCGAAAGAGTTGTATCTGCCAAGATGCTCTGGGGACACGGCCTTGAAATTTGGATCTGTAAAGGACTTCGTTCAAGTCACCAATAACAAGCCATGGGAGGGATGGAGTTGCATATAGTTGTTTAAAATTTTCCCACGCTTAGTCGTATCGGGTTCACCATAGAAACCCGTAATCCGGCAAAGGCAACCAAAAAGTGTAGCATGCACATCAATAGAACGTGGTGACATCTACGCCAAAGGAGAGCCAAATCCCCGGAAAGGCCTGTAGCGGGAACAGAGACACCAATATAATGAAGTTGTGATTTGAGTCTGTCAATAGAAGTTGTATCAACTTTGGTTTCACAAAGAAAAACCAAGCTAGGCGACTTAGTGCGAACAATTTCACTTTTCATGAACTGCCCGAGAATTCTCAAGTCCCCGATAGTTCCAACTCAGGAGATTCATTGTGACCGGTGGGTTGGCCAACGATGCCAACCGCCGCTGTTATCATTTTAGCCAACATTTCCGTAGGGATCAGGTTGAACGCTTTAGTGTGGTATGTTCCCATTTTCTTGGAAGGGTCAGTTTCAGGTTGGGGAATAAAGGAGCACAAGGGAGGAATTTTGCTTTTGGTAGAAGCTGGAGGAGTGGGTTGAGTGGGAGTGTTTTTTTGGTGGGGAGTGTCTGCGAACACATCAGTTACCGTTGTTGATCCAATTCGAACTAAGTTCTTCTCTGCTGCCGTTATCAATCTGGCAGAAAATGTTTTCAAGACTGGCGAGAGGTAGAAATAAGAATTTGGGGTCATATATATGGACGTTTTAAAAATTAATAAGATTTTCTCTTTTGGATGATATTTCCCAAATTGTAAGGAATCTTTGCTGGAACAAAAGAAACCAAACACAATAATAATTGTGATAATGAGTATAATATGGGGCTCCATAACTCCAAGCAAACATGCTCAAAGGATTTAAATAAATTCATTTGAAATCACCTTAATTTTCAACACCATCCATCCAAACACAACCTAAACGACTAGTTCGAAAGAGGGAAAGAATTGAGCTAAAAAAGTGAAATAAAACTACAAAATGTCTAAGTCTTATTACATGGAAAAAAATTAAAAAAGAAAATAAAATCACATGATGACTGCACAAAGTTACCAAAACCATCTCAGGATCTCAACAAGGATGATGATAATGGCAGGAAGATTCACATTCGCCCCGTCAATATATCTGTTCTTGTTTACACCCGCTCTTTTACGGTGAAGCCTCTACAACATTACTCCGAGAGAGTGTATATATAATCCTCAACTCAAAAACATATGAATATGATGCAGCAGCACAGCAAGACAGATCATATGACTCAAGTCATGCGCTTAGTGTCACGAGCAGAGGCCAGATGATCCTACAATAGCAACACGAGTTCAGAATGCATTGGAATATCAACCCTCAACGACGTGCAAATTAGTCAATTTGCAAAACAGTCTACATGTAATGATATAAGTCTAAAATTTCAAAAATCAAATAGATGGGGGAAGAATATGCTTCCAGTACTACCCCTGAACAGATCCCAACAAATCTCCGTAAAACTCTCATAATTTTATCATTACCTTAACGATTTTTTGGAAGGAAAAAAAAGAATTTAGGGTGATGGAAATGGATGACATAGGGGTATATGGATGACCTAGGGGTATATTTTTCCATTCCAAGAGTTCTTAATTTCTTCAAGGTCTAAAACAACTAATCCCTCCGTCCCGGCCTAATTGGCCTACCTTGGCAGGGCACGGAGACTAAGAAAAAACAGATTTTGTGGAATCTTTGATTTTTTCAAAGGTGGAGATTAAGAGTGGAGATTTTGAGGGTGGAGATTGTGAGAGAAATTTGTCATTTATCAATTAAGTTGGGACAAAAAAAAAGGGAAAGTAGGCCAATTAGGCCGGGATGGAGGGAGTAGTATTTAAAAACGGAGGGGGCATATAATTTATATATCCCATGCTCCTCTGCCTTATCAAATTAGACTCAATAATATCTCTTCCAGGATTTTCCAATTTAAAAGGCTATAATATTGTCACATAAACCCTAACCCCTAGCTTTTGGGAAAAAATGCTTAAGCTCGACTGCTTAAGTAGCTTCTTTTTTTTTTTTTTTTTCGAGGGAAGACTGCTAAAGTAGGCTTTAGTATGGCTCAGTGGACAAATTCACATTCAGATACTTGAAAAGAAAGTCTCGACAAGTTGACCCTCAATTAGTAATCATTTATCGTATCAAATATTTCAGTGCCAAAAAAAAAACAATATAATAAGAAACAAGTAAAAAATAACAGTCCCACGAAATTCCAGAATCTAGACAACTTGTAAATTTTCTAATATAATAAAACCCTACAATTAAGACTAACTGAACCACAATTTCTTCAGAATACATACTCTTTTGAACTATTATCCAAACACCAGCTATAATAGCAAAAAGCAACGCTCTTCCTACAGCTAGATGGTCCTAAAAAGCCACCCCCAGCAAAACATATTCAAATAGATAGAGGTATAATTATATGACTAACTGGAGGAGGATTTCAAAGTATTGATGTATCAAATGAAATCAACATATTTGGGGTGCTCAAATGAAAAGCAGTGTAACGATAACTAATAAATATGACAAAAATGGAGGAAATAATACTCACCGAGATAAAATCAAATGCTTTAGTGTCCTCTCTTTTTGATCCATTCATCGTTGAAGTTGGAGGTTGAGTAGCTATGCCAGGATTGAAGATGTCCGGAAAGGGTGAATTTCCTCCATTAAGCCCAACAGTATCACCACCAGTCTGTGATTGTAGATTCCCAAGTTGATTGAAGTTGGACATTGCAGCAATGAACTGCTGTTGAGCAATGGCACTATAATTCATTGCCTGAGAAGCAAATGCAGGATTGAACATAAAGCCAGATGGGAAGTTCACAGCACCCAAAGGGAATATGGGATTTGCATTCATCCCAGCAGCTTGAGAAGGAAATCCAGGATTTGCATTCATTCCAGCAGCTTGAGAAGGAAATCCGCTATTTAAAATATCATCAGAACTTCCATTACCGGCGAAGATGTTGGATGCAGAACCCAAATTTTTGTTACCCGACTCATCATTTCTTACATTATTCTTGGCAGATGAATCATTTTCATTTAAAGACAAACCATCTAGCAAGTTGCTAGCGTATTTACTAGGATTCCCATGTTCCTTGAAGACCTCAGAACTAGAATTGAGAAGGTCAAATGGATCAGATTCATTTCTATTAACAAAAACATCGGCAACATGGTCCTTATCTTGACTGGTATGGAAGGAGACATCTGCAAAAGGATCATCTTCAAGCTTCTGTTGGTTGGTGCTCTCACCACCGCTAAAATTGTCACCCAATAAGTCATCGATCAATGGAGCAGCAGAAGTTGCTGCACTGGTAATTTGTGGCTCACTCTCTACTTTTTCTGAATCTTCCATGCCAAGAAGATCATCTGAGTCACCAGTGTTTATCAAGTCCGGCATCATTGAAGGCTGAGGAGTCGTTGACCTTTTGACATGGTCTGGCCCTTTACCATGTTGTTCGCCAAACAGAAGACTCAACACCTGAAACGGCCATAATTTACTTAATATTTTTTTACCAATTTTGAAATCTGAACCAAAGAAAAGCCAATTACTAATTACGCTGCATCTTGCATTATGTAATTCTTTTGAGCAAAATAAAGTTCTTTTTTTTCTTATTTATGTGCAGATTGGTATATTATTAACCTGAGACTGAGAGCAGTTACCACCATCCATAGTCAGCTATACATACTTCTTTCAGAGCATTGATACATGCATAGGGTTGAATCAAAGTTTTAAGACTATCCTAGAAAATAAAAATAAAACAGGAGTAGTTTTTGCCATGTTCGCATATCATCTTAAAAAAGAATTAAAGATGATTAGCCAATATTTTGTATCCTCTCCACTTCTATTTCATAGCTTGCAATACAGCTTTCTTATGTTATCTTTGTTCCCTTTTCACCTCATTGAGAAAATAATAGAGAAATAAATAACACTGAAGGAAACTCAAAAAAGAAAAAAGGACACATCTCACTAAAATTCTGTCCCTCAAACTCCATGCAGTTCTGATTCTCTATCCACCAGGAGACATCTAGATAGACTCAAATCTCACCTTAGTTGCTTTCTCTCTCAAAGATGCTTGGGGAGATTCAGAACATTGCACAACAACATCTCTATTGTCCCCAAAGTATGATGCAATAGCTGAGAATCGCCCGTCGTCTTTCTTCCGCAATACTGCCTCAAGGACGCAGATGGCTTTCATCCGAACCTAAATAAGTAACGAAAACTTCAGTAAGTGAAAATTTAATATACAACTGCATTTGAATAGTATTATCAAGAACAATTCTACTACCTAGTGCAGCAAAGATTTGGAGGAAGTATCTACTCTTATGATCGATTATCATATTTTTCTTATTAGGTGAAGCAAAATAATGACATGAAGTACAAACCTGCCACATATGAGATTTCAGTTTCAATTCAATGGCATGCGCTAATGACAAAGCATCTAATTTTGAGGCCTCCACCAAGAAAACATGAAGTGCATCCCGAGTAGGCTGTAGACGGACACCGCCAGATGTCACTATGGTTTCCAACAACTTCTCTTCACGAGTTTTCTGACCATAAGTCGAACTTGAGTCTCCATTACCAGTTTCTGACTGGGATGTACTGATATCTTGATCCCAATTTCTAGAACCAGCATTGTCTGAGAAGCGAGAAGAGTTGTAATTTCCAGCATGAGATTCATTCCCTTCATATCGATCAGAGTAATCACTTTCCCTAGTCAAAGATCGCTGAAGATTAGGGCTTTTATAACTTCCAGTTTCATTGCTTTTCCTTAGGGATGGTGACTGAGTAAAACTACTCAGTCCCTGTTTGATTGTAGCGCTTCCAATGTCAACAACCTCACTGATGAAGGATCTTTTATCTTCTGACGGCATCTCATAGTTAGTACTCCCAAATCCTTGTATTCGACTGCGTAGACTACTTTCTGTAGGTGCAGCTGTGTTATCATCTGATGAAAATAGAACAGATAGTGCTTCTTGTGCTGTTTCACGCACAGCCTTGTTCAATGCATCAGCCTTCAAAGGATCAGGCTGGCCCTTGTAGTGGATTAGCTGACGTACTGCAACAGAATTCCTTTGCATCTCCCTTTTAAACTGTGCACCGGACTTTCCCACTGCATATTTGATTACCCGTAATGCCTGAGAAAGAAACAATTAATAAAGCAACCAAACGAGATTGAATAGGAATGATAAAGATTAGAGAGCATAGATGTGCTACAAGTTCTCCACTTAAAGCAGGCACAACAGAGATTAGCATAACAGTTTCCTAACGAGCAGATAATCCAGTTTATGAATCAAGATTACTAATTTATTTAACAATAATTCAACATAACCACCTAATCCTATCAGAAACGCCATAATAGGTCAAAAATTCTAAGCTCCGAAAATTGGGGAGAAAAAAAAAAGGAATCACAAATTAAACATGTAATTAACCAAATAACTTCAAGATCACGTCCACAAACTCATGCCGAATATTAAAGCAAACTGAACTACGTTATCAAACAAATAAAACGAATAATCATCCACCTCAATAGACTAAAGATATAGATATTCACACGGAAAAATAGCCAAAACAGGTAACCGAAGATTTAGCGGTGAATTTGAAGAACCTTTTGCTTAACGATTGGTGACTTATGATCGAGGCGTTTCAGAATAAACTCGGAGACTTCTTTGACAATGGAGACATGCGAAGACCTGAGCAAATCGCAAATTTCCTCCAATTTGTAGACTGGAGTAACCTTATCCTCGTCGGATGTGGCACTGTCTATCATCCTGGACCTCCAGTACGACTCCACTGCCCGCCTGCTCTGCTCCATTCTTCCCAAATCAACTTTTCAGTCTAAGAAATTCAGATTTTGATTGATCGACCGATCCACTTACTCGATCAATTAACTCAATCAATTATTCAGCTAACTGGATGGATCGACCGATCTGCGAATGAAAAGGGTTCAATCTCTTGCCCTCAAATATGGGTTCTTCGTCATCGTTGAAAGAAAAACGTGGAATATTATTTAGAAAATAAATAATAAATATAAATAAATAAATAAATAAACTTGTATCACCAGCACAATAATTTTACAGCTTTCTATGCGGCCTTATTAACCAACTAGAACTCTAATTTAGATGTGTGCCCAAACGGCTGCCTCGGTTGAAAAGAAAAAAAAAACAGTTCAAAGGTAAACCAAAATTACCCATGAGATATGTTTTACATTTTGGTGTTATATATTCATTATATTTTGGTGTTACATTTTGTGTTTCACCGTATTCATTAACCGACGCGTGTATGGTATGATGTCACAAATTAACATGTATCACCTAGTGCATTGAGTGTAACAGAGGATGAAACACCAATTGTAACAGAGGATCCGGATTGCCAAGACTATATATGGTTCCAAACCAGGCCACCAGGGGTCTCAATTTGAACTGTCGGATAGTTTGTCGATTAGTTATTTATTTACTGTTACTTTTTTATAATTTTATATTTTATTTTTTGTAATATGTTTAATTATGTTATAAAATTAATACTAAATATTTTTTTTAGAGTGGAACAACTTTCATAAGTAACGAGATAATAGTCTCCGTCAACACATTATGTTCGAGTGACTCCGATACAGCACCGGTCACTATCATAGAAAAATCAAAATCAAAAGAAAAACGAGTTAAATGATGCGCTACCGAGTTCACTGAACACTTGACTAAAGAAAACTTAACAGATAAAAAATCACTAAATAAAGCTGCAATATCAACTAGAATAACTCCACAATACGAAACGTCCATCTTCCTTGACTTGAGTTTGTAGAATAGGTTGCCATTATCAAACTCAATTTCAATCCTCTCCAGCCGAAGCATTGCCACCATTCGAATTCCAGCTAAGCAACTGAGAGCCTCAGCTACTTCAACCTCAAAAACTTCCTCCATTAGAGTTGACGATGAGCTTATCGCATTTCCCACCTCATCCTAAATCACCCACCCCAATCCAGTCCCCACATCCTCCATGATTGAGACATCCGAATTGAGCTTGAACTATCCTACTGGTGGAGCATGCCATTGCCAACAACTCTGCGCAGAAATTCCACTTGTAAAAGTCATCCGCGTAGTTGAATGGTAGTCCCACAAGGTATTTTATGCCGACCTGTAGCATTCCTGTGGATCGAGCCGATTGTCTTCAAAATATAGCTCATTCCGAGCTCGCCATAGCATCCATATCAGCATGCCAAAAAAATACTGCGTCTCTTAGCTCTCTTTGTTCAACATACACTCTATCCAATCAGCTAACGAAGTATTCGGGCTTAACAACTTATCATCATCCGAATCGGCGAAGATTTCCAATACCTCACACACCATGCACAGTCTCTCAATGCATGTTCAATTGTTTCCATCGTCTCCCCACATCGTTTGCAATTGCTGTCAATATCCATCCCTCTCCGCAATAGACCTCTAGCCATCGAAAGGAAGCCATTCGCGGCTTTCCACAAGAAAATCCAAACTTTGGGATGGGATATCGAGATCCCATAAATCCTTCCAAATTTTTCAATTTCAAGTATTAGAAGACGAGCTCGATGGCTATTCACCAAACATAGACTTGGCCACGAAGTACCCTGACTTCACTTCATAGTTTCCAGTTTTGGAGTACTCCCAATCAATTTATCATTATGTGCCGTAGAGAGCATGGGTATGGAGAGCCTCATCCAGACTAAACAGTGAGTTGATGAGATCTCTGTTCCATGCTATTGTAGTTGAATTCAGCAGGTCTCGGACTTGAAAATTAGGCAGTCTAGCAGTCGTCTACTTTGCACACACAAAATTGGACTATTTGCAAGTCACGGTTCATCCCATACCTTCACATTCGACTGACCCCCAGCCTCCATAGCATACCTTTCCTAATAACCTCCCTCCCACTCAGATGCTTCTCCATGTATAACTTGGATTATAGTCAATCCTAGCGTCAAGGAACGACTGACCACGCTGTCGAGGGCACGTCAAATTAACTACCTTCTCTACCTCTACTAACTAGTAGCAGCGATAAGTATGGGTCGAATCCCACAAGGAGCGGATGAATTAATTATGCTTTTAATATTAATAGCTAAACGATAAAAGTAAATAAAGGGGGTTTTTGATTGTATTATTCTAATCACTAAGCTAATCAAATAAACAATTAAATAACTAACTAACTCAAAGACTCAATTAAACAAATAATAATCGACTTAAACCAATATCAAAAGTAATACTAGTTATCAGTTCAATATCCTCCTATTCATCTACAAATTAATTAACTAATTAAACCTGATTATTTATCCCTCAACCTTCTAACCCTAGACCGACAACAAGCTCTGTCGGCCCGAATTATCCCTTAAGAATAGTCAACTAAGATACGATCATTAGCTAACCATATCTAATTTAACAGCCTAGAACACGCTCTCTAGGTTTAATTCATTAAATGCATTAATAATTAGGATAATAGGTCAGACTAGACTCCAAATACATACACTCGATTTGGATGGCCTAGATTTATGTTACCCCTGACGAATTAATCGTTATTGCTACTCGCGATTATAAAATTATAACAATTACGGATTACAATTTTATAAACTAGCAGTGATAAATTAATAACCTAATTCGACGGGCCCTATCAAATCAAGCAATCAACCAATCATGGGTCATAAGAACAAGTAACACAAATAAGTTTCAAAATAATAAACCAGAATTTAACTACTGATCAATTAATCATAAAAACGAATAGGGTTCAACATCCCTTCAAACTAGTATAAAGTAAATTAGCTACTCATAACTAAACTATTGTCTAAAATATGATAAAACAAAAACATGATTAAAATAAACGGAATTAGAGAATTCGAACGAAATCAACGACGATCGAAAGAACGCTTGCAGCCTTCTGCTCCACGAACTTAATTCCCGTATGTGACACACGCCTCCATACGCTTCCCTTCTTTCTTTTATAAGCCTTTAGTTAGGCTTCAACCTATTTCCGTCCTCAATTAGGATTTTAAGAAACAATGGGCCATCGCCCCTTTTTAACCAATTAGGCCCAATGCCCCATTCTATCCAATACAAAAATTAAAAGCCTGTCGGACCTTTTCCCCAACTTTCAGGCCCAATTTCGCAGCTTGCTTCTCTTCATGGGCCAAAACCTTTCTTTCCATAAGGCTCCTCTTTCAACTGGGCCAATTCCGGCCCAGCTTTTTCTTTGCTTGTCGATCCACTCCAATTAATCCAAAAGTACTCCGAATTCACTGCAATTTCACAATAAACACAACTTTGGAGTATTTGACTTAAGTGTGCAGATAAGTAGAAAAATAACAGTGCATAGTAAATAAAATGCAATAAAATTACATTCCTATCAATATAAATAATGCACATTTTTCTACTTATCAATGACCCATTTGGAAAGTATCGAGCCTTTAATATTTTGGATAGAAGTCAGCTCTCATTACCCATCAATATCCACCCTTGTTTCGCTAGCATCACCCTGCTAAAGGATTCCAGATCCCCTAATCCTAATCCCCATTCCTCCTTTTGCCTACATAAAAGATCCCACGATCCCCAATTAATTTATCTCTACGAATTACGTTGGCCCCACCAAAAATTCGAACATAACAATTTGATCCTCTGGTGCACTGATTGAGGCAACATAAAGAAGCTCATGACATATGTCGGAATCGTTTGGGCAACTGATTTAATCAAGACTAATCTTCTGGTATTTGATAAGCACCCACTCTTCCAATTCTTCAATTTTTTATCCACTCTTTCAACAATATCACTAAACAACGATTCCTTTGATCGCCCAACTGACACCGGAGACCCAAATAAACAGAGTGTTTCACCACTAACCTAACTCCCAACCTTTAAGTCATACTCATCCGCCTTTCCTCCCTCACCCCCTGCTAAAACACACTTTTGTTTTTTCTAGCGATATCAACTGCCCTGACGTCTCCTCATAACACCTAACCTTCCCCACTGCTTCGATTTCATTCATCGTCGCTCTACCGAAAATGATACAATCATCCGTAAAAAATGGTGAGATATCGAAGGTGCATCTCTACATACCCTTGCTCCGTGTAGGATCCCTAGCAATTCAACCCGCTTAATTGAGCCAGAGAAAAGCTTCTGCACAAATAAGGAATAATGAGTCTCCTTGTCGGAGCCCTCGTGTCGGAGAAAATGTCTCCTCCAGATGCCCATTTAAAAGAACAAAAAAAAAAAAAAAAAAGACAGAAGAAACACATTGCATGATAAGTTGTATAAAACTCCAATTAAGCCCCATTCGTACCATCACTCTCTCTAAAAGAACCCCATTCTACTCTATCATAAGCTTTACTCATATCTAGTTTGAAGGCAAAAGTGCCTTTATTTTTTGCATTATTATGATTCATATAATAGAAAATCTCAAAAGCAACCAGCGCATTTTTAGTTATGAGACGACCCGAGACAAAAGCAGATTGGTTAACAAAAATAATATTAGGGTGAATACGTCTCAATCTATTAGCAATTGTTTTTGTAATAATTTTAAGGGTTAATATCACATTGCAACCTGAACTATCAGTGTTTTTTCCCCTTTTTTACTTGAACTATGTTTTTGTAGCAAAAAGCAACCTATACTACACGAATTTCACTTCCGGTGACCAATTTCGGCCAAAATGAAGACGTAATTTGCACATGGTTAAATTAAGGATCTTTTTGCAATTTTTTTATTTTTATTTGCATAATAGAATTATTTTTTAAGTTACTTATCTATTAAAAGATATTACATCAGTAAATTAAATTCTTAAGAACATCTAAATTTCCCAACCCCCCTCCCCCCCTTTCCAGTTGCAAAGAACCCACCACTGAATCAAACATCGGCGCGCCCCACCATTGGACGTCAACGTTGGGGAGCATGTCGAATTCAGAGACCGGAAAGAACAGTCATCAACGATGGAAAACAAACCGCGAAGCTGGTGTTGCACCATGGTGAAGTTTAGAAAAGAGGTATTGGTCCAAGTGTAGCCCGAACTCGGATCGAAGTAGGAGAATTAATAAAAAACATAAAAAGCCCCAAAATTAAGAGGTTGAATGGGGGGGCATGGGCAGGGATCGGCGACGACAGCTCTGGATTTTCTGTGTAGGAGCAGGTATAATATGATCGATTAAGTATAACTACACATAAACATGTGTCAATCGGCTACATGCATCTAGATCATACATATAAATATACGAGTACAAATGGGTGTTAGTTGGGTAGAGAGAGAATGGGGAGGAGAGAGACCAACCTGGATGGAGTTGCAATCTGAAGAAGAGTTGACGAAGATGAGGAGCAGTAGGTTATAAGGGTTTTGGAGATTAGCAATTTATTTCACTTTGTTTTAAATCGGAAGATGCAAACTTTTTAAGGGTTACGGTAGTTGGTGCTATTGATCTCCATAATTTTTTTAAAATGGAACGGATTAGGAAAATTTGTGTGTTTGGTTAGGTGTTCTTAATATTTTAATTTACTGATGTAATTTTTTTAATAGATAAGTAACCTAACAGAATCATTATATTCTGTAAATAAAAAATTGCAAAAAGACCTTAATTTGACCATGTGCGAGTCACGTGTTTATTTTGGCCGGAATTGGTCACCGAAAATAAAATTCGTGTATTATAGGTTGCTCTTTGCTACAAAACATAGTTCAGGTGAAAATGGAAAAAACGTTGATAGTTCAGATGACAATTTGATATTAACTCTAATTTTATATAATATGTTACACACGCTAATAGGACGGAAATTAGTCACAACCTCAGGGTGTTTTTTTCTTTCGGATCAAACAGATAAATGTATGATTTAACGCAGTGGGACTAGAGAGGCCATTGAATATATCAAGAATAATAGGAAGAACATAAAATTAAATTAAATGCCAAAATTTCTGATAGAAAATAGCAGACATACCGTCCGGCCCGGGGCCTTTGTTAGGTGCATTTGTGCCAATCCCAAAACCACTTCCTCTTTTTGTGAACGTGCATGTCATGATTTCCTGCTTATCAGATGTTACTCTCGGCTTAATCGCATCTGAAGCCCCAAATTCGGTCAATCTTATTACGTGTCATCATCCCTATTGTCGTCTTATGAGAAAAGGAAGTATTTTTTTATCACCATCATGCATCCAATTGACCTAGACCTCTGATGCCACATAGCTTCATGTTTTGTCATGAGATTAGACAATTCAGAATCCAAGTCAGTAATCTGCTCAATCGTGCTCTGTGAGATAGGCTGGTTTCGAACTTTAATTAATTTCGCCTCACACTCTTTTAGGAGTGTATTCAAATATCCAGAATATATTGATTCCCATATGTCCAAGCTCAAGCTACACTGTTTCAGCTTATTTGTAAGACCTTGTGGGTCAATCCTTGACCAACCACATCCCAACCTCTTTCGCTTGACACGTGTTATCTGTAGCCACATAGGTTCAAATCTCTTTATTATCACTCTTCTTTTTTTCAATTTTTCCTCCCACACCAACTTATAAAAATTGGGCAATGATCCGACTTTTGGTGGAACAGATGCTTCTCCCTATATCTCGAAAATAAAAGTCACCAAGAGTCACTCGCAACTCCCTTATCTAACATCTCCAGGATATTATTCAACATTTTTTTCCCGTTAGTCCGGGTGAAAGAGAAGTCCTCATACCCTGAATCCACTAGATTAGCCATCAAAAGTGTGTCTTGAAACATTTCCATCTTCCCACTTTCCCAATCCCTCCCACCTAACTTTTCATGGGCATATAGAATCTCATTCCACTCCCCTACACACATCTAAGGAAGTTATGACTGATCTGCCAATGATTTTAACAACAAGTATAAATCTTCGCATTATCTTCGGGACATCCATAAATGCGCGTCCATCTCTAGTTCTATCAATCCTTCTCAACAACACAATCAATATGGTGTAAGTCAACAGACACCACAACTACCCTTTCAACCTCTTTTCCCAATAACAGAATCCCCCACATTTCGCCCCCAGCTACAGTACAATCCATATCCACTATCACGAGATATCCTAACCTATGCATTATGTCATCAATTTTCGACCGAACAAGTTTGTTTGCATTAGAAAAATAAAACTGGGATCTTTAGAATTAATAATCCGTTGAAGCACATTGACTATCAGTTGGTTCCCAAGCCCAGACATTTCCAACCGATACAACTCATTAGATCCGACAGGACTGCATCTCTGCAGTCTCCGCCGACAAAACATTGAAATTTGGCACTCTTGATATGATCCTCGATCATAATTTAGCATTGTCACGAGAATTCGAAGCGGAAAGCGTGTAGAATGGAATAGATGGATGAATCCTCAACCCTTGATTCAGCAACCCATGAAAATTAGTATAGAAACCTCAACTCGACGAAAATATGCGAAACAAGAACCTTGGAATAAAGAACACGCCACAAATGGAATGGAAAATCATTTGATAAGTCAATGATGAACGGCACGGAAAGAGAATTTTGGATAAGTTCGAACAGTTCGAAAGAACTAGAGAGAGATGGAACTCACAAAATATTATTGATGAATGGTGTGTTAGTTTTGAAAATAAATGAGCATATTTATAAGCTGGAACTGGAGATCTTCTCCTAATAGGATCAGGAAAGATCTTAGAAATCTAAACTAAAACTAGTGATCTTCTCCTAACAGGATGAAGAAAGATCTCAGAAATCTAAACTAATAAGGTAACTAACTAAACTTGGTCTACAAGTTTCAAAAATACTAATTAATATAATACTAATATAATAATATTAATACTGGATTAATATCCAGCCTTCGACAAACTCTACCAAATTAATGGGCCTTGGAACAACAAGTCCTTCATCTCCGATGGGCCTCCTAATCGTCTCTTGAGCCCAAACTTCTTGAATTAGCCCATTGAGTACTTCTTTGAACCTTAATCGCGTTATCGAGGCACGTCAAATTAGTTATTTATTTCCTAACTTCTTTTCCTAATAATAGACAGGGTAAGTCAGGGTCGATCCCACGGAGAATAGAGAAACTAACCGAATTATTGTATCAAACAAATTTATGTAGCTAATTATATAATAATATAAATATAATATAAAGTGGGGGGAGTTGCTTGGAAGATATTAATTGAGTAATTAACAATTAATCTAACAAATTAACCAACTAACATTGAATTTTCTTATGATAAGAGTATTCCCACCTTTAACCAGTATCCCCCCAATCCGAATGATTCTTGTAACTATTGCAATCGTTTGACAAACTAGTTCTAAGACTCCTACTCCAAGAATTAACAAGTACGCTTAGCTAATCCTTGTTACCCCTTAAGTATAACTAATAATAGGTTCGCTTAGCAATTAATCCTATCCGATTAAGTAGTCCTAGGATACGATCGCTAGAACACCGTTAATCAAATGCATAGGGAACTAAGGCAATAGAGTACGCATTGTGTTGTACTCGCAAGCTCGGTACAAGTGACCGCGACTTATGTTATCCTAGAGAATAAATCACTATTTGCTACTTTTAGAAATGAACACATAACAATTACGGATTATGAATTCATGGCCTAGCAACAATTATATGCCTACTACCCGGGTGATCAGTCCAAATAACAAACATATAAAAGATATGAAGAAAGCAAATAACATAAATAATCTCAGAACATAGTTTAATTAAACAATTAGCGGAATAATTACAAAAACATCTTCCTAGGGTTCAACATATTTAAAGATGGAAAATAAAGGCTTAGCCGATCATAGCAATCGCTAAGATCAAACTAATAAAGAAAGACATAAAACTAGAAAACCCGAGATGCCAATCTTGCTCCTTCGTGCTCTTCCGAATTCCCAACTTCGTGCTCTCAAAATCAATATCAAAGTTATATTTTCGGACTTGGGATCTTCCTTTTATAGATGGCAATGAATTAGGCTCAATTTGGCTTGGAAAATGAGTATCTGCAAGCAAATCTGAATTGGGTCGCCTCTTGTCTCGGCCGAGCTCTATGTATTGATTTCTCGGCCGAGAATCAGTGTCTCGGCCGAGATTCCTCAACAGCCAGAATTATTGGTTTTCTCTGACCTTCTATCTCGGCCGAGACCAATTTCCAGAAGCTTTGGCTCGATTTTTTTTCGATTTTTGACTTGTCGGACTTGTTTTCAAATCCATCCTTAGTCGAGTTCGACTTTTTGGTCTAATTTCACCCAAATAACTTCATAACAAATCACAAACATCAAATCGTCCAATAATGCAAATAGGAATAATACACAGTCAATTACGCATGCAAATGTCACTAAATAGACGCTTAACTCGACCCATTATGCATGCATAAACACGTGTACCAAAATTCCCCAAACTTAAACTTTTGTTCATCCCGAACAAAATAAAACAAAGGAGAACACAAAAGACACGTGCCAAGGGTGACTTAAGTGGCAAACATAGTTTCAGACACATTTTATAAAGAAAAACAACATGATAATCCGAGCATATCTGATATAAAAACTTCAATTACTTTCGAGACTCGATACTTTCAATAAGTGATCCTTACTGGTTAAGTGTATCACTCATCTCTCAAACGTTTAAGGTAAATTCATTTTCACTCACGTTGGACTATATGCAACCATATGCTTACTCATTATCTAAAGCAGACCTCGTACTTGACATGCGTGACATAGGATAAAAAAGGTCTTTATTTAGGTTGTAATGTAGACTTAAGATAAGGTGGGAAATGTTTGGGTAAAAGTGACTAATCGAGTTTTTCCTACTCAACCACCCCTCAAAACAATCACTCAATCCTCACTCTCTAAATTCCAACAAACCTTCCCACAAGAAAGTTTCTTCACCCTTCCAAAAGTCCTTACAATATAAACGATTTTCATGCTTCACTTGGGTACCACAATTGGGACTACCCACTTTCTATAATCAGCTCAAACAATAGAACACTTTTAGACTTCTAACCTCTCCTTTAAACAAAAATAATAACACTTATGTGCAACAAACTCTTTCTTTTCTTTTCTTTTTTTCTTTTTCTTTTTTTTTTCTTTATTGAAGAACTACTAGTAAAAAATAATCAATACATTACACTTCCACCCCTCCCCCAAACTTGGTTGAAAACCAACGGTTGTGGGGAAAAGAAGCTATTCAGTCTCGATTTCTTTACTTATCATTTTTATATTCCTTTCTTTCTTCAAAACTTCTCATATTTCACCCATATCAATCCCAAAGCTTCCCGACTACCTTCCAATCCTCCTTCCTCATACTCACTCTTAGTCCAAATGGGCCAAAGGTTTAATTATTGAAAGGATGTGGCTTGTAAAGTAAGGCTATCAAAGAAACAGCTACAAAGCTCAAATGGGCTAACAACGGAAAATTTTATTGGTCAAAAGGAAAACATATTAAGGCTTAAGAATAGGTTCAAAATAAAAAACCGCCTAAAATCATTTCCTAAATCACCATATGTCTGACATATCCACAATAGAGACTCCGAGCAAGTTCTAGAGACGATTACATATAACCAAATAATTCACACCGAAAGAATGTAGATATTACTCCGAAGATGGGAGTACAACATTTATCTCAAAAACTCACAAGGTTATATGTGATCACAAGTTTCAAGTACAAGCTCAATTTTATCTTCATCGCATATCATGCTCTATCATATGTTAATTTTTTTTTCCAATTTTTTAAGCACAATTTATGATCATCATTAACTAGTTTCACACTTGTCATTACCCTAATCTTTTGTCCTTAGACACACATCAAAATCAAACTATAATCTCGATTTTTCAACTGCCTCAATTCTAGACTCAACTAAAATGCAAAGTACATAACAACTAAACATGACCCAACTCGCAAAGACAGTGACTCACAGGCCAGATGATCAATCAAGTAATTGGCTCACAAACCATGCAACTATGGCTCACAGGCCAACACGCAATAAATAAACAAGAAACTCGCAGCTAGCACAAAGCAAGAAAATATATAAAAATAAAGCTCAAAGCTCAAAAGTGGCCAAATCGTCCCACTTACACCCCCTCCCCCAAACTTGGTTCAAAACCACAGTTTGTGGGGAAAAGAAGGGTACGACTTGGTGCTTACTTACAGCACTCCTGCTAAGGTGGTGGTTGGAAGCTATGTTTGCTCCAATATTTGGCTATCGCGCCCCACCAAATGTCTTGTTATATCCATCATGCTCCACTACTATTTGAATTCGAGTCATGTTAGTTCCTGCATACTACTCAAAGACAAAAAGAAAATGCATCAAATAGAAAATAACAATAAAATGCATAATTTAAAAGTAAAAATACGATAAACATCGGGTTACCTCCCGACAAGCGCCTTTGTTTTACGTCGTTGGCTCAATTGATTCACGTCCATGTAGCATTTGATCTATGGTTTACCTCCTTCATTTTCTCACGCTCCTATGATGCCTCCAAGATATGGAAGTATTCAGCTTATTCCTGCAACTCAGCTCACAATTTCTTTCAACAAACGGGTCAATAACATCATTAGGCATAACAGAATGGACATTTTCAGAGAATTCAATTACATCATATATGTTAAATTTAACGATGTGTCCATCGAACTCCATCATGAGTGTTCCCTCACGAACGTCTATCTTTGTTTGAGAGGTGTTTAAAAACGGCCTCCCTAACAATATAGGTGTAGAAGTTGATGTATCGTCGTTCATGTCTAACACATAGAAATCAGCCGGAAATACTAAGTCGCCTACTTCCACTAGCACATCTTCGAAGACCCCATCAGGGTATGTAGTACTATGGTCAGCTAGTTGAATTACTATCCTTGTTTCTTTTAATGGTCCAAGTTTTAGTGCATAAAAAATAGAACGAGGCATGACGTTTATAGATGCACCTAGATCTAGCATAGATCTCTCTATGGTGTGATTACCTATCGAACAGGGTATTACGAACATACCTGGGTCCTTGCACTTTGGGGGAATCTTCTTTTGGAAGATGGCTGACACATTCTCCCCCATGATCACTTTCTCTTCTCCCTTTAACCTGTGTTTGTTAGTGCATAGATCTTTAAGGAATTTAGCATACCTCGGGATTTGTCTGATCGCGTCGATTAATGGAATATTTATCTCGACCTTTTTGAATACATCCAAGATCTCTTTTTCCTTGTTATCTTACACTTTCATCGCAAGTCGGCTAGGAAACAGAAGTGGTTGGGTCTGCATAGATGGCGCAGGACTCTGCTTCTGCTGTGAATGAGTCTCAGCCGAGACTGATGATTCTCGGCCGAGAATGTTTGGCAGTTTATCAGTGTCTCAGCCGAGATCGGGTTTCTCGGTCGAGCTCTATTGCTCGTCCTGTTCATCAGTTTTATCAGTTTTTCTATCAATTCCCTCTTCCGAACTTTGCCCAGGTTGTTTAGGCTCTCCAAGCTCCGTTTCGCTCCTCAGTGTGATTGCACTCACGTTTCTCGGGTTGGTTTCAGGTTGAGCTGGTAATTTACCACTGTTTGCATTCTCCAATCGACTCACAGCAGTAGCTAATTGACTCACTTGAGTCTCAAAGTTCTTGATGCATGACTGTGTGTCCTTTTGAAACTGAACAGTGTTCGTTGCCAAGTTCTTAACGATGTCTTCTAATGACGGCCCGGGTCAGTCAGTTGCCTCTGTTGGTACATGCCCCGTGGGAGGCGATTTTGATCGCCCAACTGTTGTGCTGATTACTGTATCTCAGATTGGGATGATCCCTCCACCCGGATTGTAAGAATGGGAATAGAGGTCATACCTTCTCTGCTCGAAATTGTCTGTGCTAACAACATTAACATGGGCCTCCAATTCATTCCCTAAAACTTGGCACTCATCTGTCGAATGCTCCAATGTTTCACAAATACGGCAAGGCTTAATAACAACCTTTCCCACGGAAGCAACCTTTCTTACCAGAGTCGTTAACGCTTCAAGTTTGTCTCCTATGGATGAGTCGGTTGCCTCTCTTACTGCTTTGAGCGGTGCATCTCTACACCCAAATTGCTGCAAGTTTGCAGCCATTTTTTATATCAGTTCTCTAGCTGCAGTTGGGTTTTTTCTACTAGCACTCCCCCGCTAGCTGAATCTATCATGTTCCGATCCGCCATTGACAAACCTTCATAGAAATATTGGAGTAATAGTTGATCGGTTATCTGATGTTGTGGACAGCTTGCCACCAGTTTCTTGAACCGCTCCTAATACTCATACAAATTCTCACTATGCCTTTGTACAATTTCACTTATCTCCTTTCTGGGGTTTGTTGCTCTAGATGCTGGAAAATATTTTTCCAAAAATTGTCTCTCCATCTCCCCCCATGTAGTGATGGAAGCTGGGGGAAGATAATAAAGTCAATCCTTGCCAAATCCTTCAAAGAGAAGGGGAAAGCCCGTAACTTGATTGCCTCTTCACTGACAGTGGTGGGCTTCATACTCGAGCAGACGGTGTGGAACTCCTTCAGATGCTTGTGGGGGTCCTCGCCCGAGAGGCCATGGTATGAGGGCAACAAATGGAGTAACCCAGATTTTAGTTCAAAAGTAGTGTTCTCTCCCTAGTTAGGGAAGTGATGCGTAGGGGCTGATGAGTGGCTCCAGCGGTAGCCAATTCTTTCACAGATTTTTCTTGTGCCATATCTACTAGTTCAGGTTCTGATTCAAAAAGGATAGGTTCAGTTTTCTCTCGAATCTCTCTTGCTTGCTTCTGCAGAATTCGGTCTCTTCGCGTAATCTCTGGATATAATTGCAAGTCTTTGTTACCGTGTGAACGAGTGATCATTCACCGGTGTAATAAGATGCAAACGAACAAGTGAATGCCCAGTGTAAATAAAACAAAGAACTATAATAATAACAAAAATAAAATTAATAATGATTAATACTAAAACACAATTAATTTCAACCGTTCCCCGGCAACGGCACCACAAATTTGACCCCGTTGTCGAGGCACGTCAAATTAGTTATACATTTCCTAACTTCCTTTCCTAATAATAGACAGGGTAAGTCAGCGTCGATCCCACAGAGAACAGAGAAACTAACCGAATTATTGTATTTAACCAATTGATATAGCTAATTATAGTAATATAAATATAATATAAAGTGGGGGGAGTTGTTTGGAAGAAATTAACTAAGTAATTAACAATTAATCTAACAAATTAACCAACTAACGATGAATTTACTTATGATAAGAGTATTCCCGCCTTTAACCAGTATCCCCTAGTCCGAATAATTCTTGTAACTATTACAACCGTTTGACAAACTAGTTCTAAGGCCCCTACTCCAAGAATTAATAAGTACGCTTAGCTAATGCTTGTTACCCCTTAAGTATAACTAATCACAGGTTCGCTTAGCAATTAATCCTATCCGATTAAGTAGTCCTAGGATACGATCGCTAGAACACCATTAATCAAACGCATAGGGAACTAAGGCAACGGAGTACGTACTGTGTTGTACTCGCAAGCTCGGTACAAGTGACCGCGACTTGTGTTATCCTAGCGAATAAATCACTATTTGCTACTTTTAGACATAAACGCATAACAATTACGGATTATGAATTCATGGCCTAGCAACAATTATATGCCTACTACCCGGGTGGTCAGTCCAAATAACAAACATATAAAAGATATGAAGAAAGCAAATAACATAAATAATCTCAGAACATAGTTTAATAAAAAAATTACCGGAATAATTACAAAAACATCTTCCTAGGGTTCAACATAATTAAAGACGAAAAATAAAGGCTTAGCCGATCGTGGCGATCACTGAGAACAAACTAATAAAGAAAGACATAAAATTAGAAAACCCGAGATGTCAAATCAGGCTCCTTCATGCTCTTTTGAATTCCCAATTTCGTGCTCTCAAAATCAATGTCAAAGTTATATTTTCGGACTTGGGATCTTCCTTTTATAGATGGGGATGAATTAGGCTCAATTTGGGTTGGAAAAGGAGTATCTGCGAGTAAATCTGAACCGGGCCGCCTCTTGTCTCGGCCGAGAATGATCTATCTCGGCCGAGCTCTATGGATTGATTTCTTGGCCGAGAATCAGTGTCTTGGCTTTTGTTTCTAACATTATTATAGGTATATTTTTCTTTCTCTCATGTTCTCTTTTTCTAGGTCTTTTTTTTTTTTTTTTTTTTTTTGGCGATGAAAACCCTTTTTCTAATAAAAGAAAGCCTTAAAAAGAAGTAAAATATTATATATATATATATATATATATATATATATATATATATATACCAATAAAAAACCATAGGGACTATCTCTTTTTATTTTATGTATTTTTTATTTTACATTATGTTTGACATTGTAAAATTCTAAATCTTAAATGATGTTTCTATAAAATATATATTGTGCTCCCAATTTCAAATTCATGGATACGCCACTAAGAAACTCAGTTCTAAAATCATTTCACAAAAACCAAGATAAAGGTTGTGTTTACTTATAACTTGACCTAATCCTCCAGTTGTGTTTCATTTGGGGTTACTGGCAATATATTTACACACATCGTATTACTTTTTTTTATCACTTTTTACACTAAAAATAAACTTCAACCTAATCCCCAACCAACAAAACTGAAGACCCATTTATTTAATTCAACCTTCTCTTTCCACTTTACTTTTCCCAATCTACAGTACTCCAACCTCCTCCAGCCATAAGTAAACACAACCAAAGTGATTTGAATAAAATAAATATGATTAAAATGAAAATATAGTGTATATTATATCTCTAGGAATTAGGGATGTTAATTGGGACAATCCTATCATTTTCATTCTAACCTTAGTTTTCGGGCAAATCGATTTTCAATTTAGTCAGGCCATCTTTTTGAGCCGACAATAAGGTGAAACTAACTCTAATCCTATTAGTTTTCGAACTAGTCGGGCTACTATCGAACTATGAGTCATAAATTTTAAAATTTATATTTAAATTCAAAATTTAAAAAATGTACTTGATTTTAGCACTCTTGATTATCCAAAGTTCACAATATCATAACACACTTATTATTGAGAATATGGACAAACATAAGGCTAGGAGATATAGATTTTAAAACCTTTCCAAGCATCAATGGTATACAAACAAAATGAAAATTCATAGTTGTGTCCTCAACATCCAAAATTGTTGGTTTTCTCTGACCTTCTGTCTCGGCCGAGCTCTCCTCGTCTCGGCCGAGACCAATTTCCTGAAGCATTGGCTCGATGTTTCTCGGTTTTTGACTTGTCGGACTTTTTTTCACATCCATCCTTAGTCGAGTTTGACTTTTTGGTCTAATTTCACCCAAATAACTTCAAAACAAATCACAAACATCAAATCGTCCAATAATGCAAATACGAATAATATACAGTCAATTACACATGCAAATGTCACTAAATAGACACTTAACTCGACTTATTATGAATGCATAAACATGTGTACCAAACCTCTTGGCTCACGCTCTTGTAACTAGACCGATTGGAACTTGTACAGGATCTTGGGGATTTGTATCTTGATTTGCATCATTTCACTCCTCTTGAAAAGGATTTGTCCTCAAATCCAAATTGTCACCTACATCAAAAGGACTTAAATCAGTAATATTGAAAGTAGGACTCATAGTATACTCACCCGGCAAGTCCAACTTGTAAGCATTGTTATTAATGTGTTCCAAGACTTGAAAATGACCATCACCTCATGTAAGCAATTTGGACCTTCTTTGAGCTGTAAATCTCTCTCTTCACATCTGCAACCAAACCCGATCTCTGGGTTCAAAAACCAACTTATGCCTCCTTTGTTGGCTTGTTTAGCGTATTGTTCGATTCTACGCTTAATATCCATCTTTGCTTCCTCATGGATTTGCTTGACAATATCTATTTTCTTTTTTCCATTTTAATTCACATGCTCACTCACAGGTAAAGGCACTATCCAATGGAGTTAAAAGGACTAAAACCATAAACAATTTCAAATGGTGAGTATTTAGTAGCAGAATGAACAGATCGATTATAAGTAAACTCAACAGGCGGTCAACATTCTTCCCAACTTTTGATGTTCTTTTTAATGACAAAGAAAACAAAGTTTTATTTACCACTTCAGTTTGACCATGAGTTTGTGGATAACAAGTAGTAGAAAACAAAAGTTTAGTACCTAACTTACACCACAAAGTCTTCCAAAAATAGATTAAGAACTTAGCATCTATATCAGAAACAATTGTTCTAAGCATGCCATGCAATTTAACAACTTCATGAACGAACAAATCATAAACATACGAAGCAACATGGAATAAAATGTGTCATCTTAGAAAATCTATCAACAACAATTCTGCCTATAAACGCACACAAAATATGATTCACATGTTGCATAAAGGTGCTAAGAGCATTAGTTAAACCAAAAGGCATAACTAACCATTCATGCAACCCATGTTTCGTTTTAAGAGAAGTTTTCCACTCATCTCATTCTTTCATTCTAATTTGATGATAACCACTTTTCAAATCAATTTTAGAAAACACACAAGAACCATGCATCGCAACTAACATATCATCTAAACGAGGTATAGGGTGGTGATACTTTACATTAATATTATTGATGGCCAGACAGTCAACGCACATTCTCCATGTTTTATTCTACTTGAGTACAAGTAGGACTGGAACAACACATGGACTCATGCTCTCCCTCACGTGCCCCTTTTCCATCAGCTCCGTCACTTGACGTTGCAACTCTTTTGTCTCCTCGGGATTGCTCCTATAAGTTGGTCGGTTCGAAATTGTTGCTCTAGGAATGAAATTAATTTGATGTTTAATCCCACGAATTGGAGGTAAACCATGTGGTGTTTCCTCAGGAAAGACATCCTCATAATCCTGCAAAAAATAAACAACAAAACTAGGAGAAGAAAAATAAGTTTGTTCGTGATCAACAATGCCTCATTGTACAAAAGTACAGTCATTGGTTGTTATCAAAGTAAAGATTGGTTGATCTCACTTGCACTTGCATAGAAACTGTTTCGTGCTCTCTCTTTCTTTCCCTCATTGTCTGATTCTTGTTAATTTTCCCTCGATCTCACTCTTTCTTTTACTCTCATAGCTGAATCTTTGTCTTTTTTATCAGCCTCTCTTTTTCTTGTTCACTCTCTTTTTGCAACTTCATTTGATCTTCATATACTTGTTGGGGAGTCAACGGCGCAAGAGTGATTGTCTATCGATTGAATACAAAGGAATACTTGTTTGTAAATCCATCATGATTCATACGCCTATCAAATTGCCATGGACGTCCTAACAAGAATAGCCAACTTGCATTGGTACTACGTCGCACAATACTTCGTCTTCATACTTGCCAATTCAAAAAGCCACCATCACCTGCTTGTTCACCCTTATTTCACCACTATCATTCAGCCATTGCAATTTGTACGGCTTTGGGTGCTTCGAAACGGGAAGTCCCAACTTCTCCACCATGACTGTGCTAGCAACATTAGTACAACCATCGAAAATCAAATTGCATACCTTATCCTTTATGTAGCACCTTATGTGAAAGATGTTCTCTCGCTGCTCCTCTTCAACTCCTCTCATTTACAAGCTCAATGCTCTTCTTGCGATCAAAGTAATGGTCTCGGGTGCCTCATGTTCTTCCTCATAAACATCCTCTAACTCAGGCATATCTCGTTAATTTCTTCATTATCAGTCTCAATTTCACCATTATCTTTCAACACCATTACTCTCTTATTTGGATTTTGGCTAGTAACATGCCCTCTTCCTTGGCACCTAAAACACTTAATATCACGATTATGAGAATTGGAAGATTCAGAATTACCTTGACCAACATTACTTGTCGGTTCTGCTGTAGGCATTTGCATGGATTGCTTCTCATCATTCTTCTATTGGTTGGTTTTCCAAGAAAGTGTACTTGGACCTTGGTTTGGTTTTGCAGAGAACATATTTAGACTAGAGTTAACTCTCCTCTTTATTTGGTTCTTTATTTTCGTTGCCATAAGCACCATATCCTCCAATCCTACGTAATGATGCAACTCCACATCATTATGAATTTCACGATTTAAACCAGCCAAGCACCTCACCATATTAGATTCTCGATCTTCCTCTCCCTTAGCTCCAATGACGGCTACTTCCATCTCCTTGAAGTACCCTTCAACACTTCGATTTTCTTGCCTCAGATTTTGCAACTTATTATATAACTTTGATAATAGTGACTTGGAGCAAATATCTTCCTCATCACTCTTTTCATCTCCTTCCAAGTTTCGATGGTGGCTCATGATTTCTTCGCCTATTGGACACCAGCTAATCCCACCAAATAATCGCATAATAAAAAAACTCAATTGTTGCCGATTTGACTTTCTTCAGCTCGAAGTAATTATGACAGTCAAATACCAACTCCGTTTTTTTCTCCCACTCAAGATATAACTCAGGATCATTCTTCCATTGAAATGAGGAAATATTCATCTTAATCCAAATTGTTGTCTTCACGATACCTTCCTCCTTTATGCCTTCTATTACTAGCAATAGAAACTCGATCATCATCATTATCTTCGTCAACCTCATCATAATCATTATGCTCAATCATTCGATCAACTCTCTCCCCTATTCATACGAGGAACATTGCGAGGTGGTTCCCCCTGTAAATTCTCAATTTCCTCTATTCTCGAATGTACTTTCTCCATTTCAACATCTTACTCACCTCTTTCTTTAATGCTTGCATGATCAATTTTGTGTCAACTGACATTTCTGAATTGCTTTATCAGACATTTTTGGATTCGTAGGAACCACACAATCAGGGTAAGATAAAAAAAAAAATCTTGCAAATTTTTTATTTATTATTTTTTCCGAGTTTTTTGGATTTTTTTTTCTCGTGAACTTTTTTTTTTTTTTTTTGGATTTTTTGGGACCTATACTTCAGGTTCATGTAAGCCTAGGGAATTAGAATTTGTGAGAGATAGAAGAAAATAAGAACATGGTGGAGAACCTTGGCTCTGGTGCCAACTAATACAACCCTTGATCACAATTTAGCATTGTCACGAGAATCCGAAGTGGAGAGCGTGAAGATACGAACGAAATGGATGAATGAATCCTCAAACTTTGATTTAGCAACCCATGAACTTTGGTATAGAAACCTCAACCCGATAAAAGTATGCGAAACAAGAACCTTGGAATAACGAAGATGCCACAAACAAAATGGAAAGTAGTTTCATAAATCAATGGTGAACGCCACGGAAAGAATTTTCAATAAGTTTGAAAAGTTTGAAAGAACTAGAAAGAGATAAAACTCACAAAACATTATTGATGAATGGTGTGTTAGTTTTGAAAATAAAGGAGCTTATTTATAGGCTGAAAACTGGAGATCTTCTCCTAACAGGATCAGGAAAGATCTTAGAAATCTAAAGTAAAACTGGAGATCTTCTTCTAACAAGATCAGGAAAGATCTCAGAAATTTGAACATAAAGGTAACTAACTAAAATTAGTCTCCATGTTTTCGAAAATACTAATTAATATAATATTAATATAATAATATTAATTACTGAATTCATATTCAACCTTCTAGAAACTTTAGCAAATTAAAAGGCCTTGGATCAGCAAGTCCTTCATCTCCGATGGCCCTCCTAATCGTCTCTTGAGCCCAAACTTCTTGAATTAGTCCATTGATTACATTCATATCTTGATTTGCATCAACTCCCAACTCAATTCTCCTTTCTCGCTTCACTTCCCTCTCCATATCCATCTCATCTGAATCGTCTTCATCCATCAGAGCTAGGCATTTTCATTTCCCGACCATCCCTATGTTGGGAGTTCCTTGTTTTTTATCGCGCTAGTGGTTTTTTTGTCTAGTCCATGTTGGCTTTTTAGGTTTTTGTATGGGTACATTGGGTGTTTTGGCCAAGGAAAGTTGATTGGGTTCAAGTTTTTTCATTTATTTAAGAGTATCTAGGGGTGTTAGTTTGAACAGTTGGTGGATGGTGTTGGTGTTTATGGTGGATAACAGGTTAGTGACAGAAGGTTTGGTGGTGTTTGACTTCCTAGGGGATCTAGTAGATAAGGTTTTTGATAGAGGGAAGTTATTAGATTTTTTTAATTTGGTATAAGATTGAGGTTTCAGATTAGTATGGGTTTGTTTTTGTTTTTCTTGCGTTATATGGAAATAAGGTAGTTTGTGTGGGTGGTGAGGGTGTTCTAGACCTACAGAACTCAACTTTTGTAGTAGCTCATCAGATGTGCATGTATTCTTACTCTTAGGATTCGCCTCCAGTTTCTTAGTAATGTCCTCTACTAACCTATTGGCAGCTTCATTCATATCTCTTTGGGGCCATCCCCCAGTTTGTAATTCAACCGCTGAAGACACCTCCTTTAATTTTCCAACTACCATCACCCCAAATAACCTTCGTACAGTTCCGGTGTTTGTGTCATTGTCTGTCAGAATTGGATTCCCCCGTCTTAATAGGGATGCTTTCATGTGAGGCCCAAATTTAGGTGTACCTATGTCAAGACACTCATTTCGATCATACTCCTTACAACTATGCACCACATGTTCCAACAGACCACAACCAAAATCATAAGTGGGCATTGATTCGTACTTTATCGGGAGCCATTGAACTTCCCCTTGTAGCTTAATTGTTATTCCCCAAATTAAAGGTTGTTAGAAATTGGTTTTGGAAGATTGGTGTTGACCAATCTTTGAGCAATTTCAACTTTGGATTCCATTGTTGAAGATGAAATTAAGTTGTAAGTTCACGATCTAAGTTTAGAGTAGATGAATTTAGTGTAATTATGTTCTCAAATCTAATTTCGGATGAATGAGAAATTAATGCCTAAAGATTGCAACTTAAACATGGAAAGTTGGAAGAGTTAAAATGAAATGTGGGAACTTGTCCCATATAGGAAATATGGAGTAAGTTGAAACTCCTTATTAAGAGGAGCACTTGATAAGGAGATATCAAGTGTGCTCCTTATGGTGGACCCTAGTGGGATTTTAGCATTTGGCTAAATGGACCCTAGGATGGTGCGAAACATCATCCTATGAGCGAGCACGTCGCACATGTCACATTGAGTCGCTTTAGAGGCACACTTTGCGCTTCACACATATGCGTCACCGCAAGGAGACTTAAAGTTTTTGCCAGATGGTCCGGACGGGTGGTTCGTGGGCTCGTGGTGGTTCGAGACCGAGTGAGATTACGTGGCACACCAGCAAGGCGGAACTGCGCGCACCGAACGGACCCGCCAGTGACCAAAGCGGGTGCTGCTGGTCGCCCGACATGGTGTGAGTTCTGCTGTAAGTGCGATCGCCCAGTGAACGAGTGGGTCCAAGTCCCAACTGGTGCCAGCAAAGGTAAAAAATGTGCCTTACCAAAATGGCACCACAACTCTTAGAAAACTATAAACAGACCCCAGAATTGCATTCATTCACTCCAACATTCATTCTGCATTTGCATTCTAAATTTTCTAGCCCTCCCGAATTCCAAATAAGGAAGTTCAGAGTATCGAGTAGTTCACCAACAACTTTGATTTTGTTGTGCTACGATCCCAAAACTAAAACTCGTTGTATCTTGGGGACGATAGCCGAAGACTGGGAGCACTCTAATTCAGGACAATATCGTCTTACGGATAGCGATTCAAACTCGTGCCTCGACTTTAGGGTAGGAAAAAAATACTGAAATATCGCACATATCGTATCAAAAAATTATCGAAAATATCAAAAATTTCGATACGGTATGATATCGTACCAAAAGTTTTTGGTACATAAATGGTAAGATAATCCAAAATTTTTGGTATTTCGGTATATATCGATAAAAAATACCGAAAAAATTTGGTATATCGGTATTTTGGTATACCAAATTTCTAACAGTATACCATAAAATTTTTAGTATACCAGAATTTCGGTATACCAAAATCAATGGTATGGATCGGTATATACTGATAAAAAAATTGGTATACCGAAATTTCGGTACGATATCGATATTTGTTGATATCTTGCCGAATTTTTGATATCCCAAATTTGGGTATACCGAAAATTTCTTTATGGTAACGGTATGAATTTTCGGCGTACCAAAAATTTCGATACGGTAAGGGTATGAACGATTCGGTATGGTACCACCCCTACTCGACTTTGCCAATAGTTTGATTGAGTCATCCATTCAAGTACACCACACCGAAAACCTACACAAGTTTCGTGATATCAACATGCACCTTCAGGATCAAGACCTCCCAACTCCCTGCTCATTTTCTTTGTCCAATTTCTCAAGTGGACCAAGTTGTTTAGATCAAATTGCAACATGGTTGTTCATGTAAGCCGACGACACGTTGTATATCCATACCCACATCGCCGCTTTATTTATGACGACCTCGATTGGTTGTTCAAGCCCAAGAAATTTCTTAGTCGCAAACAATGATCCTTTGAAATACCAGGGTTGGTTCTGCATAACCGTTTCCACATCCGTTGCATCAGAGAACCTGAACAAAGCTAACTACGGCCCCTACTCTGATGCTTCAACCCCATTCTGCACCCGAAACGTTAGTCCATACTAAACAACTTACAATATGATTGTAAATGACTTATACTTAAAAGGGTCAATAACATAAATCAATCTGCACTATTCGCATTTTGACACTTTGGAACCTAAACTTCTTTTTTTGACCGATTGCAATCTGTACTCCACTTTTTTTTTTTTTTTTTTTTCACAATTTCCAACTTCCGGCAATAATTTCCAGCGAGAAAATAAAAATATATTTATAAATTACATTTTTCCGAGTTTTCTTTTTATACTTTTACCTTGATCATATATTATATATATTGTCATTTAAAGTAGTTACATATAGTATAATAATGGCATTAAAAGATAAACCTTATACGAGTGTTTCATTTATACCATGGCTCTATATACCCGTGATTCCTTTATATGCACCCTGAAAAAATATAAACTAAAATTTCTTAATGTAAAATGACTAAAATGCATATATATGTAGTTATTTATTTATTTTTGTTTTTAAAAATGACTAGACATCCGCTTGTCCGATGCACAAGATATTATTTTATTATATTATCATTAAAATATAAATGTACGTGTCATGTTGGTAGCAAAATGCGTAATAACTAATAAGTAAGATATTATAATGTCTTTCACGAAATATTACATTATAATGAGTAAAAAATTGATATAACGATACACGTTTGATTATCATAAACTACAAAAAATGTAAACTAATGGAAAGAATTAAATACTAAATATTCTATAAAACTTCTCTATATGCGACATTAATAGTTGAATTTTCATGTTGTTTCTTCATATCGCTTATGAGAATCTTTAAGCTACGTAGATTTGTAACCCTTGACAAAACAATATTTAATTAGCCATGACTGAAATTTTTTGTGCAAAAAGAGTCCTATATTGGACTCCTTGACTCTTATTGATGGCCATAGCATATAAAACAGTAAGAGGAAATTGATGGCGTTGACATGTGAAAGGCACTCTCACATCGGATGGAGTCAGTGATAACCTTGGAATTAACACATTTGTACCTATATTAGTTCCAGTCATGATTTTCTCTCAAGTACATATGTATCAAGTCATGTGATGATCAACCTTGAATTGTTACACAATCTAAAAGTAGGATCGATATTCCTAAGTAACAACCTTAAACATCAGCTTATGATTCGGAACACCAGAACACTTTATAACATTAAAAAATTCTTGTGTGTCCAAATTAGTCAATACATCAACTGTTAGATCTGATTTATGTGTACTATCAAAATTATAGTATGTATGGCTCTCTCAGTGTTTCAGTAATATTAAAATAAGATCCCATAATTGTATTAGTTCATTAAGCATAGTGATGCTAAACTATATTATTATGACGTATTTAAATAGAAAATAATCGGCACATTGTTTTTGTAGTTAACATATTTTTTCTTTTCACCAGTTAAAGAAGAAGAAAAAAGTAACTCATTCAGTCAACAAATTACTTAACTAATATGTTTTAACGCATCTACTATAAATTGTAAACTTCACAATTTTTTCCTTTTTTTAATCAAAATTCTCTAAAACAAAATGATTCAGAAAAATGTAAAATTTTTAAAATACAAAAAGACAAAACTAAAGTACACAAATTAAGCTTCTAAAAAGAAGATAATTTTATCCTTCCAAAAATATTATTTTTAAATTGCTTGATATTTTTTATTCTACGTACAAAAAAAAAATATCATAATAATTCTAAAAATAAGCAACTTACATTAAAAAAATAATATTTTAACAGTATATGTGCATAATTGATGTCAAATCGAAGATCGTGAAAAGAATATTAATCTGGTATACTTTTCATAAAAAATGTAGTTGAGACGAAAACGTTATAAGACTTTAAATATTAAGGGGAAAAACAAAAAAAGGAAAAGATCGTATTGGTTGGCTCCTTACCAACTTCCTTTTTTTTTTTTAGCGATCAATTAATTATGATATAAAGAAAATAAAAAAACCCACAAAAAGATACATCAGCTAATTGAATATTCAACGATGCTTCTTTTATGTTTAACGTAGATTTATGTGCTATAGGATAGTGTCATTAAACATATTTGTTTTATCGAACTATATTTGTTTTGTCGTTCTACAGAGGCGAAGGTAGTATGGTGACATGAGGGTTTAATTGTACCCCAAACATTGTTCACATGGTATATATATTCGAGTGAGTTTTGTGTGTGGCAGCCACATGGAATAAGTTTGGTGTGACCAAGGATAACTTTTTATTTTGAATAGGGGCAGGATTTGGGTATAGGAGTTGGGACATTAATTTAATCATAGATTTGATCGATCACACGGAATATGATCCATGTGACTGCCACACACAAATTTTAGGCTTAACCATATCACATAAGAAATATGTAGCTTAGCAACTAGTAATTGGGCTTTGTTTTCAAGCAACCAAGGGCAGGTTTGGTTCATTATATAAGGTGGGAAATACTCTAATTAACCTAGCGAATAACCTGTTTGGTTCAAATTGTTTATAAATTTTAGAAATCATCAGCCCGTAATTATAAACCCATGAATCTTGGTTCCCCCAGCCCACCTCGAAGGGATGGTTATGAAATCAGCCCAAATTCTTTCCCTAATGACCCACCTGTTGGTTTTCTGTGAAATCCCGGGAATGACCCTAGGAAGGTGAAATTTTCTATTATCCCCTTATTGATCTAACCCTAGATTTTTCGTCATCTTGGTGCCGTGATGAAGGATCCGCTTTGAGCCCTCTGCTTCTCTTCAAACTTTCATCATCGTTGTGTCAAAAGGCTAGTTTAGTACTACGATTGGTACCGGGTATTGGTTACCCAGAACATGCTACTTCTCGCTGACCTCCTCTTGTTTATATATATACATCACTGTTGCTTTGGGGTATTTTCCTCTATATTTCAGTTTTAACTTTTTAAACCGCAGTTTTTGTTTGTTTAACATGTGTGGTTGTCTCCCGCATCGTGTTCCGATCGGTGGATTAAACTGACCGTAGTTTACAGATGAACATTTCATTTTCCCTTGTCTTCAAACTGCTGAATGGCGAGCATAAAATCTTAAACGAAAAGCTAAAATTGTGATGAAAGAAGCAAAGCCAGAGAATAAGATTTCAAATAGGAAAAAAAAGATGCATTAACTCAGTATCCTAGAGCTGAAATTGAGTATGCCCACTGCGTACCTTAGCAAAATAACTGGCGAGGCGGAGCAGAAGATCCACGATGGAAAAGAAAATCCGACTAAGAAGGAGTATTGAATTGTTAGAAGGGAAAATGCGGAGATTTGTTCGTAAAAGTACAAAATCAGATGGAGTGACTGGTGATGATCTTCTAGGATGCAGAAGGATGCTCTAGCGGGTTTCAATTTTGCAATGATGACAAGGGTAGATTCGTAATTAATTTCTTATAGAGAATTAATATAACCGTTTACAACATTTTTACCAAGCAGATTAATATATTATAACCAGCTCAAACTAATGATGTGTGAAGTCCAACCCAAACAGGTTATTATAAATCCAATTAAGCCTAACCCAGCTAATTTGAGATTTACCCACCCAACGCACCTAAAGTCAACCTATCAACAAAACCTGCCCTAAAGATCTATTCATGAAATTGTTAATGTTTTTGCATATTTTCTTTTTAAACATTTCAGTTTGGTTGTTCGACTCGATCTTGGGACAGTGGAGTAGTATATATACAAGTTACTCCAATTGGACTATCATGTTATTTGAAAAAAATTTAGTCTCTATATCTTGAGATAGATTTTAATTATTTTTTCAAAATGCATATTTTACCGTAATTGAATACCCATTGTTATAAAAAAAATCTTTCGAATATTTAAAATATTGAAATTATTTTTAAAAAAAATCAGTTTAATAAAAAAGTCTTAGTAATTTGTAAAATATTTAAAAATTATTTACAAATCATAAAAATATTTATAAAACATGAAATTATTTATAAAACTCCAAAAAATCATTTGAAATATCATAAAATTAAATTTTGGAATTATTACTAAAAATTTAATTTTATTTAAAAAGTTCAAAATAACTTATAAAAAATATACAAATTATTTAAGATTGTCTTAATAACACATATATTGTTTTTTTTTTTTTTTTCTAAATAATGTTTAACTTTTGGGTGTTGCTAAACACACCACATTTTATTCTCTTACACCACATTTTTTATTTTTACAAAAATAACCTTACAGTAAATGTCCAACATACCCTTCTAATTATACAAACCTTAACTCTTCATTTGTCTTATTACCCTGTTCAAGCTTGTCCACCACCATATCTTTTAAGCCATCACCTTACCTTTCTCTCTTTTCTTAGATAGCTTTGCAGAGGAGAAAATCCTCCACCTATAATTTAATCCCTCTTAACAATGTTTACCATTGCTTCTCCAACCCCACTTTCTCTCCTGCAACACAATTTTTTTTATTGAGATACAACCATGTTCAACCTAAGAACCCAGTCAGTTTGAATCTCAACTGTAAATAAACGAAATATTGAGTCTAATTTGACTAGTAGTGGTTAAGCACAATGAAAGTTATTCGGTTGTGGAACATGTAAACTGCCGTTCAACTTGTATGTGGTGAATATAAACAACCTTTTGACGATTTAGTGCTGAATAGCTTGGATCTTTTGTTTTATTTTCGCAATTTTTCCTTTACTCGGTGATAATTAAGAGGGGCGTAAGATTCCTTATTCTTGGTAATTTCGTCAAGATTTTAAAATGAAATTGGGGAAATAGAAGACTCAAAGGAGGTAAGATGGTGGAGAAGATGCTGGAGGAGTAGGATTGTTGCTTTTAATCAAAGGGTAGAATTGAAATATTCTGTGGTGTGTATAGAAATTTTGCTAATTAAATAAATTCGGGGTCATTCTATGGTACCACCATGGTACCGGTACCACCGAAAGATATTATCATCTACCTTTAATACTAAAAGAGAGTTGCAAGAAAATAGGGAAAATCACATGTCTCATCCACCTTACCCTGTGGTTCTTCCTCCAATCAATTCTATTTCCCTTTTTTTATCATTCTTTTTTTTTTTATTTCCCTAATGAAATATTAAGGTCTTATAACTTTTTCGTTTCACTCGGTTTTCTATAAGAAATATATCAAATTATTCATCTTTTAATGTTCTTCGATTTAACATCCATAATGCATATATTATAATTAAAATATTTATACTTTAAGTGTAAAATATCTTTTTAGGATGATAATAATATATTTTAATTTCTAATTATTTTTATATAAAATTAAAATATGATATAATTCCAAAAATAATATTATTTTAACATATTAATTTTTTTTAGAAGATTAAAATTATTTAATCTAATTTAATTTTACCTTTTTTTATCTTAATAATTTTTGGATAGTTTAAAGTATTTGGTTTAATAAAATTCATAAGAAAATCCAAATTTATTAAGTTTACACTTTACAATAGAAAAAAATTTAAATATATTTTTTAAAGTGATTTGTTAATTGAATTAGTTTGCTTATTATTATTTTTTTATATTTTGTGAAAAGAAAAATTATGTTACGTACGAAAATAATAAGTCAATTATTTTTTATTTGAATATGACATGATAATATAGTTTACCGCTCATATATTTAAGTAACTAATATGTTTGTGGCTTCTTATACTAATATTATGTTATTTAATATATGTGGCTTTCAAACAATAATTATTCAAAATAATTGACATTATTTAGTCCTTATATCCATATGTAATTATTACAACCTGTGCAATTCACTACTGAAATGATAAGGAGAGAAATGAATCAAATTTCAAGTTTGTATTTAAAAATTTACTTAAAATATTCAGCATCATCAGATCATGCATTTAAATAATTTAATTCACAAAATTTATAAAAATATAATTGGTAGTTTCAATTTGTGATAATGAACTGTACTAAAAGTAAAAATATAGAGAATTAAATATTCAAAATTAATAAAAATTAACCAGTAGTTTCAATTTGTGATCATAATGGAAGATATTAGATATTAAAAAAATCACATGTTGAAAAAGATATGTAACGAGGAAGAAAGATAATTGGACAAAAAAAATCAACTCTCGATTTTATATTCTCAAATAATATATAGACTGTAATTTATTATTATTATTATTATTATTATTATTATTATTATTATTGAAAAAGTATTCATCATATAGTTGTATATAATTTGGTGGGACGCTAAAATTAAATAATTTTTTTTTTTTTTTCCTTTCCCTAATTGAAACTTGCTTTCTCTCTTATTTTGCACTTTTTTTTTTTTTTTTTTTTTCCAAAAAGCTGGAAAAAAATTAGAGTACCACAAGTCACCCTCCTGCTCATTTTCTCGACGTTCTCTTCTCGTCAGACCAATTCCTTCTTCTACCTTCCATCATTATTCTTTTTTTTTTTTTTTTCTTTTTTAAATTTCTCTAGATGATCGAGAATTCAAGTATCAATTTCTAATCATATAAGAAAGAATAAAACATAAATCTTTCCAATTCCCATCATCTCTTAATGAAGAAAGGTAGTTGCGGGTTGGTACTGGAGGGACTCAAGGTGGCGGCCGATGGTGGCGCAAATTTATTGTACCAACTCTTATGACTTTTTAAGTAAAAAAAAAAAAAAAAAAGAAGAATAAAAAAATAGTTTTACAGGATGTCAATGATGGTTGCATCGGGTTGTCCCCTGTCCTGTTTTGATTTATTTAGCAATCAGATTTCTCAGTTTCTCCATTTTAGATCTATTGCTTCCTACTCCAAGCATCGACTCATCTGCTTATGGTAGATACCAAAATTGAGGCTGATTTCTTTGTAATTGATTTTGTATTTGTTTGCGTTTGCTGGGTTTATTAGTATGGGTGGATTAATTCTCCTGAGCAGGCTGTCTCCCTCGATGATTTTATTTTGAAACTCCAACGGAAGAAAAAACTGATGTTTCATTGATTTTTCCATATTTTTATATCATATTACGAAAAAGAAAAAATAGTTTTACAGGTTGTACGGTTCCATCGGAGTGGAGGTGGCATTGGATGTGGGAGATGATGAGACGGTTGGTGGAGGGTGGTGCGAGATCGGCGTGCTTTTATTGAATGAGTATAAATATCTGAAATTTTTTACGGAGAAAAGTTTTTATTGGGAAGAGTATACAATGACAATTAAGCCCTTTATATTTTCTTTTATTCTAAAAATCAATCAATGTCAAGATTAAATATTTTAATATCCAATGGTTGCAATAACATAATGATATCGGTACTACAATAGTATTGAAGTTGGACTCATAAATTAGTGATTGGTATATAAAGTAAACTAGATAGGCACCCACGCGATGCGTGGAAAGACGTTTTAATTGATTGTACGTATCTATAGTAATATAAATTTTACATGCATACTTCATACATCATTGGATTGGTGCATGTGTAGAGATAAAATCAAAGGTTAATATTACTTTGATTCACATCTACACATGAACTAATCCAATAGTTCATAGTGTATACGGGTATTATTCACGGGAGTAGGGTAAAATTAACCGTTATTTTATATTATTTGTGCATCTTGATCAAAATATCATTTGCGTACTCCACACAAAAAGAAAATCACTTGCATACTCACTATTAAGCTTTTGTCTAGTAAATAGAATCATGATATGTTATTTCACATCCAAACATATATTTTAGTTATCTCATGCATTAATTTGAAAAGATTTGAAGTTTATATCTTTTTATTTTTTGTTTGAAACCGTCATAACTTTTTATTAACTTAGAATGTTAAAGTGCTGCGAAAAAGTGGGTATGTCATTGTTTCCAAGAAATCAAGTTAAAATCTAAAACTTCCCTAGCGTTTGGGCGGAAAAAATGGAGGGAAATCTTTTTTTTTTTTTCCTGGTGATTTTTATTTCCTAAATTGTCAAAGCCATATGGGCGATAAAATGATTTATAAAAAAAAATATGTCATTTGTTATTATATTATATAGATATAAAATATATAGATATTAAATATGTTTGTAGTTTATATAAAGTAATAGATCATAAATAATATGTTTAAATTTAATTTACTTTTTAGTCAAAATTGCCAATAAAATTTATTTTAATCTAATAGTTCATTATTAAAATATATAAAGGTAGAATTCATAAACATGAACTCTAACGCTTCTGGTTCTCCATTTTTTTGGTGAAATCTCATATTTCTTTTTAAGTTAATTATGATTTCACCATAGTTAGTCATTTTAAGCTATTTATAAATAAAAGAACGAAAACTCATGTATGAGGCAAATTTTATTGTAAGGTATACGAAAAAGAGGTTTATTAACCAAAGCTAACAACTTTATAATTTAGTGTTATTCCTTTTTAGATGAGTCGTTTACTTTACTAACTTGTAAAGTTTATTTTATAAGCTTAGGTTTAGGAGTTGTTGTAAGATATAACTTAGATACTTTATTTTAAGATACTATCTTACAATTTTTTTTATACAGAATATAGTTTTATCTTAGATACAGCAATACAATAATCATTTCGTGTAGTTTTTTCAAATAACAATATTTATTTTAAATTAAAAATTCAAAAATCACCGATTACTTGAAGCAGGCCAATTCATTTGCAGAAGGAACTGATAGATGGAGTGATTCTGGAGAGTTTATTAGAAATCTCCGGATATTTTTGAATTTTAGTTTGGTTCCGAAAATTTTCGAATTTCCAAACCGCTACGCACGGTACTCACCTTAGCTTCTAGTCACTATTCTGAAATTTCTTCTTTTGTTTTCTATATTGTAGAATCCTTTGGTATCACTATATATAATAGTATAAATTATTATATCCTCTAAAGAATATAAATTATTAACCCGGAGGATTAGTTGGAGAGGTTACAGTTCTGTTAATAAACTCACATATACATCTTTCTAATTTTTTATTATTTTTTTAAAATTTGTATAGTTTAGTGGTAACTTATTTAGCCCTTGTTTTTCTTACCCTTATTGTAGTCTGAAAATTTTATTCTAACTTGATAGGAAGATTTTTCTAAAAACAACTTGATAGCTCATACGGGAAAAAGAAATTGATGAAGAAAGGGAAGTGCATAAAATTTGCAGAATTGCATTTGACCCATATCAACTGAAGAGAAAATGGAATGAATAAAAATGTGATGCATGTTAGTTTTTGATGCTATTATATAGAAATGTAATCGAATCAATGTATATGCTCGAGTTTGATGACTGAAAACTTGAAAGATTGAGTCTCGATTTAAACTCGATCATCCTCAATTTATTGGTGTCCAGAAGGAAAATTTATAATCTAACATCTATTGTTAATTCAATTAGAAAAGATTAAAATAAAACTATATATACATGTAAATAACTAAATATACATTTACAGTGGTCAGAGCATTCTTAGTCCAGAAAGCTCTAAAGGAAAGGAAAGAAAAATAGATTGCTTGGGCTAAAGCTTCTTCCGAGCCTCGTCCAGATGCCACATCAGCACCTGCAAATTCGTGCCTCAAAGCTGATGACAGACCTCCTGCACTCATATCTTCTACTCGTGTTACTTCTCGCTAGCATGATTAACCAAAGACTTTGTCGGATGAAAGCAAGAAGAGTAGCGATAGGATTCGGGTCGATTCGACCGAGAGTATATGGAGTTATGGAAGTGTGTTTTAGGGCAAAAAATGATCTAGTATTTAAACTAACGGCTCGGGTTTGATGTTAATTTTTTACACCCTAATTATATGCAATTATATTTATTTAGAATCTTTTGATATTGTTGGGGTTTGAATGTGTTCTCAAAACCCCTATTTTTTTGCTAACAAATCTATACAATTTTTTTTTAAGAAAATGATTTGTTTAACAATATAGATGAATGTAGACACATTGTAGTTACTATATTATGAATTGATTTTTTCAGTTTTTAAAATAGAGGGAATATCTCAACAAATTTATTTTGGAATAAAATTAATTATGTTTTAGGTTAAATGTATAAAAAGATTAATTTGTTAAAATTAAGAGATTTCTCCAGATACATCAAACAGGTTGCCAATTAAATTGGATTATTCTGTTTTGCACAATTTTTTGTTTCCCAATTACGTATGTAAACTGAGCGGGAAAAAAATATTTTTTTAATTGTGAAAACAATACATTTTGTTATTATATATATATATATAGATAGATATAGATTAATTCATTTTAATTAAAATTGATACTCTTTCGATATCAACAAAGAGTGAAAATCTCAACCATATATTTTGTAGGGGGAAATTGATTTTGTTGTCAAACTAATTTATAAAATTGAAACAAATTACCAAATAAAAGAGATTTTGTCGGCTATATTAAGGGATCATCAAATCAATACGATTTCATTGTTTTTACATGTTTTCTTTCCCAAATAAGTAATGACAAATGAGCGGGAAAAACACTTTTTTTTCAAAAGTAGTATAAATCCATTTTGTTTTTATATATATATAGATATAGATATAGATATGATGTGTAGAGAGAAAATTGTAGTATAGATAAAATTGGCCTTAACTTTTTTGTCGGAAGTTGTAATTTGTGATAAAATAAGAAGTATAGACTGTAATACGGAAAAAAATAAAAGTTGGGGCTGATTTTAATAAATAACCATTTTATTTAAGACAAAATATATTTAGATGAATCAGGGTGCATATAACCGCGCTGTTCCATTTAAGACATTTTCTTGTGAGCGGCTGCAGCTGTATCAGAATGGCGAGCGAGACGTCGTCGTCCTCTGCCTTGGCGGCTTCGCCGTTGACGATGGAGGAGTTGACGCTTACAGTGAAGTGGAGCGGAAAAGAGTACACTGTTAGAGTGTGCGGCGACGACACGGTGGGAGAACTCAAGCGCCGGATATGCGAGGCCACAAATGTGCTGCCCAAACGACAAAAGCTTCTCTACCCTAAAGTCGGCTCCAAACTTGCTGATGATTCTATGCTTCTCTCTCAGATTCCATTCAAACCGTCTCTCAAGATGACTATGATGGGGTATATTTCTCTGCCTAAAAATTCCAGGAAATTTTGTTGTTGTTTAATTTTAGGGATTCAGCTATGTTTTGCGTGCACTAATTGTGTCATGAATATATTATCTCTTACATTGGTTAACGTCCCTGTTTTACCCCCGAACGGAGTAATTTTTACTGGGATTTTATTGACATATACCATCTTTTATATGATAGGGTTCTCCATCTTCACCTTTACTATCCAATTGGCAATATCTATAGATGGTGATTAAGTTGGAAATTGGTAAAATAGTGGATTCAAGAAAGGTTTTTCTTGGTTAATAGGGAAACTATTTGACTTGATGTTTAGATTCAATTATGGTTAAAAAATATAGATTTTCTTTGTTATAGTATAGCTACTGGATTTTCTTTTATACCAAAAATCAACAATTTTCGCTTTATTGATCCTCCCATGCAAAAGAAAAATACTCCATCCGCCCATAAAAAAGAATCCTATTTCAAAAGATTTTCTTGTCACAAAAAAGAGTCAGGTCTCAAAAGTCAATATCTCATTTTAATAGTTAATAAACAAATTTAAAATTTTTATTTCACAAATTGGTCAAAATAAAAAGTTGTATCTCCATGAAAACAGAGTCATTTTATGGATGGAGGAGTGTCTGGTAAGGGTTTGTTTGATGAAGACCTGTGGCATGCTTGTTAGAAGTTCTTACTTCTTCTGCTCTTTATAAGCAGATGAAGTCAGCATCTTTATTATTAATTTCAAAATAAAAGGATGGCCTTGCTATATATGTATATTGTCTTCTATTACCTCTTAGCATGTGTTTGTTCTGTTTAGATAGTTCATTCATTGCAACTGATTATTGTAGTCAACTTTGGATCTACAGAAACTTCTTAAATAGTTTATTTTTATGTCAGTATGAGGAAAATATTTGAATTTTTTATGGGATCTGCAGTTCTGTTGAAGATGATATAATTGTGGATCCAGTGGAATCCCCGGAGATTGTTGATGATTTTGAAATTGGACAAGATGAAGCTGTGGACATTAAAGATAAAGAAGTCAACAAGCAGAAATTAAAACGTCGCATTGAGCAGTACAAAGTCAGTCATTCTCTACTCTAATATATCCGAAAGGGTTATATGGTTGCTGTTAAATTGCAGCTTTTTGTCCTCAACAATTTTACTGTAACTAAGTAGTAGATGTTGGATCTGTTTTTTAACTATCCCTTGTGATGATCTTTATTGTGTTTGTTTTCATGCTAGATTGAACTCCGAAACCCCTGTCGTAAAGGCAAAAAACTGCTTGTTCTGGATATTGATTATACTCTCTTTGACCACCGTTCTCCAGCAGAGAATCCTTTAGAACTTATGCGGCCCTGTGAGTTTGTTGTCAAAATGCTTATCATTGCCTGTCTTGTTGCACTACTTACTATGCTTTGAATCACAGATCTTCATGAATTTCTTTCGGCTGTCTACGCAGAGTATGATATCATGATATGGTCTGCAACCAGGTAAAGATTTTTTATTCCTCATCATCAATCTTCTCGTGTGTACTGCCCTTTTCGTGATTTGCATGGGCATATGACATCAACATTCAGAATCATGAATTTATATGCTGATAATAGGACTCTTTAGAAATCTACATCTTTTTTGTGTCCTGTAAAGAGCATATTCAAAACTCAATGTTAACATGTATTAGTGTTCTCATTTTCACTATTGATCAGATAAAAAATATATTCACAACCTGATCTTTCCTGGGTTGCTCCAAGAAATATAGAAATACAAAGTGAGAACTAATCTTTGTTGTAAATTGCTACTCAATTAAGTGGCAGCCTGTAGAAATCTTTTCACTTCCCCAGAATGTATTTCTCCTTCTTACCTTGCACTAGGGGCCTCCATTTCCTTTTTATCCTTGTCAGTTTCCTACATTCTTCCATTTTTTGCTCTCGATATAACGTGGAGGTAGAAGTATAGCTTTAAATTGTAATTTCACTGTGCCTTTCATATTTATCGGTATTTTAATTATGGTCGAAAGAGTTTCAAGGAAAAAGAAAGCACGTTGTATCATATAATGCTGTACGGCTTTTATTTTCTGAAAGTAATTTGTAAATAATACGATTCAAATGTTAGGGGGAAGGTTCCAAAGATCTTGGATAACAATGGATATTGACAGTTTTGAGGTTTATTGGTTAAACTGGCTCTTGGCAGGTATCGAGTGCTGGAAATATTTCGATTAGTTGTTGCTAAGTTTGAATTTGTGTAAATATCTGCAGCATGAAGTGGATTGAATTGAAAATGAGGCAGCTTGGGGTACTGAATAATCCTAACTACAAGATCACAGCTCTTCTTGATCATATGGCAATGATCACGGTTCAGTCAGATACTCGTGGTGTGTTTGATTGCAAACCACTTGGCTTGATCTGGGCACATTTTCCTGAGGTATGAACTTCATATTGTTCTTTCTTGTTTTCTCAGTGTGTTACTTGACTACCTTATGCAAAATCTTCAACTATAGTAGAGAGGATATAGGTTACTGATATATAACAACTCCAAGCATGATCGTTATCTTTTGATAAATAAGTTGGGTAAATGTCCATGTGAAACTGATAAGGTGTGTTGACAAATATGCAGTATTACGGGCCGACAAACACAATAATGTTTGATGATTTGAGGAGGAATTTTGTGATGAACCCTCAAAATGGTCTGACTATAAGACCATTCAAAAAATGCCATGCAAATCGGGAGAGTGATCAGGAACTTATGAAGCTGACACAGTATTTGATTGCAATAGCAGGGCTGAGTGATATCAGCACCCTTGATCACCGAAACTGGGAATCATACGCCAACTTTAAGAGGCGTAGGCACGATTAGAGTTGTGGCTATTTTAATTTTCAATATTTTGGTTATTTATGGTGCTCACTGGATGGATGCTCAGTGCTCACATTGGCTATATATAGTCATTGGTGTGAGACTCAAGATAAGCCAAGGTGGTTTCAATTAGTAGAATGGAAGCTTATGGACTCTTAAATTGTGTTTGGATTGAAGGGGATATTGGCTAATTGTATTCATGTGGATTGGTATTTCTCCCACGAACTGAATATATATAAATAAAATATTCTATAGAACGAACATAAAATACAATAGTAACTATAATGCATTAAGATAAATATTTTTTGAGATTCATTACTTGTTATTGAATTTCATATACGTATGTAATTGGTTCATAAATTTCTTAATATGTGAACAATTACAATTCGTTTAAACGATTACAATATTTAAACATCCATATTCAAAGAACAGATAAAATCCAAAGATGTTAAAATAACTGGTAAACCGACTTTAATTAAATGATACAATTATAAAATTAGTATTTTTCTATTCAAATGAGAAAATTGCAGATTTACGGGACACGCACTTATTTCATTTTGGTCATAATGCTCTCTTTTTTCACTTTATAAGAAAAATAATTAGTAGAGGCCATCCTTCCATCACTTTTTTTTTTTTTCTTTTTTAATAACTTTTGGTCCCAAACGATTTTGCATTTTTTGTCCAGGTTATAAATAAATCACATTTTCTCTTAGTGTGTAAGCTATGTATATGAGCAAATTTAATAAACTGCAGCACTGTTCACGCGTGAATTCAAATTATAGGTGTGCTTTTTTTCTATTTATCCGTTTAAGTGAACTCGGAGGAGGTATAACCTGTCATTTTTGCTATTCCTTTCTAAAATAAAATTAATGTAATAATGTAATGTTAAATTTACTTTAATTTGCAGTTTATTTGGAGACCCTATGAGCCAATCCCACAAACAGTCCAATCATATCTTGATGACAATCTTATTAATGTTACGTACACATGGATATCGAAATGTCCATTTATCCATCACTATATCGGTGAGCTATATTATCCTGATCGGGTGTTTCGGCAATTCGGTATGCGACAATCAATCCCTCCGTCGATTTCAGCTGAACACAGAAATTTGCATGGTAGAACAGAGCGACGTGGACGTTCCAATCAAAATTGGCTTAAAACACACACTCAATATGTGGAGCGTTGGAACACCAGAAATCAGTCTATTGTGACCGCTCTTCAGATCGGGGAACAAGGTGATGAAGTGGACGTTGGCTACATGGGCTGATATCAAGAGATCACACGTCGGTTGATAACTCCTGGAATAGTACCCCAACAAGGGAGGAGACGTAGTACGTCCACACGTGCTAACTTCGGACAACGAGTTGGTGGTACTACCTCGCGTAGTACCCATCCATTTAGGTCTGTGTCAGGCGATGTCCCCGCGCTTTCACATTCTACCGTTCATGAGCATCCTAGTGTGGACATGCAGTCAGACTACTATGTGCCTCCAATGACGAACGAACAAGATTTTTTCACTCCTCATCGTGACTCAATGCGGTTTGATCAGTCCTTCACTTCGCTCTTGAAAGTCGGCAACTACAAAACAACCGAACCAGTTTTTCCTCACCAACCATATTGGGCAGGTCATCCAGGACAGTTCAATACATCTCCGATCCCATATTTAGGTCAAACATCATCTTCATCTGGTCGGCTAACGTTTAATTTGAATATCGGCACACCAAATGATGGTCAATCACAACGCGCCCAAAACACGGAATCCGATGCCCCTATAGAGGAGCGGAGAGGGAGAGCTAAACGAAACAGAAAAAAAAAAAAAACTCATTGTGGGACTGATCATGAATATTAGATCTTGTGTTTTTCAAGTTATTTGTAATAATTGCGTAAAAATTATTTCATATTTTAAGTATTTATAATTAACCTAAATATTATATTTTTCCGGTAACAGAATTTAAACATCGACTATACTCGATACATCTTAATCTTACATAAAAAAAAACGTTGGATGTGAGTCAAATTATTGAAAGTATGTTAAATAAACAATTCAAAATTAAGATATATATATATATATATATATATATATATACCTTAAGTGGCATTAAAAAAAAAAAAATGAAAATACTAGATGTCACCCCTGGCAGGGGCGATTTTAGGTACAAGTATTGTGCAATACCTGATCTCGCCCCTCCCACAGGCGAGATCACATTAACCCCAAAAAAAAAAAAAAAAAAAAAAATTAGATCTCGCCCCTCCCACAGGCGAGATCACAATTAACCCAAAAAAAAAAAAAAAAATTAGAAGTCGCCCCTGCGAGGGGCGACATTGAACTAATGGTGTCAGATTTAAGTGAACTCGCCTGTGGCACGGGCAAGTTCACTTAAACTGATAAATAGAGAAAAAGCACACTTATAATTTTAATTCACGCGTGAACTGTGCTGCAGTTTATTAAATTTGTCATGTATATGGTCTTTCAATGCAAATGTAATGTACTTCAGAGAATGCAAACAAAATAAAGCATCCTCTTTATAAAAACATCTATATATATATATATATATATATATCTATATATATATAAAAGTAAAATGGAGGTTACTTTTGTAATTTTAACTTTCCCTCCTAATTTTTACTTCAAAATTTGGTAAGTTGTTGTAACTTTAGTAAGCTTAAATTTTAATTTAATTTTTTAAATACTAATAACTTTTTCATTTTTAATCCGATTTTTATGTAAGATATATCATTTAAATGGTCTTTTCACGAGCTTTAATTTGACATCCATATCACATATATTATAATGAGTTGAAAAGCAATATTATTTTCTTTGCTAATTATATGTATTAAATACTATTATTTATTGGCCTGCAAAACCAGATTAGTTAAACAAGATTTTTTGTATTTTGTCTGAAATTTTGGACCATAATTGGTACTACCTCCGTTTTTTATTAAATGTAGTTTTAGGTTTTGTCAATTATTTTTAAATAGATGTCTTTTTTTCTTTTCTTTTTTTTTTTAAGTTTTTCATACTATCCGTGTCATTTTTCTAATTTTTATTAGATGAATTTTTTTTTTTTTTACGATATAGTTTTAGGTTTTGTCAATTATTTTTAATTAGATATTTGTTTAGCCTCTTTTTCTAATTTTTCCAATATTATCCGTAACATTATCTCTAAAAAACTCTAATTTTCTAATTTACCATATCAAGTATCATATATAAATGGGAAGAAAGATAATATAAAGAAAATATGATGATAAATTACAAAATTCCACTAGAAGGTTTCAGAAAATCTATTCGAGCCCTGAATTTTAGGAGTTTTCAATTCAGGCCCTGAATTTTGACTTTTTTTCTTATTAGAGGTCTGGATTTTGAATTTTATTCACTCTTACGTCTTGAAAAATAGGACATATTATCTGATATATGGAGTGTTCATTATATATATATATATATATATATATATATATATATATATATATATGTTGAAACTTTTAATCTACTCCATACTGAATCTTTCGCACATCGAATAAAATATCTTACTTTGGAATACGTAATCCTGAATTGAGAATCTGGCCTGCTACTTGAGAAAAACTCAAAATTCAGGCCTTGAATTGAGAACCTCCAATATCCAGACACCTAATTGGGGCACTTTTCCAAAATTCAAGCCTTCAACTGAAATTCTACTAGGATAAATTTAAGGGATTTGTGGGGAGATAGGTTATTTAGTTGAGGATATACCATTTCCCCTGTATTTTGATTCTCTAATCCAAAATTAAAATTGCATATAAAAAACAACGGATGTAGTATGTTATTGTCACATTTAGTAAAAATCAAACTTTATTTTAATCTTTTAAACCGCAAATAATTTTTTCATTTCGAACCTATTTTTAATTATGTATAATATATCAAATTAAAGCTCTTTTGAAGTTCTGTAATTTGATATTCATATTTTTTTAGGAAAATTTGATGTTCATATCATATATATTATAATTAGATATTTCATTTGAAAATTTTATATCGTTGGTTCGTTGATTATTTGAATAAGATTTGAGCGGTTAAGGTGGTTTGTACTATAGCCTAGGACCGAATACAACTAAAATTAGGTAATAAAAAATAACTATCTTGATTATTTTATTAAAAGCAAAACTAATTATTATTTAATTTGACCGAAAGTTTTCTTTATTTACGTGTCGAAATAAAATTCATTATTTAAATGATTAAGCATATAATTTCTTAAATTTAAAATAAAAGTTTAAAAGTATAATTTAATAATCTGCTTATTAAATAATTATATTTGCACCTATTAATTTGTAGTTTGTTATAATAACAATTTTGTTTGGTTAATCTCAGGACTACGACTTCCACACATATTTATATATTTATATATGAAAATTCATACTGAATTTTTTTTTTATTACTTATTCATTTTTTCATAGTTTATATTTATTATGTTATTTTTATTAAAAATTTACACTTTGCAACCTAAACTATGAGATTTTATACGTGTTGCAATCTATTTTTTTTTAAATAAAATTAATCTGCTTGGTCTTTATAATTTTTGTTGACTTTGCAACCTCAACTCTACTCTGTGGCATTAATTAACTATGTCCATTTTCCACAGTTTTCAACCTAATTAGTTAATTTATTTAAATTAATAAATTTGTATCTTTAAATAAAATATAATCTATCTATATATATAAAAGTAAAATGGAGGTTAGTTTAGTACTTTTAGTTTTTCCGCCTAAACTTTAAGGCTATAATTGGTAAGTTTTTATTAGTATTAATTGGTAAGTTCATAATTTTCTTATAGATTTTTTAATTATAAATAATTTTTTCATTTCTAATCCTTTTTTCAGATATAATATATCAAATTATTCATCTTTTTACGATCTTTAATATGACATGGAGATCACATATATTAAAAAGAGATACTTGATAACAGATTGTTTATTAGTTAATTATTATATTACGTTTGCGTGTTAATTGTGAATTGGACTATAATATTGAGGTTAAGTTGCAATTAAAAATGCGTAAAATAATTCCTTGATAAAAAAAAAAAAATTGATTGATTTTCTATAAAAATACAACTAATCAGTTTATTTTATTCGACATGAACTTTCAAATATTTTCTTTATTTAAATTACTCTAGGAGAAAATTCATTCTTTAAATAATGAAACTCCTAATTTATTAGATTAAAGGTAAAAAGTTAATATTTTAATTTTATAAAACAATGTTTGTTTGATTAGTCGTAGAAATACAGGAGCTTTGAGCATGCATTTTTTTTTTTTTATATATAACAATGTCTTTTCATAATTATAATAAAAAATATTTTTATTACTAATTCATATTTTTATATAATGTGAAAAAAAATTAAAAAAAAATTACAATTTGCAATCTAAATTATAACATCAATTTGCTAGATTTTGCAATTTTATTTTTATTCTTTTACATAACGAACCTCAACTATATATTTTTTGCACTTTGCAACCAATACAATAATTTGTTGCACTAACTAACCTCAATTATGTCTTTTTAAATATAATAAAAAAAATTATATTTAAATAAATATACCATTTAACAAAAATATAAAATTTATTTGAATAAATTACAACATCAAATAAAATTTAACAATATTCAAATATATTAAAGAACTCACGGATCTTAATTTCTTATCCAATTATTGAATACCTTTTGGATTGTGTTTTTTTAATGTTCAAATTTATTTAAAAATAAGAATTATTTAAGTATATTTGAAATCATCAAGTGAAATGTTAAAATTGCAAATGAGAATCTAAGTTTCAAAGAAAAAAGTTAATTTTTACATTATAATTTAGCTTTTTGTTTAGATAAACCAAAAATCTCTGTGTGTGTGTGTGCACGCGCACACACGCACTATAAGAAGGTTAATTTCGTAATTTTAATTTTTTCGGCTAAATTTTGGACCATAATTCTGTAATTAAGTTGTAAATTTGGAAAGTTTAAACTATTTTTCAAAAAAATTAAAATAATAACTTTTTTTTTCATTTCTAACCCATTTTTATGTAATATAATACTCCTTCTGTTCCAAATTAATTGACGTTTTAGAATGAAAGGGAAGAATTAAGAATAAAAAATTTCGACAGATATACCCTCACTTAATTGTTTTTCTCTCTCATATGAATCCCTAAAATTTAGCATCTTTAAATAATTATCGTCCTTCTTCTCCCTCAAGATTTCATCTTCACTTTCAAGACCCTCAAAATTTCATCTTATCTTTCAAGACTGCAAAACTGTTAACGATGGTTTTTCTTTGAATCTCTATCTTCTGTCTTCTCAAATGCACGTTCGGTCTGCACAACTATATCTGTCTTTGAATTTTTATCTTATGTCTTCATATTTGAATTCATGATGCTTTGAAGTATCACCATTACCCTATATATATAATTTAAAAAATAAGTAAAAGAAATGGAGGGAAATACTTTAAGAAAAATGAGGAATTTTTTCTTATGCAATTTAAATTGTGGAATAAAGGAGGGAGAGGGGAAGAAAGCACGAGAATGAAGAAAAAAAAAAGTGGAATTTTTTTTATTCAATTTAAATTGTGGAATAAAGGAAGAAGAGGGGAAGAAAGCGTGGAATAAGGAGGGAGAGGGGAAAAGGCGCTATAATTACCGAAAATATTTTAGGAGATAAAGATTTGACCAAATAAAAATATTTCTGATAGATTGAAAAGTAGAGATTTTTTAGGATAGAGGGATAGAGCCCAGGGAGAAAACTGGTAGAGTTGGTGTAAAATATGTAAAACGTCAATTAATAAGAAAAGAAAAGAACATCCTAAAATGTCAATTAATTTGGAACGGAGGGAGTTCATTTTAATGGTTTTTTCACGAACTTTAATTTAATATTCATGTCGCACATATTATAATGAAACATTCAATATGAAAAGTCATATTATTTTTTCGTTGATTATTTGTATTAAATGTCAGTATTTATTGGTCTGTTAAGATTAGGTAAATAGTTTTTTTCTATAAAAATATTAATTTATTTATTCTATAAAAATACAATCAATTGGTTTGTTTCATTTTACATAAAATAAATCAATATTCGATATATACATAAAAATAATAAGGAGAGAATTTCTATAAATATATTTTTTCACTATTCTTTTATAGAAGTTTTGTCAACTTTCCATTTTTGTAAAGAATGAAACCGATTGTTGATACCGATTTTGGATTAAATTTGATATTTATTGTGGTTGAACTATTTGTATAGGGTTTGTATAAAAAAATAAAAGAAGTTAGCTAAAGAAAATCTTACAAGTATAATAGATTATTTTATTAAAAAGGTATAATTGATCAATTATATTATTAAATTTCTTATCTCAATTTTGTTGAATAAAATAAAGAGAAACTATTCCGAGCGACCTCATCATCAACATAAAAAATGGGCTATACACATTTTATTAAAGTCTGTATTTTCTATTCAATTACTAAACTGAAATAGATGCTAAAAACTACTATAAGTATTTTTCATTTTTTCTGCTATCTTTTGAATCTAGACATCACTTGACTTTTATTCATATATTGATTCTAAAAGTATGTTTATGATGTAACCATCCTATTATTTTCTTTTTAATATAAATAATTTTCTATATTTTTATGTTTATGATGTTACCATTCTATTAGTTTTCTTTTTAATATAAATAATTTTCTATTTTTTTACGACCGTCAATTTGAACCATAGATTTCATATATTAAAAGTGATACATCGATCACATGTGTGAGTTTCAAACAAAATTGAATAAATTATAAAAATAGATTTTACATTTAATATTTATCTTAATTTTATTGTGCAAAATGATTTATCTAATGCTTATAATGCTTACGATTGTCTAATGTCTAATTCAAAATGTTCAAATAATTGTTTGATTAAAACTTGATTACAATTTAGATGACTGGATCACATAATATATATTTTATTAAAAATATTGCTATATAAATAGACTTCCGTGCATCGCACGGGATATATACTAGTAAAAAAAAAAAAGTAAAATGGAGGGTATTTATGTAATTTTTATTTTCCCTCCTAAATTTTAAGCCATAATTAGTAACCTTTTGTTATTTTTGCTAAATTAATAACTTTCTTTATTTTTTTAAAAATACAAATAACTTTTTTATTTATAATCAATTTTTTATGCATAATATATCAAATTATTCAACTTTTCACGATCTTCAATTTGACATCCATATTGCATATATTATAATGAGATATTTGAATTAAGATAATAGATTATTTGTTGGTAATTATTTATTCTAGATGAGTGTTAGTTGTAAATTGAACTACCATATGTTTGCTTGAGTTGCAACTAAACATTAGTAAAATAATTATCTTATAAAATACTAATTGAGTATTTTTTTACGAAAATACAACTAATTATTTTATTTTATCAAACACGATTTTTTTTAAACTAAGTTACAAGGGAAGAAAAATCATTGTTTAAATAATGAAATTCATGTTTTATTAAATCCAAGGCCAAAACTAATCTATTTATAATCATTTTATTAACAAGTCTGCTGATATATTTATTTTATCACAAAAGTACGGAGCTTTGAGTATATGTATAATTATGTACTAAAATTGTTATTGAAATTATTTTTAATTACTTATTGATATTTTTATAATGTATATTTTGTTAAAATTGCTTTTCTAAGAAACATTACCCTTTGAAACCTAAATTATGACTTTTGTTATACTTTGAGATCTTTTTACATTTTTTACGATAATTAAACCTCAACTTCATTTATTTTTTCTATTTTTTCTTGTCAAACTAAACCTCAACTATATATTTTTACATTTTGTAACCTACACAATACTATGTCACACCAACTAACCTCAACTATGTTTTTTTACTCTTAACAACCTAAGTAATTTTGTTTGCATTGATCAATTTTTTTCTTTAAATAAATAAACTATTTATAAGAAATATATATCATTTATATAAATAAATTACAATACCAAATAAAATATGAAAATATTCAAATATTATGAAGAACTCGCAGACTTTAATTTGGTATTCGAATTATTAAATAATGTTTAGATCTTAATTTGCTAAAGTAAGAATTTATTGAAAAATAAGAAGTTTTTAAGTGTATTTAAAAGCACTTAGTGAAAAGTTAAAAATTGCAAATAAGAATACAAATTTTGAAAGAATTTTTTTAGTATTTATGATTAGAACTTGAAACTTTATTTGGATAAATTAAAAAATATAAAATAAAGGCAAGAACATAAAGAAAAAGTATACATTACATGTGAAATATCCAAATAAAATATTAGAGTCTTTTATAATATATTTCATGATTATTTTTAATTATTTATAGTTAGAGTTTAAATATTATATATATATATATATATATATATATATATATATAAAGTAGGGGAAATTCTTTAAGTATCATTCCAGGTTAAAATTATGGACTTTAATTGGTAAGTTGTCACATTGACAAGAATCAAAACTGATTTTAGATTTTAAAGTTGCAAATAGTTTTTTTCATTTCTAATTTAATTATTATGTATAAGATATCAAATTAATCCTCTTTTGACGATATAATTAATTAAGATACTCGAATTAAATATTAAATTATTTGTTCGTTAATTATTTGAGTTAGATTTCAGTGTTTATTTTGGTTGTACTATATAGTATTGGTCTGGAATACAACTAAAAGCCAGTTAAATAATTCTCCTTTAAAATTAATTTTACTTGATTATTGATTAAAACTATAACTAATCAATTTATTTATCTAACCCGAATTTTCTCAACTTTTCTTCATTTATTATATTTAGAGAAATATATATATATATATATATATATATATATATATATTTGACACATACTTTTAGTGAATTAAAGTGAAATTGAATATTTGATTTATAATCAGCTTATCAAATCACTAAATTTGCTCATATCTATTTGTTATAATAATATTTTTTGTATAATTAATCACTAAACTACGACTTTTGCGCATATATGATAATTAACCTTGATTTTTTTTTCCTTCATATTTATATTTATTAATATTATTTTTAAATAAAAAATTACACTTTGCAACCTAAACTTCTTTTAAATACGCAAAATTAATCAACCTGAACTATATATCTTTTAAGAATTCGCAACCTAAAAAATTAATATTTGGTCACATTAACCATCTCAACTATGTCTTTTTTTTCTTCACATTTTGCTACCTAAGATGTTTTTTTTTTTTTTTTTTTTTTTTTTTTTTTTTTTTTTAACACTAATCAATGCGTATCCCTTAAATAAATCTACTATTTACAATATAAATGTGTAGTTTATTTGAAAAATATCACCATATATATGAAATATTAAGAAATGTAGAAGAACTCATAAGTTTTATTTTGTTGTTGAAACTATTGAATAACTTTTGAATTTTATTTTATTATTTTGTTAATTTCGTATATCTGAAATCATCAAGTAAAGTATTAAAACTTGTAAATGAGATTTTTCTAAAGTTAAATAGTAATAGTTAGAATTTAAAGCTATATTTAAATAAATTAAAATGTCTAATATAAAATGGAAAGAATAAAGGAAACTAATTGTTTTATAACATTATTCAATTTATTTTATTTAATAATATGAGTTGATATTTAGATATTTATGTGTGTTTGAACATTCATAAATAATTAAGCTATTTGTATAAGCATAATAGATCTGTGTTTGAATTTTAGAAACAAGAAACAATCAATTGAAAAATATATTTTTTTTATATTTAATATTTTTTTTAGTGTTAATCCATAATATACATACAATAATTTATATTAAATTTATATATAACTTGGGAGAAACTTATATTTATATTACTTATAAATTTATTTATGTTTAATCATAAATATTTATTTTATTAGGATAAAACAGTCGCATTATTTATATTAAATTATATAATATTTAATTTAATTAAACTATTTTTAAATAAAACTTCCGTGCATCGCACGGGAGTAATACTAGTATATATAAAAGCTAAATGAGGGGCATTTTTGTAATTCACTATTTTCGGACTAAAAGTTATCTTAAATGCATTCTTTATTTCTATCTTAAATATTAATTATTATTTTTTCTTTCAAATGAATGCAATATTACATCTTACTCTCATTAATTAATCTAATAAGGATGCAATTTTAAGTTATATTTTCCTTAATTTAGTTTTCCTATTAATTGAGTTGGGTAATTCCTTAAATATGTGTTCAAACTTGCAGAATTTCAACTTTGGGTCTATATTATTATCTTTATTCTTAACAACTGTAACTATATATTGGCTTTGCATTACGTGCCTTATACTGAAAAATTTATATATCTAGAATATCAATTAAATTCGGGCCTATAAATGCCCGATTATTTGTAGTCGAAAATTTACACTTGCATTATTATGTTTTTTTTTCCTTGCGATCTGTTATCAATCATCTTACTTAGCGTATTTGTATTTCATGACTCCAACATCCAGTCTAATCCTACCTCTCTTATTTTAGATGCACTTCTATCTTCGGATAAGAGAAATGAGAGGTAGGGGGATTAAACAATAAATCATCAACTATATTTTATAATTTTCTCCATTGATATCCTTTATATTATCTCTATTTTCATTAATTATGGTTGGTTAGAAAATTAGAGAATTTTTAGGAATAGTGGTAGGGGGTAGTATTGGAGTAAATGGGGGGAGAAAAAACTTAAAAAATATCTATTTATAAACATTTCACAAAAGTTAAAATTGCATCTAAAGAAAATGGAGGTAGTAATATATATATATATATTGACAAAAATGAATTATGAAGAAATCAACAATTGGTATCTTTTCCATTATAGTAAGATACCTAAGTTTTTTTTTCCTTCAATTGGTATCAACAATTGCATTTTTCTGTAAGAATTTAGTTGATTGTGTATCTGGATGTGTAAAACTGGAGTTAACAATTTAGAAGGATTATGATGGCGCTCTTAATTTGTGGATGTTGTTTCTTTGTTATGTGTGGTTGGTAACTAGTACTAAGTGACCATGTATAATAAGACCATGGTCTTTTTAGTATAATTCCTGATCGGGGAGGGGGTGGTTGGAATCGATCTCTGGCCAAAGGTCTGGGTTACAATATGCTCCCCAATTGAGCTCATATAATAAGACCATGGTAAAAATTTAATAGTATGTATATTTTGGATGATCATCCCTAATTAACTCAAATATTTAAAGTTTTTCCTTAATCGTAAAAGGTACAAGTAATTACAAATAATCCACCAATCCGATAAGTGAGTCATGTTTCTATAACCCAAAATAGAGGCTAAAATAATTGTTTACTTTTGGTGGAAAGAGTATTTATAGTAAACCTAAAATTCTTTATGCTTCTTCAATAATAATAATAAAAAAAAAATTGAATGTTAAAATATTCTAAAGTGGATTTTTTTATGTCTGAATTTTATATGTAATTGTTTATCTTTGTCTTGCAACTTAATGTTTAATAATACTACAACCTTAGTACAAATCTTAGATTCTCAAACCATTGAAAATGATAACCTATATCCAACGATATTTATATCATTTGTTAAGATTTTCTTTTATTAATATAACAAATCGCACTTCTTTCTATACAAAGTATTATGAACAAATATTAAGTAATTGTTAATTATATGAATAGTTTCTATAACAGTTGACCGCATAGAATTGCAAATATTAAAAAAATGAATTTACTCCATCTATAACTCAAAACATTATTATTATTTTTTTTATATATTTCAAGAGATACATTATGTGATTCGGTTGATTATAAATATTCGTGGATCGATTTTTTTTTTACAGATTTAGTAACTTTAATAAACTTAAAATATATGTACCCCATTATAATGGTTTAAAACATTAATTTCGACAAGTCTACATTATCAGTTATCGTTAATACTATACAATTATCATCATCATCATCATCATCATCATCATCATCATCATCATCATCATCATCATCATCATCATCATCATCATCATCATTATTATTATTATTATAAAGTGGTATAATTTAAAATTGTAATATATTTATATTATAACATGCCGCGCATTCACGCGGGAGCATACCTAGTATATATAAAAGTAGAATGGAGGTCTTTTTTGCCATTTTATTTTTCCGCCTAAAAATTTAACATTAATTTAGTAAGGTTTTGTCAATCTTGGCAAGTAATAATTTTCTTTTTTATTTTGTAAAATGCAAATAACTTTCTCTCCCACATCTATCTCATGGCTGAAAAGCAAGAAATATTTTAGGATTTACAGAGGGCAAAATTGAGAGAAATTGTAAAAAATAGCTAAAAGATCAATTAATTTAAAAAATCATTAAGAAGCTAAAAGATCAAATAAAAATGAAAGGAAGGAGTATATTTTTTATAATAACAATATTTGTTTGATTAGTCACGGAAGTATGGGAACTTAAAGCAAATGCATATTTATATTATTATTCAGGTTATTCTTTTATTACTAATTCATATTTTCATAATATGTATTTTGTTAAAATGATTTTATTAAGCAAGTTACACTTTGCAACCTAAATTATGACATTTGTTACATTTTTCAATCTTTTTTTAGTTGGCTTTTTTAACGTGACTAACCTCAACTATATTTTTTTACACTTTTTAATCTATAAAATACTTTGTCGCACTAACTAAATTCAATTGTTTCTTTTTCTTTTTCTTTTTTTTTTTATTACTTTTTGCAACTTAAGCAATAGTTTTTTCATTAATCAATTTTATATTTAGATAGATATAATATTTGCATTATAAATATAAAATTTATTTGAATAAATTACAATACCAAATAAAATATACACATATTTAAGTATTTCTTAGACTTCACACAATTTAAATTGTTATTCGAATTATGAATAAATTTTGAATTTTATTTTGTTAATGTTAGAATTTACTTAGAAATATTTTAAGTATATCTGATATCATCAAGCAAAATATTATAAGCTGCAAATGAGAATCTAATTTTAGAAAGGAACAAGTAAATATTTATAGTTAGAACTTGAAAGTTTATGTAGGTATATTACAAAAACTACACATATATAAAAGTTATAAGAAAGTTAAGATTGTAAATTGCATTCCCAACTATTATATTTTGTGTTATTAATGGTTATTTGTACAAATGCGAACTTCTGATTTTCTTCCCTTCTTTCTAAAGAAGTACTTTTCCCAAATTTTAAATACAAATAGTATTTTTTATTATAACCATCTTTTACATATTATATATAAAATTAATTATCTTCTCATGATCTTTAATTTAGCATACATACCATATATATAAAAGTGTGATGTTTAATAAAATAAAAGATAATTTTATATTGATTGGTTATTTTGTTTGATCTCACTACGTATTGTGCATGTTTATTGGTATCAAATTTAGGCTGTGAGAATAAGTTAAATATTTTTTATAAAAAAATCTATTTGTTTATAAATACTTTAATTAATTAATATGTTCTATGTATCTTTCTATCTTAGTTTTACTCGGTAAATTAATCTATCTATCTATTTATCTATCTATCTATCTATCTATCTATCTATCTATCTATCTATCTATCTATCTATCTATAGGGTTAATTACCAAAAATATCACAACCCTTTTAAAACTTATCAATGTTGATCACCAACTATAACTTTTTTTCAATTACAATATCGACTAATTTTTTTAACATATAATTGTGTGGACATCACAACTATTAGATATACCTGGACAAGATCGTCATTTACCCTCGATCAATTTCACAATCCGACATTTTTATTATCGTTAATCGGTGATTGAAGTTATTATGTCACTTCTTCGACTCTCAATTAATGACAGGAGAATCGACGAATTGTGAAATAGATCGAGGACAAATGAAGGTCGTGTCCAGATGTATCTAATGATGGTGATGGAGACACAATCAAGCGTAAAAAATTTTAGCCGATGTTGTAATTGAAAAAGAATTATAGTTGATGACCAACATTGATAAGTTTTAAAAGTCATGTTGCAATTGAAAATTGAACCAAAAGTCTGTGATTTTATTGGTAACTAACCCCCATATATATATATATTTCTACCTTAAACATAAAAGAAAGATCGTTGAAAAGTTTTTCTTGATGATGTGTCTTTTTGTGGTATTTTTGAATTATTTTAAATTATAAATCATGACTTTCTCTCACTTACTACGGACAATAATGATTGGGTGGTTGAAGCCCCTACAAATGAGGAAGTTACACCAATGAGATTTTTTCCTTTTCCTTTTGTTTTTACTTTTTCTCTTAATATTTAGAAGTCTTATAACTTTTTCTCTCAACTCTATTTTTTACGAAAAATATACCGAATTAAACTTCTTTTCACGATCTTCGATTTGACATCCATTTTGCACATATATAATCAAAATATTAATTTTAGGTGTAAATTACTTTTTTTTTTATTATTATGATATATTTTGATTTTTAAATTTTTTGTATATAAAATAAAGATGTTAGAAAATTTCAAAATAAATTTTTTAGAAGATTATTTTTATTTTATTTTCTTACTTTAGGTTTACACTTTACAGTGAATTTTTTTAATATATTGGTTAAAGTGATTTATTGATTGATCATTGAATTAGTTTGTTTTTTCTTCCTTTATTCGTGAAAAAAATATGTTAACTATAAAAATAATAAGCCGATTGTATTTTATTTAAATACACACGATAATACAAGTTATCATCCACACATATGCTTAATAAAGTAATGCGACTGTGACTTCTCATGTTAATAATACTAAATTTAAGATATGTCACTTCAAACAACAATAACTATTAAAAAAAATATTATCTTATCCTTATACTTATATGCAATTACATATTAATAGACTATTATAAATATTACAACCCGTGCAACACACTGCTGTAATACTATAGAGATAAATTAGAATATGCTATTTAAAATTTTATTTTAAATACAAATCGATGTAACTTAAAGATCTTTATATGCAATGGAGATAAACAAAAGACAATTCAATAATCAATATTGTGTACAAAGAGGTATCTCAAAATAGTGTTTAATTTTTTCCTTTAGTTTGTAATTTGTGTAGTTTAGGCTAAATAGATTTGTCTTTATCATATCGAACTTTTATCCTGAGTAGTACAACATTTCATAAGTTCTTTATAATATCTTATCAATTACTTATTTCGATTTTTATTAATATATATTTACTTTATACTATTTAATTAACTAGTAATATTCCCGTGCGATGCACGGAAGTTTATTTAGAAAGTAATAATTTTAAATAAAACTAAATATGATATAATCTAATATTTAAATATGTGATCATTTTATCCTAATAATATATATATTTTTAAAATATAGGATAAAACATAAATAAAATTATAAGTAATGTAAATATAAGTTTCTCGCACGTCGTATATGAATTTAATATAACTTACTATATATATATATATATAATAGATAAACATTAAGATAAATATTCAATATAAAAAAAAAAAAACTTTTTCAAAATGATCATTTCTAAACTTTAAAATCCAAACACACATTTAGTGTGTCTGCATCATTCTTCACCTATGTGCATAACTGCTTAATTAATTATGAATGTTAAAACAAATATAAATATCTAACTATCAACTCATATTATTAAATAAAATAAACTGGATAATGTTATAAGAAATTTATTTTTCTTTAGATTTTTCCATTTTACTTTAAATATTTAAATTTATCAAAATAAAGTTTTAAATTCTAAATATAACTATCTCCTTTTAAAAAATCTTATTTGCAAGTTTTAGTACTTTACTTGGTATTTCAGATATACAAAGAATAAAACATTAACAAAATAAAATTCAAAAGTTATTCAATAGTTGGAATAACAAAATAATTCAATAGTTGGGATAACAAAATAATTCAATAGTTGGAATAACAAAATAAAACATATAAGTGCTCCAATATTTCTTAATACGTTCATATATATGTTGAAAAGTTTCAATTAAATTATATATTTATATTGTAAATAGTAGATTCATCTAAAGATATACATTAGCTAACGTAAACAACAAAATTGCTCAGGCTAAAAAATATAAAAAAAGAAAAAGAAAAAATAATAATAAATAAATAAATAAATAAAATAAAATAATTGAGATTGGTTAATGTGACCCAGTATTGTTTAGGTTGCAAAGTCTAAAAAAACGTATAGTTCTAGTTGGTTAATTTTGCTTATTTAAAAGAAGTTTAGTTGCAACTTGTATAATATCATAGTGTAGGTTGCAAATTATATTTATTTATTGAAAAATAACATTAATATATCTAAAACATAAAAAAATAATAAAGAAATTCTAAGATTAATTATAATATATAAAGTTATATAAGAGCGAAAATCATAGTTTTGTGATTTATCAACAAAAATAATTATTATATCAAATAAGCATTAGCAAATTCAATAATTTAATAAGCTGATTATAAATCAAATATTAACTTGAGACAATTCATGTAAGATAAAACAAACTGATTAGTTGTGGTTGTAATGAAATAATAAAGTAAAATAATTTGTAAAAGAGAATTATTTGAATGATTTTTAATTATATTCCAAACCAATACTATATTTTTTGTACAACCCACAATAAACACCGAAATCTTACTTAAATCATCGACAAATAAATAATATAATATTTTAATTAGAATATCTTATTATTATATATGTCATATAGATGTCAAATCAAACATAGTTAAAAGAAGATTAATTTGATATGGTATACATAATAAATAGATTAGAAATGAAAAAAAAAAAAGATATTTGCAACTTTAGAAAATAAAATAAATTTTGATTCTTACCAAATGTGACAACAACTTACCAATCACAGTCTAAAATTTTAGGCTGGAAAGTGTTATTTACAGGATTGTCACTACTGTGGCTTATATATATACCATAAAATATATAATAAAAGGAACAATGATATTTTATTTGGATTAATGTAAAGTTCAATAATTTTCTCATTATGTCCCTGCTTTTATTTTTTATTTAACTTTTAATTTATCTAAATAAACTTTCATGTTCTAATTATAAATATTTAATTTTTTTCTTATAACATTGAATTTTCGTGTGCAACTTTTAATATTTCATTTGGTGATTTCAAATATACTTAAACAATTTTTATTTAATAAAATCTTATTTTAACAAAATAAAATTCAGAATTTATTTAATGAGTAGTCTTTGGTTTCTTCAAAATATTTGAATATTTTTGTATTTTATTTGGTATTGTAAATTATTTATATAAATGTTATTGCCTTCTTAGAAATGGTTTATTTATTAGAAGATAAAAATTGATTAATGCGAAAATTTTTATTTAGATTGTTAAAAAAGGCATTTGTTGTTGATTTGTGCGACCAAGTATTATTTAGCTTATAAAGTTTAAAAACATATGATTGAAGTTTCAGCAAAAGTAAAAAATTAAAAAGATTGCCAAATGTAATAAAAGTCATAATTTAGGCTACAAAGAATAAATTTCCTTAAAAGAGTAATTTTAACAAAATACTCGTTATTAAAAATATAAATAGGTAATTAAAAATAATTTCAGTACCTATTTTAATAGATAATTATATATATGCTCAAAGTCGTGATAAGGAGATATTTTAGCAGATTTGATGATTTAAGAAGTTGATTATTAAATAGATATTATTGTTTTTGCCTTTGATTTAATAAAGTAGGACTTTCATTATTTAAACAATGGATTTTCTCCTTGACTTAAATAAAAAAAAAATTAAAAATTCATGTCAAATAAAATAAATTGATTAGTTGTATTTTTATTAAAAAAAGTAATTATATTTTTTATAAAGAATTTATTTTACTAATTTTAGTTGCAACTAAAACCAAAATATTATAGTCCAGTTCAAAATAAACATCAATTTTAGCACTAATTAACCAACAAACAATTTATTTATTCAAAACAAATATCTCATTATAATATATATGATATGGATGTCGAAACGAAGATCGTGAAAAAATAAATAATTTGGTATATTATGCATAAAAATCGGATTAAAAATGAAAAAGTTATTTATATTTTAAAAAAGTAAAAGAAAGTTATGAACTTACCAAAAATAAAAAAAAGTTACCAGTTATTGTATAAATTTTTTGGAGGGAAAACTAAAATTACATTAACGCCCTCCATTTTGCTTTTATATATATATAGATAATTCAATAAAAAGAAATTACAGTCCGTGCATCGCACGGGAAGACAACCAGTATATATATAATATAAATATGCGTTTTTGTTTAATTAAATAAAATGGAGCGAAATGTGTGATAAAGAAAATTATTTTCCCCTCCAATTGCAAGTTGGACATTTTCAAGTGTATTATTCATGTATTTGTCTCTAAGAATTGTTGTTGTACTATCATCATTCTGTCAGTTTGTTTCTTTCTTAACATTTATTTTTTTTAAATATTAACAAGTTTTATTTCTAATCTATTTTACATATAGTATATGAAATTAATAAGTTTTTCACCTACTCTAAGTTGAAGTAAATTTTGACTTTTTATTGTGGATTAGATTATTATAATGAAAATTTAATTAAAAAAAATGAATTAATAGACTATTTTTAGTAATAACAAATATGAGATTATTTAAAAGAAAAATATAATTTTCTTATAAATTATTAAATTTAATTTTTTATTATCTTATAATTATTATTTTAATAAGTTGGCCTGTTATTATATTAATGTTTATGTTTATGTTTATTTTAACATATGTAATTAATGAGATTATTTGTGATTATTCGCATAGATTAAGAAGGATACAGATTGCCTATAATAACATTTGAGTTAAATTAATAATTTTAAAATATGTATTTTAATTGTCATATTTAATATTTATTTTAATTTTATTTAGTAATAATAATTTTTTTATAACTAACAAATATATATTCAATCCATAAATTGAACGGGAGAAACGGATATTTACGCTATTTAAAGTTTTACTATATGATAATTCAAGATTTTGAATTATTTATTTCATCGAGTGTACAAGGTTCACATTTTAAAAAATAACATCATATAATATTTAATTTTGTTAAAATATACTATAATGTTAACATACTTCTGTGCATCGCACGTGAGTAACAGTAGTTGAAATAAAAATAAAATCTAATTGAGCAAATCAAAATAAACAATAGCAACAACATACATGATTAATTGAGGAGTTTCGTCGACCACTTAAAGTAGGCTTTCAAGTCCATCTGTTGAGGTCTACTAGATAGCTTTCAGCGCTGATCAGCTATGTGCTGCAGAATTGGTTGTACTCAAGCGTATCAGCACTGGATTTCTTCAGCTCCACCACCAGAATTTGTCGGCGTCACCGTGAATTTCCCAGCTTCCTTTTCCTCCATCTCTCGAGCCCCTGCAGCCTCACACATGAATCACTCTTCTTCACAATAAAATTCTTTGATATTTATAAATTACACTTGCTTGCAGGCCTTGTGGTGGCAAACCACAGTTCTTCCTTTTCCACCCTCTTGTTCTCCTCGAAGAGTGGCAAAAATTAAATCCTTCTGATAATGAAATAATGCGGAAAACCCTACGTGTTTCAGTTGCTTGTGGGACTATTGGGCTGTGATACTGAGTTCAAGGAACACACTGAACATGGAACAATGGCGTCCGGTTTTCTGAAATCATCTTTTTCTACATACAAACATTAAATCTTAAATCAAGTGCACGAAATGAGAAATTCTCATAAAAGATGCAACGACTAGTGATGCAACAGAACAATATTCACTACAACTCGTAAACAAGGGAAACACATATCACTAAACCATAAGCAACACAAGCAAATTCAATTTCAAAGCGAACAAGATAGGAACTTATTATTTAGTTTGGAAACTTCTGTATTTCCTTTCCCTCCTCGTCTTCGACAACGTTTCCCCTCGTCTTTAGTTCGGAGACTTATTCATTATCTTTGTTATGCTTAGCCTTGTGCTTGGATTTGGATCCAACATTTTGGTGATCAATTTTTGTGAATCCCTAGAGATAAAGGGATAATTCCGTAATTATACATATTGACACGTGATACCATAAGATTGCGACACGTGATACCATAAGATACCATAATACGAAGATACCATCTGAGGTGTTGGGCTAAGGGCGAGGTCCAAGGTCTCCCAGCTCAATCCCTGGGACTGAGGTGTTGGCCCAGGGCCGAGGTCCAAGGTCTCCCATATATAGACCTCTGCCAAGGTAAGGTAGAGATAAACAAAAAAATAGCAGATGTGATATACTTTTTACCCCACTCTTACTAAACTGCCGTCAGATACTAACTTAAGCATCGCAGGATCTACCCCTGGGGACTAGGCATGTCAAAATTGATCCGCCCCGCCCCGATCTGCTCCGATCCGAGGGCTTTGGGGCAGGGCAAGATCTGCCCCGATGAAGAATGGGGCACGCCCCGCCCCGCCCCGTCCACGGGGCGGGTCAGATGCGGGTCAGGGATCCCGCCCTGCCTTGCCCCGCCCCGCCCCTATATATTATAATTTTTTTTAAATATATATTATGTATTATTATATAGATATGTATATATATACAAAGAAATATAAAATATATATATGCATTTATAATATAAAATTTTATATATAATATGTTATGTATATGTTTAGCTAATATATTAGATTATGACTAGATCTAGTAAATTTAAATAATTAAATTCTATTTTTTAATAATTATTTTTTTTTAAAAAAATTAAAAATATTGAAACAAAGTTAATGTAAACCTAAAAATTAAAATCCTATTGACTTCAACAAAAAAAATCAAGTTTTTTAACAAAAAAAACTAATTTTTTTTATAAAAAATAAAATAAAAAAAATAGGGGCGGGGCGGGGCGGGGCAGACCTGCCCCGTGCGGGGCAGATCACGGGGCGAGTTTTTTTGCCCCGTGGCGGGTCACGGGGCGGGGCGGGGCAGGGCGGGGCAGGGGCGGGGCGGGTCAGAAAATCCAGAAACCCGACCTGACCCGCCCCGTTGACATGCCTACTGGGGACGACCCCGGGGTTCTGTTTTGTAGGTTGAGATCGACGATCGACCAACCTCGAAAATCTCAAGTGTCGTCAGACCTCGAATCCGACCGTTCCGATTCCTGACATAATCACCTGTAAATCACCCCTGTAAATTTTTCGAGCATGTGCCTCTTACTCTGGGTTTGGGGAAACGAGAATCTAGGGTTTGGAGGAAATTTTTGGGATTAGGAATGCGCCGCGTCTTTCATGTTTTATGACAATTTTCTTTTAATCAAAAAACGTAATGGCGTCAGCTAACAGGAATGTGCACAACACATGACCTAAAACGTTAACTTAAAACAGTTTGGGGCCAATTTTGCTATAGGTGGGGACTACGCGGGCTACTAAATTTTGCTGTGGGACTGCTTCTGCTAGTCATTTCTCCTATGGGGTCAAAATAAGAGTATTGAAACCAAAATGAAATAAGTCTGTGTCTTGTGGGACCAAAATTACGATTTTGTCCGTTTCAAATGATCCCAATTTTTACACTACTATTCTTCTCTTGGCTTTAGCATATGTACACATGTAAATTTTAAAATTCATTATGTTCGTTTGAACTACTTTTTGATATTGTGTTTCAAATATCATAATATAAGCACAATCTTCATTACATTGTCTCTAATGTGATAAGTCAATTCAAAATCTAAAACTATAATCTATATATATATAATAACAAAATGTATTGTTACCACAATTGGAAAATAAGGCATTTTCCCGCTCATTTTCTGTTTCTATTATTGGAAATCAAATCTGGAATATATCTTATGTAACTGTTTTCCGACTTATGATGTAAAATACTGCAGGAAAAAAAAAAAAAACTATTCTAAATGGCTTATGTAAAATCTGTTGTGATATAATTTCTTGAAGATAACTTTCCGATATGAATCCATATTAAAAAATGAAATCCATGGCCAAATTTCTAAGCACAAATTTAGGGATATCAGTAACAGAAATAAACCCTAATTTGTGACCTATAAATATCGAAACATTAAGATACATAATCATTCAATAATTGCTGCATATTATTTTCTCTTACGTATTCAAAAGGCTGTAAGTTTAAATTACATCTTTATAGTCATATTGATTTATAATCTTGCATTGCATCATCTTAGTTCTGATGATCTGTTCTCCCTAGCATTCCATTAGTTCTGCTGAAATGTTATCTGTATCATTTCATTATTTGTGTACGGTACTTCGTTTTGCCTTCTCCGTACTTTGGCGATGTTGTAACAGATCCTGAGTTGCTGTAAATTTAGCAAACAAAAAAACCAATCAATTCAACCATGCATAATAAGAGTAATACTTTTTAAACGTTTTTTCCAAATAAAATCTAGAGATGCATTTAGATCTTTTCATTTTGACTACATAAGTAAACTGTATAATTTGTTTCGATCATAAGTTAATCATAATTTTATATTTATAATGCCATTAAACCTAAAAAGTAAATCGTACATTTTTACTGTTCTACATTTGTGATGAAATTTCAATTTGCAAACCCATTTGTTCCATTCAGTACATTGGTGTCGAAGAATATATATTGTTCTGCATTTGTGATTAATCTGAGATTAATAAAATATATATAAATATTTATATATATATATATATATATATAACTTGAACATGACCATATTAGTTACCTTATTGTTATTAGCTGTATTCAATGGTATATGTGGTACTTCACCTCAGAATGATCTGACCATACATTCAACTGGTAAACATTGGGGTGTTAAAAGCAGTATGAAAGTTTTATTTAATGATTACCCCTGCAAAATAGAGATTTCATTAAATGAGTTTTCTTGCAAAATAAAGAGATGATGAAAAATTTCTTATGAGACATATTAAACATAATGGATAATCACATACTTACCTTTGGTATACGAATGTCTTTTTCTTTCAGTTCAGATGGCTCCTGTTTTCGCAAAAATCCGTGAGGTCAACGCAACTAAATCTGACTGGGCACTTAAGTTGAGACTGGTGCGGGCATACAACATTCCCGTGTTTAGGAATCCTGAACAAATTCAAAGTTTTGAATGCGTTTTCAGGGATATAGAGGTAATCCTTCTGCTGTGTATATATATTATTGATAAAGCATGTGTATATGTGTTACTGATGTGCATAATTTTGTTAATTTTTGTGCAAATGTTGAGAGATAGATTATACTAACATAATACTTCAATATTTTTATTAAATAACTGTTGTATTGCACATTTTGATCATTTTATGCATCACTACAGAATTAAAAGACCAGTACACATTTAAATTATAATATTTATTCTATACACATCAGTTTTTATGCATTTAAAATTCAACTATAAATATTTAAATCGATATTAAAATGTTCATAATTGCTATGTAGGGTTCAACTATACGAGGTTCTGCACGAGCACCCCATATGGATAATGTGCGTGCTAAGCTTATTGAGGGCAACCTATACATCATACATAACTTTATGGTGTCAAAGGATGAATTACGCTACAAGACAGCAACACATACTCACAAGTTCTCTTTCTACGGGAAGACTGTTATACGGCAGATCCGTGATCCATCATTTCCAAATAATAGGTTCATCTTTAAGCCATTTGAACAGATTGCTATGTTGAAATCTGCTGATGAGAACCTACTTTTCGGTAAGTAATTTTTTAAAATTCCATATTAGTTGTTTAGATTGATTAAAATGAACTAACACTAGATGTATTTACTTTTTAAAATGAAGATGTGATTGGAAGATTGGTGGAGATGCACCCACCTAGAAATATGCCTACTGCCGGAGGCGATAAACTGCTCATGGAGGTCGAACTTGAAGACATGAGGTAAAATTTAAAATTATAAATACCAATCAAATAAATTGAAATGACTTAATGATTATATATGATTTGATAAATTTTTCTTGTGTGAAGTGAACGTAGGTTAACGATAACTCTCTGGGAAGAATTTGTGGAAAAGGTAATGCCTTTCTACAATGGGCCAACAACTGAACCCGTGGTGATTGTGATGCAGTTTTGTAGACCCAAGGTTTTCAGAGGTAAAATTATATTTGTGTTTTAATGAATCAACAAAACAGATGCAATAATATTGAAAAAATCATACTTATATGATTTACTGTTGTTTATTATATATAGACAATGTGAAGGTTTCGAATACTTACAACTGCACACAGATGTTTGTCAACGCTAACGTTTGGGAGATTAACGAATTTAAGAAACAATAAGTAACTTTTTTTTTTATTAATATATTTGGATTTTTTCCTCTACTGTTAATTCAAAAAAATTATGATTCCAATCTTGATCATCTTATGTAAATTTAAGGATTGGTGTGTCTCCTAATGTATCGAGACCGGTTGCTATCACTCAGTCGTCGGGATCTAGAGCAACACCAGAAAGTGAGTTTGCTTCCGGACGAGCTGTGGTACGTAATCTTCAAGAAATATGTGAAGGAGAGGTATGTACATCAAAAAAAAATTTGACTCATGAATATTATTAGTTTAGTCATTTTAGCAACAACTTCTAATATGATTCATCAAATTGTTTTGTGCATTGATTCAGGATGGAGTATTTTGGGTTTATTGCACCATTGCAGAGATTGAAAACCCAAAGAATGTTTGGTACATGGCATGTCTAACGTGTCATAGAAAACTGAATTCTGTTGATGCTAAATGGAACTGTAGACATTGTGGCAATGTTGAAGCTAACACTAATTTCAGGCAAGATTTATTCTGTTATTGTTTATTAATCAAACAAATATTTATAATACTGTTGAACCTTAACTTTGAAGTATTTATACAGGTACAAGCTTGAAGTAAGAGTGATAGATGAAACTTATAATGCACTATTCATAGTATGGGATGCTGAGGGTCAAGTTATATTTGGCAAGACAGCTTACGAGCTAAAGACTGAGGATGTGAGTGGTGTTTTATTACGATACATTCAGTTTGTTATTTTATTCTATTATTTATTTTATAATGTAAAAACTAACTTGATTGTTGGATATGCAAAAAACTGCCCCATTAAAGGAGGCTGAACCAGGAGTTCTTGACTACTACGTTGGGAGGTTGGCTGATCGCACTGTCCTATTCAAAGTTGCGAGAAAGACAGATCATGATAGGGCTGCAAGGGTGACTTACTCTGTGACCAAAATAACTGACGATCCTGAACTCTTAGCGAGATTTTGTAGGTCGTATGTTGCGAGTGAGGTAAAAACATATTAAACATGACGTCTTATCAACAAATTTGTAATAAATATGTAAAATGATGTGTTTAATTTTACAACAGGAATCTGATTTGATATCTAAAATGGGGCGGAATGTGAAGGAAAACGATGATGTTTCTTCGGAAGACGAAGTTACTACTCCAGAAAAGAAACTGAAAGGAACTGATGTGGTTGATGATGAGGGAAAGACTCCTACTGAGGATCTGAAAGGAATTGAGATTAATGAAGGTTCGAGTGGAAAGGCACCGGTGGACGATAGTTATCCTGAAGTGGTTGAATTTGGTACAGATGTGAAGGTCAAACGAAAGCTGATAGATGATCTTGATAAGAGCTCATGCAATCGCAAAGCGTTAAAACAAGAGAAGAACTGAAGTATGAAGGGAATCCACTTTGTTTAATGTTTTCAAGTTATTTGAATATTTTGTTAGTTTATCTTTGAGTTCGAACATCCATTGCTGTTATTTGATTCATGCAGTTTATTTATGATTTATGACTAATATTCCTTGATTGAGTATTACTACATTGTGCGTTATTCATCCAAATGATGCGTCCGGCTTGAATACATTGTAGAAGAAATTAGTGTCCTAAATATTTCATAGTTGTTATCAGTCGATATTCCCAATTCCTAAACCATAAATTTATACTTAAGTAATGGGTTGTTTAGTTGCTCAATGCACCACAATTGTATAAAACCAAATATTTCCAAAATAAAATAAATCATTTGCAACAAATATGTATTTTCGTTAATCTCATAATGTTTTATAAATTATTAATCTTTTGGAGAAAATTGTGTTCTGAATATATTGAGTGATTTACTTCATTAACTATACCTAAAACCTAAACCCTAACTTGATACTTTAAGCATGGCATGCTTAGATGCATTGTGATAAACTCCTGTAGAAAAACCAGGTGTTTTTTAAGGTTTCCTATTTTGTTATGCAGCATAAAAGGTTTCCTATTTTGCTATGCAGCATAAAATTACAAGCGTAACGTCTATATTACATCCCTCTTTCACATGGCTAAATATTTAGTTTATTTCAAAACTTAGTCTCTAACTATATGATATGATAAAATAACACCATTACATAGAAATATATGCACTCTGCTAAATCTATATAAATACTTTCACAATTATTAATGATATATATAAACTAAGTAAATCTAATATAATTGTATATTATAAAAATATATGTCAATGTGCCATAGAAACTAATCAAAAAATTATCAAAATAGAACTTTTTACTTATATACATACATATATATATATATAATATAAGTTGTGAGTATGTTATTATGCCGGATTTTATCAAAACTTAATACCATAATAGATTAGAATTTTTCACTTATATATCGAATATTATTATGTAAAATCTCACCGGAACTTAACAGGATATTATAATTAATATCATTGAAAAATCAATTCTGATATGCCGGAAATTTATTTAAGGAAAAATACTAACTATATGTAAATAATATTAAAAATTGAAACATATTTAAAGTATTTCAATCTCTTAGATATTTATGTGGCAAAAATATTATATCCCTGTGCCATAAAAAAAAAAAATAGGATCGTGCATATAAAAATAATAACATAACATATACAGAAAGATATAACATATTAATATACATAATGTATTTAAGTTATGAAAAAAGAATAATGCAGATAATGAGCATTATATGCATATTAAATCATGTATAATAAATACTCTAACATATCCACAACTTATTTGGTATATATGTTTTTTATATAAAACATATTAACGTATATACACCAGAAAAAGCAACAAAAAAAAAAAAAGAAAAACTCTATCTATATATAAAAACTATTAAAAATTGACACATATTTAAAGTATCTAAATAGATTATATATTTATGCGCATGTGGCGATTATTATATCCCTGGAGAATAACACAAAAAGATAATGGTCGTTCATAAAGATAAAAATAACAGGTATCATATAGAAAGAAAAAATATAACAAATATAAATATAATACTGATAATGAGTATTATATGCATATAAAATCCTGTATAATAAATATTTGAACATATCCACACTTATAAAGTATAGATCTTTTTGATAGAAAACATATAATATTTATAAAAAAAAAAATACTAATTTGATATCTGCATAAAAAAAAAAAAAAAAAAATTCCCTATTTAAGGACTTTGTTGTTTCTGGATCAAACACACCGGAGAAGAAGAGTTGGAGCATAACTACACTGTCTACAAATTGAAGACGTCATATATGGCCATTGAGAATATGGATGATGAGTGAGTTTGTTAATTTGGTTGTTTTCGTAATTATAGTATCTGATATTAACTGATAAATTTGTGGCTGTTTTGTTATCGTAGAGTGATAGTAATCGATGATGTTGATTATCCGTCTTTCACTCTCGAGGTGACAGACAAAATGTTCGAGACAAAACGATTGGTATCGCTATACTTTTTCTCAAATTAATTTATGGGATATTGCACCTCGAACTTTAAGATTTTCTAAATTAAAAAAACTTTTGTTTCTTTAACTTTCCGTAACTTTGGGTTTCATGTTTTCTCAATATCACAGGCGCTACCCAATCTTTTCAATAATGAATTGACTAATTGGGATGATCCTAATGAGGATACTGCTACAATATTTCGTGGGATTCAATATTGGAAAGTTGGAATCATGAAGGATGGGAATTGCTCAGCTGAACTGACTGACTGTGGACAGTTCTTACGGGATAACAACTTAACAAATGGAAGAACCTTCGTACTTGAGATGGATCCTACTGAGAAACTCACTTTTAGGGTCTATGTTTATTGAATATGTTTCCAGTTTCCACTTAGAATTTATTTTCTTATATCCTATTATTTCTATATCTTATTTCATTGTTGATGACTATTATTTCTATTTCAATTTAAATGTCATGCTTATGCTCCTAATTAGGTCATTTAAAAAAAAAAAAAAAGTGTGTTCCTATTCTATTTTGTCGTTTTATTTTTTACCTATGTGTGGAGTAAGGTAGTCATCAATTTATCACAAAGAAAAATTGACATAATTAACTTATTATATGTAAATCAAATGAAACATGATGTGTCTTTCATAGTGAATCAGTACGTACATATCATTAATATTGGATAGTAATATGTGAACAAACAAATTTCATTCGTATTCTGGCTGCATTTTGGAAAATGTATATATATATATATATATATATATATATTGTTTAACAAATACCAGATATTTATGTATACATATCACATAAGATTATATATATAGATATATATATATATATATATATATATATATATACTGCACGTGCCTATATATATAAATATGGTAAATAAATATATATATTTAATCCTTAAAAAAAGATACGGGGATTATGAAAAACTAATAAATCTTTTTTGATATCATATAACAACTTGATATCTTTATAGCACAGGGAAGTAACAAAAATATGATTACATTTCATGAATAATCGTTGTAACCAAATCTGTCAAAATAATCAAATAATATTACTATCTACTATACGTCATATTTGTGTTAGACAAAAAAATGAAACCCTAGAAAGCACAGTCGTTATATATATCTACCCAACAGATAGGAAAATTCTTATTGGCATTATAGAGGCAGAATTTTTTGTTTCACAAATATAGTGCCACCACAATGAAATTTCACCATTATTATCTACATTCAGCAACATTTTAATATCCCTCCATCCACGGATAACGTGTCAATGCATTAACAGTAGAAAACTACTTTGACAGCAAATATACCAATAGTGCAGTTCAAGCAATAGCAAACATGGTGAAAATCTCAGGATCTACAACGATTGGGCGAAAACATTCAAGAGATGGTACGTTTTTTACTCTCATAAGTAAAAATATTAATTGATTAGAAGTTATTGGGTGAATATGTACTTATCTTTGGTTTTGTTCTTCTGCTCAGTGTTCTCATGGTTGTTTATTTTTCATCTGTCTTTTCCAAATTATGATGATAGTACCTGCAGTAACAATATTTACTTTGTTAATATCATTAAAACAATTGTCAAGACATGTATCTAACTGATTTTGTTATTATATATATATATAGACATATATATATATATATATATGTGTGTGTTATTATTCGTATAGCGATAAATTTGAAACTTCAATCAATAAAACAGCATTTTCCACACATTGAAATTCAATACATATGCATTTACATGATATTATAGAATAGTTAATGGGAGTAATGCGAAAAAGGTAATTAGTAAAAGTTATGTTATTATCATGAACTGTAACTAAAATGCAACACATTGGAGTTTGTCATGAAGATTAAACCTGAATAACATAAGAGATGTATGTGGTTATTTACCTATTTTTAATAACAAATGTTAATATCTCCACAAAGAATTGATGAATGTACATAGTTGTGTTCAGTTCTTCTTAAGCATGAGAACCATCCATGTTGTTATAATTTCAGTTTGAAACATGATACATACACTTTTAACAAGTTAGACATTAAAATTATAACATAAAATGAGAACAGTTTAAGCCATACTAGACCACTTTTATAGCGAAGTAGTGGACTCGAAGTACAACAATACTAAAAAAACTGCCTAACCTTTTTTTTTTTTTTTTTTGAATTTTAAGCTATTGATAATGTAACAACACACTTAGTAACAACAAACTCTCGCATCTACATAATTTGATAATTGAAAAACTCTCCCTACTTTTATTATAACTGTATATTTAAAATATTGGTTTTTCGAAACGGGTTATGGTTGGGCGAGTAATAAACAATGCAATGTAGATAAATATTGGAGTACTTATCTTTTTTCTGTTCTCCTTTGGTGCATTGATCCTCTGAAAATTTGTTCTCCATTGTAGATTAAGCTGAATCAACATAAAATCTATTACGCAACCTATAATCACCTATAACATCAGGACACTTAAATGTTAATGAAAAACACAACAAACAAGAAATTATAATATAAAGAACATATAACTATAAATACCTATTTGTTCAGCAGCGAATCTTAGTGAGATACCTGAAAGGTTGACATGCAATATGTTAACAACATTTAATTTATTAGATCTGATAGTTTTATCAGTTTCCCATAGCCAGAACAAGAAAAAATGCAAAAATCTCGCAATATATATAAAAATCAGTAAGAAAGGTTTAGCATAAGAAAAAAGACACTGTAATTTGCGATTAATTTCAAAAAACATACCTAAACTTTGATTATAACCCCAGATCTGCTATCTTTGCTTATAATCTGGATGACGCAGTCTTATCTGAGTCACGTACAAAACCAGATCTGAAACAAAAAAAACATAAAGATATCAGAGAACAAATTATTTCACTATATTAAAACCTGTCTAAAGTCAATAGTTACGAATGTTACCATTTTGATCTTCGAAGGATGAGCTCGAAATAGGACGATCTTGAGGTTTAATAAGGGAACCTTAACAATAATCAAAGAATAAGGTGAGGATCTGGGATCTGGGAAAATTAAGTGAGGGTTTATGAGATTAGTAAACTGAAATTTTACAACAATGATATATGGCCGATCTTGAATAATTTATGAAAAACAATAGCTGTAAATACTTTGAAAATAGTGGATCTGATGTTTGAAAGAGGTTAACAATTCGTTTTTGTGGGTATAAACCATGTCGCGAGGAAGAAGAATGGTTGGGTTTGAAGCGGAGTATTCTAGAAGAAGAAAGGTTGGGAGAATGTGGAGGGCTGTTCCCATTTTGAGCGTATGTGTATTCTTGGTTTTTATGCTGGATTTTTAATACACATTCACATTATTGTTAATTGGGTCCATGTATAACCTGTCAACTGAAGTGGGCGAAAAATCCAGCATTAGCCCGGTTTTAATGTTTCTGTTGTCCAAGGAAGCCCATATAAATTTGGGCTTTTGATAAAGTATTGTTAATAAAAAATAGCCCATGTGCTTTAATAATCTAAACTGCTTGCAAAAATATGTAATGTGAAATACACTTTAATATATGTATTATTAACTTATTTGCTGAATTTTTTTTAATTTATTTGTTTATGTTTTGGGATGCTGAGAATGAACATTAATGAAGTTTTTATAATACGTATTGTTTGTTATTGTTTTATGTTTTGATTTATTTGTGTTGTAATGATGATTGGATCAATTACTTTAAAATATCATAATAAATTTTTTTTTATTAATAATAGATTAAATTGAATTATATGACAAAGTATTTATTTTTATTAAATTTTTACACGAATAATTATGAATGTGTTTTATTATATGTTAATTAATAATTAATATGCAATTCGAACTCGATATTTGTGAACACATTAACATTAACCATCCTTTTGTATACATCTTTATTAATTTTGTTTTGTTTATTTATTAGAAACCGGTACTCCAATTGATCAAAGCACAATCGGAACTTCTTCTAAAAGTAGCAGACGCAACATGTTTGGATCTGATGTAGAATTAAGTACTGTGACGTATCCATTCTCACGAACTCCCTTCCGCGATATTACTAATGGTAAATAATAATTTATTATCTAATTGTGATATTCATTAAAGCTTATTTTTTGTTTTAAAACTACACATATTTCTTTTTTTAATGTTAATTTTTTAAATATCATTTGTAGTCTCCGGTGCAAATGATGAGTCTTTGTTCAATAAATCACATGATTTTCCGGGGGTTGGTGGTCTTAATCGGATTCAAACTTTAACGAATCCATCCTTTGGTGAGATAGTTGATATTAACATTGGCGGTCAACCACCAAAAGAGCTGATATATATGCAAATTGCAGGTACTTTGAAAAAGTCTTCCTATTTCCCCACATCAGTTCTAAAGGAGACAATTTATTTATTATTTAAATTAAAATATAAAATTTGCAATAATATACTTCATTTTTTCTTTTGTTTTCTTATTTTTTAAATATTAGGGTGCTCAAATAATTTTGACGTCATTAATACAAGTTCAACAAGTAACTCGACTATTGTTGATTTGACTGACGCCAAAAGTGCGATTCCATCAACAACTCTTCAGCAACCTAAGCCCAAACGAGCTTCAAGACGATGTAAGCGAACTTTATTTTCAGTATAATATATTATTATGCATATTAGTTATTTTCAAAGATTAAACATGATGTGATTTTCCTTATATATATGCTATTTTTTTTTTTTTTTAATTATTGTAGCAATTACAAAAAAGGTCCAAAACAATCACCCAGGCCCAGTTGGTATGAACTAATCCCTTTATAATTTTCCTTATAATATAACGAATATTTGTTCGCAAAGTATTGTATTTCTCCTCATTTTTAAAAATTCATTGTTAGATTATTTGGATTTTGGTGACACCACTTACATCTGCAAACATTGTGGTGCTATGTTTTGGTATGAGGAGAGGCTGACTTCATATCCAAAGAGTGTTTACCCAGTATACAGTCTATGTTGCATGAAAGGGAAGATTCAACTACCCCTTTTGACACCACCTCCTCAGCTACTCCAGGAATTGTTAGAAGGTCAAACTGCAAGGATCAAACATTACTTGGAAAATATAAGATCATATAATAATATGTTCTCTTTCACATCTATGGGAGGGAAGATAGATTCTAGCATGAACACAGGCGGTGGACCACCTGTATTTCAACTGCATGGTCAAAACTATCATCTTATTGGAAGTTTACTGCCTGTTGATGGGTCAACGCCCAAATTTGCGCAGTTGTATATATACGACACGGATAATGAAGTTTCTAATAGAATCAATGTTGTGAGGTAATGAATCTAGATTTAATTGTTTTTTTTATTGATATTTTTTTGTTTGTATTAGATATTTATTAGAAATGCTAATTTTTGTTGTGCTAAATTTTATTTTATGCTGCTTGTGTGTAGAAACAACAAGAATAGAGATACCATTCATTCTGAATTGGTCAGTGATTTGAAATCAATGCTCGACGAGAATAATGTTTTGGTTAAAACATTTAGGATGGCTGCACAAAAAATAACACAAGAAGGGCGAACTGATGTCAGAATAAGGTTGGTGAGTAAGAGGACAACTGATCGTAGAAGGTACAATTTACCGGCTGTGTCAGAAGTTGCAGCATTGGTTGTTGGTGATCTTGATCGGGCGCTCGGAGATCGAGATATCATTGTTGAAACCCAGACCGGAACATTGAAACGAATAAATGAATTGCACGCTTCATACTTAGGTCTTCAATATCCCTTATTGTTTCCTTACGGTGAGGATGGATACTATGACAATATTCCCTTTGCTAACGGTAGGGAGTCTATAGCCGGTGGTAGGAAGAAGGTAAGCATGCGAGAGTTTGCTGCATTCCGCTTACAAGAAAGGATATCGGAAAGATCAACCGTTTTGAATAGCAGAAGGCTTACTCAACAAATTATCGTTGATCTTTATACAATTATTGAGTCAATCAGACTTTTGTTTATCAGATTGAATCAGAAGGCCTTGCGTGTAGAGTTGTACAGTGGTCTTGCGGATGCTCTTTTGCGAGGCGAAACAGATATTAGCTTTATGGGATCGAGGATTGTATTACCGTCGTCATATACTGGTGGACCACGTTACATGATTCAAAGCTATCATGATGCAATGGCTATTTGCAAATGGGCGAATTATCCTGATCTGTTCATTACATTTACTTGCAATCCGAAATGGCCAGAAATTGCACGGTTTTTAGAACCAAGGAACTTGAAGCCCGAAGATCGACCTGATGTTATTGTTAGAGTGTTCAAGATTAAACTAGACGCACTTATTAATGAAGTCCGTTGCAAGAAAATTTTCGGCACTGTTATAGCAGGTAATCTACTTAATACTATTGTGGACTTAATCAAAATACAAGTATTCTGTCTTTTTTATTGTTTCAGATATTAAATTTCCTGTTTTCAATAATATGCAGTGGTGTACACTATTGAATTTCAAAAATGAGGGTTGCCACATGCGCATATATTACTTTTCCTTGCAAATGATGATAAGTTTCCCACACCTCCCGATATTGATCGAATTATTTCTGCTGAAATTCCTGATGAGTCTTCTGATCCCAAATACTATTCGGTGGTGCAAGAATTCATGATTCACGGTCCGTGTGGAATAGTTCGTCCAAATTCCCCGTGCATGGATGATGATGGCAAATGTACGAAACACTTCCCTAAAATTTTTGTTGATAATACTTCTATAGATGATGAAGGCTATCCGGTTTATAGACGTAGAGACGATGGAAGGACAGTCATGAAAAACGGCGTTCCATTAAGCAATGCTTATGTAGTACCACACAATAGATATCTTCTGCTCAAGTATGGAGCACATATAAATGTTGAGTGGTGTAATCAATCTCGATCTATAAAGTATTTGTTTAAGTACATAAACAAGGGTCACGATCGTGTTACGGCCGGATTCTACAAAGCAAGTGCTGATAATGCGGCTGGGAATACAGTAGATGAGATAAGTATGTACTATGATTGTAGGTATATATCACCGTGCGAAGCTGCTTGGAGGATTTTTGGGTTTGAAATTCAGTATCGTTATCCTCCTGTTGAGCGTCTAAGCTTTCACCTCGAGAATCAACAATCTGTAGTCTTTTCGGAACATGAGCCTTTGGAGGATATTGTAGAACGACAAAGTGTAAACCAAAGTATGTTTTTGGGATGGTTTGAGGCAAATAAGAAATACCCTGAAGCAAAGGAGCTAACGTACGCTCAGTTTCCTCAAAAATTTGTTTGGAAGCAGAAGACAAGGGAATGGGTAAAGAGGGAAAAGGGTAAAGCAATAGGTAGGCTTCATTATGTACCGCCTGGTTCTGGTGATCCATACTATGCTAGGTGTCTTTTGAATGTCGTCAAAGGTTGCGAATGTCATGCTGATATTCGAAAGGTTGGAATTATACAATACGAAACCTACCGTGATGCTTGCTTTGCTAGGGGGTTACTGGAGGATGACAAAGAGTATATTGACGGCATTGAAGAGGCAAGTCATTGGGCATCTGCTCAACATTTGAGAGGGTTGTTTGTTACGCTTTTATTCTCCAATTCTATCGAACGTCCTGAACATGTATGGGAGAATTGCTGGAAGTATTTATCTGATGACATTCTTTACAAACAACGTATCCAACGGAAGAATCAAGGTATGACATAATTTATTTATATTTGTACATATTTAGTTTGTTATGCTGAAATAATTCATGATTCAGTTAATAGCTAACAAAGATTGTAATTGTTTTGTAGATTTGACTTTGACTGAAGAAGAAGTTAAAAATCTCACTCTTGTGGAGATCGATAAAATGTTACGGAGTCGAGGAAAAAGCCTGTCTGATTACGACCCTATGCCAATTGCAAATTTCTATAATGATGCGAGTTCTGGAAATCGTTTTGTTGCTGATGAACTAAACTATGATCGGGAAGCTCTATCTATTGAGCACGACAAGTTAGTTGCAAATCTAACCGAAGAACAAAGAGTTGTCTATTCCACTGTTATAAAGTCACTAGATACTGGTGATGGAGGGGCATTCTTTGTATACGGTTATGGAGGAACTGGAAAGACCTTTATTTGGAGGACATTATCAGCTGCTATACGATCCAGAGGTGATATTGTTTTGAATGTTGCATCGAGCGGTATAGCATCGCTTTTATTGCCGGGAGGAAGGACTGCACATTCGCGTTTCAAGATACCATTAAATGTGCATGAAGATTCGTCGTCCAGTATAACTTTGGGTAGTCCTCTGGCTGAGATGATTGAGAAATCAAAATTGATCATTTGGGATGAAGCTCCAATGATGCACAAAAACTGTTTTAAGACTCTGGACAGATTACTCCAAGACATAATGAAGAAGAAAATTCCATTTGGTGGCAAGAGTGTTGTTCTGGGTGGAGATTTCAGGCAAATACTACCAGTAGTGCCGAAGGGCACACGTCAGGATATAGTTTATGCGACCATCAATTCGTCGTACCTGTGGCCACATTTCAAAGTGTTACGATTAACAAAGAATATGAGACTCCAGAATCTTCCTAACGATGTTGAAGGACATGATCTAAAAAGATTTACGGAATGGATAGCAAGTATAGGTGATGGGGTAATTGGTGGCCTAAATGACGGAGAAGTGGAGATTGACATCCCACAAGATATAATGCTACAAAGTGGTGAGAATCCAATTGCGACTATTGTTGAGAGTACGTATCCAGATTTTGGTGCAGTGGGGGACGATACAGCTTATCTACATGGTAGAGCTATATTGGCACCTACGCTGAATGTTGTGGAGTCTATTAATGAATATATGACTTCAAAGAACACTTCTGAAGGTAGGACGTACTTAAGTTCTGATACCCCGTGTAAATCCGATGCAAACGTAGATCTTTTGAATGATCTTCACACGCCCGAGTTTTTGAATTCAATCAAGTGTTCGGGATTGCCCAACCATGAACTAAATCTCAAGATTGGCACACCGGTTATGTTGTTGCGTAACATAGATCATTCTCTTGGTTTGTGCAATGGTACCAGACTGGTGCTTACAAAACTTGGTGATCACGTGGTGGAGGCAAAGGTTATATCAGGTGATAATGCGGGTGTGAAAGTTCTCATTCCTCGCCTTTCTGTGACACCTTCTGATAAGAGAATGCCTTTTCGATTTCAGAGGAGACAATTTCCTTTTATCGTTTCTTATGCAATGACGATAAACAAAAGTCAGGGTCAATCACTTAATTATGTTGGTTTATTCCTGAAGAAACCCGTGTTCTGTCACGGCCAATTGTACGTTGCTGTCTCTCGCGTTACAAATCGAAAGGGCTTGAAAATTTTAATATGTGATGACGAAGATCCGGAAAGAAAGACTACCACAAATGTTGTATATAAGGAAGTTTTTCAGAATTTGTAATAGTTATTGTTTAATTTTGATTCGATTTTTTATGCATTTGTTGACATTACATGTATTCATGTATTATTGTTTAATTTTGATTCAATTTTTTTGCATTTGTTGACGTTATATGTATTCATGTATGTCAAAAGTCGTCGATTCATCATAGTACATATTTCATTAGGATAGAACACCATTTTTTTTAGCATATATATTTTATTTTATTTTACACTATTAACTATGATCGATACCTTTTTCGCATTATAATTATAATTAAATAGATTTTTCAGAGATCTTCCCGTGCATCGCACGGGCAACAACTAGTAGAAATAATAATAACTACGACTACAATAACAATGTGAAATTACTAGTTCAATATCATCATACTTTTTATGATTTTCATTATAGTTATAGCACTTTCTGTTAGTTATTTTTTGTTTCAGTTAAAATGTTTATTATCATTTTATTTTTAAAATTATATATTTCGCTCAATTTTTTGAGAAGGCATCACAAGTGGACCATCCAAGTCCGTGCTTCCGCTAACAAGGCATGCTGATTCACTTTACATTACAATCTTATATTTAAAAAAATCAATTAAATCCCAAAAAATATTTGGCGAGTATAGAAATAAAAGAAAGAATACAGATTAATCTAAATTAAATCTAAATTTTATTTTGATGGTCTACAGATAAACATATAAGACTAAGAAAACAATACTGAATACAATAATCTAAAGACGAAATGAAAAATCATATGGAAGCAAATGTTTATTTAAAAAAATATAAAGCAACAAATACTTTTTTAAAATGATAAATAAATAAAAATTAAATCATAATAAGAACGAACTGGCTCCAAGGTTTAAATATAAAATTCTAATGTAAACATGACTGCAGACACAATTCATGACTCACAGGCCAGACCATCAACTAAGTAATTGGCTCACAGGCCACGCAACTAATTGTTAGTAATTCTCGACAACATCTAATATACGCAGCGGAATAAACAGTCGAGAATATTGATCGTGATTTATAACTGAATTAAACGTTGAGCATAAATTACGCGTTTGGTTGGAACAACTTACTTGTTGCGTAATTGATCGGACTAAATTGTGCGATTGATTCACCACTTCAGGTATCCACGCGTATATATCGTCCGCCGCAGGAACTATCCTCGGTACACTTATTCGATAAATGATCGCTAGGAAATCACTTATCAAATTTTATAGTGCCTCCAATTTTTATCTGATAAAAACCCTTAATTCTCTACTATAGAGAATATGTATATATAGTACCATATAACCCTAGGTTTATGGGCCTAATATCCATGTCCACTTAATTAATTAATTAGTCTGACTTAATATTAATTAATAAAGCCCACATATCCTAATCTAGTCCATATCTTTCAATCTCCCACTTGGACTAGCATTAGATATAATTCGAAGCACCAACTTTGTACCCTTGAGCGGAACAACAATACACATAAAGTGTGACCCTTCAGGCCCCCATTATCGACGATAATCTAATTAAAGTCTGCACAAAACTCCTAGACTGCGTTGCGCAGCGAACTCGATATATGAAGGACGTTTACGTGAATCTAGCAAACAAACCTTTATATGAAGTTTATGTAATATCCCTTCATTCACGAACCACCCGATCGAGCCTAGGATCTGGCATGTGTCTATCCAAATAGCTCAATCATTTTTCTCATCTTTATTATATGACACATTCAATCATATTCAATTATTTTAATTGAATATATCTTTTGCATTGGTCAATGACTTTATTGTCAAATAATATAGAGAAATATGAGTGTTCTCTCGAGTTTCAATCGAGGAATGAATCCCATTCTTGGCTCAACTACCATTTTCATTTGCCTCATGATGAACCCAACACAAGACGTGTCTTATCCTCCTTTGGGAGGCAAGCGTTGTACTTGGTCAAAGTTCATCACTTAACAAACAAAATGAGTATTGACCTCAGGTCAAAGGATCATTACATACTCCACACACTAATAAACCGTAGACACTGAAAACAAACGGTTTAATAGTAGGGTATACCAATACTCTCCAAAGTACCCATGTGTCCATCACGGATATCTAATATCTCGTAGTCGTGAGACCTACTACATTCTCTGAGAATGTGATGCAGACCACATGTTAACCTATCGCGTGTCATCAATATCCCATTCTTGATGACCATTGGTTATGGAAATTTTAGAATCATACTATATCATTTATGTCTCACACCATAAGTGACAGTCATGATTCAAGGGAACAATTATAAGAATAATAACAAACCATCAAAATAATTATTCTAATAAATGCATAAACTCAAAAGACAATCAAAATGTCATAGAATGCGATCGAGAATGAATGTCTCAAATGTAAGGTTTCTAAGACATGCAAACTATAAACTCCCACTGAATCAAGACCAACTACCAACGTGTCTAACACCCAAGCTCTCAAAGTGCTTGTTGTGTCTAGCTATACACAACTGTTTGGTTGAAGGATTAACCAAGTTATCATCAGTGGATACTCTATCTAACTTCACATCAGATTATATCTACAGGAAATATGTTTATTTCTGTTCGTGGCTCTCGGTTCCTTTTGCTAGAGCAACCGCACTTACCGTTGTCACAATACAACGGTATTGCACTGCTGGCATTTGGAACGACACCTAGTTCTTTTACGAACTTTAACAAAGCAACAATCCCTTTTTGGCAGCTTTAGATTTAGCAATATACTCGGCTTTAGTGCTGGAATCGACAGTTCTACTCTTTTTGGAACTATTCCGATTCACTGCACCACCATTTAGAACAAAACATATCCAGACAAAGACTTGAAGTCATCATGGTCCATTGAAAGCCAACATCAGTATACCCAGTAACTGATGACTCTAGCTGCCCACCATGGACTTTAAGAAATATTCTTTAGTCCTTCTAAGGTACTTAAGAATAGCCTTGATAGTTCTCCAGTATTCCTTATCGAGATTTTGCTGAAATCTGCTCTTTCACGGATTGCAACATGGAATGATTGCTCCCCATTATCAGTATATCGTCGACATATATGATAAGGAAGACAACATTTCATTCTTACGTTTACTATAAACGCATAGATCCTATTTGCTTATGACAAAATCAAACAATTTGATAGCTTTGTCAAAACAAATATTCCTACTCCTAGATGCTTGCTTGAGTCCACAAATGAACTTCTTTAACTTGCATACTCCATTCGGTTTTTCTTTGGATACAAAACCTTCAGGCTGTGACATATACACAGTGCCTTCGATTCTCCATTGAGAAACGCAGTTTTAACATCCATTTGTCAAATGTCAAAGTCATCGTATGTAGCTATTGCAAGTAATATCCTAATGGACTTGATGTTAGTGACTGGCGAAAAGGTTTCATCATAGTCAATGCTCTTGCGCTGACTATAACCCTTTGCCACCAACCTAGCCTTGTAGGTTTGTACCTTGCCACCTGCATCTCTCTTCTTCTTAAAGATCCATTTGCAGTCTATGGGACGAGCCCCAACTGGCAAATCAACTAGTTCCTGGACTAGTTGAGGTACATCGAGTCCATTTTAGATGTTAAGGCAGCCAGCCACATCTTCGAAACGGTGCCTGACACCGCTTCGATATAGGTCTTAGATTCGTCGTTTTCTGAATCAACTTCATCACCTTGGTTCTCAACCAATAGATTTAGTCTTTCAGGTGCACGGCCGTTCCTTTAAGGCTTATTGAGTTGGTTTTGCATTGGTTCATTCGGTTTATTCTGATCGTGAGTTGGTTTTCAACATTTTAGAATATTCTCAAGAATTTCACTATGATTCTCTTGAGGTGGGACTGATACAATATCTTGTCTTTGATGCATCTTATTGTCTTGAAGTGACCCTCTAAGAGTTGTTTCCCCTCCTAATAGATCATCATAACTCCCACTGAGTTTTTGTCCACTCCATTGGACAAGACCTCATCCTCTATGTTATCTTGCGGGTTTGATACAATATCTTGTTTTGATGCATCTCATTACCTTGAGGTGACCCTCTAAGAGTCATTTCCCCTCCCAATAGATCATCGAAAACTCCCACTGAGTTCTTGTCTACTCCATTGGACAAGACCTCATCCTCTATGTTATTTTTGTGGTTCTTGAATCTTTTCAAGATCTACCTTGTTGTGACCTTGTTCCTCGGAGATATAATTATCCTCAAGAAACGCCACATTCTTGGAACTATCACCTGGTGATCTCTAGGGCAGTAGAATTCATATCCTTAGTTTCCCGAGGATATCCACAAAATAGCATTTCTCACTTTTAGTCTCCAATTTATCAGTCGTCATCTTCTTAACAAAACAGGACAACCCCAGGTCCGCATATGGTTAAGACTTGACTTCTTGCCACACCATAACTTTTATGGTATTTGCGTGACCGATTCAAGAGGAACTCTATTCAGAACATAACCATCGGTTAGTAAGACATAACCCAAAAGGAATAAGGGGAGACTGGTGAAACTCATCATGGGTCGAACCATATCTAATGAAGTTCGATTTCTCCTTTTGGATACTCCATTCATCTGTGGTGTACCCGGAGGTCTCCAGTCTGACCGGACTCCATGTGATTTCAAGTAATCAAGAAAATCTCGGCTTAAGTATTTCCCTCCTCGATCTAATCGGAGAGTCTTAATACTTCTCCCAAGTTGTTTCTCAACTTCTAACTTAAACTTCTTAAATTTCTCGAAGGCCCCAAGATTTGTATTTCATGAGATACACATATCCATACCTTGAAAAATGATTAGTGAAAGTTATGAAGTACGAATATTTCCTATTGCTTAAGTTGGAACGGTCCGCACACCGCTGTGCGGACCAACTCGAGCACAACCTTGGCACGTAACCCTTTTTCCCAGATGGCGGTTAACTTGTCATCTTTCCTCTGAGATAAGATTCGCAAGCACCATATGATTTGAAATCAAATGATGTGAGATAGTCTAACTTTCTCAATCTTGCTTTTCTTTTCTCATTGATATGACCAAGTCTACAGTGCCACAGGTAGGGTTTATTATCCGTATTACTTAGATTAGGTCGTTTGTTCTTGTACATTGAGAATATTTTGTTCACGTTCAAGCATATATATTCCATTCAAAAGAAAGACACTTCCTTAAAACAATCCATTAAGCAAAACAAGCATCTACTGTTTGCAAAATAGAAAGAAAACGTCATAAATGTCTAATATTCGAATAGAAATAATATTCTTTGAAATCTAAAGAACAAAATATCAATTATATAAATCTAATTTATATCTCGAAGGAAGATCTAATCTAATCTACTTTCAACGTACAAAATAAACTACTTAAGCTCTCATCCAATGCACCATGTGCTTTGAACTTCGGGCAGTCTCTCTTCCAGTGCCCCTTCTCATTACAGAACAGACACTCATCCTTTGGTATTCTCGGCTTCTTTTGAACCCCTCCACTCTTAGGCATCAAGGCCGCATCGTTAGATGCTTTCTTCCTCTTCTTCTGCTTATTCTTCTGTTTGGAAGATCTCACAGAAGAGCTCACCATGAGCACAGAGTTGCCTTTAGAAGTAAATGATTCGTAGGTCTTGAGCATGTTGTGAAGCTCTGGCAGTGTTGCCTTTGTGTTGCTCATGTTGAAATTCACTATGAAGTTTTCAAATGAACTTGGAAGAGACTGCAAAATCAGATTTATTGAGACACTTGAGGGTAGCTTCGTTCCAATCGATTCCAACCTCTCAATCAATCCGATCATCTTCAATATATGTTCAAAAACCTGGCTCTCATCATGAAGCTTACACTTGAAGAGATCTCTGAGCATCTCATACTCCATGGTCTGAGCTTCTAAAGCGTACAGACTCTCCAAGTGTTTCAGCATCTCATAAGGGAACATGCTCCAATGTTGCCTATGCAGTTCAATACTCATAGAGGACAACATTAAGCATTGAGCCGATGTGGCATCCTCAACACGTTTCTTATGAGCTTCTTCGTCTAACGTAGCGTACTCAGGAGAATTATTGTCAGGGATGACACTGATTGGTTTGTCCAAGACATACTCAATCTCGTCTTGCCTTAGCACTAATCGCAAACAACGGAGCCAATCCATAAAGTTTGACACAGTCAACTTGTTTGTTTCCATGAAACATTTATAAGCCAAAACGACATTTTTTCTGACGAGAAAATAATAAATGGGAAAATAAATTAGAATAAAGTAAACAAAGATCACATTCGTATCACTAATCAAAACAAGAGTTTATTGTAATGATTAGCTCCCACTAATTTTAACATATTTTGCGCCCCCAAACACAAAATACGGATTTATAACAATTATAAATCTTAGTGGTCCAAGATCCAAGTCTATATTACTGCAGCCTCTGCTTTGGCTGATGACTACAATAATATCACTAGGTAGGCCTCTAAGCCAATTGCAACAACAATTTGCAATTCTTGGTTTATTAATCCAATTAATATTGCGTCCTCAAACTATTTTGGTCGCTTTGGCGTCTCAAAATAATTTAAGCAAGTCAATTCCATCACACGATGTCAACCATACATCTATGAATGAGCCCCAGTCTTGTCGATTTAGAGTAAACACTTTGGTGTAATACTCGTGGTCGAAAAGATTAGGAATCTCAACCAATTATGATGGACGACACATTTTGTTTCTAAACAAGACTTGGTTTTTAGTGGGGAATTATTATGTGATACTAATTGTTTAAATTTAATATCTAATATTAAATTATAACACAATTATTGGGTGCCGCCTACCCAGGCATAAGAAATGCGGACCACACATATTGGGCGCCGCCTACCCATACACAATGTCGCGGACTACATGTGTTGGGCGCCGCCTACCCAAACATAAAAGCGGTCTTAAATTACTATAATTTAAATTGAATAAGCATAAAATCAAATAATAGCTTATCACATAATATCAAATAAATGCTCAACGAATAAAATTATTAATCCAATTAAAATTTTATTCTTTAATTAAATGTGAATTAAAATTAAATATATTAATTCCAAATTAATATATACATATACTTTTAATATTAATTCTAAATTAACATAAATATATAAGTCTAGTATTATTCTTTCAAAAATAATAATACTATTATAATTTATTAATCTAATTAATAAATTAATATTAGTCTATTAGATTAATATATTAATTCCAAATTAATATAAGTATACTTTTAATGTTAACTCCAAATTAACATAAATGTATAAGTCTAATATTATTATTTCAAAAACAATACTAATAAGATTTCATTAATCTAATTAACTAATTAATATGTGATTGGAATTTAAAATTAATCTAATTAATAAATCTAATTTTATTAATAAAATTACTTAGCCCATTTCATTAAATGAGCAGGCCCAATTTCAATTAAAACCAACAGGTCCAATTAATTGTTGTGGCCCAGCCCAAAACCCCAGTCCATGTAGTCCAGTCCAAAATTGAATTCTGTCCGCCCCAAAATTAAGCCCAAGCCCAGTCCAGGCCCAAAATAAGTCCAGCCTAGAAATCAAATCAAGTTTCAAAACCTAGATACTGCCGCCAACTCCGTCCCACCGCGGCCGTCACACCCGCCGCCGCCGACATAGACAGCAGGCGCGCAGCAGCGGCAGATCGCCGCCATCAGCAAGCGCACAGCAGCAGCAGACAGTCACCACCGTCGCCGCCTGTGGCGTTCCGGCACAAGTGCCGTAGTATCTTTTTTTGAAACCAACTTTATATATATATATATATATATATATATATATATATATATATATATTATTTGAAATAGGGGTATGACACCAGACTTCAGAAACAAGTTTTGTTACAGAATAATAAATCATGTTCCAAAACATGTTTTGTGATGAGTTTCAAATTTTCGAAACAGTTGACAATAATTAAATCCAGAATTTCCAAAAGTTCAATTTTATTAATCTTAATCCACAGATAATTAAATTAAATCAATTATAAATCGAGCCCCGGGCTCTGATACCACTGTTAGTAATTCTCGACAACATCTAATATACGCAACGGAATAAACAGTCGAGAATATTGATCGTGATTTATAACTGAATTAAACGTTGAGCATAAATTACGCTAAAGTTGGAACAACTTACTTGTTGCGTAATTGATCGGACTAAATTGTGCGATTGATTCACCACTTCAGGTATCCACGCGTATATATCGTCCGCCGCAGGAACTATCCTCGGTACAATTATTCGATAAATGATCGCTAGGAAATCACTTATCAAATTTTATAGTGCCTCCAATTTTTATCTGATAAAAACCCTTAATTCTCTACTATAGAGAATATGTATATATAGTACCATATAACCCTAGGTTTATGGGCCTAATATCCATGTCCACTTAATTAATTAATTAGTCTGACTTAATATTAATTAATAAAGCCCACATATCCTAATCTAGTCCATATCTTTCACTAATGACTCTCAGACCAACACTCAACAAATAAACAAGAAACTCGCAGTTAGCATAAAGCAAAAAAATACAAGAAAATAAAACTCAAAAGCAGCCACGTCGTCCAACTTACACCCCCTCCCCAAACTTGGTTGAAAACTAAAGTTGTGGGAAAAAGAGTAGTACGGCTTGGTGCTTAGTTGCAACACTACTACTGAGTTGGTGGTGGAGGTGGGTGACCCCCTTGTCCCCAATAGGACTGCATTTGCTTCCACTACTTCTGCCGCTGCTACCATTCATTTTGTTATTTTTTCTGAGCCTTAAACTGGTCATGTTAGTCCCTACGTACCAACTAAAACTGATAAGAAAACACATAAACATGAAATAACAATAAAATAAAAAATTTAAAAGCAAAATACGATAACTGCCGGGTTGCCTCCCGACAAGCGCCTTTGTTTTACATCGTTGGCTCGGCCGGTTCACTTTCTCTTTAGCGTCTGTACCACGGCGATTCCCAGGTTGGCCCTGACCAAATTCAAGTACTTTACTTCCTTTAGCTTCTCACGTTCCTCTTTATGATGCCTCAAAGGTGGAAATATTCAACATATTCCTACATCTCATCTCAAATTTTCTTTTCAACAGGAGAGTTAATTACATCATTAGAGAAAACAAAATGGACGTCTTCGAAGAATTTCATCGCATCATAGATGTTAAATTTAACAATGCATCCATCAAACTCCATCGTGAGGGTGCCCTCACTGACATCAATCTTTGTTTGGGCGGTATTCAAGAACGGCCACCCTAACAAGATTGATGGAGAAGTAGATGAGTCGCCATGCATATCTAGCATATAAAAATTAGCAGGAAATACTAACTCACCTACCTCCACTAGTACATCTTCTATAACCCCATCAAGGTATGAGTGACTACAGTCAGCTGACTGTATAACTACCCTAGTTTCTTTTAGTGGCCCAAGATTTAATGCATGAAAAAGAAAGCGAGGCATAATATTTATGAATGCACCTAGATCTAGCATAGCTCGCTCTATGGTTCGGTTACCTATCTTACAAGGGATTATGAACATTTCTGGGTCCTTGCACTTTGGAGGGTTCTTCTTTTGGAGGATGACTGGCACATTCTCCCCCATGATCACTTTCTCGTTCCCTTTTAACCTGCGTTTGTTAGTACATAAATCTTTAAGGAACTTGCCATACCTTGGGATTTGTCTTATTTTGTCGATTAATGGGATGTTTATCTCGACTTTTCGAAATACCTCCAAGAGCTCCTCTTCATTATGATCTTTCAATGTCTTCGCAAGTCGACTAGGAAATGAGAGTGGTTGAGTTGGAACAGGTGGCGAAGGAGGCTATTTTTTCGAGCAATGTGCTAGGCCGAGACAGGTGGCTCTCGACCGAGATGGATTGGCAGTGCGATAGAGCTTCCTAGGGGACTCTTATCTCGGCCGAGATAAGGTGTCTCGACCGAGATGGGTTGCTCGATTCTCCCCTCATTCTTCTCGAGTTTTTCTTCCACTTCCTCTTTCGAACTTTGCCTGGGTTTTTTAGGTTCTCCAAGCTCAGTTCCACCCCTCAGTGTGATAGCACTCACGTTTTTCGGGTTAATCTCCAGTTGATCTGGTAATTTACCACTGTTCGCACTCTCCAAACGACTTATGGCAGTAGCTAATTGACTCACTTGAGTCTCAAGGTTCTTGATGCTCGACTGCATATCCTTTTGGAATTGAACAATGTTAGTTGCCCGATGTCTTCTAAGGATGGACCGGGAGCTTGCTCAGTCGGTTGCTTCTATTGGTACATGCCCCTTGGGAGGCGATTTTGGTCTCCCGACTACTACAGCTGATTTCCATACCTCAAGTTGGGATGACCCCTCCACCCCGGATTGTAAGATTGGGAGTAGGGGTCATACCTTTTTTTGCCGGAAATTGTCCGTGACAACTGCGTTAGCATGGACATCGATCTCATCTCCTAGAAGTCGACATTCGTTTGTCGAGTGCTCTAATGTATCACAAATACAACATGGCTTGATAACTGCCTTGTCCCCTGCAGCGACCTTCTTTACCAGATTCGTTAACACCTCAATCTTGTCATGGTCTAACGAGTCGGTTGCCTCTCTCACTGACTTGATCGGTGCATCCCTACACCCAAATTGCTGTGAATTAGCTGTCATCTTAGATATCAGTTCTCTAGTTGCAGTTGGGATTTTATCCACTAGCACTCCCCACTAACTGAATCTTTCATGTTCCAGTCCGTCAATGATAATCCCTCATAGAAGTACTGGAGTAGCAGTTGATCGATTATCTGATGTTGTGGACAGCTTGCCACCAATTTCTTGAACAACTACCAATACTCATACAAATCTCGCCGTGCATTTGTCGAACTCCACTTATCTCCTTTTTGAGGTTCGTTGCTCTAGATGCAGGAAAATATTTTTTCAAAAAGTGCCTCTCCAACTCCTCCCACGTAGTGATGGAAGCTGGGGAAAGATAGTAGAGCCAATCCTTGACCAAATCCTTCAAAGAGAAGGGGAAGACCCGTAGTTTGATCGCCTCTTCACTAACAGTAGTGGACTTCATACTCGAACAGACAGTGTGGAACTCCTTCAGATGTTTATGTGGATTCTTGCCTAAGAGGCCATGGAATGAGGGCAAAAGATGGATTAGCCCGGATTTCAGTTCAAACGTGGTGTTCTCTCCCAAGTTAGGGAAAGTGATGCATAAGGGCTAGTGAGTAGCGCCAATATTGGCCAATTCTTTCATAGACTTCTCTTCTGCCATGTCTGTTTGTTCGCTTTCTGATTCAGATGGGATGGTTTCAGTGTCAGAATATAATGTTTCAGTTTCCTCTCGAATCTCCCTCGCTTGTTTCCTCAGAACTCGATCTCTTCGAGTAACCTCCAGGTCGAAGTGCAGATCTTTGCTACCGTGTGTACAAGTGATCATTCACAGCTGTAATGAGATGCAAAGTTACCAGTGAGTGCCAAGTATATAATAACAACAACAACAACAACAACAACAACAACAACAACAACAACAACAACAACAACAACAACAACAATAATAATAATAATAATAATAATAATAATAATAATAATAATAATAATAATAATAATAATAATAATAATAATAACGGTTAATACTAAAAACACAATTAATTTCAACCGTTCCCCGACAACGGCACCAAAATTTGACTGCATTGTAGGGTGCAATCAAATTAGTTATTTTTTCCTAGATTTCCTTTCTAAATAGTAGAAAGGGTAAGTCAATGTCGATCCCACAAGGAACAGGGAAACTAATTATGTTTATGTATTTAACCTAATTATGTAAATAATAGTAATAATATATAATATATATAATAAAGTAGGGGGGGGAGTTGATTGGAATTAAGTAACTATTGCAGATAACAAGTAAACTAGTAATTTAAAGATGAATTCAAATATAAGAAGATATTCCCACCTTTAACCTAGTATCCCTCTAGTCTGGATTATCCTCGTAATTAATGCAACTGTTTGACAAACTAGTTCTGAAACCCCTACCCCTAGAATTAACAAGTACGCTATGCTAACCTTGTTACCCCTTAGGTGTAATTAATCACGAGTACATTTTGCAATTAATCTATCCGATTAAGTGGTCTTAGGATACGATTTTTAAAATAGTGTTAACCAAGCACATAGACTACCAGAGCAGCAGGATAGGTACGGTGTTGTACTCACAAGCTCGGTACAAGTGACCGCGACTTATGTTATCCTAACTAATAAATTCACTATTTGCTACTCGTAGACATAATTTCCTAACAATTACGAATTACTATTTGTGGCCTAGCAACGATTATGTGATTACTACCCGGGTGATCAATCCAAATAACAAAACACATAAAAGATATAAATAAACCGAATAACATAAATAATTTTAGAACATAATTCAGTCAAACAATTACTGTAAGAACTACAAAAACATCCTCCTAGGGTTCAACATCAGTTAAAGACGGAAATAAAGGAACTTAGCCGATCATAGCGATGACTAAAAATAATGTAATAATGAAAGACATGAAAATTAAACTAGAAAAACCCGAGACGATGAATCTTGATTCTTCGTACTCTCCGGAATCCCCAAGTCCGAGCTTCAGAGTCAGTAAAAAAACTCTGACTTAGGGTCTTCTTTATATAGATGGGGAAGAAGTGGGCTTGAGTTGGACTTGAAAAGGCAATCTTCGAGCAAATTACTGTGTAAACCGACTTAATGTCTCGGCCGAGAAGGGTCGTCTCGGCCGAGAGTCATGTATCAAGTTCTCGTACGAGAAAGGTTGTTTTGGCCGAGAGTCATGTATCAAATTCTTTGTCGAGAAAGGTTGTCTTGGCCAACATACCTCCCAAGTTGAAATATGACTTTCTAGCATACTTTTATCTCGGTCGAGATTGATTGTCTCGGCCGAGCATGACTTTCTCATGCTTGGCTCGATTTTGCTTCGTTTTAGACTTGCGAGACTTGTTTCTTCGTCCACCTTCAGTCGAGTTTGACTTTTCGGTCTAGATTTACCCAAATAACTTCAAAACAAGTCAAACAACGTCAAATTACGCAATAATACAAATATGAACAATACACGGTTAATTATGCATGCAAATGTCACTAAATGAACACTTAAATCGACCTAATATGCATGCATAAACACGTGTACTAAATATAGAGATGAAATATATCACTTTTTGTCCACCAATTATGTCATTATCACGTTAAGCCACTACATGTGAAATCTACACTAAAAATTCAATTAAATCCTGAAAAAATCCGGTGAATATACAAATAAAATAGATATTATATATTAATTATGAATTAAATCTTAATTTTATTTTGATGATATACAAACAAATATATAAAACTAGGAAAACATTACTAAATACAATAATAATAAAGACGAAATGATAAATCATATAAAAGCAAACGATTATCTTAAAAAATATAAAGCAGCAAATACTTTTTTAAAAATGATAAATAGATAAATATGAAATCAATAAGATCAAATACCCAGCTCCAAAGTTAAATAAAACATTCTACTGCAACTCGAGCCCAAAAGAATAAAACATATGTACATCTATATATATATATACATATATATATATTATATTTATTAAGTAATTTTCAATTTTATTTCTCAATTTCAAAATATTTTTTAATTATCATATTGATAAATATTTTAGATTACGCTTGTATCTTTGAATTTTATAAGTTCAAATTTTTTGTCAAGTTTTTTAAAACAATTCTTTAGTGTGCCCTTAATATTTTTATACTTATTACTCAAGTCAGTGACATACCAAAAAGTTTTCTCGGGGGCCATCCACTGGCAAATTTAAGAGTTAGTTTTATGATGGTAACTTTCTAATTATACTCTAAGATTACGAGACAAATTTTATACCAAGTAGAGAACAAACTTTGAGAAGACTAAAAAATAAATTCTCATACATTATGCTCTAAATTTAAAATATTGGGTAACCTATATTAAAAAAAATTAGAAAATCTAAAAGAGAGGACACCTCAACAACATCTAATTCTATAAATAAATTAGCAAGTACTAATGATATTGATAAGATAAAAAAACTGATTCAATTACAAAAGTGAATAACCAAAGTATAACATTTCTAGTTTTTTCATTCTATTTTGTAAATCTTTATCTCTATTGTTTACAATTTTTTTTTCTTTTGTTGAGAACTTCTATTGCTTACACTTAATAATACATCCATTGATCAGAATACAACCATATCACCCCCCTAGCCTCCTTCTTACTCCACTATCTCCATCTCCTGAAAGTCCATATCTCCTCCCTCTTATTCCCTCATCCTCCAATTATAGGAGGACGGGGAATACTTCTAACATGTTATTGATTACCTATTTTGATTTTATTTTATTTTGTTTCATTTTTCCCTCCTCCTTAGGTTTGCCTTTGTGAGATTTCTCCATGTTCTGTCTTCTATGGATCTTTCGACTTTGAATGTCGTTGTAATTGACAAGCGTCCGAGATGAAGTTTGATAATCTTGATTCAGAGTAGAAGGTAGTTGTTGGTGCTTTTTCCGAGTCGTTGCTTGTTGTGCATGCAGTCACGAGGCAAGAATCACATCTTACTGCTATTGGGCTTCTTGTGGATGATATTTAGCATATGCTTTTGACGTATTATTATCTAAAAGATGTTGTGAGTTAGACCCACACACAATTACGAAATTGAAGAAAATTAGAACGAGAAAATAACACACGATATTTGATTACCTAGTTCATTTCGATGTGTAACTACGTCTGGAGACGATACCAAGCCAGGGATTTCACTCTTCAAAACAACTATATATATATAATAGCTCAATGGACCTAAAACTTGAGGCCCACGAAATCTCGCTGCCTTAATCCGACGCGACTGCATCCATCACCTGACGTAGCCGCGTGCCTCCTTATACTGGCGCGACCGAGTCCAACACCTGACGTGGCCGCATTGCGTTACTTAGCTCCACCTGCCTAACCAGGCACTTTCTGGCACGACCGCGTCCTATCCCGGCGCGGCCGCGTCGCCTTCGACGTGATTCATGCTCCATATCCAACAATCTCCCACTTGGAGACTGAAACACCTTCAAGTAACCATTCCTCCTTTGTTCTCCTTCCCATATCCGCTTAGTATCGCCTAGCGTCATCTTCAAGTACCAGGGCCAATTGAAGTTATGCATAACTTCAATTTCTCTAAGGTCACCACCTTAGTAAGCATATTAGCTGGATTCTCACTTCCAAGTATCTTCAACAACCGCAAAGTCTTCATACAGTAGATGTCGAATATAATGATGCTTCAACTCTACATGTTTTGTCCTCGAATGAAACGTCGGATTATTCGCCAAGAAAATTGCGCTTTGCCTATCAATGTAAAAAAAATGCTATTTTCATGTTCCTTCCCCAGTTCACCCAAGAAACTTTGCAACCAAACCATTTCCTTGCTCGCTTCCATCACAACTACATATTGGCTTCCGTGGTGGATAAAGCAACAACCTTTTGCAACTTGGAAGTCCAAGAGATCGCAGTACCTCCAAAAGTAAAAACATATCCGATAGTACTTCTTCTCCCATCCAAATCATTTGATGCCAAATCCGCATCAGCATAATCAAGCAACTCGATACTCTCGCCACTGAAACACAACATCTTGTCCATGGTACCTTTCAAGTACCACAAGATCCATTTGACTGCTTCCCAATGTTGCTTACCCGGAATCACTCATGAACCGGCTCACTACTCCCACTGCATGCGCAATATCCGATCTAGTATACACCATAACATATATTATGTTGCCAATTGCCGAAGCATAGGGGGTCTTCATCATTTTGGCACATTCCTCTTTAGTACTTTGCGACTTCTTCTTTGACAACTTGAAGTGACTTCCCGACGGGATAACATGCTTCGAATTCTCCATACTGAATCTTTCCAGGACCTTCTGGATGTAATCCGCCTGCAAAAGATGCAATCTCCCTGTCGCTTTATTCCTCTCGATTCTCATACCCAAAATTTGTTTGGCTTCTCCAAGATCCTTTATGGAGAATCGGTTGGACAACTATTTTTCAGCTTATCCATCTCACTTGGATTAGCTCCTGCAATCAACATATCATCAACATATAAAAGCAGGATGAGATAGCTCCTGTCGAACCTCTTGTAGTAACAACAGTGGTCTGCATATCATCTGCTATAACCAAATTCTAGCATGAAACTGTCAAACTTCTTGTACCACTGCTTCGCAGCTTGCATCAACCCTTACAAGTTCTTTCTAAACTTGCATACAAGTTATTTCTTTCCTTCGGCTACGAATCCCTCTGGTTGTACCAAGTAAAGATCCTCCACTAAATCACCGGGAAGAAATGCCGTCTTTACATCCATCTGATGTAACAACAGATTTTCTGCAACAACCATAGTCAACACTATGCGAATAGTTATCAATTTCACAATAGGAGTAAATATATTAGTATAATTAATACCAAAACGTTGCTCAAACCCCTTTACAACAAGCCTAGCCTTATACTGGCGTGACTGCGTCCAACACCTGACGCTGCCGTGTTACGTCACTCAACTCCGCCTTCCTAACCAGGCACTTTCTGGCGCGATCGCGTCCTACCCCAGCGCGATCGCATTGCATGAGACAGTCCCGCCAGCTTAAACGCGAGTACTTTTGGTGCGGTCGTGTTTTACCTTGATACTGCCGTGTCGCCTTCGACGTGATTTAGGCTCCATATCCAACAACATAAATAAAAATGGAAAAGAAAAAAAGATAAGAAATAGATGAAGTATTGTTGTTTTATGCACCGTATTATGTGCAGTTTGGCTTGCTACTGCACTGGATCAATGTCCCATGGGCCATGTAGATCCTTCTCTGATTGAAGTTTTATTAGTTTAATTAATAAACTTTTGCAATAATTTTACAATTTCATATAATGTTTATGTATATTTAATAATCTAATAATTATGTGATTACTTAATTGTTTTCTTTATTGATATTTTTTTGGATTAATAGTTATTTTATATTGAGTTATCACGTCGTTGTCAGTTGACATGTTAACTTGGTACACGTGTTTATTCATGCATATTAGGTTGGTTTAAGTGTTCATTTAATGACATTTGCATGCATAATCGATCGTGAATGGCTTATATTCATATTATTGGATTGTTTGACGTTTGTGGACTTGTTTTAGAGATATTCAGGTGATTTAAGGCCAATAAGTTGCATGCAACTAAGGATGGACGAGGAAACGAGTCTCGGAGAGTTCAAAACGAAGAAAAAATGACTCAAGGGCGAAAAAAGCCAGTCACGGCCACGACAAAAGCACCCGAGAAAGGACTGAAAAGCCCTGTGAATTCTCCGCGGCCGCAACCTACCATCGTGGTCGCGACAAAAGTGGCTTTTTAAAGAAGAATTATTGAACGGCCGATGCGGCCGCGACCTACCTTCGCAGCCGCAACACTTAAGGCGGTTTTTAATCCTTAGGCATAAAGAATTCATGATTTGAAGCCTCAATTCAACCCCAATTCTATCCCGTCTATAAATAAGAATTCTTAAGTTCGAAAATAAGACTTGGAACTTGGAACTTGGACTTTGGAGGATTTCTGGAGAAGACGAACAATCAAGTTCGCCATTTTTTTGTTTATCTTTATAGTTTATTTTTAATTTAATATTTACCAGTACACTTGTGTTTTTAGTTATAGCCATGAGCGGCTAGTCATTTGATTTCAGTCTTTAATCAATGTTGAACCCTAATTTGATAATTTTGTAATTCTTATGGTAATTGTTCATTAGTTTATGTTTTGAAACGTTTTATGCGATTCGTGCTTCTATAAATTCTTATGTGAATTGTTGCTTGGATTGATCACCTAGGTAGTTAATCACATAATTATCGCTAGATCATTATCGTAATACATAATCGACAAATTTATGTCCACTATTGGCAAATAGTGAAATTAATTACGAGGATAGCATAATTCATGGTCACTTGTTCCGAGCTTATGAGTACAATAGTGTGTTTATTCCGTTGCCCAAATACTCTATTCGTTTGGTTAATGAGATGTAGAGAGCTTATTCTAAGATCACTCAATCAAATAGACTAATCAAAGAGCTTGTTTTGGTTAGTTAAACTTAAGGAGTAACTTAGGTTAAGAGAGCCTGTTGTTAATCTTTGGAATAGGAGTTTCAGAACTAAGCTGGAGAATAATTGCATTAATTACGAAGATAATTCGAACTAGGGGGATACTAGATTAAGTGCTGGGATCTTTATCATATTTAATTTAAATCACTTTTTTGTTTCTTGTCTACTTTGTGCTTTTTGATAATTTCATGCTTTTTAGATTAATAGTTACTCAAATCAATTCAGAAACCCCCCATCGTTATATTTATATATACTATTATTATTTTTAAAGTCAATTGGATTGATACATAGAACATAGTCAAACTTTCTGCTCTTATGGGTTTGATCCTGACTACCGCTTCTACAAGTTAGAAGAGAAAAACTAGGACTGTTAATTTTACTGCACCTCGACAGTATGGTCAAATTTTGGCACAGTTGCCGGAGAGCAGTGTAAGATTAATTGTGTTTCTAGTGTTAATCATATTTTCTGCTATTATAAGTTACGTATTTTCTACTATATTATTTTAAACTAATTTGTAATTTCTCTCATCTCCATACAGCTGTGAATGATCTCCCGTTCATGCAGAAACAAAGATCTGTTGTTTGACCCCGAGATAACCCGAAGGAATAGAGTTTTGAGAAGACAAGTGAGAGAAACTCGTGAGGAGCTTGAAGGTTTACCTTTTGCTACTGAAAACACTTTCTCTGAATCAGAAAACGAACAAGAAGACATGACAACTGAAAGAACCATGAAGGAACTGGCTAATACTGGCGTTACACATCAACCTCTCTGCATCACCTTTCTTGAATTGGGAGAGGACACCACTTTCGAGCTTAGATCCGGACTGATTCACTTGTTGCCTTCATTCCACGGATTCTCAGGTGAAGATCCTCAGTCCCTCACATGCATTTGAAGGAATTTCACATTGTGTGTTCGAGTATGAAACCCACAAGAGTCACTGAAGAGCAAATCAAACTGTGAGCCTTGTTCTTCTCCTTGAAGGATTTGGCTAAAGATTGGCTCTATTATCTTCCTCCAGCATCCATCACTACTTTGGGAGGAAATGGAGACTCAGTTTCTGGAAAAATATTTTCTAGCATCTAGAGCAACGAACTTAAGGAAAGAGATAAGTGGGGTTGTATAATTGCATGGTGAGACTTTGTATGAGTATTGGATATGGTTTAAGAAATTGGTGGTAAGTTTTCCGAAGCATCAGATAACTAATTGAAGTTGTGAACCGCATTGGCATGGGCCTCCATCTCTTCTCCGAGAACAGGGCAAGTGTCAGTGGAATGTTCAGTGACTTGGCAAATTCTGCAAGGCTTTGGAGTAGGCGTGCCACCCAAGATTACTTTCTTCACCAAGTCGGTGAGTTGGTCCAACCTCTCTTCCACAATCGAGTCGATCACATCCTTAACTCTTCTCACCGGCTCTCTACATCCAAACTGCTGAGTATTGGCAGCCATTTTTGATATCAGTGCTCGAGCCTCGGTAGGTGTCTTATCAGATAGAACCCCTCCACTTGCCGAGTCTATCATATTTCGATCCGTCAGACACAGTCCTTCGTACCAATACTGAATTAGCAACTGTGGAGTGATTTGATGTGGAGGGCAACTTCCGACAAGTCTCTTAAAACGTTCCCAGTACTCATATAGTGTTTCCCCTTGCATCTGCCTCACTCCACTGATCTCCTTTCGAATGGTGGTGGCTCGAGAAGCTGGGAAGAATTTTTCAAGGAATTGGGTTTCCATTTGCTAGTGGTGATTGATCCGGATGGAAGTAGTATAACCAATCCCTAGCAAGGTCCTTTAGTGAAAACGGAAATGCTAGAAGTTTGATCTGTTCTTCCGTCACCCTCGATGGCTTCATACTTGTTCAAACCACATGAAACTCTTTAAGGTGCTTATGAGGGTCCTCCCCGGATAGCCCATGAAAGGAAGGTAGTAGGTGGATGAGTCCTGATTTCAACTCGAAAACAGTGTCGTTTCCTATAGCTGGGAAGATGATGCACAAGGGCTCTTGAGCAACCCTTGTGTTAGCCAACTCCTTCATTGTTCTTTCTTGACCTTGATCCTCAGCCATTTCTTCCAAGTTAATGATCTCTTCACCCCCTAAATTCAATACTTCGATTCTTTCTCGGACTTGCTCCAAATCTCGAGCTCTCCTTCTCAATTCACGTTCACGTTCCTTAATATCCGATTCAAATAGCAATCCTTTTTCTCCTTGCGAACGCAAGAACATTCACTACAAGTAAACAAAAAAATAAAGAAACAAAGTAAGGTTATAAAATTACTAATCTAAACAAGAAGATAACTATAGATGTAATTAATCATAATGCTTGATCAACAAATCAACTCTATTCTAATCACCATTCCCCGACAACGGCGCAAAAATTTGGTAGCGTCCTTTCTTACTACCAAATTAAATGTGTATGAAGAATATTCTAAACCTTACTAACTATCCTACTGAGGAGAATGGTAAATAAGGGTCGATCCCACAGGGAACGGCCGAACAGTTTTGATTACGATGTCAAGCAGTTTATGATTAAGTATGCAAGAAATAAATATTTAAGAAAGCAATAAAGGGGGGGGGGGGGGGGTTGATTAAGGACTGACAATCTACTAGTAGCAAATAGAAGTACTGACGGAATTAAAAGCCTTTAACGTTCAAAATTAAAGAAACAAGTACTCAAAAACAATAGAAGAGATCTTTTTTGGTTTTAGTTTTCAAATAGTAAAACAAGTCACCCTTGATCATGCTTCCCCTTGGTCTTAGACAATTAATGCAACTATTGTAAATGCCCGATTAAATTGTGATTCAAGCCCTTATCTCAAGACTATTAACAAGCTCTAATAGCCTTGTTGTCCCTTAATCTTAGTTAATCAAAATAAGCTCTTCGACTAACCCTATTCAGTTTAACCGAATCCTCGAACAAGCTCTCTTAGATTCAATCGCCAAATGCATTAAACACTAGGACAACGAGATAAATTCAACATAAAACTCAAAAGCTCGGTTTTAGTGGTTGAACTTTGTGTTATCCCCAATAAATAACTATTGTTTGCTACACGGGAATCAGAAATCCTACAATTACGGATAGTAATCTCCTATTCTAGCAACACATTCACAAATCCCTTAAAGGGTGATCACTCCAATAATCAATTCATAAATGTGAGTCAATAAGAGCAAATAACACAAAATACTTAAATACACAATAATCTCGGTAACATTAACCACAATAATCACATCAATGTCTCGACTCAAGGTTCCACAATGATCAAGGATGAACTAAGGGTGCTAGCCACCCATATTAACTAATACAATCAGAAAATAAATGGAAAAATAAAGAAACATGATACTGATATTGATGAATCCAAAGATGTCAATTGGAGAAGATGATCCTTCAATCTCTAGTCCAATCTCCTTCCTTGGTGGCTGAATAGTGCTCTCCAAGTATAAAAAAGGTATCAAAAGTTATCCAAAAGTTAGGTTAAATTTGAATGGGATGATATATATATAAGGAGAGAAAGTGCTAGTAAAAAATAGGCAAAAACGTATTTAGGATTTCAAAACAGGGTAGTGAATCTCGGCCGAGACGGAAGTGTGTCTCGGCCGAGACGTGAAAAAGGGTTTTCAAGAATTATAGGCCGAAGGCTGATCTCGGCCGAGATTGGGTTGCATCTCGACCGAGACGTGAAAAGAGGAAATTAGGGCTTTTAGGATTTGACTCATCTCGGCCGAGATCTTCATTTTTAAGATTCTTCAAGAAATCCCCTGGAGACTCATCTCGGCCGAGATTGGATTGCATCTCGGCCGAGATCTTCAATTTTGCAATTCTTCATGAATTCCCCTGGAGACTCATCTCGGCCGAGATTTGCATCCTGTCTCGGCCGAGATCTTCAGTTGGCCCTTCCTTTTGTCACCTCGATCGATACCTCGACTCCGCAGTCGTTTGATGTTCTTTTTCGATCCTTTTTCACCTGTCTTAACACAAAAACAGCACAAATGCATTATTTTGCCCATGAGAATATAAAAGCACTAGATACACGTAATTATGCACATTATTGACACTAAAATGACACTAAAAGTGCCCTAAAGTGCGTGCACGGAACACGTGTACCACCCAGGTATGTTTGTCATCCCTTGTAAGATAGGTAATCAAAATATTGAGCGGGCTATGTTAGACTTAGGTGCATCCATAAATGTCATGCCCCGTTCCATTTTTCATTCCTTGAATTTAGGGCCATTAAAAGAAACAAGGGTAGTTATACAGTCAGCTGACCGTAGTAACTCATACCCTGATGGGGTCATAGAAGATGTTCTAGTTGAGGTAGACGAATTAGTTCTTCCCGCAGATTTTTATGTGCTTGACATGCATGGTGAATCGTCCACTTCCACACCTATTTTTTAGGGTGGCTGTTCTCGAACACCGCTCAAACAAAGATAGATGTTAATGAGGGTACTCTCACGATGGATTTTGATGGACGCATTGTTAGATTTAATATTTATGATGCTATGAGATTCCCAAAAAGGATGTGCATTCTATTTTCTCTATTAGTGTCATTGAACCTCTTGTAGAAGAAGTATTTCAGTTGAACAGCAGGGATCCTTTGGAAATAGTACTAACCACGAGTTTAGAAAAGGGACAAGACGAGATTTGAGAAACAAACAAGGACTTGGTTGAGCTAGTGGCAAATCTACAGCTTCAAAAGCCTGTCAAACCAAGTTATGAGCATAAATTCATTGCATTGTCTGATTCTAACCAAAATGCTTCCATCCACAGTCCAGGCACCTATTCTAGAGCTTAAATCCCTTCACGATCACTTGAAGTATGCCTACTTGGGGACAGGCGAAACATTACCAGTAATAATTTCAGCAAAGTTGTCCCCATGCTAAGAGCTCTCATTGATTGAAGTACTACAAGAATACATGAAAGCAATTAGGTGGACGATAGCCGACATCAAGGGGATCAACCCCTCACCATGCATGCATCGGATCCTTCTTGAAGATGACTCTAAACCCAGTAGAGAACCCCAAAGGCGATTGAACCCACCAATGATTGAGGTAGTAAAAAAGAAGGTAATCAAACTGCTAGATGTTGGCATCATCTACCCAATATTCGATATTAAGTACGTGAGCCCCACACAAGTTGTTCCAAAGAAATCAGGGGTCATCGTTGTGGAAACAAAAAGGGTGAGTTGGTCCCGACCCGCCTACAAATCGGGAGACGAGTCTGTATCGACTACCGAAAGTTGAATGCAATGATTCACAAGGACCATTTTCCATTACCATTTATTGATCAAATGCTTGAGCGTTTAGTGGGACATTCCTTCTACTATTTTTTAGATGATTTTTCAGGTTATTTTCAAATTTCCATAGCACTGGAGGACCAAGAGAAGACGACATTTACTTGTCCTTTTGGGATGTTCGCTTGGAGAAGGATGCCATTTGGACTGCGCAATGCCCCAGCGACCTTCCAACGGTGTATGGTAAGCTTCTTCTCCGAACATGCAGGTCATATCATAGAAGTCTTCATGGATGACTTTAGTGTTTACGGGGAATCATTTGAAAAATATCTTGAAAATCTTATCCAAATTTTGAAAAGATGTGTCGAAACTAACCTTGTACTTAATTGGAAAAAATACCACTTTATGGTAGAACAAGGGATAGTTTTAGGCCACATTGTCTCGTCGAATAGAGGTAGATAAATCAAAGTAGATATCATTACTGCTTTGGTTTACCCCCAAAGAGTGTGGGAAGTTTGTCCTTTTCTTGGTCATGCAGGTTTTACCGGAGGTTCATCAAGGACTTTTCCAAGATATCCGCCTTTTGTGCAAGCTATTGCATAAAGTGTAGAGTTCGAGATGACCATCGAGTGCAAAGCTGCATTTGACATGCTTAAGCAAGCGCTCACAACACCCCCATCATTCAACCACCGAATTGGGATTTACCGTTCGAAATTATGTGTGATGCAAACAATTATGCCGTGGGGACCGCGTTGGGGTAACGAATGGGAAAAATAGCCCATGTCATATACTATGCCTCAAGAACCTTGAACCCAGCTCAAGCAAATTACACCACGACTCAAAAAGAGCTTCTGGCTATTGTATTTGCTTTAGAAAAATTTCGATCTTACTTATTGGGTACTAAAATTATAGTCTACTCTGACCATGTAACTCTTAGGTTCTTGTTATCAAAGGAGACAAAACCGAGGTTAATATAATGGATCCTCTTACTCCAAGAGTTCGATTTGGAGATACGAAACATGAAATAAGCTGAAAATGCTGTCGCCGACCAATTAAGTCGGTTGACCCAAGATGAAAGCGATACACCGCTGTTGGAGGAATTTCCTGATGAGTAACTGCTCGAGATTTCACAACATCATAACCCAATGCTAACTCCTGACATACCATGGTATGCCGATTTAGTTAATTTTCTTGTAGCATGTGTTTTCCTCCTGCACTACAACATAAATGGGCTAATGTAACACCCAAAAAGTGTTACATATATACTAAAATATGTTACTATAGACTTTAGGTAACACTTTATTGGTGTTACATTTGCCGGTGCTACCTAAAGTCTAATGTAACACTTTTGACGATCTTTAGTAACAATTTTAATAAGTGTTACATTAGATTTTAAATTGTAACACTTTATGGTAACACTAAAAAATGTTACATATAACCCCCTTTATGTAACACTTTTAATTGAAAGAAAAAATTAAAAATTTGTCATTGTTGGGTTTCGAACCCAGGTTGCTAGATTGCAGGAGCTTAAGCGCAAAGTCTTAACCACTAGGCTACAATAACTTTTTTAGTTATTATTTTAAGAAAAACAATATATACACAAGATTTTATTATACCATCAATAAAATACACTCAAAATTAAGTTTTCATCAAACTACAATCTAACTTAATTTTATTTACGTTATTTATATCAATTTGACACAATATTTCCACTATTTTTTTTTCATTTTCATCCACTCATATTTATATTTATATATATATAACTTATTTTATATCACATTAATTTTATACATCTAGTTATTGTATATAAATCTTAAGACATTATCATTAATTTTAATTACCATAATTTTATGTATTAAGACACCTTAATTGTTGTGTTTCATAGATTTTAAATAAAAAAATAAACTTATAAATATGAAGAGACATGACCAAATGTCCCAAGTCTAGGCTCTCACACTTAAAAAAATGTATTCAAATTCTTAAAGGCTAAAGCTACAAGTCTATTTTGTAATTGTTTAGTAAAAATATAATGTGTGTATATCTATATACATACACACAAATAAGTCACAAATAAAATTTATTTTATTTTTGATAACGAATAAGTAAATCTTTAGGTGCTCTAATGAATTGTTATTTTTGTAGGTCTGAGTTGATCGCTTTCACCACTTATGTTACAGATATTCTGTTGTGATAATTAAAATGTAACACATTAGACAAATAAAAATTAAAGTCACATAAGAGAAATAATCCACAAATATTTAATTAGATTAAAATAAAATAAATAATTTTATTATTTACAAGTGTTACTTATTTATAAGTGTTACATAAAAGTGTTACTTATTCAAAAGTGTTGCGTAAAAAGTGTTACTTATTTGAAAGTGTTACCTAAATGTGTTACAATTTAAAAGTGTTACATTCAAAGCGTTACATATTCTAAAAGTGTTACATATTCGCAGATGTTACAAAAGTGTTACATGAAAGTGTTACATATTCCTAAGTGTTACAAAAGTGTTACATAAAAGTCAAAATTTTAAAAGTGTTACAAACGAAGTGCTACATAAAGCCATTTATGTTGTAGTGCTGGGATGTCAAAACCAAAGAGAGATAAATTAAAAAGTGATGCTAAATATTACGTTTGGGACGACCCTATCTATGGAAACATTGTACGGATCAGGTAATTAGAAGGTGTGTTTCGGAGTAAAAGATTCATTCTATATTATCTTTCTATCATTCATATGCATGTGGGGGGCATTTTGGATAAAAAAGAACTGCACATAAAGTTTTGGAGAATGGATTTATTGGCCTTCTTTATTTATAGATGCATACATATTTAGCAAAACTTGTGATAATTGCCAAAGAACCGGTAATAATTCCCAAATGAATGAAATGCCTCAAAACCCGATTATGATTTGTGAATTTTTTTATACGTGGGGCATGAATTTCATGGGTCCTTTTTCTTCGTCCTATGGAAACATCTATATTCTGCTTGTTGTTGATTATGTTTCTAAATGGGTGGAGGCAAATGTCACTAGGACTAATGATTCTAAAGTTGTTGCATATTTTGTGAAGTCTAACATATTTTCTAGGTTCGAAATTTCAAAAGTCATAATTAGCGATAGGGGGACACACTTTTGCAATAGGACCATCGAAGCTTTTCTAAGGAAGTATGGTGTTATACACAAGGTTTCCATAGCACATCATCCCCAAATGAGTGGTAAAGCCGATACTTCCAACCGAGAAATCAAGTCCATCTTGGAGAAGACTGTTCAGCCAAACAGGAAAGATTGGAGTTTAAGGCTCGAGGATGCACTATGGTCGTACCGAACTATGTACAAGACACCCATTGGCATGTCTCCATATAGATTGGTTTACGAGAAACCGTGTCACCTATCGATCGAGCTTGAGCACCGTACCTATTGGGCAATCAAATGGTGCAACATGGACTATGATGCAGCCGGCACGCACCACAAATTGTAACTCTAAAAACTCGAGGAATTTCGGAATGAAGCATTTGAGAATGCACTGATCTACAAAGAAAAGACGAAAGCCTTCCATGACCCACGAATCACTCAGAAGACTTTTATGATTGGTGAAAAAGTGCTACTATACCATTCTCGCCTCAAGTTATTTCCCGGTAAGTTGCATTCCCGTTGGATAGTGCCATTTGTTATCTTTGATGTAGTTCCTCATGGCACAGTTGAGATCAAAAGTGAAAAGATAGGAAAAATATTCAATGTAAATGGCCATCTTCTCAAGCCGTACTTCGAGAACTTTCAGCAGTCTTCTAAGGAACATGAACAACATGAGGAACCTCCAATCAATTGAGCATTGAATCAGTCGAGCAAACGACATAAAGTAAAGACACTTGTGCAGAGGCAACCTGGCGTTTATCATTTTTTTGTATTAAATTTTTTATTTTATTGTTATTTCATGTTTTCATGTGTTTCTTATCTTTTTTTTTTTTTTTTTATATAATTTAGGAACTAACATGACTAGGAATCAACAAAACTATGAAGTGTGACGAATATAGCACGACGAGGGTCGGGAAGTTGAAAAATTGGAAGGGACTCGAAAATATTGAACGCGGCCGCGACCTACCTTCGCGGTTGCGTCAAAAGTGCTTCGGATAAGCCTGACAACCCTATGAACTTTTCACGGCCGTGACCTACTTTCGCGGCCGTGACACTTCAAGCCCAATGCGGCTGCAACATCTCTTCGCGGTCGCGATCGTCGCAAATCCAAGATTAAAACCTGGCCCTGCGTCAGTCCCCTTCCCTACTTTTCCTCTTCAAACTCGAGCACAAACACAACACACACCAAAATCATGATTTTATTCACTAAATCGCCTAAATTCACACACCAATTCACACACACGTGTCCCTACACACTATCACTCTGATTAATTTCGGATTCCCGTCAAAATTCGGATGAATCGGAAAGAGGCGCGAACCGTTCAAGGACATGGGCATATATGACAATGTATATTCAACCCCAATTCGATTCCGGCTATAAATAAGAATTCTTAAGTCCGAAAATAAGATTTGGAACTTGGACTATGGAAGATTTTTGGAGAAGATGAGCAATCAAGATTCAACAATTTTCGATTTATCTTTACATTTTTTTTTAATTTAATGTTTACCAATACACTTGTGTTTTTAGTCATGGCTAGTCGTTTTATTTCAGTGTTTAATCGATGTTGAACCCTAGTTTGATAATTTTGTAATTATTGGTAATTGTTAACAGTTAATGTTTTGAAATATTTTATGCTATTCGTGCTTATATAAATTCTTATGTGAATTGTTGCTTGGATTGATCACCTAGATAGTCAATCACATAATTATCGCTAGGTTATTGTCATAATACGTAATCGTTACGAATTTATGTCCACTAGTAGCAAATAGTAAAATTAATTACGAGGATATCATAATTCACGGTCACTTGTACCGAGCTTGTGAGCACAATACCATGTTCATTCCGTTGCCCTAATATTCTATGTGTTTAGTTAATGAGATCTAGAGAGCTTATTCTAAGATCACTCAACTAAATAGACTAATCAAAGAGCTTGTTTTGGTTAGTTAAACTTAAGGAGTAACTTAGGTTAATAGAGCTTGTTGTTAATCTTTGGGATAGGAATTTCATAAGTAAGCTGGAGAACACTTGCATTAATTACGAAGTTAATTCGAACTAGGGGGATACTAGATTAAGGGTTGAGATGTTTATCATATTTGAATTTAGGTTTATATATTTAAATCAACCTGTACTTTGTGAGTTTTCAGATTTCAGTACCTAAACTTTATTTTTTGATCGATTGCAACCTGAAGTCCACGAATTGTACAAGTTGCAACCTCCCTCGAATTTTTTCGGCCAAATATTAAACACGTGATAATCACATGCCATATTGAAAGGGGTTTTGCTATTTCTATGATTTGTTGAGACAGATTCACATGCCAAACACGTGACAATCATTTTGCTATTGGCAAGTTGCAACCTCCGTCGAATTGTGAATCTTTCTCAACAAGTCATGTAAATAGAAAAAAACTCCCCCAATTTGGCATGTGATTGTCACGTGTTTGATATTCGGCCGAAAAAACTCGATGGAGGTTGCAACTTATATAATTCGTGGACTTCAGGTTGCAATCGGTCAAATAATAAAGTTTAGGTACTGAAATGTTAAAACTTGCAAAGTACAGGTTGATTTAAATATTTAACCCTTGAATCTTCTTGTCTACTTTGTGCTTTTGATAATTTCATGCTTTTTAGATTAATAGTTACTCAAATCAATTCAAAACTCTCCATCGTTTTATTTATTTTTTAAGTCAATTGGATTGATTCATAGAACACCGTCAATCTTCCTGCTTTCTGTGGGTTCGACCCTGGCTTACCGCTTCTACAAGTTAGAAGAGAAAAATTAGCATTGTTAATTTTACTGCACCTCGACCGTGCGGTCATAACTCTGACATTCCACATCGTTAAACGTATTTAGCCAAATAATTAGATGGGATACGATTTTGGAAAAGAAAAAAAAAAGAAATAGATGTCTTTTTCACATGAAGTATTGTTGTTTTATGCACCATATTATGTGCACTATGGCTTGCTACTACTGCACTGGATATATTTCCCATGAGCCATGTAGATCCTTCTCTGACTGAAATTTTATTAGTTTAATTTATTAACTATTGAAACAATTTTACGATTTCATATAATGTTGTATCTTTAATAATGTAATAATTATGTGATTACTTAATTGCTATTTTTATTGATATTTTTTTGGATTAATAGTTATTTTATAGTGAGTTATCACGTCGTTGTCAGTTGACATGTTAACTCTGACATTCCACATCGTCAAACGTGTTTAGCCGAAAAATTGGACGGGATACGATTTTGGAAATAAAACGATAAGAACATTTATTTGAGAAGAAAAAAACGTATCTATATATATATATAAGTAAAATGAGGGTTATTATCGTAAATTACATTTTCCCGCTTAAAATATATCTTTAATGCATTCTTAACTTCTTCTAAAACATTAATTATATTTTTCCTTCAAATTAATACAATATATTAAGTATCACCTTCCTTAATAAATGAATATATACTTTATTAAATTAAAAGGAAAAGTTAATGTATAATTTAATGATTGACTAATTAAATTATTATATTTACAAATATTAATTTATTATAATTAATCATGAGACTAAGACTTTCACATATATTTATATATGATATTAATCTTGAAATTGTTTTTTATTACATATTCATATTTTCTATTTATTAATATTATTTCGTTATAAGTAATAATTACACTTTACAATCTAAACAATGAGATTTTACATATTCTACAATCTATATCTCTATTTAAAAAATAAAATTAACATGCTTGTGCTAACTAGGTTTTTTAGAGTTCTCAATATAAACAATACTTTGTCGCATTTTTTCATATTTTGCAACCTAAGATATATTGAAGAATTCATATGCTTTATTTTGTTAGTCCAACAATAGAATTATATCATTGAATTTTATTTTATTTTATTAATATCAAGATTCATTTAAAATATAAAAAGTACTTGAGTATATTAAACCACCATGTAAAATATTAAAACTTGAAAATTAATTTTTCTTAAAATAAAGTAAATAGTTATAGTTAAAATTTGAAAAAATTATTTGGATAAATCAAAATATTTAAAAAAATTAAAAAAAATATAAAAGAAAACAATAATTTTCTTATAATACAATTCAATTTATTTTATTTGATATATTTTGGTGTGTCGTATGATATTTATGTATTTGTGTGGTTTAATATTTATTTTCAATTAAGCTATTGCGGGTTCGCATAGGTTAAGGTGGACACACACACACACACACTAAATATATGTTAGGAGATATTCATTCTTAAAAGTAGATATAATTTATTATTTACATTGAATATTTTATCTTAATGTAATTTATAAAATGTAAGTTTTATTAAATCCATATATCATTTGGGAGAAATTGATATTTACATTATTTATATTTTGGGTTTATATCATTTTGCAACATGTAGTATGCGCGTTTTTTTAGCTTTTTTTTTTCATTCACAACCTGAACTATACGTTTTTTCTCGTTTGCAACCTTTGCCAGCAATTTAAGTGCGAAAAATAAAAGAATATTAGAAAATATTTAAGTAACATAAAATTTTTAAAAAATCTAAAAAATATTTTCTAACTTCTAAACTTCATTTAAAATACCAGAAAATTAACTTAAACATGTTGAAAATATATTAAAGAATTGAGTTTTTTTATAAAAAAGTTGAAATCAAATCATTTAAGCAAGAAAAATAAAAAATTATTATTTTTTAAAAATCATAAAACTATTATAAATTTCTAAAAATTATCTTTTAAACTCTAAAAAATTATTTAAACTATTTGAAAGTTATCTAGAAAAATTACTTTAAAATCAAAAAATTTCGTTTAAGACATGTGGAAGTATCTATGAAAAGTCAAATTTTATGATATAAGTATCTTTTTAATTAATTTTTTGAAAAAATAAATCCTTTTATATATATTTAAATTTATTTGAAGTAATATCAAAATTATTCGATTTTTTTTTATTAAAATAATTTCTACATTTTTTCAGTAAAGTTTATGATATTCAGTTCAGTAATTTTTTAGAATTTGAAAATAATTATTGTATTTTCTAAACATTTTAATTATTTTTAAATATTTTTTTCTTTCCGAAAATTGCTACCAAAGGTTGCAAAGGTAGGAGCGCAAAGTTCAAGTTGATCGTAAAAAAAAGAAAAAATGAGTATTCAAATATTCATTTAGTTATAATATAATATCTCTATTTTTTTATATTAGATAATATTATATTTAATTTAATAAGATAATTACTTTTTAAAGAAACATCCGTGCATCGCACGGGAGCGATACTAGTTATAAGAAAAAATTAAAAGAAAAAAGAAGTGGAATTAAAATGCTAACTTAAGCTAATAACAATAATAATAAACTTGCAACTCATATAAGATGGTCTATAAGCAAAACATTGGTCCTTGGAGGTAGATGCAAATAATATTGATATTTCAATTGTATTATATTTATATTTTGTGTTGTATTTTAATATTTGTAACTTGTCATCAATAACATTATAAATAACGTTCATTAGTAGCAGTGAAGTTTAGTGTGTGAGATGGACAATAAAAACATGAGGTGGAATGTTAACTAAAATTGTATATAGGTGATGAATACACATCAATTAATGGTGTAATAGAGAGATGGATTATCTATACAAATATCAGATTTCAATTTAGACAATCTTGAATGAAAACACTATTTACCATAATAACGTACTTACTTGAAGTTATAGAATGACAAATTAAAAATAAAGAAATCAGTGTGAAATAGAAAACTGAAAATATTGTCATTAAAGCAATAAAGTTTGTTTTGCAATAGCGTATATATGAGTAATGCTTTTCAGGTTGAGTGTAGTAATCTTTTTCCGTAAATACTGATTTAATTTTAATTTTTTTTCTCCTAATCTAAGAATAAAGAAAAAACCCCCTCCCCTCCCTCCTTCACGGTGAGGATGACTCGAACCTAGGAAGCAGATGCTCTGCCACATAAGTTATCCAACTTCGTCATGATTTAATTAATACTACTGTAAGTATTACCCTGAAAATAAAGAGATGGAAAATATGATTCTTTGTTCCCCCAATTATGTCGTTATTATCACGATAAGGCACTTGGGTTTGGCCAAATTTATAATAAATTCGTCAAAAATCAATTAACTGGAATGGGTAAACTGAATGGCAGATCTACAGTTACTTACCCCTAGAAAAGGAAGAAGACAGCTGTATTTACCATTATTATTATAGGAGAATTTTATAAATGGAAAAGGAAAAAAGAAATCAAAGTTGGAAAGGCATTTACCCACCAAATGTGTGAGTTTTGAAAGCATATTACCCGCAAAGACGCATTCTTTGCACCCCGCTCTCAATTTACGGCAACAAAATTAATTAATGATCCTTCAATTCCTATTTCCCAAACAAATAAATTTGATTTATTATTTCCTCCATACTCACTCTGGTCGTGACAGAAGGCAAACGGACAATTATTTACGTTTTCCCAGAAAATAAGAGCATTTTGCAGTGATCAGTTAATCACTCACAAGAATGGAGCCAGTCCCATGTTTGTGTTTTTTCAGACACAGATCATTCCATGTAATATTATTATTCTTGATCATCTGTGGCGCCTGTTTTGTGTTACCAGCCTGTGAGTTGTAAATCTTTTTAATTTGAAATGTTTGATTTTGAGTTGTTACTGAGTTGAAGGTGTAATGCAGATGGTTATGATCCATTGGATCCTAATGGGAACGTTACTATCAGATGGGATGTCTTGCTACAAAACGCTGATGGTTCACAAGATGTAAGTACGCGTGTGTGTGTGTTTGTGAAAAGACATAATCAGACACACGTGTGTGTATCAACCATGTATTGAAAAACATGTCAAAGATATGCAAGAATGTAGCCAGTTATAATTCGGAAGGAGAGGATAAGTTTTCTTCTGTTGTATCATCAAGTTTGTGTATCTCATTTATCAGCGCAAATTGCATTTTGCTGTCCAAATTGTCTGTTACTGCACAGATTCTTTTTGTCATATGTTTTACCCTGATTTATTACACTTTGCCTCCTACACCTGCCCAGCCCTCAATTTTCGACTATTTTTGCCCTCACACTGTGGTGACAAAAAAAAAAAAAAAAAAAAAAAAAAAGAGCATCATCTTGAGGGCAAAAACAGTCAGAATCCACTGCTCAATCCAATCTTTGCTACATTTTTTTGTTTAGTTTAGTTTAATGTTATAAATCAAGGTGTAGAAAGTAGAAATGGTGCACGGTCGGATGACAAATTTTCTTTTGATCAACTATAACCACACATATATCTCGACATGTAAAGTGATCGCCTCTACATTTCAAACCTTTAATTGTTGTTTTGTTGAATGAATAAACATCATTTACTAGTTGAGCATCAAACACTAGTTAACTCCCAAGTAACTAATGAATTGATCAAATGATGAGTAGGTAGTGTTAATTGTCATGTACGTACTTTTGCAGATAGGAATATCAATGGTGAACTACCAGCTATACCGTCACGTAGAGCTGCCCGGGTGGAAGCTGAGCTGGATATGGCCTGGTGATGAGGTAATATGGAATATGTGGGGTGCAGAGGCCACTGAACAGGGGAACTGTTCTGCATTCAAAGGCAAAGACCTGCCACATTGCTGCGAAAAGCAACCCGTTATTGTAGACCTGTTGCCTGGTGCCCCGTATAACAAGCAGGTGCCCAATTGCTGCAGAGGAGGAGTGCTCTCATCCATGTTGCAAGACACTACAAGATATATTGCTGCTTTTCAGATGCATGTGAGCAGTGCTAATGCTTCTTCTGGCCCGGGAATACCAGCAGGATTCGACATTGGGGTACCGGGCTATACATGTGGAGTGCCTAACCAGGTACCGGCCACCAGATTTTATCAGGATCAAGGACGCCGAACCACACAGGCCGTCGGTATGTATTAATCATTATCTCATCTTGGAGTGATGTATATATAAAATTAATCAAAGCATGTAGAGATGTAATGTTGCAGCGACATGGAACGTGACATGCTCGTACTCCCAGTTCAGAGCGTCATCTGCGCCGACTTGTTGTGTTTCGATGTCCGCATTTTACAACAACACCATTGTTCAGTGCCCACTATGTAGCTGTGCTTGCCAACCAGAGTCTCAATGTGTTAAGTACGTCACACATTTATATAAATCCCCTCCATTTTCATGTTGCTTAATTTTTGACAAGTGATAAGACACATATGTGATGAGCAGGGCAGGGATGGAGCTACCACAGAACGAACAACCAAAGCTGGTGGTGCAGTGCACCAAGCACATGTGCCCCATAAGAGTGCACTGGCATATCAAGCAGAGTTACACACAGTACTGGAGAGTCAAACTCACAGTAAACAACCTAAATTATGTGAAGAATTACAGCGACTGGAACCTAGTGGTCCTGCACCCGAATCTCAGAAGCATTGCACAAATATTCAGTTTCAACTACAAGGCTCTGAATGTATATGGCAACACAAGTAAGTGTGGATGCATATATGTAATTACATGAGTTGGAATTGGTTGTTTTCTAATAGTAAGTTAAACACAGATGACAGTGGGATGTTCTACGGGATAGAGTACTACAACGATGTGCTGCTGCAGTGGGGGGAGAAGGGTAACGTGCAGACAGAAATGCTGCTGCATAAAGATGAAGGGTTCACGTTTAAGGAAGGGTGGGCATTTCCGAGAAAGATATCATTTAATGGGGAGGAGTGTGTAATGCCATCACCAGATGATTATCCCAGGCTTCCCAATACAGCACCTTCCCTCTTTTACCCCCCACCCTTTCTGCTCTTGCTCTTCTTCTTTTCCTACACCTTTGTCTAATGGATTCATTCTATTTTTATATGTATTCACGATTCAACTATTTCAGCGGGTCACAACTGCTTTCAGAATTTCGATTCTAATCATCCAATCAACATATTCTCACTCCTAAATATTTATTCTTTGCAGCCAAATATGTAAATGTTTAATCTGTGTAATTGGCCAAAAAACATATCAGATCTTTTTTTCTTGAAAATAAAAATAAAAAATCATATCTTTCTGATCCCAATTGCCACCGTTTCTTAGATTTGTTTTAAGAAAATGAAAATAAACATCTGATATCTTCGTAAATGATATTGAAAGCTTAATTAATGATTAAACGTTCAAAATAATTTAATATCACTGCTCTTAGTAACATATTAATAAAAAACAAAACTTGAATGTATCAGGTTAGAATTACCTTGGGAATACAAACTAGTAATATACCCGTGTGATGCATGGTCGTAAAATAACTTATAAATTTTATTTTTCTCTAATAACTTTACATTTTAATATAAAAATATATTTAGATATTAAAAGTATACCGTCGTTAATTCCTGAAAAAAAGTACTTTGTATTTGGACATTAGTATTTTATACATAAATATACAGTAAGGATGTCAAATACTGAAAATTCACGTAGCACAATTTGATTAAAGATGTAGGAAATTTAACTTAGTTTAGCTAATTGGGATGTATTATCTCCCAACTTTTATGACTTAGCCTAGTGGGCCCCGCATGACGGAAATTTCGTTTCTTCGTACATGCTCAATCTACTAATGGAGTAGATTAGTTTAGTATCAAGCTTTGTCAAACTTCATCAAGAAATGAAAGAGATATTGGTACAAGAATATAGGTGTTTAAGTCATGAAAGGAGGGGAAAAGTATGGCCAAAATACTTTGTCCCACATTGCTAGAAAAAGTTAAGTGTTTAATATATAATGCCTTAGTTTCATAAGGGGTTTGGGGCCCCAAGTGGATTCCCAAGTTTGTGGAAGAGGGAGAACATAGGCAAAAACCCACATGCATGCTGTCTTGGGCGGGTGAAAACCCACACGCACGCCGTCGCCGGTTAACTTGGGCTTGGGCGATCTATCTAATTTTTTGGAGAACAGAAATTAAATAAATATTAAATTAAATTAATATTTTATTTAATTTCAACTAGGTCCCTGAAATTAGATAAGATTTAATTTTCGGATAAGAATTCTGTACTAGCGGGAATTTTAAATTTCAAAGATTCAAGATTCAAATTTCTAACCGGAAAACTTGTCTTCTTCCCTCTATAAATAGAATATCATTGTTCAGAATTCAGACACACACACACACACACACACACAAAAAAAAAAAAAAAATCAGTCTGTTCCAATATCCAATCTTCCTCCTGTGTCTTTTTCACTGTTTTATCTTGGGAGACTATTGCACATTGGACAATTTTGTCTTAAAGACAGAGTGCCACCACTCGACTCAGTGATACTTTACCAGTTTATATTCTCAATTCGTGACTAACAATTTAAGACAAAATTCCTCCAATGTTCGAAGATGTCTTCTGCAAGCGTTCAAGGTTCTGCAGTCCCCGTTCAACAAACTGTTGTCCCTATTCCATTCAACATAGAGGGCGAAAAACCAGAAAAATTTCTGGGCACAAACATCAAACATTGGCAGCAGAAGATGTTGTTTTATCTGACTATGCTTAGCCTGTCACATTTCGTGACAGAGGATCCACCTTCGGGTGATGTGATGGACGCTCAGACTGATGCAACGACTGAAGCAGATCAAGGCATCCAGGTCACCAATGGCCTGAAGTTAACTCTGGGCGCATGGAATCACAGTGATTTCATGTGCAAAAACTACATACTGAATGGTCTGTCTGATACACTTTACTCAGTGTATTGCTCTGCAAAGACCGCCAAGGAATTGTGGGAGAAACTGGACAAAAAGTATAATGCTCAAGATGTGGGTACTAAGAAGTTCATCGTCGGGAAATTTTTGAAATTTCAGATGGTGGACTCCAAATCTGTGGCAAGTCAAATACAGGAATACCAAATGATTCTGCACAGTTTGGATTTGGAAGGAATAAAGCCTAATGAGCAGTTCCTTGTTGCCTCGTTGATCGAGGAATTGCCTCCTTCATGAACGAATTTATGAGTTATCTCAAACTCAAGAACAAGAAGATGGGATTAGAAGAACTCGTCATAAAACTGCAAATCCAGGAGGCTAACAAGAAGGTCTTGGTAAAGGGCAAACAACAAATGGAGGCAAAGGCAAATCTGGTAGAGCCGAAAGAGAATCCTACCAAGAAACGCAAGCTCAAAGGCGATGGGAAAAGTCAGTCTTCAAAGAGAAAGTTCAAAGGGAACTGTCATCACTATCAGAAATCGGGATACATGATAAAAGAATATCGTATCTACAAACGAGAACAGAAAGTAAAGGCAAAGGCCAATGTTGTCCAAGACGAAGGTGGTCCTTCAAACTTGATGAATTGATCACCGAGTTCTCTGCAGTGATTCTAGAGGCAAATCCAGTGGAAAATCCGAAGCAATGGTGGATTGATACGGGAGCAACTCGACACATCTGCAACAATAGGAGTGCCTTTTCCACTTATGCTCCAATTTCGGGCAAAAAGCTATTCATAGGGAATGATGCCACTCCGAAGTACAAGGCTTTGGGAAAGTACTCCTCAAGATGACATCCGGCAAGGAGTTGATGCTCAAGGAAGTAATGCATGTTCCAGAATTTCGCAAGAACCTAGTTTCAGGACCTTTGTTGGTTAAGACTGGTTTTAGACTAGTATTTGAATCCGACAAGTTTGTACTTACTAAGAATAGCGTGTTTGTAGGCAAGGGCTTCGCATGTGACGGGCTCTTTAAGATGAATGTCATGTATGTAATTCGCTCATTTGGAAATGAAAACAAGAATTCTACTTACATGGTTGAGTCTTTTAATTCATCTTCTACTTTATGGCATCAAAGATTGGGACATGTAAACTTTAACTCCATATTAAAGTTAATCAAATTGGAATTGTTGCCTTCATTTGACTTTAACACTCAACACAAATGTGAAGTGTGTGTGGAGGCAAAATTAGCCAAATGCCCTTTCAAAACAATTGAAAGAGATACTAATCCTCTAGAACTTATTCACGCTGATATTTGTGATTTAAAGTACGTGCAAATTAGAGGAGAAAATAAGTATTTTGTTACTTTTATTGATGGCTGCACGAGATATTATTATGTTTGTTTGCTAAAAAGTAAGGATGAAGGTTATGAAGCATTTAAACAATACAAAAGTGAAGTTGATAATCAACTAACTCTACGAATAAAGACAATTCGTAGTGACAGAGGGGGAGAGTAGATAAGTCATTTTGAAAAATTATGTACTCAAAATGGCATTGTCCATCACACCACAGCTCTGTATTCTCCCCAATCTAATGGCATAGCTGAACGAAAAAATCTCACATTAAAGGAAATGATGAATGCTCTACTCATCAATTCAGGTTTGCCCGAAAACATGTGGGGTGAAGCATTTCATATTACTAATACGATTCTGAACAAAGTTCCACATAAGCGTAAGGATAAAACTCCATATGAAGCATGGAAAGGAAGAAAACCCACATACAAATATTTAAAAGTTTGGGGGTGCTTGGCTAAGGTTGAAATACCTAAACCAAAATAGGTCAAGATTGGACCTAAGACAATTGACTGCATGTTCATAGGATATGCAAACAATAGCAGTGCTTATCACTTTCTAGTGTATAAGTCAGAACTAGAAGATATTCATAAGGATATAATCATCGAATCAAGGAATGCCGAGTTCTTTGAACATATCTTTCCTCGAAAGGAAAAAGAAATCATGACCTCTAACAAAAGAAGTTATGAACCGAGTTCATCAACTCAACAAAATGATGAGTCAAGACGTAATCAAAGGACTAAGAAGGCCAAAACTTTTGGTCTCGATTTTCTAACCTCTATGTTAGAAAATGAACCTCGGACTATCAACGAAGCCTTGACTAGTCCAGAAGCACTGCTTTGGAAAGAAGCAATTGAAAGTGAGATAAGTTCCATCATGCAGAACCACACTTGGAAAATTATTGATCTCCCTCCGGGAAATAAACCATTGGGTTGTAAATGGATACTTAAAAGAAAATATAAAGCTGAGGGAACAATTGACAATTACAAAGCCAGATTAGTGGTTAAGGGTTTAGGCGAAAAGAAGGCTTAGATTACTTCGACACTTACGCATTAGTGTCCGGATTGACCTCCATAAGAGTGTTCATAGCTATAGAAGCTCCACATAACCTTGAAATACATCAAATAAAGGTCAAAACAACCTTCCTAAATGGTGAATTGTAGACTCATTAAGTCCTTATATGGACTTAAACAGGCCCCTAAACAATGGCATGAAAAATTCGATAATACACTACTATCGAAAGGTTTCTCCATCAATGAATGTGATAAATGAATCTACGTAAAAGGAAACCACGAGTCATTTGTGATGATATGTCTATACATTGATGACATGCTCATAACCGAAAGTAGTTTAAACTTGATTTTAGAGACAAAGAATATGTTAAAATAATGTTTGGACATGAAAGATATGGGCTTAGCTGACGTAATCTTAGGGATAAGATAACCAAAACGTCAGATGGACTTGTTCTGGACCAATCTCATTACATTGAAGAAGTTCTGAAAAAGTTGGATGTCTATGACATCCCACCCATGAAGTCACCAATGGACATGAATCATAGAATTGATAAAAATCGCGTTGCACCGGCTTCTCAACAGCGATATGCACAAGTAATTGGCAGCTTGATGTACATAACCAACTGCACTCGCCCAGATATCGCATACCCAGTAAATAAGTTGGCAAGATTTACTCATAATCCGGGAAATGAACACTGGAAAGCTTTGAATCGGATTTTGAGATATCTCAAGTATTCGCTAACTTATGGACTGTACTACTCATGATATCTAGCTATGTTAGAAGGATACAGTGATGTAAATTGGATATCTGACATTCAAAACACCAAATCCACCAGTGGATATGTGTTCACGATAGGTGGTGGAGCAGTGTCTTGGAAACCCTCCAAGCAAACATGTATTGCTCGGTCCACAATGAAATCTGAATTCAATGCTTTGGATAAAGCAGGTGAAGAAGCATAATGACTTCATGATTTTTTGGAGGACATACCTTTCTGGAACAAACCTGTACCTCCAGTAATGATTCATTGTGACAGTCAATCGGCAATAGGAAGAACACGGAATAGTATGTATAACGGCAAGTCTAGACACATCTGTTGAAGACATAAAACCGTGAGGCAGTTGATCACTACGGGCATAATCTCCATTGATTATATTAAATCAAAGGAAAACATAGCGGATCCACTATCTAAAGGCTTATCGAAAGATCAAATATTCTGCCTCTCTAAGGGAATGGGCCTAAAACCCAAGCAATATAAATCTTTATGGTAGTAACCCAACCTTACTGACTAGAGATCCCAGGAATTTGGTTCAATGGGAAAACGCAACTACAGAGATTTGGTTTTGCACTTCACTTAAAGTAAGAGCACTTTTCTAGAATTATAACTATCCAAATTTATAATTCAAAAAGATTGTTCCCGTGATAGACAATAAGTGCTACCTGCATAGAGGGGATAAAGGCGAAGTCAATTTTTACTTTTCATGATTCCTACACACATTCTTTGTGGGGGTATGGCTGGATACCTAGATAGGAGATCACCTATTTAAGTGCGAAGACAGACCGCTTCAAATGAACGCAATTAAGAATTCAAGAGTTGTCCATGGCCACAACGGACAAAATAATGGAAGAAAGGAACAATAGGAAGTTATTGTGATGATATCATTGACTTGGTTTATACCAAATACTGCCGGTTCAAGACAACGCCACTGTAAAGTAAACCCGATGATAATTAACTAAAGGAGGTTCAAAGCCGAAAGCCACCTTCCCCGATGCAATATCTTCCTACTGAAAGACTGACGGCACTTAGTGTGCACCAATTCTCTTTCAAGAGGGGATTGTAGGAAATTTAACTTAGTTTAGCCAAGTGGGATGAGTTATCTCCCAACTTCTATGACTTAGCCTAGTAGGCCCCGCATGACGAAAATTTTGTTTCTTCGTACATGCTCAATCTACTAATGGAGTAGATTAGTTTCGTATCAAGTTTTGTCAAATTTCATCAAGAAATGAAAGAGATATTGGTACAAGAATATAAGCATTTAAGTCATGAAAGGAGGGAAAAAGTTTGGTCAAAATACTATCACACATTGCTAGAAAAAGTTAAAAGTGTTTAATATATAATGTCTTAGTTTCATAAGGGGTTTGGGGCCCTAAGGGGATTCCCATGTTTGTGGAAGAGGGAGAACATAGGCAAGTGTGGGTTCGGGTGAAAACCCACATGCGCGCCGCCGCAGGCCGGTCCAGTCCGAACTCGGGCCTGTGCCGGGGCCGGGCCGGGTCGGTTTGGGGCCTGAGCTTGGGCTTGGGTGGTTTATATAATTTTTTGGAAATTAATATTTTATTTAATCTCAACTAGGTCCTTGAAATTAGATAAGATTCAAATTTCTAAGCGAAAAACCTGTCTTTTTCCCTCTATAAATAGAACATCATTGTTCAGAATTCAGACACAAAAAGAAAAAAAAGAAAAAAAAAAACATTCAGTCTGTTCCAAAATCCAATCTTCCTCCTGTTTCTTTTTCACTGTTTTATCTTGGGAGATTATTGCACATTGGACGATTTTGTCTTAAAGACATAGTGTCACCACTCGACTCAGTGATACTTTACCAGTTTATATTCTCATACCGTGACTAACAAAAGATTAGGATAAGAGGATTAATATTTCATATGTTTTTTATGAGGAAAAAAAAAAGTTAAGATAGAAAAATTATAAGCTTTTGAAAATTTTGGATTAAAAAAACAAAATTGAGAAAATAAAAATTAAGACTGATTTATAGTTTTATACGTAACGGAATCAATGCTAGAATTCAAAACTACAGAATCTAGTTCGATAATGTGAAAATAGGTGGAAAACTTCCTCTTGTTGAAAATTCCATTTTATTATACGGTAAAATTCGAATTTTCCATTAACTTCCAGATAAATCTAGATATGTGCTAAATAAAGATAAATGCGAAATTGATGTTGAGTATTGATGTTGATTTGTTAAATCTTACTACCTTCGTTTTTCTTTAATTGTTATTCTAACTTTGAATAAGAAAATTAAGAGATTTAACGAGTTGACAAATGAACCCTCAACTCATTTCCTTAAGGCAAAAACTCATATGTGACCGTCACACGGTGTGACGGGAAAAAGTATCATTTTTTGTGGTAAAAGTATCACGTTTATCTGTAAAAGTATCATTTTTTTTAACAAAAAAAAAAGTATCACTTTTTGTTGCAAAAACATCACATTTATCTGTAAAAGTATCATTTTTTCCTGTAAAAGTATCAATGTTTTCTGTAAAAGTGAATTCCGTCACACGTGTGACCGTTCACACACAAGACTCACTCTTTTCTTAAATCTCTTGATTTTTTTAATCATTTATATATATATATATATATATATATGTTAAAACTTTCCATAACTATAAGGTTACTATTGTAAAAAATTGGTAGAAAAGCTAGAAGACAACTATTTACAAACAAAACAAATAAGTTAGAATGACAACTAAAAAAACAGAGGTAGTACTTAATATAATAATAAAATCGCTTCAAAATAGTAAGTTAGCCATTTTCCTGTTCAAAATTACCTGCTATTTCTGGGAAAAAATGTTTTACCCACTAATGTATCGATCTGCTAATAAAGCACGCTTTTTCATTTTATAGTTCACCTTATTTAAAGAGATTTAGTACCAGATATTAAGGTCCAATCTAATCAGTGAAAATATTCCGTCCAAATTATCAATCAACCATTTATATGAAAAGATGTTCTAAATAATCAATGAAAATATTCCTCAAATGGTCAATCAGTCATATATATGAAAATATCCAGTAAATAAATTAGATATACGAAATATATATGCTAAAGATCAAATAAAGATATCCAAAATTAAAATATGGAAAGATATTTGAGATAAATATGAGCGATATGAAAGACATACATTATATGGAAAGATAGCTAATGATTAGTGAAAATATTGTCTGTATATTTCATATATCGGTGATAATTTTGTATTCACTGATTATAATAACATCCACGATATTACATTTTCTAAAATTGGTAGCGACAATTATGTGATGGATTTATGTGTAGGTAAAAAACTAAAAAAGTAATCCAAATTTTTGGTGGGGCTAGGTCAGTCCATCGGGCTCTACAGACTTATCTTCTCTGACCAAAAATTATAGATCGCTGACATTTTTTCAAAAAAATTATAGTTTCAATTGAGGAGATATGTTTGCTTTGTATACTAAAAAAACTAATTTACAAATAATGCAGTCCAACAATATGCTAAAGTATATTTAGACATAGTGTATATATACTCCAAAATGTAAACCGAAATGCCCTGATTTCGAAATATCTCGTTTTTAGTTGTAAATTTGGGACAATTATCGGACAGTATTAATAACTTTGATCTCTTATGCCTGATGAAATTTGAATTTTAATATTTCATCATCGTCGTTGTCATTATTATTATTATTATTATTATTATTATTATTATTATTATTATTATTATTATTATTATTATTATTATTATTATTATTATTATTATTATTATTATTATTATTATTTTCTTTTACTTTTTCTTTGTATTGTACTTAATTTCTCGATAAATGTAATAAAATTACCTTTAGAGATTTGGATGGGTAGTTTTTCTCATGGTTTGTGGGATCGGATTGGACTGGCCGGTTCAATCGGTTCGGTAGCATTAAATAACCGAAAATGCTATTAAACCGGTGAAAATCGTTTGGACCGTCGAACCGTCGGACCGGTTGAACCGGCATTATATTCAATTTTTTTTTCAAACAAAGTTGTGTTTGGACATCTATTAAAGTATAAAAACGTGATTTTCACCTTTATATTCAGTTTGCCCTTATTTTCTCCATCTATTTTTAAATTTGGCACTTGGTTGTTATTAAAAAATTAGAGTTACAAGTATCTTTGGATTAATTGAGATTGATATATGTTGAACTTTTATTTACAAGTTAAACTCTAATATCAAATTAGAATATATTAAACATAAGCAACTATTAAAATTCAAAAGTCAACAAATTACCTTTGATCGATTAAATCGGTGGTTGAACCGGTCAAATCTTGAACCGATGGCTTGTCTGATTCGGTCATCGGTCCGGTCCCTGGTTTTTCTTTTGTAACGCAAGGATTATGCCCCTTATTTTTCCTCTTTCTCGCCCAAAGAGCCAAAGATAAAGTCGACCGCCAGAAATTGGGGAACGAAATCACACCCACAAAATAATGCTATATACAACGTAAATAACAATGATCGCACTCTCAAAGTCTTTATTGCACGTATATTAAAATCGCACTCGGAAAATAAATAAACGACGATTTCTCAATTTATCAGCCAATTTTACAAGTTTTTATTGGGCCGAAAAATACTACTACTTACTACTTATAGACTGTTATACTTTATTATATAGTAAGCTCCAACAAAAATTATTTCCGTAATATATATTATTTATTGGATGTGGAGAATATAATTATACAATCATTATTATGCAGGTATTATAAAAGATTGGAGAAAATTCTACTCGATTACAACCCCCTTTCATGCCTTGAATGACAGCCAAATACAGTAAAACTTCTATAAATTAATAACCTTGGGACCATGAAATTTTATTAATTTAGAGAGATATTATATCGATAAATTAATATTTTATTTATTAAAAGAGAGACTTTTTAAATTCAGCAAATTTAGTACATATGTATTGAAAATAAATGAATTCATATATGTTTCATTGATTATATTCATGCATCAACCAATTCTTTGTAACTAATTAAATATATTCATGTATAATATCAATTCATTGTATACAATTAACTATTATATTCATGGACGCATGTATCAATTCATTGGAATTACTTAAATATACATGTTTACATTAATTCGTTGCACTTAAATAACTATTATAGCCAATTAAATATATTCATGCATGATGAATGAAACATATACTATATAAATCTCAATATGGAAATAAAATAATTCATAACACTCAACCATGCCTTCTCATCTAAAAGGCATAACAAAATCATCCATGAATGATCAAATGTGTAAAGCATTATGTGAGTATAAGAGAGACCATCTCACATGCACTCAAAAAGATTTACAAGACTGGGTTGATGAAAAATATCGTTTGAAAGTTAGTCAAGGTACAATATCAAACACTCTCGAGAGATCATCGGAGTACCTTTCAGCCAACTTTGAGAAGGGTGGGGATATTAAACACAAATCGGCGAAATATCCAGATATGGAGAAGGTACTTTATGAATGGTTTCTTCAGTACCAAGATCGAGTCAACATGACCGGAGAGTTTATTTTGGAGAAAGCAAAGGATATAATGAAGCTTTTGTATCCTCAACACCCTCCTGAACATCAATTTTCTCAAGGTTGGCTTGAAAAATTCAAGGTAAGACATGGTATTAAATCATTCCGTCGTTTTGGAGAAAGTGGTTCGGTTGACATGCAGGACATGAAAATGAAACTGGAGGCTATAAGGGAGAAAATAAACCAATTTTCCATGAAGGATGTTTTTAATTTGGATGAAACAGGTATGTTTTACAGGTTACAAGCTGATCACTCTCTTGCAACCAAGCAACTTGAGGGAAGAAAGTAAGACAAAGAGAGGCTTACAATTGTTATTTGTTGCAAGTGACGAGGATGGTTCGGAAAAAATTCTTGTATGGATTATTGGAAAATATGCAAAGCCACGTTGCTTCAAAAATATCAACATGAGCAGCATCAATTGTCATTATCGTGCCAACAAGAGGGCATGGATGACTAGTGTGCTTTTTGATGAATATATTCGTTGGTTTGATCACAAAATGAATGACAGAAGAATCTTGTTGATGGTTGACAATTGTCCAGCCCATCCAAAAAATATTGAAGGCTTACGGAATGTTGAGTTGTTTTTTTTGCCACCTAACATGACATCAAAGATTCAACCATGTGATGCAGGAATAATTAGAGCTTTCAAGATGCACTATCGTAGGAGATTCTACAAAAAATTACTGGAAGGTCATGAGTTGGGGCTACCTAATCCTGAAAAGATTAATGTTTTAGATGCCATCAATTTTGCAGTCTCCGCTTGGACAACCAATGTTTCTCAAGTGTCAATAGCAAATTGCTTTAGGCACTGCAAAATCCGTTCAAATGAAGAAATCTCAAGCGACTCAAGTGAGACAAACTTTGAAGAAAGCCTACATGAGCTTGAGAATATGGTCAAGTATGTTGATTATCGCAATGAAATGGACGTCAACAAATTGGTGGACTATCCGGGTGAAAATGATGAATGTTCAATGATTCAAAGTTTAGAGGAAATTGTTGCTGATATTATTGAAGATCCTACTAATGATGAAGTTGAAGATGATTCAATACCGTTGGAACCAGTCACGAGAAAGGAGGCTTTGAGCGCGACAACAACTCTTCACAATTTTTTGTTGCAGCTAGAGAACTCGACACCGAAACTCTTAGCTGCAATTAAAAAAGTTAGGGATGAAATCCAATTAGATTTAAATTTTAAGAAAAATCAAGTAACAATAGATTCATATTCTAGCAAATTACCATAATATCTATAATTGTAATATTTATAAATTATTAATTTAGAGTTTTAATGGGACCTAATATTTATAAAGGGGTTTTTCGAAAAATTATTATCTTATTATCTTATCGAATTTGATGATTTTTTACAAAGGCCCAAATCGGAACCAAAAAATTTTATTATTTTAAAGAGTTTATTAATTTATAGAGTTTTACTGTACACGTCATTGCCTTTCACCGTTTAGCGAATTGCTTTTATAATTAAGAAAGTTTGTCTATAATGAATTGCATTAAAAGGAAACATTGAAACTTTTATACAATTTTTGTACGCTATTATTCAGCGAAACAATGGAGAAATCATATTAAAAAAAACATAACTTGCCAGATACGATTATGACATTGGGGAAAAAATCTCAGGTTTTTTATTCTTGGACGGTTCTAGTTTTATACTATAGAAGACGTATTAAATTTTTCATGTCAAATGAGCGCCGCTGCTGTAATGGTCACAAATTTAACGATTCAACAATATTTGACTAAAAAGTATATTAAACTTTTAACTAATAACTAACTTCAAACATTTTACATACTAAATGTAGTTTAAAAATCCTTCCATCCTCCCGAGACTAAAGAAACATGGGCCATTAATGAAAGAGTAAGTTGATAGTCCAGTGGCATCTGGTTAAAGTTATCAAAAGAAGGAAGCATATAATTGAAATCCAGCATCACCCATCAATAATGGGAAGGGATGTGATTATTCATAGCACTTCAACATAACAATAATCTTAGATAAATAACAAACACCTCTCACAGGACAGGAGGCCCTTCCACATAAAAGGAAGATGCTAGCCATAACCACCCACCTCAGACGAGTCGCTTGCCGGAACTACCTACCATTTTCCAGCACAGACTACCAGGGCGCCTAAGCTTAGTAGCTAAAACAATGACCATTTTTTTTGTTACTGATGACAACATGAACAAGAAAAAAAGAAGGAAGAGACACACAAGCATTGGTATGTCACATGTTAGCAACTGAAGCTCCAGTTCTCTACATATGAAGTTGGCCTTGTTTGGGGTTGAGAGAGAGCTTAGACAATTGCTGATCGAGATCCCTGCTGTTGGAACGCCGGTGGGTAGAAGCTGTCTGTTGTGGCTGCTGCTTCTGTTGCTGATACATGCTCCTTAGTCTTCCGACTTCTCTCTCGAGTACTTCATGCTCCACTGCACAACATACCATCCAAACTTTTAATTTTCATCTACTTTCAGTTTTCAAGACTCTAGGGCTATCTAGAGCCAACACATGTCTGGAATTGAAGTCTAACGAATTGTAAAGTTCAGATAGCACAGTGCTACACCTCAAAAGTTCAGATGGTAAAGTATGAATCGCCCTAGTAGGGTTATTACCAGAAAGATGATGATAACACAGAAGTAACTATTAGAAGTACATATTCACTCTTTAACGTATTCAAATCAGGTAAAAGAGGAGAACCTAAAGACCCTACATTTTCTTTGCATTTATTTTCTCAGCATAAACCAAATCACCCAAAAAATAAAAGAAGAAATAGGGCAAACATTTAACAAGAAAGGGCTATAACATCTTTTTTTCCTGATAATTATACATGAAAGAGAAGCACCACATAGCATTACTACACAGGAGATTATGCAGACTTACAGTGCTTGATAAGTTGCTCCTGAGCCAAACTTTCTAACCGTTGTTTAAGTGCTTTATTCTCTAAGCCAAGAATGAGATTTTGCTGGTTGAGGAATTCGAGTTCAGCAGAAACATCAGAACCTTCTACCTGCAATTACAAACAACATAATGATGTCATAAGATCTGAGGAACAAGCACTGAGAAAGTCCTCTTAATTTGTCAGTGCAGAATGATAACGTGCCTGTAAAGCTTGGACATTTCTTTCAAGTTCAGCTATGTATTGAAGCTTCCTCACACGTGAACGCTGCGCGAATTGCCTGCATTAGATAGTAAACTGTAATTAGCAGCACGTACCTATCGGTAGAATTGATAGGGAATCAGGACAATTTGATATAAAATAATCAAGTGCATATTTCACCAAGCTGTTATGGCACGGAGTAGAATGACTTCTCTAATGTCTTCTCATTTTGTATTGTTTTTTTATAGATTAATATAGTCCTATGTAAGCAAAGAAATAGGATAATGAGCATATCATGAAGCTCAAATTTGCTATGGAAGGGGGGAGCACATAACAGCAGCAAACATTCAGCGATATATCAAACTCTCCCATGCTAAACGTCTACAATGTAGGGGCCAACCAGCACTGGTTCCATGAACAACTAGTTCTAAACACAGTAAGCCCAAGTAGCTACGCCAATAATCAAACAATATAAAAACTCTCCCCACAGCTAATGAGGCCATAGTATCAATCATACATTAGTAGCGCATCATCAAATTACATTTCCTTCACGACTTAGTTGCACAATTACTCTCACTTCGGAACTGTTCCAGCATCTTTTCAAATTATACCAAGATAAAAGTGATTTATAAGGTAAGTATAAGAAAACAAACCTCAGTTTCACCCTTCACAATTCAAGTATAACATCATGGAAAAAAAGAAAAGAAAAGGGATGACATTAACAATTTTTTATTTTAATTTAGTGAACTAGCAAAAGGGGCCATTATCCTCTCCACAGCCCATATCATCTAAGAGAAAAATAAGGAAAATCCTCTGCCAATACACTAGTACTTCTTTTATAGCTTCACCCAACAATTAGCAGATGAACAAGATATAATAGGGAGTTCTACGGATTTCAAGGCAGATTTTAGGCAGTTCCATGGACAAACTCACTAAATTTTCAAGAAAATCAATTTAGAGTAGCCTGAAAGCAACTAAATTGCAAACCAAATTATTCAACCAAAGTGCTCATATAGTAACCAAATTAGTGTGAGTTTACATACTGCTTGGCACGTTTTGTTTCAGTTTCTGAAGATTTGGCATGAGCAGAGTCCTTTTTCTCAGTGGAGCTTTTTGGATCTTGAGGACCGGACTGAACCACATCCCGCTTTTCAGTCGACATGGAAGAAAAACTCCTATCTGCATCTTGCAAAGTGCCAAAAGATCCTGCATGTTGCAGAAGGATATTGCCCCTTGGAGAAGGAAGGCCACGAGGAGGAGCTGTGGGCACATCCCATGCCTTGATCTTGGTTTTACCAGAAGGATTTAGGTCCACATAAAAAGAATTTTGTGGCACATCCCTATGAAGAGCAAAGTCTTGAGATCCCCATGACATATAGTTGTGCTTGCTATCATCTCTAGCTATAAAATTCACATTTCCAGCATTGGTCAAGTCACTATATGCAAAGGAATCACTTGACGAGCGGCGGTGACCTCTCCGCACAGGTGTCTCCGGCTCATCAAGGAGTTCATCAAGCCAGGAAGGTTGCTCGTCTATCAAAAAACTTTCGGAGGAAGTACGCTGATGCTGTGAATTCCCATCTCTGGACTTTGGAAGAGTTTTTGGACCAACTGCTTGACTAGGGATGTATTCCACATAGGATGGGGATATGCTAGGAAATGGACTTTTAGGGGGAAGCAATGCATTCTTCCCATTGTACTTTGCCATCAAAGGAACCAACTCCTGTAATGAAAAACCAAAACAAACATGAGTAACACACTATCAAAAGGAAAAGTAATGCAATTCCCAATACGAGAAAGGTCCAAACTTTGTCACAATAGAAACATTTAAGCTAATACATAAAGCCACAGAGTGAAAACCACTACGCAGACAGCACATTCCATCTTCCCTCTTGTGAACATCTATTTATCTTTCTAGCACAATCACAACTCTAGAAAGAGGGTAAAACAAAAAGATCTTTCAGATTCTTTTATGTGAAGACAAACTTGATCTGTTGTACAAGATGAAGTATATCGGTCATTTCCAAGAATCTCCTAGAGACCGGAAGCTGACGAGAAAAACTTGATATCTGCAGAAACTATTTCATCACCAACCCGTGACAAAATATAGTCAGTCAATTACTTCTGAATACTTCATACAGAACACCAAAAAATAAAGATGCCGGTTTAATTGAGTCATACTCCTATATATGAGATTGAAAATCCATACAGATATTCATAAATGTTGTTCAATATATAAAAAGGTAACCGTGAAAACTCGAAAAAAAATTAAGATGAGGGGACAAATATTACTATTTCAAACAAGCATCATAAAAACAAATGAGCAAGTGCCAACTTCTAACTTAGCATCAAAACAGGAAGACACTAGATCCTCCCAGATACTCCTTCCATCGATATATAACTTAGCTGTAATAAGCACAAGCCATTGAATTCAATGAACATCATGATTTGCTTTAAAACATTTACACATACTAGTGCATTTGTTTGCCAAGAGTGATATTACCCGATATCAACCACCGATCAGAACTAATCCAAGTTGCTAAAAGTCAAACAATCCCTAAGCAAATCTAATAGAGCATCATTGTTATTTTCATTTAAAATAATATAATATCAAAATCCAACTGGAGAAAATTAATATGTTACACGAACACAACTCATTCTTGTCAGAAATCACATTGAACAAATTCAAGCATGATTCAGTTAACTTAATTAACCTTCTCCACTCGTTCCTGAATGTTACACATAGATATATAAACTTGGTGCTTTTCTTCAACTACATTTTTTCATAACACAAGCTACACCAACTCGGTTATTGTAGAATAATTCAGACACAAAATGAAACTCAGGATTAGAATTGGTAATACATATAATAAAATTTATCAACTGTAACTGCAAATAATATATCTTGACAACGTAAAAAATATAAACTAGAATAGAAATTTCATCTCGATAAGTTTTCCTCTGTTTTACCAAGCTCTTCTTTCTCTTCTGTAGAATATCCCTTATTTGCTTGCCTTTCTTCTTGTAATTATCGCTCACTTGCACATAGCCGGCATGTGCAGAGGTATAAATATATGGTTGGAGCTTTTGACAGCATGGAATGAGATGCTTTTGTAATTTTCATTTATGCCAGTTTTCCTTTATTTGACTTCAAAACGTACAAATGACGCTACTCAAACATTGCACGTGTGAGCATTCCCCACCCACCACACAAATAATATAAGTAAGCAAATGAAATTCTGGCAACAAAGAATGCAACATGCAGGGATTGGTTGCCAATAAAAGATTATACATTTTTATATGAAAACCAGCAGAAAATTCTGTAGGATGAGTACTCCATATGTAAGATTGAAACAATTAGTTACATAAGATAGATTTATGAATGGGAAAAGGATTTCCAGTATTGTCAATCAATGTCAATGGTCGGATAATTTTGGCGACCATTAATTTTTAGACACTGCCCCACATAAGAGCTGCTCTTTACTATGAGTATAAAATGAACAAGGTAGAGAACAGGGACACTTTCTTTCCTAACTTAAGTCTGCAGACACAAAGTCATCGTCAAATTAATGATGATGAAATAGGTGAAACACTAATCAGTGCTCACTGCTCACTACATATTAAGTTGTTTTCATATCTATAGAAGCACATTCAGAATTAGCTTGTCGACGGAATTCTCCTAAAGCGATTGTTTCTGGTAAAACTATCCATCACGAGAAAAATGTCACAATAAAGCCGTCAAAAACTGGTTGAACCAATTAACAAGTCACCTTAGATCACAGGCGCAAGAAGGCTATAGATCCAGTCTGAACAACTGTTTGTTCCCATTATTTGTTTCACTGACACTAATATGGGGTGACTTCATCTAAATCCTTCCCATGATTACAATCAAAGAATCCTTTTTTTGTGGTGAATACAAAGTTTCCCTATAAATTACTAGCAAAAGCCGCAAACCGACTTGCCTAAAGCTCAAAGATTCTGGAAAATAGATGCCCACATATAATCATCATAATCTCCAACTGAAAGAAAAGCAAAAAATAATAATGTAGTTGTGATAACACCCAGCTACAGAAGACCAACACAAGTTTAATCTTGACCAATTCCGTAGCAAATAATTTTCCACCACTCTTCCGTTTCTTCACCAATACATAATAAAAGACAAGTTTTTTCGCAATTTGATACCAAACCTTACGAACTCCGATCACGAAGTTAATCAAATACAAAAAATTACCAATCAAACTTGGGTAAGCGCATCCAATCAATAGATAGTGGAAAGAAACTAAGTGCTAACCTTGATTTCTTGCGATAAAGATCTTGACAATGTGATACAGAAACCCAGAAAGAATCAATTATAGAATTAGGGCTTTTCCAGCTCCTTTGTTTTGGCGTCTTTGTTGTTATATATTTCTGCCCACCACTTGCACATACATAAACCTGATATGGTGGAGGGGCTGGCTGGCTGGCTGGCTGTTGGATTTGGGAGCTATACTTTACTTGACAACCAAATATGAGATGTTTTTATTGTTTTTATAAGTTTTAACCCCAACCCGAATAAAATATTTCTATCTTCAAAACAAGGTCCCCTCTTTCACCTTTCTACCCATTCTGAAGCTAATTACACCACAAAAACGTACTTATTTAAGATAAAATACTAAATATTTACAGCAGATTCATCTATGGAGCAGTGACATAATATGGTAAAATAGTGGGGCAAAAATTTAACTGCAGAAAGTTGGAAATGGAAGGAATTCATCAGTGGCGCTGGTCCCAACCAACCAAATCGGCCTTTGGAATCGAATGTCTAGTATGTATTTGTGAGTTGACTATTCAACTCATGAACAACTCACGACAGCTATTTCTCATGTAAAAGAGAAGGAAGTTGGTTTTACAAACTTCACATTTTCTTTTTATTTCCTTTTCTTTTCTTCTCTTCAGCTTTATGTATGTATTGATTATTGAAGAACCAATAGCTATTGGTTCTCTCCACCTGTATAGTCTGCATTTGCATGTGTAAACAAAAGCGTCCAACAATTCATGTTCTATCTATCGTTTGCTTCTTTTAGTTTTACTAGATTTTCACCCATGCATTGCACGAAAAAATGTTATCTTTTAATTATACGTGACAAAAATATAACGTAAGTGTAGTAAAAAAAAGGTTTTTTTTTTGCACCATGAAAATTGAATGTTTATAGTAATGTTAGTAAATATATTTGAAAAAAACAAAAATTAAATTATATACATTACGAAGGCTTCTCTATATATATTCATATTTCATATTAAAAAATTGTATATGTATACCAAAGATTTTCGAAATATAAATGAATTATTTGTTATTTGTAACGTATAGGAAAATTACAAAAATTGTCCATCAAGTATAGTTGGTGAAAGATTTCTAACCACTATGTGTAGCTCTGGCAATTGTTACCCATCAAGTAACGAAATTGCGCATTTTTGCCCAAATCTCACCGGAATTCATTATAAGTCACGTATCTGTCACGTGCCCGACGAGATTAAAAAACCCGACGATTACACCCCACATGGTAGCCTAGCTGGATCCAACGTGGCGTTTTGAGCAACTTTTGTCAAATCATCATAAAATAATGGACAACTTTTGCCAAATCATAATCTTTTTAAAATAGTTATTAAAAAAAATATTTAAAAAAAATTAATAATAATAAAAATATATTCTGAAAATTTAAAAATAATTATCATAAAAGAAAATGATATATAAAAATATATTCTAAAATTCATTTAAATTTCAAAAACTTAAAAATTTTATTTCTGAAAATTATTTTGAAAATTCTATTTTTTTCAAAATCCAGAAAATCAAAAAAATATTTGAAAAATTCTAAAATTTATTTAAAATTCAAAAAATTAAATTAAAAATTATTTCTAAAAATTAAAGATAAGCTCATTGCCGTCAACATTTAAAGCGACACCATCAACCTCAGATCTGTCGGCCTGCTCCTCATCGTCGACCATTCAAGGTGACACACTCGGCCACGATTCTTTTCTTCTATATTACTCCCTCCGTCCCGGCTTATCTTGCACAGGAGGGGGGGGGGGGGTCGGCACTTATATTAAGAAAAGTTGTTTTTTGGTTGTTTGTTGACTTTTCAAAGGTGATTTGAAGGTGGAGATTGAAACTGAAGATTTTGAGGGTGGAGATTATGTTATAACTTTCCTTTTTTAGGCTGTGCAAGATAAGGTGGGACGGCCGTTTAAGGAAAGTGTGCAAGATAAGGTGGGACGGAGGGAGTATATTTTTGTATGGTATATGTTATTTTCTTTCTTTTCGAAAATATATTTTTTATTTGCTATTTTTAAAATTTTATTATTTTTCTGAACTAATTTTTTAGCAATCTAAAATTAAATTTTAATTAAATTTCTTATTTTTATTTTAAATTTAATTATCTGAATTTTAATAAATTTTAAAATTTTAAGGTAATTTCTGAATAATTTCTTTAATTTTATGGATTTTAAAAAACAATCAGAATTAAACTTTTAAGTTTTTGAATTTTAAATGAATTTTAGATTATATGTTTATATATAATTTTATTTTAATTACAATTAATTTTAAGCTTTTAGAATATATTTTATTATTATTATTTTTTTTATTATTTTTAATTTTTTATGATTTGGCAAAAGTTGCTCATTAATTTATAATGATCTGACAAAAGTTGCCAAAAACGTCACGTTGGTTCCAGTTGGGCTGCCACGTGGGCTGTAATCGCCGGGAAGATTTGGGTAAAAATTGCGCAATTTCGTTACTTGATGGACAACAATCGCCAAAGCTAAACATAATGGACAAAAATGTGCCACCCCCAATACTTGATGGGCAACTTTTACAATTTTTCCGTAATGTATATATTAGTGATAGAATTCAAAGATAAAATGGTATTCTTTCAATAACATATTTTAAATATGCAAATTTATAATTTCAACTGTCACTTTAGTAAGCTTTTTATATTTTATATTTAAAATTTTAAGAACTGAAGTTAATTAAACCCTTAAGAAATGAAAACTGGACACCTGCAGTTTGAAAACAAATAAATTGACCCGTCCGCAATAGTTATATATATGTTAGAATACATTATAAATTAAAGTGTGGTTAAGGCACTTTAATGTTATAATTAAGTGGTCGGAAATTTAATTTTGTAAGAATTAAACTTCACACGATTAATCTACGCACGGAGTAGATAATCGTAGGTTTTTTTATTTCTCAAAACCGAATTTCGGTGAATGAGAAATTGATGCATAAAGTAACCACTTAATTATGTATTAATGTAGGACTAAATAACTAAAGAGTTATTATCCTACATTGAAACTTGAGCTCCTTAATTTCAACTATAAATATAAGAGCACATCCTTAAAGGCATATCAAGTATGCTTGTGAGGGAGTCCTATTGGAAGCCCACATGCGCATGCTCGGCTCGGGGCGTGTTGCTTTGAGCTTGGACCTTGGAAAGGCCTCGGTCGCGGCCCATGGGCTTTGGACCTTGGATTGCTAATTATTTTTTTGGAAGCCCAAAATAATTGGGCTTGCCGGATGAGCTCAGAAGCCCCCAGCAGGCCTATAAAAGGCTATCTCCTGCATGCATACAGGACACAACATTTTTACACCTGATACATCACTTTGTGCATTTTGCATACTAGTTCTAAAAGCTCCAGTTTAGACGAACGTCATTAGTTCGCCGGTACCTTTTCTGATAGCAGTGCTACTTCAGAAAGAGGGAAAATCGTTTTATCTTTAGGGTCGAATACTTCAATCCGTCAGCACTAGCCGAGAAGTATTTCGTCCTAAGAACAGTGGGCATTCCACTACTCGATTTACGTTCCAGTTTCTTCTTCTTTCCTTCACCCTCTTATTTTCCAGAAATGCCATCACTTTGTATTAACAATATATATATATATATATATAAATGACATAATTAAACTTGGATGCACATGTATCGGAAGCAGTTAAGCAAGGTGACTTTTCTTTTAAATTAAATTTATTTATATGGATTAATCTCATGCAGACACGTGCCCATAAACTATTATACTTTTATATTAAGGATGATACGGTGAGATCAATTAGAATACTATTTCTAGAGGAGTAAATTTGTTGTTATTTAGGAATTACTAGTAACTTTTTTCTTCTTAAATAAATTTCTTTTTTGTTAAAAAACAAAAAAATATTGTAATAATCTTACTTAGTAATAAAGGGGAACCCTCTATAAGTAAAAAAACTGCTGATTTTTCCACCCAAATATTATTATTAAATCTAGAAATATTAAATTTATGGTCAAATCTTTTATAATGAGAGAAAAACTCCAATCATATATTAGCTACATTTATAATGACATTCTGCCAAAAATTACTCTTAATATTTAAGGAAATTTCCAATCATATATTAGTCATATGTGTAATGATATTCTCCAATCATATATTAGCCATATTTGTATGATATTCTGTCAATAATTACTCGGTCATATTTAGGAAAGATCTTAAATCATATAAAATCGACTCATCATAATCTGCAAAATCTACTCCCATGTTGAAGAAAAAAATTCAGTCATTATTAAGTAACATTTGTAATGATATTCGGCCAGATTCTAACCGTATATATTGCTGATATTTATTTTAGGAGAGAATCCAATCATACATTTTAATGAAGTTTTTTTTTTTTTTTTTTTTTTCATTTGTATACATCCAATCATATATTACCTATAAATGAAAACGTCAAATTCTGTCATTTATTTTAGGAGAGTTCAAAGCATGCATAATGCCTCGGTAAAAAATTGAGGGAAAAATGACGAATTTTTCATCTATAAACGTCCGCCGCACTCCTCAACATCAGGTTTATCAGTCAAACTTTCTATGTTGCTGACATTTATTAACAGGATTAATTAAGCAAATCAAGCAAAACAGATGATTATAATAAATAACTACCATATTTGAATCGATTAGAGCAAATTCTCAAACTATTTAAGTGAATTTTATGCCATTTGTGACATTATGTCTGTGTGTTTTATAATCTGTGTTTAGGGGTGTGCATCGGTCCAGAACCGAACCGAACCGAACCGATAAGGAATAACCGATAACCGATAATTCATCAAGATTGACAACTGATAACCGACCGAATAGAATTAAAACCGACCTGAAACCGAACCGAAAATATCGGTTCGGTTTCGGTTAAAACCGATACCCGATAATTTTTTGAATTTTTTATTTTTTGTGCAGTAAAGAACAATTTGGGGGCTAATTTGGGGGGGGGGGGGCTAATTTTATTTTACTTTCTTTAGGGGCTAATTTAGGGTAGTTTAAGACTTTAAGGGTACCAAACTAAAAAATAAATAAAAAATTATATCAACTTTTTAGTTATCGGTTCGGTTCGGTTATATATCGGATTTTTGGACTGATAACCGAACCGAAACCGATAACCGATAATTTTTAAAACTTAAAACCGAAACCGAACCGAAACCGATATAACCGAACCGAAATTCAGTTATCGGTTCGGTTCGGTCGGTTATATCGGTTCTGGCCGAAATCTGCACACCCCTATCTGTGTTTATCAAATAATACATGCATATAGATAAAATAGAATCAAAATTGGATATGTATGTATTCGTTGAAGTCCTCGATGCATATTTTGTTAAGTGGGATCTATATCGACTTGACCTCCTGGAGTTCTGTGTGGTATCCAATCCCCCGAAGCATGCGCATGTATTGTGATTAAAAATTTATTTATTTATTAATCTTATATTTTTTTAATCTCTCGGTGTTCATTATTTTCTTATGCACAACAAATATAGGTTGTTACTGAAGAGTTCTACGCAAACTTTTCCAAGAAAGTTCCTACATAATTCAAATTTGATATGTCACAGGGTGTGTCGCATGATGTTCTAGCGATCCTCCGTGATAATTTTTACTACATTGAAGACGGTTGGTCTCATTATGTCGATGTTTCGAAGATTCGGTATGGTGATCGTAATAGAATTAAGTATGTTACACCCTCTACATCCAGGTGTATGTGTTTCATAAGTCCTGAGCGACTACAAATGGTCTGTATATACATTTTAGTTTTGGTTATCACGTGTGATGATGTTGTGATTTATGTTCATTTGCGTATCTCTAAATAAATAAAATCATAATTCGACTATTTTCTAATTCTTAGTCCATCCATTATGAATGTTCATGTATGTATTATCTGTAAAACATTTCATAGCCGTGTATCACACAGGGAATTTACTAGTATAAATAACAATAATAACTTGCCCACCTCTTTTTCTTTCTTTTTTGTTATCTTTTTACTATCCTTTCATTTTTATATATTACTAGTAAGGATACACGCGCGTTGCATGGGTTACTCATGATCTTTTTTTGGGAAAAATTCTATGTTTGGTCTTTTAACGAATTTTATGGTTCTCTAACTTCACTACTTACAAGGATATTATCTAATTTTTAACGTTGTAAGACTTGGTCTTCTTTATCAAAAATCACTTGACGTGATAATAAAATTGTTGATGTGACACTAAAAGTATTTATTTATTAACTATATTTTAGATGTTTGTTATCAAATTTCTAGTAAAGCTGATCAAATTTGCAAATTAGCAAAATGTGAAAGGGCTATCAACAAATCGTGAACATGACCTTAATGATGTGTCTATATCTCCAATAATTTTAGATGTTAAAGATACTAACGTACAAAATACACATCTAGTAACTTTTGAGTGAAACAGGTTATTGTTTACTCAAACTAAAGGAAAAAATGATACATGTTATATCTTAGAATAAAATTCATGTTTCTAGACTCTTTTTTTTTTTTCTTTTTCTTTTTTAATGTACTAGGTAACATTTTCATTATTATTACTACTTTATCAATTTAGAAATAACTTGAAATCAACTGATATTTCAAGTCACTTATTCGAAATACCATGTTTGGTCATCTATATCACTCATTTCTTTCTCCCATATTTTAATGTAATCCTATAAATATAAAAATTATGGGTGTGTTTGTTTAAGATTTCCCCAATATATTGAGGAAGACCAGACCTATACTTTCACCTACTTTTCATCACTTTATTTACCTCAGTCATCTAATACTTCAACACTCCCCAACCTAAACAAACACACCATATTTATTTTTATTTTTATTTTCTTACTTTGTGTCATATTTGAATGTACTTAAGTTGATATGTATTAGTTTCCAAATTTTCATATTATGAATAGAACACTTCAAAATATCATATTTATATATAATTTTTGAGTAAAAAGTAAAATGTTGTTTAGTATCATCATTTTGAGATTTTATTTTAGTAATGAATATTGAAATACTTTTGAAATTTTTATTTGTTATCATCCTATAATTCTCACAATTTAATAATATTTTATAATTAAATTCAAGATATATTTTAAATGAATGGATAGAATTGTAAAATATGAAAGATCCAGATTAAATTGTATATTCTTCTAAATATTTGACAGAAAAGTTGACGGGAAATGGATAGAGGATAGAATTAACAGTTAAACGATAGGTTTTAATCTAATTAGCAATTACTTAACTAGTATGCTATAATTGTGAAAATTGTAAAACAATATACTTAAATTTTATATTTTGTCTCCATTTCTATATCATGAAGAATGTTAAATAAATTTACATATAAGAATATATACATATATTGGTATTTTACATAGTCTATATATCAAGTAGGATGTTCTTCACACACACTTACAGTTTCACAAGATATGGTCTAAATTTAAGGATGATAGAAAGTTTTGGATATTTATGCCTATTAAACTGATATAATTTTTTTATAATAACACCTCCATAGGTAAATAAATGTTCCATATATGATAAAAACATCGAGAATTGATAAATATTTCAAAGTTATTAACTCTTTTTGTTCTTTATATTGTTTTTCTTTTTTGTAAGGAAGTTATTATCATCTCTTACTTCGACAGTTTAAAGTGGTGTGAGTTTTACTATAATAAAGTTATTTGATATTTCAGATTCTTTGCTTTTTATTAAGATTTCTTGTATTGGTTTTCTACAACAAAATGGTTATATAAAATCATAACTCATTGATTACAAAAAATATGGTTCTTATCTTATTTTAATATCATTATAGTTTTCAATGAAAGAAAATATATACATATATATATATATGTGTGTGTATATGTATCCCCTTCTTTCTATAATATGTGTCACCTTATGTTTTCCTGATTCAAATTAAAAGATGCATAACAATATCTGTTTTGATTTAATAAAAAAATGTGTTAATTTATGTTGTCTTAAAACTATATGTAACTTATTTACCGTAAAGCTCTTGTTATTTGTGTTTTATATATATATATATATATATATATATATATATATATAATTTTTACTATGAAAAAGTTACAAAATTATGGTTTCTTATTGATTGAAATATGATTTTCACATATTTTTATTTTGTATTTCATTTCCATTCTTACGTCCTCATCCCCTCCATAAGAAAATAAGGTTGGTGGTCCTTCATCTTCCAAGTATTGTAAATGGTCATTCTTCATCCTTTCCTCTGTATAATTTTCGAGTCCGTTTAAGAAAAGGGATTGTATGACCTTCTTCTCATTTTTATTGTTTTTAATATCTTATTTTAATTTTTATTTTTTATTTTTTTTATGAAAAGGGTAGCATTGAGAATGGATTGAGAAGTTTAGATCCATTTGTTGCTTATTTGTGGGGGTGCATTTCGTAATAGGATGCATAAATTTAGAGAAAATGTAGGCTTTAAATAGTCGGCGCCTTAATCTTTTAGTACAAAGATTGATATTTTCTACAAATTCTGATAGTAATTGAGAACCTTTATTGTATATACGCATACCTTATCCAACCGATATAAAAAAAAATCCACCGATATTAGATGTGAAAAAGAAAATCGAAGTTAAGAAAAATGGTACACGTGTTTATGCATGCTTAATATGTCGAATTAAGTGTCTATTTAGTAGCATTTGCATGTGTAATTGAACGAGTATTGCTCATATTTATGTTATTGGGCAACTTGATGTTGTTTGACTTGTTTTGAAGCTATTTGGGTGAATCTAGACCAAAAATTCGAACTCGACTAAAGATGGATGTTGAAAACAAGCTCCACAAGTAAAAAATCGAGAAAAATCGAGCCAAAGAGTTAGGAAATTGAGCTCGGCCGAGACAGTAAGGGCTCAACCGAGATAGAAGATCAGAGAAACCAGGATGTTTGGCTGGAGAAGAATCTCGGCCGAGATAGTTGACTCTCGGCCGAGAATTCTATACATGATTCTCTCCCGAGACTGTCCATTCTCGGCCGAGACTGATGTATAGTCAGAATAGGATTTGCTCAAAAATTACTTTTTCAAGCCCAATCCAGGCCTAATTCATCCCCAACTATAAAAGAAAGATCCCAAGTCCGAAAATATAACTTTTACCTTGATTTTGAGAGCACGGACTTGGGAATTCGGAAGAGCACGGAGAGTCAAGATTCGGCATCTTGGGTTTTTTAGTTTTATATCTTTCTTTATTAATTAGTTCTTAGCAATCGCTATGATCGGTTGAGCCTTTATTTTCCGTCTTTAACTAAGTTGATCCCTAGAACGATGTTTTGTAATTATTCCGGTAATTATTTGATTTAACTATGTTCTGAGATTATTTATGTTATTTGCTTTCTTCATATCTTTTATATGTGTGTTATTTGGACTGATCACTCGGGTAGTAGGCATATAAATGTTGCTAGGTCATAAATTCATAATCCGTAATTGTTATGCGCTTATGTCTAAAAGTAGCAAATAGTGATTTATTCGCTAGGATAACATAAGTCGCGGTTACTTGTACCGAGCTTGCGAGTACAACACCGTATCTACTTTGTTGCCTTAGTTCCCTATGCGTTTGATTAACGGTGTTCTAGCGATCGTATCCTAGGACTACTTAATTGGATAGGATTAATTACTCTCGAACCTGTGATTAATTATACTTAAGGGGTAACAAGTATTAACTAAGTGTACCTGTTAATTCTTGGAGTAGGGGTCTCATAACTAGTTTGTCAGACGGTTGCAATAGTTACAAGAATAATTCGGACTAGGGGGATACTGAGTTAAAGGCGGGAATAACTTTTATTCACAAGTAGTAAATTCATCGTTAGTTTGTTAGTTCAATAGTTTATTTGTTAGTTGCAGTAGTTAATTAATTCTCATCAAAACTCCCCACATTATAGTTATATTTATATCATTATAGTTAGTTATATAAATTAGTTTAATACGATAATTCTATTACTTTCTCTGTTCTCTGTGGGATCGACCTTGACTTACTCTACCTACTATTAGGAAAGAAAGTTAGGTATTAAATAGAACTGATTTATTTGACTGCACCCGACAGTGCGGTCAAAAAATTAATAAAAAAAAGAAACCTACTGATATGAGACATGAAAAAAATTGAAGTTCAGAAAAGAATCGATCAAGTAAAATTGTAGGATCACAATTTGTTTACATAATTTATTGATGTGGGTTTTAATAGTCCTTGTATGTAGCTAGATAGTATAAGGGTATATTAGTCCATACTTTATTTTGTAAGAAACACCTATACTTTTATAGGTAGAGGGATATTATGTTTGTGCGTGTATATATGTGTGTGTCTAGCTATTTTAGATCTCCAGCTTCTTTGGATTATTTTATTTTATTTAACTACTTTTGTGACGACATTTGGTGAATTTTAAAGGCATAAAATATTTTAGGAACACATAGTAATCCGATTAGGTCATCTTTACTAGTCTACATGGGATACGAATTTGCTTGCCACTAAGCTACTACTACATAGTGAACTTGCGGGTTAACTAGTAGAAAATAGAGCGATCAGACACCACAACCAAATGGTTTGGAGGAGAGGATAAATAAGTCTCTAGTTGAAAGGGTGAGGTTCTTAGATTGAACACGAGGTTAACAAAGAAATTTGAGGCTGATGCAGTGAGTATGACGTGGTTCTTGATTACTCGATCACCAAGGTTAACACTAGATGGGAAAGTTGCAGAGGAAGTGTGGATTGGAAAAGAAGTAAACTGCTATGGTTTGAGAGTGTTTGGTTGTCCAGCCTATGCGCTTGTGTCCAGTGAGAAGCGGTCCAAGCTTGATCGTAAGTCTAGACAACGCATCTTTCTCGGGTGTGAGAAATGAGTCAAGCGTTATAAGTTTTGGGAACCAAAAGAAAACAAGGTGGTGATTAGTAGACATGTTGTATTTAACGAACATTCAATGTTGAAAAGTACTCATGGTGAAGAAGCACAACAGCAAGAAAGCGGAAGTAGTAATAACCAATTGATTGAGGTGGAGTTGGTAATTCTGTACATGAAGACATTGATCCTATTGAAGGAAGTGCTACACCTAACACCGAGAAGCAACATACAATTGCAACTAGAATACCTAAGCACACTATCAAGCCATCAGTCAGGTACGGTTTGGAAGATATGGCTTCATATATTCTCAAAATTAGCAGTGGAGATCCTGTTGGAATTTCGGAGTGTAAATGGAAAATTGTCTTTTACACGAAAAGGTATCTTGAAAATTTGTATCTGTTCAAGTGGAATAGATGCAAACGAAAGGACGTGAAAGTTCGAAAATGCTGCAATCTAACTATTAGATCATGACCTTTTGTGTAGAGGTACAATCTAACGATTTTGATTGATCAAGTTGAAATGGTACACCTCTTAACGAAATACCTAGAAGTCTATAAATAGGCCTCAACATTTACATCTCTAATAATTGAATAACCGGGTGGAATACAACGACAACTTCACTACATTCTGCATTTATCATCTTATGTAACTATAGTATTCGAGTCTATAAGAAAGTCCTGAGTATCGAGTAGTTTGCCGAAAACTTTAATTTTGTTGTGCTGCAATACTAAAGTTAAAAGTTATTGTATCGTGGAGACGATTGCTGAAGATCGTGAGCACTACTATGTGGAGCAATGTCGTCTTATGAACAACGAGTCAAACTCGTACCTCGACTTTACCAGTCCCATAGTTTTTCTTTAGAGTCATTTTCAAATACACCATTGTTAATATTTTTCTCAACAATCGTAAGATGATATTTTGTGTGTTTGAAAATGGTGTCTGAACCAACTAGGGAAAAGGAAAACAATGGATTAAAATCCATGGTTCAGCCTTATAGAAGTAAATGGAAAAGTCTCACATAGGTGATGTTTTATTTTTTTTATGCCGAATTTTAAATGTGTCTCTTCCTAACTTGTTATCTTGCTTAATGTTAACTTTAGTTCATTTGCAAGGAAATATAGAAGAACACCAAAGGAATGGTGAGGGCCATAAGAACAAAATAAAAAAGATAATTATGTAACCATAGTACATATTACCATTACTACCATTATACACCCAATTTAAGCTTTTTTAAAATCATGGCTCGTGTAGCAACGAAAGTTAGGTGGCAATCTCATGGGGTCTTGATTTCACTATTGTACAAACCATGATTCAACAAAGGTTGGTAATTTGCAATCCTTCACCAAAGAGAAACAACATCAGGATAGCATCGTTTAATTGGTTCACTGAATTCGACTACACTAAGATTTAGGGATAATGAGTGCCACACCTCTCAGTTCTTGAATCCCAATTACAGCTTGATGTCACCATCGGCGTGGGCTGAATCTCCCACTGAGATTCTGAAGTTAGGCGGGTAGTCAGACATGCGATGATCTTGTAGAGAAGAAGAACCTTTGGATACATTCCCAACAATCGCTTCTCTGACCGGTGGGTTAACCACCTGAATAATTTTCCCGTTGAATGACATTAACTAATGACGGTGGCACTGGTAGTTGCAGCCAAGATTCAAGTTCGCAGTTACTCCTTGATTAGCGGTGAAAACATGTTCCTTGCGGTAAAAAGAGCTTCTATATCATTATGTTGGTAAGGGAATGTGTGAGTAAGAAGTGGTGGAATTTGATGGTGGCATCTCTTCAATACCATTTTCAATGCACTCAATGGGGAACACTGCTTCTTTCTTGGTGACGAAGTGACGCGATGGAGAAAACATATGCCCCAACTAGATGGATGCAAGTCCTTTGGACTAAATCGTGGACATAAATTGAATCAGTTGAACAGACTTGAGCCCAAAAAAAATTAGATACAAGTCCAATGGGCTAAATCATTGGTAGCTAAAGAAATAGCTACGTAGTTTTCAGACTACAAGTTAAGTAGTTCAATCTTTAGATTAGTCACTTTCAACGGATATGACCTAGACACCCCAGTATTGGAATGAAGTTTTCATATAAATGTCATAATATGAAGTGACAAAGTCTTTTCACATAAGTGTTTAACTGTGGGGGATACGGTCTTCCCACAATATAAGTTTTCAAATGTGGGGGGTGTTCAACTCAAGTAAAATGTACCTAAAGTTGGAAGTAGAGGCCATAAGGCAGCCGATCTCCAATAGAATAATACAGATCCATAAGTAGAAATATTGAATGGGAGATCAAGTACGCTGGATGTCTAGGGGAATAAGTTCAAAAAACGCACACACCAAGAACGGGCATAGTGGTAGCTCAACCATGATGAGTGGAGAGCCCACAAACTTGGTTCAATGAGACAACTAAGTTATGAACGGTTCATTTGAACACTTGGAACTCGTTATTCGGTCTAAAATTTGGAACTCGTTCAAACTCATTTCCATAGACATCAAGTGCCATCCCGATGACATGTGGTGATGTTAGCGTAAGGTTTTGATAATGTCACATCCACCCTTAAAAAAAAACTTATTTTATACTAATTTTATCCTTACAAAACCTGTATATGTTTTTTAAAAGTTAACAATCTAAAACACTTCTTCAACACCAAAATCTCACCTACATATATTTACATAGATCCAGATCGAGTACAAAAGTGTCACGCTCCATTCAACACCATATTAACAGAAATATACATATTAAAGTTCCTTAACTCGAACATGTCCAAAAGGATTATTATAACACTAGCAAAAGCATAATGAGTCCACGGGTAGCCCCACAGGTCGTCATTCATATACACGGGGTACCAAAACTTGCAGAAGCTCCAACGGCATGCCAGAACAGTCCACGAGCTCATGCATAGTCAAACTCACCTACGATGCAAGAACTACGTGAGCTAAAGCTCAGTAAGAAGAAATCATGCATGAATAGTGTACAAATACAACTGACTATAAATCGTGTCTGAGATGCATTGGTGAGATGCGTGTTATAAAACCATTTCTTTCAACTCTTTCTAAAAAAAATCATATTTGGTGGGAATTGGCTCCCGTCGCTATCACAAACCTCCCCAAAATATCACTCATTGACCATACTCGTGACTACCAAGGGTCCCTCCTCCCCCCTTATATTTCACCCTAGACATCATTGATGGTTGGTACGACCAAGTCGCTATCTTTCCACGATTACCAGGGGTCCGCCTCTTGCCTGCCCCTGTAGTCCACCGAAAAGTCTACATCTTCCCGTACCCATCATCATAAGGGTGTGGGAACCTCTTTCGCGTGCACGCCTGTCACTGGAAGCATCCCAAGAGACACCATATATAATATATGACTCTCAATGTGCCAGTGGTGACCAACCCCAAAACATTTTTAATTTATGAAATTATGCTATTTTGACTTCTTTCATGTACACATGCAAATTCTTGCAAATGCTAATGCTCATGATTGATATGTTCACAAGTTTACTAATGATGGAATAAAACACTTTATACAGAGTTATACAACTGCACATGTTAAAATCAATTAACGCAAATAATAGGCACAAATACTATGTTCAAGCATTGTAGTTGCAAATGGATTTCTACTTACCTCTTCTCAGATAGCAATTATCCGCAATTTTCTATGCGTAGCCCACTGTTTCTACTCTAAATATCAAGTAAGAAAAAAAAGGTAATAACTGAATAAGTTAATAGTATTAATTCAATTAATAAGAAACTATCCCAATTAGTCTAATATCTTTTAATTTTATTTTAAGATTTCATTAATCTAGCGATAATATAAGACTAAAATAAAACATAGTTTACTAAGCTACACCTTCAAAATAATTCTACAGAATCAGCATATATAAGAATTTGCTAATTAAATTCGTTTTATCTATTTGTTAATCATTAAAAAAATGATATAGAATAAACTAACATGATGTAGAAATTATTTTCAAAACTAAATATAAGTCCCTAATCCATCCTACCATGAGATTCTAAATCACATAATTACGAGGCCACAAAATTATATATATTTGAGGAAGGTAATCTTCATCAATCAACTAAAGGCATTTAATGTGATCAAGTACGAATATTTTAGAAGCTAATGATTTCAAAACCTATTCAAGTAGTCCCACTATTTCAAGTTCAGAACATGAATCCAAGTAAGTTAATTAGTTTAATAGTCAAATAAAGACTATGTTGTATTATTCAAGTATCTATATGAATTCAATTCTCATAAAAATTAGTACTTCTAACCAGGTTTCCTTTTATGGAATGGACCACCCTCCCGGCAAAGCTATCATTTTTTTTTCTTGTCTTCCCCCAAGAGTAAGAGGTAAAGTTTATCTTATATATATGAGTATTCCACCGCCTCTCTTTTACTTAACCAGGTAGATTTTTTTATTTTATTTTATTTTATTTAATTATTATTATTATTATTATTATTATTATTATTATTATTATTATTATTATTATTATTATTATTATTATTATTATCATTATTATTATTATTATTATTATTATTATTATGATGCAAATAACACCCTTCACACGTCTAACACTTCCACGTACTACTTATTGAATCTCACATTTTAAACTCGCCATGTGTAATCTTGCATTATTTAAACTGTCCCAATATTTTAGACTAAGGGGTTCTCGACCACCAAAGTGAACATTCCAAAATTCAACCGTGAAGTACATGACAAATAAAATATAAATGGCAATATTTATAAAAATGCAAATAGTGCATGAAAAGAATGAAATGCATGTAACGCAAGAATTATATTGGTCAATGAGTTGTGAGAGGCTCAGGTATTACAGATAACTCCTATACCAAATGTGGTGGTGTATTTCAGGCTACTCTAGGATTAAATCTTAATAGGAGTTCACCTATATAAGTTAGAAGTGAGGCCGCATCAAGTTAGATACCTCCACGACCGAAATGGACAAATGTGATAATCGAAATATATTAGAACTAACATTGTGTGAATGTTATTGCTTGGTTTATACATAAAGTTGTCAGTTCAAGACATTGCATTCACTGAGCAGCCATTAACCCGATAGCATCGCACTAGGGAAGGTTCAAAGTCGAAAGCTACCTATCTTGATGCAATAACAGTTCATCGGGACTTTCTTGTATGTGTCAGTCTACAGTACATGCATTAAGGGTTCATTTGGTAGCAATGATAAGGCCTGATAATATAAGATAACATGACTAATCGGTCGTTTGGTAGCGACGATAACATCTACCGGGTAATGCAAGGGGCCCGGTATTATGCCCTTATTAGCCCATATATACAATCAGGGGTATTGGACCTGATTTTATATCTTGGTTACTGTAGCATTAAGTTAGCAGCCCACTTTTCAGAATACAAACCCAACCCACGTGAATATACCTCGTCACTTTCACCACATCAAAACCCTAGTTTCTCTTGGGACGAAAAATCTCATCGCCGCTGCCGTCCGGTTCTGTGTCCTCTTGCACGGTTGATTCTCGTCTCCACAGGTTTAGGTGAGTCAGATTCGTACTCAATCTGATTTTTCGCTGACTTAGTTCCATTGTTTCATCTAACACTGACTTTGGGCTACTCTTTTTTTTTTTTGCTTGAATTTGTTATCACCTGCTCGCATCTCAAATTTCATTCACGAAACTGAATATACGAAGCTTGCGCAAGGGACAACAAATCAAGGTATTCTGTCTTAATTTATTTTTTCAAGATATATTTCAATTTTTAATTTTAAGGTTCTGTTTTGAGTCCTAAATTCTAATTTTCCCTAATTTTAAGGTGTTGCCGTTCAGTTGTTCAGAGGAGGGTTAGGGTTAGTAACTGTTTGCAAGCTTGGACTTCTGGAATACGCTCGCGTTGTAGGTACATTTTCGAAACTTTGCCCTGGGCTTCCTCAGCCGAATTCACATTTGGTAGAATTTAAATAAATCATGGAAAAAATAATAATGGCCCATTTGAGTAATATCTGTCAATCAGAGTAACCGAATCCAATTTGGCATTACTGAAATTTTACGAAATTTCAGAATTTTGTCATTTCTATGGGTGTTTGCAACCAATAGTGCTTTTAGAAAAGAAATTTTAATTGATTTTAGCAAATACCCTTGAGTGTTGGCTGAACAGGTGTTAACTTTGGTGGTGTGAAGAATATGTATTCATGAATTCAATTTTGGTTATTTGTGTTTGATAGTAACCTTGTGTAGTTAAATTGATGGATTTGTTTAGTGGTTGAACTTGCTGAAGGCAGTATGTTTTAGTGATTTGGAAAAAATATTATGTCATGAATTAGCCGAAACAATAACTTTGTGCTGTTTGAATGTTAATGAACCTACTGTACTCGGTTTGCCGAATCTGATGATTGCTATTTGGTGATGTTTCCAAAATATTGATATATTTTATTGTAACAATTCCTACAAGTCAGTTTAGTATAGGTGCTCAATTGTGCACCTAATTAAAAAAGACAAGCTTTCACAAAAAAAGGAATAAGTTAATGGCTAGTTTTCTATGGAAAATGCATCTTTAATAGAATAGTGTCTCTTTGTAAGGAAAATGCAGGTTCAGTGACTTAATTCTTAAGCTTTGAAAAAGTGAACCACCCCCTGATTAATTACAATACTAGTTTGTGTTTTATGTTCCTAACCTTTTGGGTGATAAGTTAGATTCCATAAAGAGAATGCTTTCTAATTGCTTATGTTCTTTAAAAAAACAGCTAACATGACTCGCCTCGTCCGGAAAAAAATTGTTGTTTATTTGCTCCTATAAGAGGTGCTTTCTAATTCTCGCTTTCTTTGTATTAGCTTTCACTCTTCTTATCCTTTTTTTTTTTTCGGTTAAGTGTATCAACTAATGTAGTGACACTGATGAAGTTTCAATTGAGATCAGTGTTTTTAAAATGCATTCCACCCATTTGTGCATAATATTCATGGTATCAGTAAGTTGGAAGGCTTTTTTCTTTTCCAAAAAAAAGGTTAGAATGCAATTATTTATGGAATATTTGTAATCTGATACATGCTAGTTTTACATGTATATTAGGTCAATTAAAGGTCGTAATATGGGACATATACATGTGTATTTGGACGAAAAGTGATGAAAATCCATCTTTTGAGCTAGATGACGTGTTTCTGCTTGTTTTAGTGTTATTCAGGTATAAAAAGGCCAAAAAGTCCGTTTGGGCAAGGTTCGGATGGAAAACGAGCAATAAAAGTCGGAAATAGCAAAGAGGTGTTGAAGCATGATCAGAAAGGCTAACTCGGTCGAGTTGTTTAGCAACTCGGTCGAGGGAGAAATGAAGAGCAAAACGTGAAATTGGTCAGAGACTCCAACTCGGTCGAGGGAGATTTTGCCTCGGTCGAGTTGACCCAACTCGGTCGAGGCCGATTCTGACTCGGTCGAGGCAGCTTGCCGACCTTGTGGGATCGACCTTGCTTGCCGTTATATACACTTGCACCCGTACACTTGCGGATCGTTAGGTTATAAAATAGGCGAACATAATCCTAATTTTTTAAAACTAAAATCCAACCACAATTGACTTGACTTCAACCCATATGAGATGTATCAGATTGTTGGAGTTTTTTATTTGTGAGACTACGCCAACCTAAACCTAATAATACAAATCCATCAAACAAAGCACTACAATTACATAACATAATTATGGCAGAAAATAACGACCACATGTAAATTCAATTGTTCAAAAAAGAAAATTAATATTGATATGATAGTCATAGCATTATCTCAACTCCGAAGCTGACATAATTGATTAACATTGCCTATCGAGTGGAAAACCGGCCTAAGGTTCATCACGAACAAGACCAAAAGCACACAACAAGGAATAAACACCTTCAGCTTACGTTGCCGTGATCGCAGTTCATCGTTTGCAGATCGAAGTTGTAGCGACTGAATTCTGTAGAAATCTAGCTTCTGAAAGAGTTCCCGTTCTTTGTCGATGTGAAACTGAACCGTCTTTCGGAGTTTCTTCTCGAAATTCGCAAGTTCAACAGTTGTAACTTCCAAGTCATCAACCACATCCTCATACTCTTGTAATTTAAGTTCTAGATTAGGAATTGTCTCCGCACACCCCAAGCAACACGTTTCGTCAGCCTATTCAAAACTTTTGCAATGATTTTCCTGTTCCAACAAACATAACAACAAGTATAGCACCATGAGGTCCAAGCTAAATCAATTTCAACCACAGCCACATTTGAATAGCCGACATAAGAATAAAGGAATCAAAATTGCGTCAAGATTTAAATATACAACGCTCACCACATGCCCGGGGCAGCGTATGAACCGGCGACCACGAGTATCCCCCCTGGTTGAAACGTAAATCCGTAGCTCCATCCCGCATGAACATTTTTGTAATTTGCCGATTTCATAGTCTACATACCAATATTCAAGCATAAAATACAGGAAATTCACATATGCAGATTATATTTGGTCTATCTAATTTTGACTAACTTATTATCTGTTTGTTTGCAAAAATCATCAACCTAAATTTACGAAATTGAAATACTACCTATTATAGCTCAAAAATAATTTCTGCACATTACTACTGGTCTTCGATTCCCTATATTTCCAGCAAAAAAAAAAAAAATATTAACAGCTCTTGAAACCACAATTGGTACCGTACAGTTGTTAGGGCTATGGACTTCCATGGCGGAAAACAGGAGTAGAAGCTGAATACACACCCTCTGGAAAGCGAATTTGGGGATCGGGGAGGGAGAGAAGCGTTAGAAACGGCTAACCCAAACCCACAAGAAAATCACCAAAAAATATTTGATTTCAAGATTTAAACGAAAACCAAATTGAAGAGAAAGTTGTGATAATTTTAAGTGTGAAATCATACCTTTAACTTGCCCAGACGTTTTCGGTTCGTTACCTACCTCCGGCAAGATTTGGAAGCAAGCGCTTTAAAAGAACGGCGACGAAGAAACGGGCTGAGGTTTCAGGCTTCTCTTCGCGACGGTAAACTTGGGAAGAAGGCTGGGTAAGATTGTGAATTGTTATGGGTTTCCAAAAGGGCAAAATAGTACAACTAATGGATTTTTGGCTCTAATATGGGGTCTAATATTTCCTATCAAACAAGTGATATGCTATATATCTATGACACTATATAATCTATCAAACGCAAGATATGATAGGTTATACAATATGGAGGTGTTAACCTATCTCATGATAGCTTCCACCCTGTGAACTAATAATTGCTACCAAATGAGCCCTAATTGTCATTAGTGTGGAGGTTATTGGGAATTCGCTTTGGAAGGTTAGCGTTGACCAATTAGTGAGCAATTCTAACTTTTAATTTCCTTGTCAATAACTTCCATTCATGTGGGGGATTGTTGGAATTTCGAAGTGCGAATAGAAAAGTGTCTATTAGATGAAAAAGGTGCCTGTTCTAGTGGAATAAGTGTGGACGAAAGGGCGTGAGCATACGAAAAATGATGTAATCTAACCATTAGATCGTGACCTTCGGTGAAGAGGTATGATCTAACAGTTGTGATTGATTGAGTTGAAAGGGTAAACCTATTCATGAAATGACGCCTAGAAGTCTATAAATAGGCCATAACATTTACATCTCCAATAACCAAATTGGACACAACGACAACTTCACTACAATTTTCATTTGTCATCTTGTATAATTGTGGTATTCGAGTCTACACAAAAGTCCTAAGTATTGAGTAGTTCGCCAAAAACTTAAGTTTCATCGTGTTGCCAATCCTAAAGTTAAAAGTCGTTGTATATCTTAATCTATAAAATAGTATCTAAGTTTTTCATTACCAACACTTATTTTAAGTTTGCATTCTAATTGAATACAAAGTATGCTTTTGTTAAGTATTTGTTATAAAAAAAAAAATTATCAATTAGAAAAATCTTAAAAGAAAAATCTCCAGTCTGCTTTGTCATTTAGGTTTTATTCCTTGGTGATGGTTGAGGAAGACTAATTTCATTAACTTCTTGATTGTGCAAAGACTTGGACTCTTTAGTGATCACCCACTTCTTTCTTAAGGTGGCCTTGCTTTGCATGGAGCAGTGGGTTGTCTATAAAATCCAAAAGCCTCGTTCATTGTCACAGGAGTTGGGTTGTGTACGTGTATAGGTGTAAAAATTCTGTCATAAATTGCACTCACTACACAGTTTACTTGAAATTGTGCTTACTTGAGTTAATTTGTGTGGTTATTATTTTGTGTAGTCATGTCAAATTTCGATGATGAAGTGACTAGCACTCTTACTAATTTATAACGTAACTTGTATATTAGATTTCAGTCCGACTCTTCACCTTCTATGTTAATTCCTAACATTCCATCTTCTTTTGGAGATCGGACATCGAAATTCATGTCTTCTCATCCCTTTAGTTATTCGCTCTGAATATGCAGGTGTCACCACGGAGGTGTGATGCCAAGTGTTGTAATGCCTTCTGTAATAGAAACAGTTTCAGGCAACAACTTAAGCATGGTAGTATGAAGAAGCTCTCATTACAGTTGCTTAGAGAACCTGAAAATTCACTCAATGTTGAAATTCCATCTGATTTTGTCTTCATTATCAAAACCCAAGGAATTCATTTGGTTGATGAAAGACCAACTAATATGAACAATTTTGAAAAAGGCAAAGAGGAATTTCTTTGACACTTATTGAATCAGGTTATGGTCAGAAGAAGTTGTTACATGAGTGCATGACTTGAGTGCATTAGAGAAATATGCTCAGTCTGCAAAAGTTCATGCATAAGATGTTGCTGAAGGTGTTGAAACACTTACTCCGACACCTTATCCATGAAATTCCAGAAGGTCGTCTGGATAGTGTTACTGAAAAATGTGACATTAGTTGTTCACAATGACAACATAATTCATGATGACCCTGAAGAAGAAACTAACTTGGAGACCACATTGGTCGACTTCATAGTTTCTCTAAAGAAAGCACTCAACAAGAAGGCTCATTCTACTCCCTCGTATTCTATATTCATTTGTTGTGAGTAGGAAGCTGAAGAAGAATACAAAGAGAGGGAAGATGAAAAAGTCTTGAAGAAAAAGAAGAAGAAGAAGATCGAGAAACTAAGGAAGAAGAACAATCAAATTTGGTTGATCAACAAGGTGATGTTTCTAATAATGAGCCCATGCGGATGAATGCTTACTTCATTTTCTATTATACTAATTTGTACTTTGCGAGTTTTTACACTTCAGTACCTAAACTTTATTTTTTAACCGATTGCAACCTGAAGTCCCCGAATTGTATAAGTTGCAACCTCCATTGAATTCTTCTGGACAAGTATCAAACACGTGACAATGACATGCCAAATTTGGGGGAGGGGAGGTTTCTATTTTCATGATTTGTTGAGGCAGATTCACAATTTGACAGAGGTTGCAACTCGACAATAGTAAAGTGATTATCACGTGTTTGGCATGTGAATCCACCTCAACAAATCATAGAAATAGCAAAAACCATCCCAATTTAGCATGTGGTTATCACATTTTTTTTAATTGAGCAGAAAGATTCGCGGAGGTTGCAACTTGTACAATTTGTGAACTTCAGGTCGCAATCGATAAAAAAACAAAGTTTAGGTACTGAAGTGTAAAAACTCGTAAAGTACATGTTGATTTAAGTATTTATCCTTATACTAAAATAATTGATAGAACAAAAGGAGAATTTTATGAGAATATGAGGGGTTTATTTGAAATAAACATCCATTCTGTCATTTGAGCAATAAGAGTTGTTTGGATTGTTGAGAAAGTTGTGAAGGTAAATTCACATGTTGACGAAAAGTGTGGATATAATATGTTCTATTAGATTTGGTGTTATCTAAGTGGGGTGGGAAGGGGGGGGGGGGGGAGAGTTTATGAAAATGTTTCATATCATCAATTGCTTCTTTGAAGTCTCTTTGGTTCATGATAAGCCTTAGACAACTCACACAAATGATTGTTAGTATCTCATCTGGAGGTGCTATAACACAGTGGCCAAAAACACCGACTCCACCATTTTGTCACTCACTCCTGAATGATACCCTCCACAATATTGTTTGCTTCAACTGGTCTTCAAGCAACTCCATTGCCACTCATGAGCAGATGTTTCATTGTAAAAGATAGGGCTAGTTTATATTGTATGTGATGTGTATTCTTATTGATAAATCTACCACTAATTTTGACTATGACAAATAACTATTCAGTTTATGAGAAAATGTTGATCAGCCTTGATAGGAATCTTTTGACAAGCTTCTCATGTTGATTGCACCATTAACGAAGATGGAACTTATCTATCACCATTATCTAAATCTGGTGTTCTACGATGTGTTCCAGATAGTGTTTGATGATTATGAAACTTCTCTTTTTTTCTTTCATATTTCATATCCATATTTTAATGAGAACTACGAGTATTAATCATAAGCTTGTATCCGTGTTTTATTACATTCCCGGGCCTTATTTTCTTTTTGATACGATTTGATGCACTTTTAGGTGCTTTTTAGTTATATTTTGAAGGTTATGAAAATCCGGGAAAGAAAGAAGATCAATTGCATGCAATCCCTCATTTCGGCTCGTAAAACAAAGCACAAACGGGCTCGAATCAGACCCCACCAAAGCTAGGCTTGAAGATCCTCAAGTTACGATAAAAGTCATGAAGGAGTTGGGTCAAGAAGATGAGAGAAAAAGGTCCAGAATAGTGACAGAAGAAGACAACGTGCGACAAGAATATGTTGCACACGTGACGTGCCGACAACGGGTAGGAATTGGGCACCGCCAGACCCAGTACCGGCCATCATTGGTCTGGAAAAAATTACAAAATATTAGGGTTTTTTCCAGCCGGTCCAGTACCGGCTCTCTTCGGTCTGGTATTCAGGTCGGTTTGCCCTACGGTTGAGCATAGCACTTTTGTATTTTATTCATAACTTTTTTATCTGAACTCTGATTTAAGTGATTAAGATACCAATCAACGGTGAGATGAAGACCTAAAATTTAGGGTTAGGGTTTTGTTAATTTGTGATGATTTTCAATTGAAATCGAGACTAATTTCACAAGCTTGTACAGTTGCTTGGCTTTCAGTAACTTAGAATTATTTCGATTGGTTGTGCAATTAGGAGATGACAGTTGGCTCCCTAGGCTTGGATTGCTACCTTTTGAGGCTTGCCAACTAGATCTTAGTTGAGTTTCGGAATAAATTACTATGCCTTAGAGTGTTCAGGTGAGGAATTCATTCTGAAAACTTAGGTTCGCCGAGATCCGATTGGTAGAAGAGAGACGAAATTAATTTTAGTCTACCGAGAGGGGGAGTAGTATCTAGGGGCGTTGGTTGGGATTGATGAAATTAAGTTTAGTCCCATGTGTAGGTTTTGCACCCCTACGCCGGTCTTTAGCGTAGGAGAAGTCGGACTATCTTCTTGTAGTCTTACGTAAACGGAATCTTGGGGCCCAAGATTGGATTATAATTAATTATCCGTGTAGGTAGTCTACGTAGAACCTTGTTATTCACTAATTCGAGGGGAATATGACATCTCAACCGTATTCTAGAATTATAGCCTAATTGGGACGCCGCTAGTTGGGTAGTAATTCAATCGTGGTAAACCCTATTTCATATTGAAATTGTTATTCAAACATTGACCTTAATTGTTTGGGGAAACCAAGTTTCGGGGAGCTATTTCCATCATTTGCCTTCTTTATTGTTTATTACTTTTTTAGTCTTTATCAATCTCAAAATTCCAATTAGCTAAACTTATAGAACCATGATAGTTCACACGGAAGTCCTCCCTGTGGATCGATATTATACTACCTATGTGTTTTTCTATACACTTACAGGTTAAGAAAATCCTTCTCTAGTTTAATTATTTTGGGGTTTTTTTTACACAAGTTCAGTGTTGCAACACCATCCTGAAAATTCATTTCAGTTCTTGCTGCCATGGTACTGCAGCAAATTAACATGGCTGAGACAAGAATTCAACATGCTGAACTGGATTTTTGTTACTTGATGAAAGTCAAGGAGGAAGTATAAAAAATGCTTTTTGGACAAAAAAAGAAGAGAAAGTGGTGTTGCTGTTGGTATGTCAAAAGGTATTGTAGATATGAGGTAGCAGAAATCCAGATGGTACAGTTGTTGAGAACGTATAGTGACTAATGGTGCAGAAGATGGTTTCATTTGTTTTATTTGTTTCATGTAGGGGGGTTAATTAAGGGGAAGTGTGACTATTTGAGTCTTACCACTCTTTCCTTGTTACTTCCATTGTATTTTTTCTAGCATCTTAGATGTTTGCTTTGTTTTGTAGGTTTTTTCCAGTAAGGAAAAAAGGGAGAGATTGTTGGAAACGGTGTGGTTCAATGTGTTGCTCTACCACTTTTCCTATCTCGTTCTGTTGTAAATATGTTTTTGCCTTACTAAACCTTCATGTTTGTCTAATCTTTTTGTTTTTTTAGATGTTTGCAGGTTTTATCAGTAAGAAAAAAATGGGGAGATTGTTCATGAAATGAGGTGTTACAGAAAGTGTCGCAATACATTTTGTAACACATTATTTCTGTATTCTTATGAGTTTATCTTTCTGATCTTTCGTAATTTTATTGTTTTAAGTTCATAATTGTATAACCAGAGCCAGATTTTATTAAGTATTTATTATCTATAATCATGGAATTTTTTATTTTTTTGAAGTAACTTCCAAGAGAAGTTATTATCTAAAAGTAACTTCCAAGGGATAAATTATTATCCAAAAGTAACTTCTAAGGAAATATATTATCCAAAAATAACTTCTTATCCATGATCCTGTATTTATCACTCTCCCCCCCCCCCCCCCCCTCTCTTTCTCTCTCTCTCTCTCTCCCCCTCTCCCACATTTTCTTTCTCTCCTAATGGAATAAGATCATGGGGAAGTTATATTCCAAATATAACTTCATTATCCATTGATCTTATACCACCAATCTCTCTCTCTCTCTCTCTCCCCCTCTCCCCCCTACGTTTTTCTCACTTCTTGTAATCGTTTTGATTGTGTAGATTCCTATAAATACAAGTTCCCACGAAGATAGGAATGAACCATTAGTTCAAGGTTCCTGCACCACCACAAAGTGTTACAGCACCTGTAACAACACCTTAACTACATAAACACACACCCTCAATTTTCTTTGTGGGTTGTGAGATCATTTTGCCTGGATCTTTTGTGTGTGCACGGTTCATAAAGTTTAGAGAGATTTTAGTTTTAGTTGATGTTCCAAAGATCATGTGTATTTGCACACACACTACTTACTTTTTTTTGTGAGGTTGTAAGTCGGATCTTTGTAGCGAAATCTTTGTGTGAGTGTTTAAATCTGTTATAGGGATTATCAATGATGTTTTCTCCTCATCTTGATCCATGTCATTTTGGAATTTATCGGCAATGTACTTTGTTGGTTGAGTAACAAAGTTTGTTCAAGCTTTTGGATTGCTTGAATTTAGACTTATTGTGTTTCTTCTATGTTTCTCTTTCTGTTTTGTTTGTTGGATTCCACTACTACACGTTTACACCGTTCTTTTCTACACACGAATGCGAAGTGTCTCAGTAAGTGCTACAATACCTTGCGCGACACTTCAGATTCTGCCCGAATCAAATTCTATCATGGTCCGTATGAATTAAATACAAAAAAAAAATACAATATAAGAAATAAAAAATACAAAATAAAAAAAATTACTACTTAAGGTGAAGATAGATTGAAAAAAGACCACATTACTTACTACATATACAATTTTATCTTAAAAAATCATAAATTTTGAGTCAATTGTACCAAACTAAACATTCATACTATAATAGGGTATATATACACCATATTATAAAAGTATGAATACTTTATTTCCTCCAACTTTTGTCATGTCTAATATACCCTTAGTAATATTAAGGGTAACTAAGTAATCTAGAAATTTTAAGTGTTTATTTATTTTATTATAAAAATCTACATCAATAGTTATATCTATATCTATATCTATATCTATTTATCTATCTATCTATATATATATATATAACTAATATAAATGGAATGGATGGATTGTTTCGTCTTTTCTTGTGAGGTCTTTAATATACCTATAAATTATTACATTTCAAGGATAGATAAGTAATTTTGCAAGGAGGACTATTAAAAATATAAATAATAATTATATTAAATATAAATAATAATTATAAATAATAATTATATTAAATATTACCAGATAATAAGATATACCAATACATCCAACAGAAAGTCAACGTACCCAAGCTACCTAATTCATAAATTCTATTTAATCCTCAATTTGTAATCCTATTTAATCATACATAATTTGTAATAGCAAGTCTCAAAAATATATAATATCAAGTCTCGAAAGTGTATATGTGTGAATACATATATATATATATATATATTTGTATATATATACACACAAGAAGCCTAAGCATTGTGATAGTACTATGAGAGATTGAGATTGCTTCTGTAGAGAGAGAAATTGTAAGTGGGAAGTATCAATTTGACGGCATTATTAGAGAAACAAGCATCAATTCTTCACATTACCCAATCAAGGAAAAAACGATGTGCAAATGATAAATAATATTGTGCTAATGGATTGAATGAACAACGATTTTGTTTACTCACATGTAAGGGTGGGGAGTCCGGACGGATTTTTTGGGTTTCAGATTTTCCAGGCAGGGTACCCAGTGCGTCCGGTACCCGAATAAAATACTCAATTTTCAACCCGGTTTTTTAGGTACTTTTGGGTGACGAGCATCCAGTGGTCGGGTTTTTTTCTCTTTCCAAAATTACGCTTCTATGAATGTTTTTTTTTCTCATTTAAAATTGTTGAAATATGTATGAACGTATGATTGATTTTGTTAAAGAAAACCCAACCTGATCTAAACCCTATACCCGATGAACTAAAAATACCCGACCTGATCCGGTAAAACCAGCGGGGGTCAGGCACCCGAATCCGCAGGGTAGAAAGCCCTCCCCTACTCACATGATTAAGCTTTAAAGCATCTTCTACTTGGATTCGGTCAAATTTAACAAGAGGAGATTTGTAAGAATACGTTAAAGGATGATATAGATATTGTAAGGAGCTCCTTTTTTTTTTTTTTTAAATCTAGAATCAACAGATTTGAGGCCATTGTTAGTTTGACATGTTGCCTATTCAACATTAAAGTTGATTATAAGCATGATAATATTTATATTATATATTAACAAGAAGAAAAAGTAAATAGAAAAAGAAAAAAGAAAAGAAAACATTTTTAACGAAACATAAAATAAATTTAGGAAAATAAAAGTTACCTAGACCTAAAAGATGTTTCAAAGGTTTTATCCATTAATAATATATTCTTTTAGAGAGACGAAATCTTCCTAATTAGAAGCTTCATTTTGGAGATACTCCAAAACTAAAACAAAATTATTGAGTATCATTTCATATAAGTCATGTGTGTTATAAATATTTGATTTGATATATAATTATATATTACTTTGATATCCCTCTGTGAACTATATAGTATTATTGACTATGACATGCATACTTCATTCTGTCATCTTAGATATATGTTTAATATTTTTTTTTTTTTGTTTTTTATTTCGTTACCAACTATATTGATTCAATTCATTCTAGATGGTTTAACAAACGAACATTGTCCAACGGAATTCAGGTAATTTTAATTTCAAGGAAATTTTATAATGCCAAATTTAGATATTACAGTTATTACATTATTAAACTGCCCATCGATGAATAATCAAAACGATAAAGGAAGCTTGAAGTCCAGAAAAGAAAATATGCAAATTTAAATCTCACAGAAAAAAAAATACATAGATATTATTTTGAAGAATAGAAGAAACAGTCGGGTTATATGTTAATAATTTATATGAAGAAAGAGAAGAAATTTACTAGGTATTTAATTTCGAAATAATTTGGGTTGTTATTTCAATGCTTTGTGTGGATCATTCAAAAAAGGGTCAATTGCAAAAAGAATACACAATTTTTTCCTCTTTGCAAGTTAATCATCTCTTTTTTAAAAATTGCAATATAATGCATGACTTTTTTAATTTTTGCAATTCAATGTACAAGGAAACTTTTTTGGCATGTTGATGTGGCACCTTCCAAAGAAGTGAGAATTGAGTTCCAAGTGGTAAATCATCAAAATCTCATAAAAATCATGATTTTGCATCAAATTGCAAAAAATTAATTTTTTCTTATAAGGTTTGCAATTTCAAAGTTTTATTTGATGACTGGAATCGAGTTTCTTGACTTATTGATGCGGCATCTTCCAAAGAAGTGAGTATAGAATTTCGGGTGCCAAAACATCAAAATCTCATTAAAGAATCATGATTATGCATCAAATTGCAAAAAATAAAAAAATTATGTATAAAATTGCAATTTTAGAAAAGGTATGACTAAATTACAAAATAGTAGAACTCATTCATTTTTATGCAATTAACTCTTTTGAAACAATATTCACCTTGCGTCAATGACCTCTTGCAGTTTACGTTACCCAGAAGTGGGAAAAGAAACATAGGGAAAAGTTCTTATGAAGATTTTAGCAAAAGATGTAAGAACTAACACAATTTTCCAATGTTGATTATTTTCTTACATTAGCAAAATCAAATATAAATTTGGCTAGATGGGGATGCCAAATTGATTATAGTTGGGTTTAACTCTTATATTTAAATCCATAGATATATGAAATCACATCTAAGGAAATCTTAGAAAATAAAATTTTCCTAATTACAAAAGTGGTATTGGAGGTTGGCTCCATATTGGCCGCAATGCGTTTGTAATATTGAAGATATGGATTTGTTTATACTTACAAAACTATGTTAGAATTCTTGCAACAATTGTTATAATATTACATATACTAATTTTTTGGATGGTTCATGAAAAGTATTTGTAGGAACAAATAAAATGATCATGTCTACAAAACTTTTAGTACGACTATTGAAGTTTGATTACAACAACGCTTCAATAAGATTGAAGGTTATACGAGTTGGACAAAAAACAACATACTTGAAGACAAAAACAACATTTATCAAGAAATTGATAATGATGGACAAAGAGGTAAGAACTTGAAAATACAACATTTCAAAATATTATATTTCAAGGATAATTCATCAAACATAAAAACAAAAATATTGTGTTGCAGGGTGTCCTCATAAGAGTATTGATTTTTAATGAAGATATAGAGGTTTTAAAGGGCAAGTTAGAAACAGGCAACACATACCTAATATCAAATGTGATGACTAAAAGTATCAATGCAGATTACTTAAATATACATCCAGAAAATGGAATAGTAGACGAAACAATATTGAAGAAGCAACAAAAGTGTTGAAGAAAAAAATCAAATACAACTTGGTACAATTCAAAGACCTCAAGACCAAGCTTGGCGACAAACATACAATTTTATACTTTAGTCTTAACTCTAATTATTGTAGTCCCCAAGATAACAAAAAACAGATGAATCAAAGATAATAAATATGCATGTTCTCATATAAGTTGATGTTTATATACGCTCACAAAATAAAGGATTGAGAGAGAGAGAGATAAAAAAATGAAACCACGTGCAACGCACGTGCTCAATGCTAGTATATATATATATATATATATGTATATTTTTATATGGATATAGATATAGATATAGATATAAATATAGGCGTAGATTTTTATAATTAAATAAATAAACACTTAATATTTATAAATGACTTAATTAGCCGTAAGTTTTAATACTATTATTAGTCATAACATAAAATGGACGAAACAAAACATTCATATATATGTATGTATAGATAGATAGATAGATAGATCGATAGATAGATAGATAGATAGATATAGACATAGATTTTTATAATCAAATAAATAAACTGTGTGTTTGCTTAAAGCTGATAATCAAATAAATAAATGTGTGTTTGTTTAAAGTTGGGGAATGTTGAGTCAAACTTAATTGATAGAGTTAATGAGTGTGTTTTATTGAGATTTGATCCCTAAATTTACTGAGGGAAACCATAAAAAAAACACACCCTTAAATTTAATACTATTAAAAATATATTATGCATAACATAAAATAGACGAAACAACACATTCATACTTTTATAATAGATTGTATATATATGTGTGTGTGGCGGCGCGCACTCTTATAAGATAATGTTATATATAAATAAGATACAATTATTTTTTAGATAACTTAAGATTTTGCTTATTAAAATATTAAAAAAAGGTTATGACGTAGGGAAAGTGACTCTATTATTTTGGGATATAAAATGTTACTCGTTAATTCAAATGACATAGCTAAATCAATAAACTTGAGTTTTAACAATACTATTCATTGGCATCACTTTTATTTTAAAACTAAAACATAATTTTTTTCCAATACGAAAAGCAGAAGTTAAAATCGTAAGTATTATTACAAATTGCAAAGGTAAGTGGTGATTAATCGAGCCAATTAATTGTTCCAAAATTGGCAGCCCCATGAGGAATATCTTGCATCACCTTCTCCTGTCCTTTAGGGTAATAGATTCCGGTCCGGTCGTCGCGAACCCACCATGAACCGGAGTCACTGGCCGCGGCCGCTGCCCCCTTATGACTCAACTCCTCACCCCCATTCGTTTTCACTGTATCACTTTTCCTGTGGTACCCTTTCCTCAACATTGGTCTGTCATTAAGCATCTAGTAAATTAATGGGGCTAAATTCATAATATACTTTGCTAATTGCCATCTTTCTGTACATCATCGTCACTTTTTTAATATTAGCATTATTAGTTTCGTCAATAAGTCATAACTCAAACTACAGATGGATCCGTCTCTAATCACATCATTCTATCTCTAAACTAAAATAGTGACGGACTTGGGATTAAATATTTGGTTTTTATAATGTCCGTCTTTAAAATTTAGAGACCAATTCATTTCATCTCTAAATTTAGTGACGGTATTTTCATATTTATTATAAATTAGAGACCAAATTCCCTACATAATAGAGACGAACTATCTTCGTCTCTAATATTCAGTTGTTATTTCTTCATTAATGGATACTAATGAGTTTTTGCCACTTTCTATACTATTCTACTTTTATTTTCGTTTTTATTTAGTGGTTCTTATTATCCATTACTAATTTTCATTTGTAATATAAAAATTTCTTGTAGTGTAAGTGACAAATTCTTTTTTAAGTTTGTTAAAGTATTGAAAAATGTTAATACATGGTTAAGTATGAAGACAATAGTTAATTATAACATTAATGCTATATTAAGAGTAAAAAATAAGATGACAACAATTTTCATAGTCATTCAAAATGATAGTTAACATTTAAATGTTTTTGTCATCATAATAGTTAGGATTAATCGCAAAATGGGTCCAATTAGCCGCTCCCAATATTGTTATTGTATGTTGAGTTTTGAGAAGTGATGGTATTTCAGGAGTTATGTCCCAACGAACAAAGAATTTGACAATATTAAGGTTGGGATTGTTTTTACAGCCAAATAAATCCCTAAACTTTACGAAGCTTGATTGGTTGGAAAAGGTTTCGTGTCAAATGTCACGGTATATTGACTTTTACAAATTTACAGTATATTAACCAATTATTGTATTCCAATAACAAAGTCAATCAATGCTGCAACTATCTTCCTAAATAAATTGATGTATAATTTTTTTTTTTTTTTTATATTATTGAGGTGTAGAATATGAGGACTCGACAAACTCATATCTAGTGTTTAATCGGACTTAAGCAAACTTTCAGTGATGTTATAGTATAATTTGGGTCGTATTACATGTGATGGATAAATATATTATGATGAAAAAATATCACGATTTTATGCTTAAATATATTACATGTACTGAATATAAATATTGTAATATATTTATCCGAAATATATAATATCTTTAAGCATAAATGATGATACTCAACTCAAATTGTACACTACCACTATTTTTCCATGATTGTTAAGCATCTTTGCCATTTAAATTGCAATCATATTTCATCCGTATCAAAAGCCATTTAATCCCGACAAAATCTACTATGGGTTCGTTTACTTTGCGTGTTTTATTTTTCCAACAAATCTTAGTTCAAGATATCAAGAATCTTAATCCAAATGATTAAATCAGGCCTAGGGAGGGAGGTGGGTTCAATAATCAGCCCAATAGTCCCAAATTGTACACATAATCCCGGGTATGTGGAATTGATCCGTTTTGCGAAACCAAGAAAGTAAACATTAGTTTATGTAGGATAAAGAGTCTCAATCACACCCAATTTGCCAAAGTAAACATGCCCTAAGAGTCCATTTACTTTGAATTGTGGATAATAGGTTGTATAAGATTATGATGTATTAGAACAAGGGATTGGGATAAATTGGACTATCTCATCTAATATTTAATACAACTGATTATGTTCTGTTATTTATACAAGACAACTTGAACGTGTTCTCCGGCTTCTGGGTTTTAGGGCTTGAAGAGGCTGCTTTTCTTAGTTTTGAAGTGTTACAAAAATTATTCGTGTAAGGTGGTGCCGCCTAGGCGCTAGACCTCAGTAAACCGACCGACTAGCGATTTTTAAAACACTCGTATATAGGGTAATTGAACCCAATCCTGAACATGAGATTAATAAACCCACCTCAATAGGTGAGAGAAGCAATGGGGAGAAAAATGCGTCGAAAAGTATGTTATCCCGGATATTCGGAATAACCCAACTTTAAAATACCTACGAAGTAAACGTTGAACAATCCTAAATTATTTATCCTTATTCAACTCATTCACATGAAGTAAAGGGCCTTAAAACTAGTAGAAGAATGTAATGCAAAGAAATGAGCCAGTTTTTGGCATTTTTATCCTTTAAAATGGAGTCTTATTTCTTAATTTGATTAATGATGTAGGAATGAGTGTGAAAAAGAGTATACAATATTTATAAACTTACTTGAAATACATAGAGTTGAAGGTTTGAGCAGTTCTAGCAGCAGCTGCAGATGCCATTTTTGTTATTTCTTATGGAACAAATGCCTTTGAATTTATAATGGCAATAGGGACGATTTAGTGCCCCAAGAAAAAATATTAAATAAAAGTGAGGATGAGGTTGTTCCAATATATATATTTTATTTTTGGGTTAATTTGATTGGATCGTATCATAACAAACATCCATATTCAGTTCCATACTGGTCGGAAAGCTGCAGTACAAGACAGCATTTAATCAAAGTATGGGCTTTCTTTATGGGCGGGTATTAACCAAAAACAATAATCGTTATTTCACTACTATATACTGATATGTTGTTTTTTTGGGAGGGGATGTTACAAAAGGACTCATAAACTTTATATTGTTAAGGATATTAACTGCTATAACAGGAACATAAAATGAAAACAACTAAAAAGATATTCGGATTTGATAACCTAGTTTCAAAGAATTCACATCGGTCGAGCAAAATTATAAATTAGTTGGCTCTTTATAATATAGAGATGTAGGCCTAAAGAAATTTCTCGAGGGCCCAAACCAATCCTTCGTCGAGTTTAATTACAATGTTGTAAGATAGTGTACATACCTTTATGTCCCACAGTCCAAACATAAGTGGTGACAAAAGGTTGGTTGTTCTTCGATTTGGGAGTTCATTCTTATAGCAATGCTCATATACTTGTCCACAGTTTATCTCCACTAAGCTTTTATTAATTTATGCATTTTCAATATGATGCGGTAGATTGCCCTTATTATTTGGTGAATGAAAGGTTTACGTCCACAATTAACATTTTTTTACTCCTACATCATACAACTTAGCATAATACTCCCTTGGTGTTGCATAAAAGAGTTCTTTGAAAATGTATAATTTTTTTTATTTTTTTAGTCAATTTAATGAATGAACAATCCTCCAGAAACCATTTATACACACCCACACAACTATTTGATTCTTTAGCTCCTTTATTCAATCAAATCTACTGAATATGTGAAATTAAAAGATTTACTTTTTTACTAAAACTAGTAGAATCAGATGTTGATTATTGAAACATGACTCTTGTTTTAGGACAAGATTTTTTTTATACATTACTTTTATCATGGACGAAGGGAGTACATGAAGTATGTGGCAAGGCTCGTGACAGTCTTGATCGAGAGAGAAGGATGAGATAGTCTTCTAAGGATAGTTTGGTTGGAGTGTCGAACGGTTATTACATAATGTATCCTACACATTAACTTGTTTGGTATGCTGTTTAGAGGCTCTATTCTTCATACAAGCCCAACTATCCAAATACAGAGCTTGGTCGACTGGGTCCCTTGGGGGGCTGGGATCCAATTACCAACAACATAACCTAGGATGCAGTATAAAGTGTTTTTACATTTTTATCCCTACATATAAAAGAAACCCTAATAAAAGGACCTCAATTCTGAAGCCTCGTGTATGCTTGGCTGCGCGACTTCAACTCCATCTCCAATTCTCCCGTCGAACTGCTCTCCTCTTCACTGGGCTAGTGCAGTTCGATTCATTACGACCAGCAACTATCCCTGTAGCTCATGAAATTTTTAAGATCGGACACTGTTAAAGTTTGCATTATTAAGCTTAGGTTTTCTGGAGGATTTTTTAAATTTCAACATTTTTTAAAGTTTGAATTTCTAAAGCTTGATGTTCGATGCATTTTTAAAAGTTATTTCCTTTTAAACTTTTTTTTTAGGCATCTTTAAAGTTTGATTGTGTTTTTGTTACAAAATCTAAAAAGTTTTCTTTCATTTCCCTTTTTATCTTGTTATATATAAAAACAAAATCGTCCCAAATCAGAATTCTAAAATTTTCCCACCCGAACCCTATTGCCATTTCTGAAAATTATTATTTTTGGACATTATCGTTTGACCGTAGCGCAATTCATGTTAAATGGTCATATATTTGCCTAAAATAACATTATCTCAATACAATAGTAACTCCCCACATTCAGTACTTACTGTTGATGTCTATAAAAGGAGATATTCTCACAAACTTCCAAAATTAGTCCAAATCCACATCCCATGTAATCTTTTTCGCAATCAAATTCTTTCTTGATTGAAATTGACAGTAATTAGGCGCTGATTCCGCAAATTCTGCTATATGTGAAATTTATCTTCTTGGTATTTTGTACCTGTAATAAGGGATATAAATTGATACACGTTGTGTATGCATGTATTTAGGTCGATTTAGATGCCTATTTTATATCATTTGCATGCATATTTGGTCAGGAATTACTTGTATTTATTACTTTGTGTCATTTGACGTGTATAAGCTTGTTTTAAGGTTATTTAGGTGTTTTTAAGCCAAAAAGTCCATCTAGATGAAGTTTGGATGAAGAAACAAGCTAAGAAGGGACCAAAATGGAAGAAATCGAGTTGAACCAAAGTGAACCGGAACTGAATCGATTGCGGCCACAACAAAAGGTGGCCAGAAATACATTCAATACTGATGAAGCATCACGACCACGACAAAAAGGGTCATTTTAAGGTGGTTTTGGGTACAAATGGTTGCGACTGGGACACGAGATCATATTCTACACTTGAAAAAGTGCTCAGAGACTTGGAACGAAGATCAAGGAACACGAGGACGAAGATCGAGATTCAAAGAATTCGAGTTGATTCTCCTTTGTTTATTTTTTACTTCCAAATGATGTTTGTCTATGAATTTTGTTTAGTTTTAATCTTAAACATGAGTAGCTAAACACTTAGTGCTCTAGGGTTAGAGAGTAAGTAATTATTGATTATATTTTGATTTATTTGTTTAATACTAGACTCCATTTTTATCATTATTTATGTGTTTTGTTCTTAAATCATGAATTAATTAATTTGATCAATTAGTTAGTTATATTTGCTTAACAACTCGTCGTCCGAGAGGAGAGGGTAGTTAATCGGTATACGAACATATTATGTAGGCATCAATATTCATCTGAGAGGACTGAGGTCGTACATTAGCATTGGTCTTAGGAGCCCTTGGGAGTTGCGTATGTGATAGTTAGCCCGAGAGGGTAATTATTCATACGTAATCTACACGTTAACATCGTCCTAGAGGAGGGTTAACTATAGTAGTGCCGCCTAACAACTGTAAATTTTGTTTAAAAGTCTAAGATTATAAAATAATCAAACATAGGCTACAAGAACTGAAACCGAATCCCTAGAATACGCTTTAATCTCATATGAGTTTTCCCTTATCAACCATTCCTTGTTTACAAGTGATTAGCTTTATTTATTATTTCTTGCAAAATTAGGTTTTTGTTAAACACCAACTTTCACTAATCGAGAGTCTATTTAGGGTAGTTTTATTACGATTCGAGTAGTAAATCAGGCACAACCTTCAGTCTATGTGGATCGATCTTGACTGCCACTACCTACACTAGCACCGTATACTTGCGGATTACTAGGTTAGAAAATAGTGCATCAAGTTTTTGGCACCGTTGCCGGGGACTGATAACTGTGTTTAGTTTATAATCTGATAGATAAAATGATACTAGCCTAGACATTTATTTTTCTGCATTTTTTCTGTTACATTTTTGTTACATGGTGTTTCTTTGTCTATTTTCTCAGGAATTACATGCACACTAGATCGAAAGGGAAAGCTCATCTTGGCCCATTTGATTATGAAATTGAAGCAAATGCCAGAGAAAATAAAACAAAGAAAAAGCTAACTTACGAGATGGATGACATTCCACAGAATTTGACACAAGAGAAGATGATCACACGACTATTCGGGGCCATAACTAGTTTGGATACCCGAGTGACAGCTTTGCAAGAGCAGCAATAGTAGCAACCGCAGTTACAGTTACCGAATGATCCAGACGAAGACATCACACCTATTAGTGATTATCTTCGGTCATAACTGAATCAACGCACCAGAGGAGTCCAAGTCATAACTGAATCAACGCACCAGAGGAGTCCAACCACCACCGTTTCAGGCTAATAGCTTCGAACTCAAGCCAACTTTGATTAACATAGTCTAGCAGAATCAGTTTTGTGGAGGGGTACAAGAAGACCCTAATGTCCATCTGAACAAATTCAGGAGAGTGTCTGAAACGTTAAAGGTAAATCATGTGCCGCATGAGCAAGTCAAGCTGAGATTATTTCCATTCTCGTCGAAAGACAAAGCACTTCAATGGTACAATTCGTTAGCGGATTTCACTACGTGGGAAGAACTAGAGGTGGCAATTCGGCCAACACCTTATTTCGGGACAGTTCGAGCCTGCCCAAGATCTGGTCGAGCCTAAAATTAGTCGGCTTGACTCGGGGTATTTTCCTATAATATACTTAAATTTTTGAGCGAGCCTAGGGCCGCCCATCGGGCTTTTGGCCCATTAGGTCAGGCCAAATAGTACTTTGGGCCTACATTTATATGGCCCGGCCCATCTGAAATATTGGACCGGGCCGATTTTGCCACCTCTAGGAAGAACTGAGCACCAGATTCTTATTGAAATATTTCCCACTGAGCAAGATGATTGAGCTTCAGAATGAGATTTAATCAATATAAGCAGTATGATGGAGAGTCGTTTGGCGAAGCATGGGAGCGATTCTGGGATTTACTCCAGAGTTGCCCTCAACATGGGTTCACTCAAAAGCTGCAAATTTGCAAGTTCAACCAGGGGCTGCTTGCACCAGCAAGAGACCATGTAGATGCAGCAACAAGGGGCAGTTTATTGGCAAAGAATATAAGGCTTGTGTTTTCTATGTTGGATGAGATGGCTACAACTAGCTATCAATGGCCGACCGAAAGGAATCAACCAAGGAAGGTGCACAACATCACCAACTTGAGCCGATTGCGGCACTTACTATTCAAGTGGCCGCATTGACAAAACAAGTGAGTCTATTAACTAGTTTGTCCTTAGCCCAGCATACCGAGCTCAATTCATAACAGTCACTCATGCAAGAAGAAGTTGAAGATGTAAATTTTTTCAATCAAAGAAACTTCAACAACTTCTAAGGTAACCAGCAGCGGTATAATCAATACCAACAAGGTAATCGGAATCATCCTAACTTCTCATACAACAACCCAAAGAATTCACTCAAACCACCACCGGGATTTGTCGTCATAAATGCCATGATTCATGATGCGTGAAACCCAACTCAAGAGGTGTTAACACAATCACAATAGGCCAAGTATGATGACAAGTTAGTCCAACTCAAGAAGGAGCTCGATAGTAAAATCATAGAGTTGAACAAGAATATGGCTACTAAAGGGGTGGATGTGAAAGAATTGACTAAGACTATGACCTAAAAAGAAGCACATATGAAGGATATATCAACTCACATGGGTCAACTTATACAAATTGTAGTGGCACAACACAAGCAAGGGCAATTTCCGAGAGATTCAATGGTAAATTTAAGAGTACATTGCCAAGCTATACAATTGAGAAGTGGTACCGAATGAAGGCCCAAAGCAGCCAGTTGATCAAGAGAAAGCGATTGAGAAAGAGCACTTGGAAGAAAAGAGAGTTCCAAAAGAAAAAGAGGAAGAGGCTCCAAAGCCAAGAGAAAGGGGAATCAAAATAGAAGAAGGCCCGAAATATGTCCCTCCAATTTCATTCCCACAAGCCTTAAGGAAAAAAAAAGTCGATGAACAATTTGCGAAGTTCTTGGATATCTTTAAGAAGATTCAAATCAACATCCCTTTTGTTGATGCATTACAGCAGATGCCGAACTACGAAAATTCTTAAAGGAAGTGATAGCAAGGAAGAGGAAATTAGAAGACTACGAGACAGTCAATCTGACGGAGGAATGCAGTGTTGTGATTCAAAGGAATTTACCTCAAAAGTGCAAAGATCCAGGTATTTTATTTATTACTTGCACAATAGGTAATGAGACATTTGAAAAAATATTGTGTGATTTAGGAGCTAGTATAAATCTTATGCCTTTATCTATATTTAACAAATTAGGAATAGGCTCAATAAAACCCACTACAATTGCCTTACAAATGGCCGATTGGTCGTTGACTTATCCACGGGGTATTGTAGAGGATGTTTTATTAAAGGTTGGTAAATTTATAATCCCGACAGATTTTGTGGTCTTAGACATGTTAGAGGATAAGGAGTTCCCCTTGATTTTAGTTCGCCCATTTTTAGCAACGGGAGAAGTAATGATAGATGTTCAAAAGGGAGAACTAACTTTGAGAGTCAGTAATGAGAAGCTAACATTTTCCATATATAAAGCTTTGAAACATCATGGCAGTGAGGAAGTTAAACAACTAGATATGTGTGGTTCTATTCAATGTTTAGATGCTAATCATATACGAAACTTATCTCACCTGTTGATAGTGACACTTTAGAAGTATGTTTATTTGATTCTCTCTTTGTTATTAATGACCATAATGCTACTAATCTTGATCTTGTGGAGAGTGTTAGTGCCATAAATTCTTTGCAGGAGGCACCAAAGAATAACTCCACGAAGGAGGATATAACGAAGAAAGTTGTTCAAGAGGAACCGAAAGGGGGCGACGGTTGTCCCAAGTTAAAGCCTTTTCCGGATCATCTACTGTATGAGTTTCTTGATAATGAGAAGAAATATCTGGTAATAGTCTCTTCATCTTTGTCTAATTCTGAATGTGATAAATTGTTGAGAGTGTTGAGGAGATATAAGATTGTGATAGGAAGGTCTATAGCTGATTTGAAAGAGATTAGCCCAACTCTTTGCATGCATAAAATTTTGATGCAAGATGAGTATAAGCCTAGTGTTCAAAATCAATGTAGACTAAATCCCATGATGCAAAGAAGGGGTTAGGAAAGAAGTACTTAAGTGGTTAGATGCGGGTACTGTTTTTCCTATATCTGATAGTAAATGGGTTAGTCTGACCCAGGTGGTTCCTAAGAAAAGGGGGATGACTATAGTGAAAAGTGATACCGATGAGATAATAGCTACTAGGGTGATCACGAGATGACAAGTTTGGATTGACTATAAGAAATTGAATGCAACCATTCGTACCCGTAAAGACCATTTTCCCCTTCCCTTCTTGGATCAAATGTTACATAGGCTAGCAGGTTATGAGTATTACTGTTTTCTTGATGGTTATTTAGGATACAATCAAATTATGATTGCCCCTGAGGACCAAGAGAATACAACTTTTGTATGCCCTTATGGTGTGTTTGCTTTTCGTAGGATGCCATTTGGGTTGTGTAATGCTCCTGCTACTTTTCAACGTTGTATGATGGTCATCTTTAATGGGTTGATTGAAAACATTATGGAAGTCTTTATGGACGATTTTTCTATGTTTGGGTCATCTTTCCATTGTTTGGATAACATTGCTCAAGTTTTGCAGCAGTGTGAAGACACCAATTTTAGTTCTAAACTGGGAAAAATGTCATTTTATGATAAGAGATAACATAGTTCTTAGGCATAAAATTTCTTCTGCAGGTTTGGAAGTGGATAGAGCCAAGGTGGTCACCATAGAAAAATTACCACCTCCATCAAATGAAAAAGGAGTAAGAAGTTTCCTTGGACATGCGGGATTCTATAGAAGGTTCACTTGTGGTTTTTCCAAAATATCTAAACCTTTATCTTGTTTGTTAGAAAAGGATATCGCTTTTATTTTCGATGATGCATGTTTGCAGGTATTTAAAACATTGAAGAAAGCTTGGTGTCTGCTCTGATTCTTATCACATCGGATTGGGCTCAACTATTTGAGCTAATGTGTGTGCGAGCGACATGGCTGTAGGGGCAGCATTAGGCCAAAAGAGGGATAAGATTTTTCGAGTCATCTACTATGCTAGCAAGACCCTCAACTCAGCTCAAGCCAGTTACACTACTACCAGAAAGAGTTGTTGGATGTCGTTTATGCTTTTAACAAATTTCGATCATATCTAATTCAAGCAATGACGATAGTGTACACCGACCATGCCGCCATTCGATAGTTGTTTGATAAGGACTTGAACCCAAGGTTGATTAGATGGATTCTCTTATTAAAAGAGTTTGATGCAGAGATTTGAGACCGGAAGGGATGTAAGAATGTGGTTGCCGATCACTTATCAAGAATCACAAATGAAGCCGACAAAGAGGGGCAGAAAGAGGCAATCAAAGAGACATTCTCGGACGAGTATATTTTGACCATGGATGATATTCCATGGTATGGCGATATAGTAAATTTCCTGGCATGTGGAATATAGCCGCTCTATTTGACATCTCACCAAAAGAAGAAGTTCTTTCATGATGTTAAATTCTACATGTGGGATGATCCTTACTTGTATAGAAGATGTGTCGACACAATCATTCGAAGGTGTGTTCCTCATACTGAAGTGAGGGACATAATTAATTAGTGTCACTCGTCTCCAAGTGAGGGACATTTTGCTTCAGCTAGGACTGCAGCGAAGGTGTTATGAAGTGGATTTTATTGGCCGACGATCTACAAGGATTGTCATGATTTTATCATTCAATGCAATCATTGCCAACGAACAGGGGGTATTTCGAGGAAGCATGTCATGCCTCTCATAAACATCATTGAAGTGGAATTATTTGATGTGTGGGGTATTGAAATCGTGGCACCCTTTCCTTCAACTAAGGGGTTCCAATATATACTACTTGCGGTCGACTATGTCTCAAGATGAGTTGAAGCAATTCCAACTCAAACTAATGACTCAAAAGGTAGTGATAAAATTCCTTCACAAGAACATCATCACGAGATATGGGGCTCTAAAGGGATACTTGTGCTGGGATGTAGTGGACTGTGCCCCGTCGGTTGTGGCACATCCGCAGATGGTACGTCCACTTAAATAGTGAAAAAGTATTTTTGTTTAAGGGATGTGTAGGGTATGATGCGTACTGTAGATGTCACATCAGTAGGTTTTAGGGTGGTTAATAGCATTAAAATATTGTGATAGGTGATGTGGTTAATAATTGGTTGATTGAGGAATGATTAAAATGTGTGTTGAGAATTGTGATTGATTGATAGAAGTTACAGTTGATTGATAAAAAATGATTGGTGAATTATGATAAATAATATGGGAGGTTTATTATTTGTATGATAATTATGAAAATAGTTTGTAGTCAAATTTAATTGCAATATTTTTTGTTAGTGACATGGTTTAAAATTAATTTCACAAGTACAATAGTTAGCCTATTGAAAGTATAACTAAACCGCATTACATTATGGCCAAGATTATGGATAAATTGTTAATGGTTTGTTTTCATTTTTATCTTCATTTTTTTTCTTCGAAAATATAACAAGTCACAAAAATAATTATAACAATATTATTATTATTATTATTAATAACAACAAAACCACAACAACAACAACAACAACAACAACAACAACAACAACAACAACAACAATAATAATAATAATAATAATAATAATAATAATAATAATAATAATAATAATAATAATAATAATAATAATAATAATAATAATAATAATAATAATAATAATAATAATAATAATAATAATAATAATAATAATACTAAAGTAATAATATTTGTTAGATAGTAATTGGTAACAAATTAACTACATTTTTCCGGTTAATACACAATATATCGTACTCTCACCGGCTAAGCAAATAAAAACTTTAGAAGGCACGCTATTATCAGAATATAAATTGGTTAATAAACATACTAGTCTTGATATTTAAATGGTAATATTTTTTTGTCATAATACATGCCCGAATTGAAATCAAAATGTCTTACCACACAAAACAAATTAAATGAAGTTAGTGAAACATAAATAACTGATTCAACATAAACCACCCACAATTGAGGAACGAGCCCTCTACCCATCACCATCTCCCTAGCCCTATCCATTCTTGGCAGCCCACATAGCAGCGGTCATCTGAGCCCTCGTGTCATTTTGTGTCTCAACATTATGAAAGTTGGGGTACGTGGTGCCGGAAAAAATTAGGGTGTCAGGATGGTAGTGGGGGTGGACCCCTTCAAAGAGCGGGTCGGGAAGTACTTAACGGCACACGAAGTTGTGGATGACACAACATGCAATCACCATCTTCACCTGATTGGCTAGAGTGTAGCTTGGCATCCCATAGCGCAAGATCGGGAACCGACTTTTTAGAACACTAAATGCCCTCTCAATGCAGTTTCGTAAACGTGCGTGCCAGTGATTGAACAACTCCTTATCAGTCTGGGTTGTAATACCAATTGCATTCCACTCCGGTGAATGGTAATGCACATTCTGATATGGTGCTAAGAATGGTCCATAATTCGCATACCCAGCATCGACTAGATAAAAGCGACCTATGAATTTTATTTGTTTTATTTTCATTTAATTGATCTTAAACAAGCATGAATATAGTTAAACAAAGCTGGACAGATAATGAATGGTTGATATTTTACCATCAGGAGGCTATGGGAAATGGGCAGCATCACTACGGATTGCATTAGTCAGCACGTGTGCACCAATGGCACTCTCTTCCCATCCAGCATAGACATAGTTAAACTGCATGTCTAAATCACAAACGGCACAAACATTTTGGGCAGTTGCCGCCTTTTGAGAATGGAATATTTTTTGACGTGGTATCGGTACACAGTTGGAATGAGAGTCTCGTCCATTGCTCTAACACAACCATATATGAGTCGTGAAAACCACTTCACAATTGATATAAGGAACTAAGGTAAAAAAATTAGCCAGATTAACTTTTCGCTAATCCAACCAGCATTTATGATTCATATTTGATAGCTAAAAATACCTCAAAGTATGGGAAGAAATCATTGTTTTTTAGGATGCGGGGGTGAATGTACTCATAGTTGGGGTGGGGGAGGGATATGAACTCGGGAGCCAGACTAACTAGTGCATCCATAATTCTGTGGACATGTTTGTCGACAGTTTTCCCAGAATGTTGGAACCTTTCCATATTATCGGGATGATGGAGGTGCATTCCTACAGTGCACATAAAAATTGCCAAAGACCCAAAACATGAGACACGTGTTTGTGGACAGCCCTGGATCAAACCCCTTGCCTCCAACAAGCGTACTAGGTCACGAAAATGAGTACGAGTAAGACGCATGTTATCGAAGAAACGACTGTCATGGCCTATAATTACCTCCCCAACCCAATCATCTCCTGGGATCCTAGAAGTGTGTCGAGGAATGTTTGTCCTAATAGATATAATTGGCAAGACAACTTCCGCCATAAAAGGATTCATAATCTCTTCCTCCTCCGAATCAATCTCGTCTCCCTTACTAGGGCCGACGTGGTTATCCATCCTGCTTGACGTATAGAATAAGTTAATGATGATGTCAGGAAAGTAAGTTTTATCACACATGATTGAATAAATAATGACGGGGACTAAGAACAAAATTGTTTAAATCTGAAACAGTAAAGTAGGTAAAACAATTAAGGGAAAATTCGAGCATCCGCTAGCTCGTGATATACTAATATGTTGGAGATAAATCCAACTAATACGATTTGGTTACATAAAAAATGGGGTACCACTCCCTAAAGACCTAGAAAACGATCAACAAATAGAAATATAAAAAAAATTCAAACAAAGCAAGGAAATTGTTTCACGGTCAGCAGCCACCCAAACAGTACATATTATGAATAATTATTTTGAAACCCACCAAACCAACCCATAAAACAACCAACCAACGTACATGACCCCGAGAAGACTCAGATAAGTGTCAACACCCAGCCATGCCTCTTCGCCGGAGTGAAGGTGAGAAACATCCTCCGTGTTGCTTGCGACTGCAGCATCTCCCCGACCTGCCTCATCTGCATAGGAGGGATGTCATCCATCCCCCGCACCATGTCATAGCAGGAAAGGAACTCCGTGTTCATCGCGGCTGCGTGTCCGCGGCGCGCAACAAGATAGTCGTTGAAGTTGTCCAAAACCTTAGTCAACGCAGTTTCATGCTCAGCTACCCCGGTGGATCCTCTACGACTCGGATACGGGACCTACCAACCCCATCTTGGCCAACAGTCTCTGGGGTCGACTCCGTCTCAGCACTTTGTTCTCCAATGTCGGCGTCTGTGTCGTTGTCCTCCGTCTCATCAAGCCCGGCTCCAAACGAGCGAGCAGCACTGCCGCTGGCAGTATTCTTTCCGAATAAGTCGGTGCAGTAGTTGAAGTGCGGAATCTATTTCCGGATGATAGCACGGTTGTCACGGTGCTCCTATAACGTTATGATAGTTTTATGAGAAGGATAAAGATGATTGAAGTTTTATTAAGAAAGTTAAAAGTATCAAGGTGTTTTTTTCTAATACCAAGTATATCTGCTCAATTACGTCATCGGGCCAAAGACAGTGCCTAGAGACTCGTCCCACCCTAGTCCGGAACCCCTCTTGTAACGCAAATCATAAAGAAGCTTTCACGGTTTTTTCAAGTTCTTCCATTTGATCTTGCAGTGGCCAATAGTGTAGATAGTGCGATCTTGCGCCATTGCGTTGAGTTTGAGGTAAATTTGACCAAGAGTAGGGTTCGAAAAGGTAAGCGTAAGCAACTGACCATTCAGATGCTCCAAGTGATACGAGTGGATGAAATTAGCCTCATTTACCTTGGACCAGGTGACCTTCTTGGGTGGGGCGTTAACACGTGACATCTAAGTATGGTTTATGATAATTCACAGAATTAGTAACTATAATCTTCGCTAAAATTCGATCCCAGAAAATATAAGCTAATGCGACGGAAAATCATTGTACTAATTTATGTTACATTAATCATTAAATACAACCAATATTTTCATTTGACATCTATTTTAATCGAGAAAATATATTTTCTAAATTATGTTTGTTTTTATCATTAATACTTATTTGTTTTGAATTGCCCTCCTTTTAGACTAAGCTTGAATGAGATGGATTCATTTCAGTTACGATAACTAATAGTTATCCATCTGTGACTTATTTCAAAAATTATAGGTAAAAAATGCTCGTTTCATAAATTGGTAAAATTTGAATATTTAATTATTTTAATACTTTCTAGATACACAATGAAAACAGATTATATGACAATACATGTTTTTCTATTATTCTCCTATTCTACTTCATTTTATAGGGCAATCCAAATTATATTTAATTGATTATTTTTATTTTCCAGATGCATGTTATTCTATTACTTGGCAATTACAGATAATATTTTATATGGCAATACATATTATAGTTTATACATGTCATTCTTTTATATGGCAAGATGTTGCACATCTAGTAGCTATGTGGAATGAGCTAATTGTAGATCGTGTTGCTTTTATCAAATTGGGTATTTACATTAAAATGGTTTCTAAACTTATTTTAAGTCATCATTATTTGGGGTCAACTTAATAAATTATATCAGGATGGGTAATATCCTACATTTTTTTTATCAAATCAGGTGAATTGGGAAATTAAACTTCCATATTTATCTCACTCCAGTGGTTCCATCTTATATTTTCCAGAAAAACGATGAAAATATATTATAAGGCAAAACAAATTATATTTAATTGAATATTTTTATATTATGTCTATTTTGTTATTCTATTCATTTTATATAAAAAAAAAAAATTGCAATACATGTTTTAAATCATATTGTTGACGGATGAAAACAGATTATTCTACTACATTTATCAGATGAACGATGAAAATAGATCATAAGGCCAGAAATAGCAGATTAAAATTCCATTAAAATTACAAAGAAATTACAATTACACCAAAAATACAATAGTTTACCATCCCGCTAGCTAATCGAATAACATATCCGCATAACAAGAGAGTAGGTTTGATAAAAGATCGAAAATATAGGTTCATCCGACTAAACTGTCGAGCCATTAATTGGCTAGACAAAGTCATCAAACCGCCATATTTTGTTTGTCAACGCCGTACGCAAGCATTATACCGAGACCAAAATAAACATTACAAATAGATTGGCACGCAGATTACACGTAGACAATACAACATACTACACGTAAGAACAAGTATATTCACAGATGAAACAACAAAATTACATACAAGAATAATGCTTGCTTTGGCGGTTTGTTAACATTGAAATGGAGATATGCCCTGCTGGAATTTACGCTCCCAGAGTTACACTATAACTCACTGAAAACATGACCTATACTCGATAAAGGGGGAAATAATCTACTTTGTAGTAGAAGAACCCCAAACATTACCGAGATATCTATATAAACATGATTGACATACTAAGTAGCTTTTAAACCAGATACTGAACAAATTTTTTTGGTATTAAGGGCTGGGATAGAAACCATTTAAGCACAGACACCCATTCATAGGTGTTAAAAACATTTTGGAAAAAATAAATTTGTGTACAATTTACTTCAACAACTTCTCAAGAAAAAATTTGTCACCCAACTTAACAACAAATAGCCAACAATCACACATGACATAATACTTGTTCTGGATTTTGTTACTCGTATACAGATTTGAGTAAATGGGTTTGAAAAATCACAAGGTATATACAGAAGACAAAATATTTTGAACGCCTTCTTTAATTAAGTTATGTTGCTGCTACTACCAACTGTAGCATAAAAATTGTAGGAAAAAGCTAGTAAAGAAAATAGAAATTTGAGGTTCTGAACCCCTTCTTTAACAAAATATAATTACAAGTTTATCTCTCTATTGTTTAACTTTATTTGAAATATGGGCTACTGTTTTATCAAAATCTTTTGTCAAACTTGACCAAAAAAAAAAAAAAAAAAAAGAAGATTTGAAATCTGGAAAATTTGACTTCAGTTATGTTATATGAACTGCCCAAATAATTACAAAAACTTGCACAATTTTTATTTGATATACACAATTTTAACCTCAAATTTCTATTTTCTTTAGTAGCTTTTTCTTACAAATTTGTTTTCCCTATAACTAAACCATATTTTGACTAAATTCCAAATTTAAGATTCCACATTTCAAAAAAATGATTTCTTACTTTTTCTTACAAAGACTTCTATTTTCCTTATTCTGATGTAGCTCAAACTCAAGATTTCAGAAAGTCAGCACCAAATTCACACATACCAGAGTTTAACCCCATTAATTTTCTGCCAAAAACAGACCAAATCATCAAAAAATGGCAGTCATAACACAAAATACACAGTCTGAAGTACCTTTTGGCGAGTGGGGGCATTAGCAACAGAACTTTAGGCCGATTCCAGCGAGCCCGATCTCCGTCCGTGCTCCCTCTTCTCTTTCGATGACAGAACAACCCAAGAACTACTACCACATATTTTGCATGTGCAAAGTGTGTGAGATGTGTGAGATTTGTGAATCATTTCTACATAGATCTTGCTCCTATTTATACATAAAAACTCATACGGCAAGTATATAAAATATAACTCCTAACACATATCTAAAGTAACCTACAAAATCTTGAAAAATCTGAGGGGCAGAAGCTATAGATTTGTGAGATCAAATCATGCACAACAAACACCAGCGGGGCATCTCTCACATACGCATCTTCAACTTTTACAGGAATATATTCCCCTATAAAAAGCTTATGTGAAAGCAATAAGTTCACGGGGGAGTAAATAAAACACAGACGATAGGTGGGGTCCGTAATTATCCGTCTAATTTGACGGAGTTACACTTTGTTCAAATAGTAGAGAAGGAGAGAGCAGTTAAAAGCTCAACATAACGGAAGACAGAGAGTCGTTTAATTTCAGTCTTAAAGTGGGGGAGAGAGAGAGAGAGAGAGAGAGAGAGAGAGAGAGAGAGAGCTTAAAGTAGCTGAAAAGGCTAGGATTATGTTGGTGATGTGAGACAACATTTAACTTTGTAGGGGGGGTGGATGGGAACAGATGGGCCACATCGGGCTGCAGGGAAATGGGTCGAGGATGGGCCATTCCCAATCCTGACTCCACCATCCCAGCCCAATTAAAATCTAAGAGCCTTAATTAGCAATGGGGGTTCTCACTTTTGTAACAAGTGGCCAACAGCTTTATTAGCCAAGTACCGAGTGAAGCATCGAGTGACTACGGCATATCATCCTCAAGAAAATGTTCAAGCGTAGTTGGCCAACCGAGAGATAAAGTAAATACTCGAGAAGTCGGTGAATGAGAATAGAAAGGATTTGGCATTGAAGTTAGATGATGCCTTATGGGCATATAGAACAACATATTGGACTCCATTGGGGATGTCACCTTATCAGCTTGTTTTTTTACAATACTTGCCATTTACCGGTTGAGTTCGAGCACCGAGCCTATTGGGCTGTGAAAAAGTTGAACTTCGACTTTCAAGCAGCAGGTTTAGCATGCATTCTCAAGCTCAATGAGTTAAACGAATTTCGGAGTCAAGCATTCGAAAATTCGAATCTCTACAAGGAGCGTACAAAGAGCTTTCACAACAAGATGCTCAAGGCGCGAAGGTTTGAACCAGGAGATCATGTGCTTCTTTTCAATACTCGTTTGAGGCGCTTTTTCGGGTAAATCAAAGTCGAAGTGGTTGGGACCCTTTCCTATTAAGAGTGTTCGACCGTCCGGTGCAGTTGAGCTATTAAATGAAGATGGAAGTTTGTTCTTAGTGAATGGACAAAGAATCAAGTAATATTACAAACCGGACCAAATGAAAACCGTACATGAAGTGTAGTTGGACGAGCTCAAATAGAATCGAAAAGTTTGTCTGGCTAAAGACGTAAAACAAAGCGCTTGTCGGGAGGCAACCCAATGTATACCATTTTTCTTTAAATTTAAGTATCTATTTTTACTTTTATGTTTAATGATTGTTTTAGTTGGTTTTAGTGTTTTAGGAACTAACATGACACAAGATCCATGAAGCAATAGAATAGGATCGTGAAAGCAAGAAACGAGGGTCGAGAGGACGAAAAATAACACTAAGGAGGAGATTGGACCATCGCGACCGCGACAAAAATTGGCCCAGAATCACAATTAGTACTGATGGTCCATCGCGACCGTGATCACTATTCATCGCGGCCGAGATAAAATCGGCGCAGAAATTAAAGATTTGGGTTCAAATCGTCACGACCGTGACACCAAGCTTCGCGGTCACGACAAGTGTATTTTTCAGGTTAATAACACAGCCACAACAGGTTAGAATTCACAATCCTCTTTCTCTCTTCGCGATTCAAAACAAACCCACACACAAACTTTCAATTTTTTTCCTCATATCATCATATAAACACACACACAAACACACACACATCATCTACATTGCTTTCCACTAATTACAAATCGAGTTCACGGACCAAGTTTGGGGGATTTCACCCACGACCTAGGGCAACTCCGAAATTCATTCTCCGGCTAAATTTCTCCAGTAAGATTAGCTAAACTTGAACTTTTATTCATTACGATTTATATTTCATGCTTAATTTGTATAGAAGTTTGTTGGAATTGAGTTTTCGATTTGCTAATGAATATGAGTTGGTACTTGTAGTGTAAATAGATGTTTATTTAGGTTGGGTTTTTGAGTTTCGATGCAATTGATATGAATTTGGTGTGTGTATGTGTAACTTACGTTGATTGGAATGAGTGTATAACATCACAAAGTCAAATAACATGATATTTTCATTGAAGAATTTTGTCGAACAGTTATGTGCAAGAACAAAAAACTAATTTTGCTTGATTTTGACGTCTCTTTTATGATTCCGAGGGTGCTTGATGGTAATTTGAGTTACATTGTTATGTTTTATGTTGATGTGAATTGGAATGCACGTCGTGTTTGCTTAAAATTGATATAATTTTAGGACATCATATCTAGGGGTTGGGATTAAGTGCATAAATTAGTAATTGAGGTTTTGCTTGTGTGTGGACTATATTGAGCTAATTTTCGAACTTTGATTACATAGTTGATCAATTAGTAGGGAATAGCTATTTAATTTGTTGCGATTTGTGGAGTGTGTGTAGGTTCGAAATTATGGGTCCAAGAAAGGCAAGCACGGGAAAGGACAAAGGCAAAGGAAAGCAAAAGGTTGTCGAGGAAGCTCATATCCCGGATCCGAAAAGGGTGATAATTGATCCAAATGATAGCCGGATTCTTTTTGACTTTGTATGGGAAAGACAAGAGCATAGGAAGAGATTCTAGAAGCTTCGACAAAGAGTTGTGGTACCTACATGGTACAGTCAAGAGAAGCTTGCCCGAGACATGGGGATCTATGATAACATCCAGGTATTGTGGCTAGAGTCGGGTTGCGAAAAATCATGCGGCATAATCAGACGTACAAGAGGCTCACCTATGAGTTCTTGAGCACTTTAGGGATCAGTAAAGCAAGCACCCTTCTGGCTCGGCGTCCGAAAAATATCACATTTCAGCTGATGAATGTGCAACACACTATGACCTTTTTTGAGTTGAATGAGGCCTTTGATTTGCCTAAAGCTGATAAAGGTGATCCGACCGAATTATATGATGTCCAGGATTTTTAGAGGAGACTAATAGTGGCTCCTGGTATTGTGGAAGCCTAGATTTTCCACTCTAGGAACTCGAAGAATTCATGGATTCGAAGCCCGACTGTTTGGTGCATCCAAAAGATGCTTGTTCACACTTTTTTTTGCAAGAAAAGAGACAGGGATTGTTCGACAGGAAGAGCTTCGCATGGTATGGAATATTCTCACCGGTTAGAAGGTGACGTAGCAAAGTTGTTGGCAAAGCAGTTTGGGAGTGTTGCCTGCAAACAATCAGATAATAACAGCATTGGCGGCCTCATCGCAGCCATAACAGATCACCTCTAGATCAACTTTGAGGAGATGGTACCAGAAAAAGGAGAAGGGAGGTTCACTTGGGCAGATATAGAGAACATGAAGGTTGTTGTCTTGGGTAACAACAATACGATCCCTTATGTTTTCCAGAATATAGGGCCATATCTTCGTTTACCTAATACCGAGCTTACTATGGTATCCGACCTCGACGATCAGGACAACATGACCTTGGCTACAGAAGAGCACATCGAAGCTTCTGAAACGCCGAGCTCAAAGGTTTTTCAAAATGCCCAAGCAGGACAAGGGAGCAGCCGAACCGCAAGACCACCAAAGAAGAGGCTAGCAACTGGTGTAGCATCCTCATTAGAGCATAAAAAGGACGTTGAGGGATTGATTACCTCTCTCCAAACTGACGCCAATTTATATAGGGATAAGGTGCAATTGTACTGAGGTGAGGTGCAGTCCCTTGGCACTAAGTTGGCAGCTCAGCGTGGCATATCGACAACACTTCTAGCAAGGAGTGATGAGGAGAGAGCATGGAGGTAGCATTGGAGTAACTATTGGAGCCAATGCGGCTTCCCACCACCGCCTCAGTCATAGTTCAGCACCAAGGCGTACCACTATTTTCCCACAAACATGGGTCTTCTACTAAATTTGGGGGAGGGGGTTTATAGTGGGACGTCTTGGCCGCTATTTACGTGTTATGTCTTGCTTCTTATTTTCATGTTATTTCTTGCTTTCTTGGTGGTATTGGGTATGTGAGCCCAAGTTGTTGAGTTGAGTCGGGTACGTGTGCCCATTGTTAGTTGAATTGGTTGTCATGTTGGTAGTAATAGTTTGTTTATTGCTTTATGTTTATATGTGTTTATTTAGTTGGGTTTGTTGTTCCCTTTGGAGTCTTATTAGTCGAAAAAACCCGGATTGATTGTCGTTTGAAAAAAATAGGGAAATTATAAGATGATGATGTGTTAATGATGAGATGATTTTGAAATCTATTTTTGCAAAATTGGCACATAGTAGAGCATGATAGGAAAATTGAGACATAATTGAGCTTGAACTTAGAACTCTTGATCGCTTTTAGCCTTGTGAGATTTTGAGCCTTAATTGTACTCCCATTTTTGGAGTAATTTATATTTCTTTCGGTGTGAGGTGATTGGTCATGTGTATTTGTCTCTAGAACTTTCCTTGAGCCTCTTTTAAGAATTTGTCAAGTACATGTTATGACTTAGAAAGTGATTCTAGGCATTCTTGATTTTTAGCCTATTTTTTAGCCTTAAAAGAAATCCTTTTTACCAAAAGTTGTGAAAAATAAGCCCTAGTTAGCCAGTTGAGCTTTTAGCTTATTCGTTTCATTAGCCCTACATTACAAGCCATATACCATTCCTTTAAACCTCTGGCCTTATTTAGACTAATTAAGTAAGAGGGAGGTGGATTGGAAGGTAAAATGGGGAAAATCATGGGATTGAAGTGGTTAGATTAATGGGATGATTTTGGTGGAAGAGATTAAAAAAGAAAAAAAGTAGTTGGTGGAAATTGAGAAGAATTAACCTCTCCTAGTATTGTCAGTTGATTTTTGTTGTTATTTTCGTTTTTGAAAAGAAAGAAAAAATTAAAGAAAAAATAAAAAGAAAAAAAAAGAAGAGAAAATAAAATCTAGAAAGCAAAAGAAAGAGGATGATGTAAATATGTATTTTATTTTGATAATTGAGGAGAGGTTAGGAATAGAAAAGTGCTTAAATGTCTTGTTGATTGAAAGGATCGAATAGTCCTAAAAATGTGGTACTCAAATAAGTTGGCATGAACAGCACTTGATTGTTAAGTACTTTTGTGGGGTGAAGAAGCCATATTTGATGGTTTTCTGAAAATTGGAGAGTGAGGTTGAGTGATTGTTATTGAGGGATAGTCGGGTTAGTAATAGTTTGAATAGTCCAAGATTAGTCACTGTTACCCAAAGTTATCCCACCTTACCTTAAGCCTACATTACAACTGCAATAACAGACCTATTTGATTCTATGTCACATATGTCAAGTACGAGTCTAATTTAGGCAATATGCAAGCTTATGGTAGACGGTACATATGGTCCAATTTGAGCGAAAACATGCCCTAATCTATACACTTGAGAGGAGAGATACAGTTACCCAGTGATGATCAATTGTTCAAAAGTTGCAAGTCTTGAAAGTAGTTGATTTTGCCATGTAAAAAATGCTCGAATTATTAGGTTGCCATGCTTTTTGAGAAAAATCTCACTGAAACTAGATTCAATATCTAATCGCCCTGAGCATGAGTGTTCTTGATTGTTTTTGTTGTTCGGGACGAACAACAATTTAATTTTGGGGGATTCTAATACACGTTGTGTATGCATGCATTTAGGTCGATTTAGATGCTTATTATATATCATTTGCATGCACAATTGGTCGGAAATTACTTGTATTTTGTGCCATTTGACGTGTATAAGCTTATTTTGAGGTTATTCAGGTATTTTTAAGCAAAAAAGTCCATCTAGGCGAAGTTTGGATGAAGACATAAGCTAAGAAGGGATAAAAACGGAAGAAATCGAGTTGAAACGGAGTGAACTGGAACTGAACCGATTGCGACCGTGAAAAAAAAAATGGCCAGAAACACATTCAATACTGATGAAGCATCGCGACTGCGATACTACTCGTCGTGGTTGTGACAAAAAAGAACGTTTTAAGGTGGTTTTGGTTACAAATGCTTGCGACCACAACTAGAAGGTATCGCGGCCGCGACAGAAGGTCGGTTAACCTGAATCTAATATAGATTTTGGCATGTTTTCATCCTAGATGATCCCCAATTATAAAAAGAAAGCTTCCAAATCCGAAAAAGGGATATGAGATCATATGCTACATTTGAAAAAAAGCTCGGAGAGTTGGAACGAAGATCAAGGTACACGAGGATGACGATCGAGATTTAAAGAATTCGGGTTTGTTCTCCTTTGTTTATTTTTTACTTTGAAATGATGTTTGTCTATGAATTCTGTTTGGTTTTAATCTTAAACATGAGTAGCTAAACACTTAGTGTTCTAGGGTTAGAGAGTAGGTAATTATTAATTATGTTTTGATTTATTTGTTTAATTCTAGACTTCGTTTTATCATTATTTAAATGTTTTGTTCTTAAATCGTGAATTAATTGATTTGGCCAATTAGTTAGTTATATTTTCTTAACAACTCGTCTTCTGAAAGGAGAGGGTAGTTAATAGGTATACGAGCATATAACGTAGGCACCAATATTCGTCCGAGAGGAGTAAGGTCGTACGTAGGCATTGGTCTTACGAGTCCTTGGGAGTTGCGTATGTGATAGTTAGCCCGAGAGGATAATTATTCGTACGTAATCTACACGTTAACATCGTCCGAGAGGAGGGTTAACTATAGTAGCACCACCTAATAACGATAAATTTGGCTTAGAAGTCTAGGATTATAAAATAATCAAGCATAGGAAACAAGAACTGAAATTGAATCCCTAGAATACGCTTTAATCTCATCTGAGTTTTCCCTTATCAACTATTCATTGTGTATGAGTGATTTAGTTTTATTTAATATTTCTTGCGAAATCAGGTTTTACTTAAACACCAACTTTCACTAATCGAGAGTCTAGTTAGGGTAGTTTTATTACGATTAGGTAGTAAATTAGGCACAACCTTCAGTCTCTATGGATCGATCTTGACTGCCACTACCTACACTAGCATCGTATATTTGCGGATTACTAGGTTAGAAAATAGTGCATCGTAAACAAATAAAATATTTTTGATTCAATTCGTGATTCGAATTCGATTAAGATGATTCGGATTCGAAAAACTTAAATTCAAATTCGAATACGAATTAATTATAAGAATTCAAATAATCTTCGAATTCAAATTTAAATAAAACTGTATTTGATTCGAATAATTCAAATATTCGGTTTGTTTATATATAATATATTTTTTTTAAAAAATAATACATATAATACTAAATATATGTATATATAATATATTTATCTAGCTATATATTTAAAATAAATTTATATGTAATATATATTACTAAAATTTGTAATGAAAAAAAATTACAAAATAGTAATATTTGAATATTTAAAAAAAATCTAAAAATAAAAATAATAATGAAATTTTTTAATCTTGAATGGAATCGAATAGTTCGAATATTTCTCACGAGTCGAATGCGAATCACCTTTTAAAATTCGATTAATATTTTATTCGAATTCGAGCTCATATTTATGAATACGAATCGAATTTCTGAACATTCAGTTCGATTCGATTTGTTTCGTTTACATCCCTACGTGCAATAACCAATATATGAAAATCATATTCACAATCATTGGTAAACATATCGTGTGTAATTTTGTAGTCCCATCCCCTAAAAAATTGCAATCGCAATATCTTCTATAAAATTATAAATGTATAATTACAGTCATGCTTAACAACTCGGCATTCGTTCGGTTTTAATATATAAGACGTCACTTGTGTAACACCCAAGTGTTTCCATTCATCGATAAAAAAAGGGTCTTCGTATATATTATTCCTATATTAGTTAATATAATAATGAAAACGTCTATAAGTAACAACCATATAATTTTTCCGTTGCTTATTATATATTGATTATAATATTTCACTATATTACAAAAATATAAATATATCAACTCTTATTATATATTTATATTAAATATTCAAACCGTGTATCATACGGGAATAATACAGGTTTTCATAATAGATAGATAGGAGAATTTTCACACGGCACCGGGTTGTGTAGAAGGTATTTCTACTATAGCCTAAATTGCTGTCAATTTTAATTATTCCAGCGAACTTGAGGCGAGATGCAAAGTTAATAGAATTTTCCATTAATTGGTTTTGGAAGGTGTATTTTCTTAGCTGATTTTATTCCGAGTTGCGGTTGAAAATGTATGCATATTTCTGTAATCAGGGGGAAGTCTGATTGTTTTAGCTGATTACATAATTTTTTTGCTGATGTTTTATGTGTTTTGGTGTAATAAATTGTTATTTGAATTTAAGAGGAAGTTTAATATGCTTAAAGTGATGTGGATTTGTGCAGGAACAATTTGGTGGTTGTAGTAATTTATTATTACATTGTTACATTCTGTGACTTTAGTAGGAGCAGGCTATATTAATTTAATTATTACATTGGATTATTTATTGAGTGCACATCTTGTTAGCTTTGTTATGAGGGTTCCTTTTGCTCAGAAAATGTTGTGTTGCTACATCTTTCTTCTAGTTTTCTGAGGTGTAATGTCGTTCATTTTCTCTGTTAAAATAAATAAATTAAAATATAGTTAAATGACATAAATTTGAAGGAGGGCAGAGATTTTTCTCATAATGGAGGTCAATAAGGCAATAAGGGTCGTAGTTGTAGGTGTGAGCAAGAAATTAGATATGTTATAGCTGGCAAAATACCAGATCAAACAAAACATCTAGATTGTTTGATTACCAAAAATGACGTAGATTGTCTAAAATAGTTAAGAATGTCAAGGTGTGCATTTGCTAGACTATGTTTTCTAGTGAAAAAATATTGGGGGGTTGAAGGATTCCTGGCATGAAAGTGTCTATAAGAAAGTAGATTTGCTTCTTTATGTGCTTTCTCAACATAGGAAAAATAGAGTTATCAAACTTGACTTCAAATTTTCTAGTCAAACCATTAGCAACCATTTTTTTACCGTGTTGGCCGTCGTCTTAAAATCGTACCCCACACTCCAAGCTACACCCGAACCTGTTGAAGATAATTGTGATAATTCTAGTTAGCGATGGTTAAAGGGAATTAAAATAATAAAACAAAAACTGAAAATAAAATTTGAATAGCTCATCTACCAAAATAATGTACAATAATATGAAGTGTTGACACACTTCATAAAATTGTTAGGGGTGTCTAGGTGCTTTAGATAGCACTCATATCAAATTGATAGTTCTTGATTCTATTACGGGAAGGTATATGACACGGAAAGATGATGTAGTTGTTAACGTATTTGGTGTATGTGAGCGAAATTATGAGGTTTGTGTATGTACTAGCTGGTTGGGAAGGTTCGGCTGCAGACTGTAGATGCTTGCGTGACATTTTAGAGTGTCTCAAGGTACCAATTCCATTACGTCATAATAATATATTTTAGAGGTATAAATGATCTTTGCATTCACATGTCATTATTTCTTATGTGACAAATGGTACACGAATGTCGTTGGTTTTCTAACTCTCTATAAGGGTGTCAAGTATCACTTAGAGGAGTGGGGAGAGGGTTGTAAAGCACCAGAAAACTACAAAGAATTCTTCAACATGAGTCACTCTAATGCATGTAATGTAATTGAAAGATCTTTCGGATTGTTGAGGAAGCAGTGGGACTATCCTCCGAAGTCCCTCTTTCTATCGACTTAAGGCCCAAAATAGAATTATAATGGCATGCACACTACTGCATAACTCTCTTCGAAACGAGATGCCAATAGATCCACTCGCCCATTTCATAGAGATGTTGCACAAAAATGACGAATTGAGGTAGAACTTATTATTTTTATTTTTGTGAGGTCAGTTTGTGTTATTAGTGATATTAGGCTTTGTTGTGATACTAATTATTATTATACGTAATTTCGGTATGTTTATGTTACTTGCTAGTTTGATACTAAATATTTGTCAGTTCGTGTTATGACCATTGGTGAATACTGAATGAATGTTGTGTGCTTTTTAGATAAAAGAACATTGTGTAGTTATCTGAGTCCAACTTATCCTAGTCTGATTATTTGTGTAGTGTAACATTGTTGTATGTCACAATGTTGTGTAAAAATAAGATGTATTTGGGATTGAATTGAATTATGTGTTGGGGTTTTACTTGACAAGTTGTTTCATGTTGATAAAACTATTCTTGGACAGATTGCAGGTTACCGAATGGAGGCTGAAAATCGTCAAAATGTTTGGCACGTACGCCGAAGAATGAAAAAGGGTCGTAGGGGTTGGAATCTCCAGGAGGAAAAATGTTATCGTTAGTTTGAAGGAAATCTTTCTCACGGGATGGAAATCGAAAATGGATTTCAACCGGAGTATCTGAGCACTCTTGAACAGTTCATGAGGAAGGTCTTTCCCTAGGATAGACTTAAAGGGAAGCCCGCACATAAATAGTAACATCCGCACCTGGAAAAAACTACATGGAAGAGTGAAATAAGTTGACCTAATGCTCTACAATTCCATTACGTATTTTAACTAACTCAACATAGTAAATAGTACTAAGAGGATTGATGCAACTGACGAGGCTTGGGATGCATATGTCAAGGTCAAGAAAGCTGTAATTATGTTTAAATATCTTACATATTTCAAATTAGCTTTGATAGAACTCCATATAAATTAGTATTTGATTTTTGTGGCTTCACAGGTTGATCCAACTGCCATGTTCATGAGGTTCAATCATGGCCATTTTATAACGATTGATGTGAAATCTTTGGAAAATACAGGGCAACTGGAGAAAATTTATGCAACCAATATGGTGGATGTTGTTAACCACTTTCTTAATGAACCCAATCAGGAGATATAGCCTTTACGAATTTTAATGTATGATATTCCTTATTTTATTCTTTTAAAATTCAAAACCTTCATATCTTAGTATTTTATTTCCAATCATCCTATGCAGGAGAAGGAGGATGTCTTGGATAAAATTTTCGATGGATTTAGAGAGATGGCTGAGACATGTCTGATTGTCATCCTACAAGTTGTGCTCCTGGGAAGGCACAATCCGGACAACCTACAATGTCCAAATCACAGCCAGGGAGCAGCGCCACTAGGAAGACAAAGTCCAGTGGGAAAACAAAGCTAATTGACAATAGTGATACCAGTTGTGATTTATTGGGCAAATTCTGCGACAACATCAATGCTAGGTTGGGAGCCATTGCAAAGTGGATTAAATATGAGTACGAGATTTCAAATGCAAGAAAGGAGGTTTGGGATTTCGTGGAAACAATTGAAGGGATGAACTTGTGTGAAAAACTTCTAGCCTCGAACTCACTGGTCAAGGACACCGAGGATTTGGAATTGTTCTTCAGCCTTCCACCACATGCGAAAGAAATATTTGTGAAGATGAGACCTCCCGTACCCTTTGATTCTACAAGATTCTCATTTTAACATGTTTTCTGAAAGTTGTCCCTTTTATGAACCTAATATTACAACAACAATTAGATTTTATGTAATGTTAAGCTACTTTACTCTAGTATTTGAATGGTTTGTGCAATAATTGTACTCTCTTTAACCATTTGTTTTGTTGTTTATTTTCCCTTTTTAATTTATTTACTGATTACTTTGGACAAGATTCTATGTTGTTCTCTTGTTCAGCTTATTAAGTGTTGAATTAGGTTTGCTGTGTATAGGGAAATATGGTGGGTGGTTCGTCATGCTGAATATTTGTTGTGTAATTATTTGTAGTGTTTGCTATGTTGAGTTAGTTAAAATACAATTAAATTATTGTAGAGTTTAGGCATGGTAAGTTTTGAGTTAGATTTGATGTGCTGATCTTGTGCACTGAACATTGCTCGAAAGCTCTCTATTTACTAAAGCTTGTGTTATGTTAGGTAAGAGTGAATAAGTAGTAATTTTTTTGTTGTGGTTTTCTGGTGAACTTAAGCGATTAGATATTTGTTAGCTCACACTTGAAGATTGATGTTAGGAAAGAGTGAATAAGTAGGGACTTGGATGATGTTGGTACGACATGTATGGAATGATAATTGGTGCATATTAGAGACATAAGTGTAACCATATTGTATGGGACCTTATCTTTTCCCTGAGAACATCATCAAAACCTAACAATTGCACTAAGTTTAAATACCTTTCAAAATTGCACAAGCACGAGGTTGTATATATTTCTCAGATAAGTAGTCTATGAAGGAGTATATTTGTTCTTGTCATCAATACGTCACATGTTATAAATGTGGCATGAAGCAGCTGAAGAAGAACAGTAAGTACTCCCTTTACATTTAGTAATCATTTTCTTAATCCAGTTGAGCTCATTTGATAGTTATCAAGTTATTACTGATTAAGAGAGCTTAGTTGGACTATGGGATTGGGATATGATTATCTCAATGTATAAGATTTTAAATAAAGTATATATGTCTCATATATATGTCAAACATCAAGTAGCATATAAATGTTGTAACATTACTATAATCATCTCAAAGAGATACATAAATATGGCAACAACTAGGGTTGCATGTATAAACACATCTCTAGAAAATACCTCTTTAATTGCACAACTCAAGACTGTCTCCAGGAAGTATCTCAATTTAAGCTCAAAACCTACATATACTCACCAACTTGCGACCAAAATCAATAAATATAAAACATGCTGGCACTCAACTAGAACTCACGCAATTCAGATATAACTGCACAAAGTAGTATACAAAATCGAAAATCATAGGCGTGAGAGAAACGAGACTAGTTGTTACAAAATGACCTTTGTAAAATTCATTCAGCAATTAGACCACTGTCTGAAGTATACAGAAAATTATACGAATAAAGAAGTCACATTACCAACATCCTTAAAAAGGAAAAGAAAAAGGGACAACATGCGCTAAATTAGCCTATCCTTGAATACACTAGAACAACAGGGAGCATGAAAAGAACCTAATCTCAGTTCTTTTTCATAGAAGTATGATGCAGTAAAACATGTATACGCCGTTGCACGTTGTGGGTTCGTCCTACTGCCACTTGGTTGTGGCCTCTTCATCTTTGCAAGCACAACATCAGCCAACGACATTTCTGAAGTTTGTTGAATCTTAACATCCAAAGGCTTGTCAAACTCTTAAGCAACATCTACCCAAAAGTTACCATCATCCTCTTATTCTTCACTCACTTTAGTTGGAATCTTGAGATCTTTGTCATCTTTGTCTCTTTCAATGTTGATCACCTCACGGGGCTCCCCGTCCACAGAATTTGGATCTACCTGGAAAAGGAATTTCAGTGCGTTAAAATGAAGTTCGCCTCTCTCCATATAGCTGGATGCAAGCTTTTCTTTCTGTACATTATTAAGGTAAGTGTTAGAATGTTACTTCTTCTAAATAATACATGCACTTAAGACATAATATAGGTAACTACATGTAGTAAATTAACATAACTCACATATGAAGTCCCAAGCATCACCACGTTCCACCTTATCAGTAAGTTCATCGTGACAACCTCCATTTAAGGAGGTAATCCACCTAAAACACCGATAGTAATTTTTCAGCTTGCCAACTCTCATCCTGCATAATTTGAAGTTAAAGTTTGTATTGACTTGATCATCAACCTCCCACATTGCATTACGAATCGCATTTGCGTTCCGACCCCTACGATCCCACAACCCAAGTAATGATTCATCCACAAGTTGCGATAGAAATGCCTCCTCAACTATTTGTACCCACTTGACAGTGTAGAAGACACTAGATTGGTCGATGGCAGCCATTTGTGTTGAAATTATATTTTGATGTTTTAATAAGTATTTGCTCATACTGAATTTCATATGTGTTGTGACATATTTTATATGCAAGTACAGTGTATGTAAAGAACCTAAAGTTTACATGTGACTCAAATCTAGAAAAGTCACATCAAGAATCTCATAAGAATCTTAGGGAGAATATATTCTACCCTATTCATTGATTCAAGCAACATGACAATAAATGAACTTTTAGGGGGAATATATGTTTTCCTATATTACCATCCTATGACGAAATGGTTATAAGCTAGACATATGTTTCAAATTTTGCCATGTCAAAGTCACATGTCGTAGCCCATCAGTAGCAACATATATTTGGATAAGCTGTCAAGAGAATCCTCTATATTGAATCAGTTTCAATTTTTAATACAACTAACCATCACATTCAGCTTTTATTTTTATTTTCTAATATTTTGTGCACAACATATCGCACCGCAAATTCAGCAGCCAACCGTTAAATAAAATGTCCTTGCAGAGTTGCACATTCCAAACAACATTGGAAAACAATTTGAAGTTGAATACATAACGATTGGCAACATAAATTGGAGAACAAATATTTCCAAATAACATTCATTCAACTCCCACTTTAACTCCTATTTGATTACAGTTTATGTTATGCATATGGAATTACCGAAAATATATCACTGAAACAAATACCATAATGCAAGCCACAACAAAAAATGTTATGCTACTACCAAACTCTTGTATTGTCACCCTAGTATTTTCAATTTTGACCTGAAACTCCTCCACAATACTTATTATTTCTCCAAGTTTGTATCGATCTCTTCCAAAGCAGTTTGTGAATCAACCAAACTATCTAAATTGTTACTGAACTCATTATTTTTATTGTAGTTGGGCTTATCCACTCCCAAAATGTACATCTCTTACCTGATATAAAACACAGTGTTATTATATACTAATGAGTTCTAATTTATATCATTTGCATATTGCACAATATGGCAAAGTATAAAAAAATACTAACCCCAATTTGATTACATTCTGCAAATCGATGTTCGGGGATTTTTTGTGAGACTCATATGTTTTTGCTTCCAATCCACATGCATAAATTTGTCTTCCACAACGGAATTTAATTTGTTTGGGCCACCTAAAATAATATGTGTTTATATTAGCAATCAAGTGTATTATAGCATGCCTTACAAATCGGAACAACAAGAAAATAGGTCCAATTACTCAATTCTTATTTTCCTAAATTCTTGTAAACTAAAAAGCATTGTATATTCCCAAATTAAAAGATCGCATTTGGAAGACAAGAATTCATAAAATGATGCACATTTATATTACCAATCACATACAATCATTTCAAATCACAAGAATAAAAACATCAAGGCACTTAATTTGGTGAGGCTAGAGATTGTCGTCAACTTCCCCCACTCATCTTCCTATCAACAAATCGGAATGTTAAAAAGGCCAAAGGCACAGAAAATAAGAACCATAGTAAACCCATTCATACCCATATTAGTTTTTACAATTTAAAACCCTAATAGCCGCAGAGATGAAAAGTTGCAAACACACAAACGATTTGAAGTGGACCTTATTAACTGTAGATTAACAAATTGCAACCCCATGCGAAATCATCAACAAAATTAAAGAACTACGCACATAAATCGGAGTTCACCCATGTGAAATCATCAACAGAACTGATGAACAAAGGGGAGGCTTGAGTTACCTAAGATGATGTGTAAATTGGAGTTCATCAGACATAAAATCTTTTCATTCACGCATTCACAGTGCACGGTGGAAAGAATGTCAAAGTTCTACTCGTGAAGACTATATTGTTCTAAGAAAAGAAAGTATTCTCTTGCCCTCTTAATTTTAAGTTTTTGGGGGGTAGAAAGGTAAATTACCTTCTATATCATTCAATTGAAAAACTGAACCAATCATTTGTAATATAATTTAAGTGGGTGCTAACACACTAAAAGATACCAACCAAACCCAATAATAATTAACCCATAGTGCACCATATTACCCTAATTTTATTGTGTTCTAATAACCCATTTGTTGACCCCATTTGTTGGGTTAGTAAAACAAATGAGCATCTATTGTGTATTTCGTCCCACAAATGTATAATGTATTGTATACAAAAAAACTATAAATTTACATACAAGCATCTTACGTGCACTCATATGAGCATGTGTCATGCGTAAAATATTATCAATTTATTTCATTGGAGTTGAGAAATTGCACTTTTAGTATTTTACAGAAATTACAGGAGTGCATCTAAATGAATCAACATTCTTGAATTCCTTGCTTCTGCAACATTTTTGCAATAACTCAACTAGTTTTAATTTATATTGTTGGACAACACAGTAGTTGAACTCAAAATCTTAAAGACGGAAAGTTATTGTGGCAAGACAAGCAACACTTCAGTTATCAAACTTATCAAACCTACTCCTATACCCTTATTAGTCTTTACCTAGGTGTCAGACATCCCTCGGCATGACCAGATCAGATCGCATGTCCCCAAACCTCTGTCCCAAATCATGTCCCATCAGCCAAACAGTGTCGTTTATTGTTTTATCGTCTCATATGAGTGGCTTGCCAAGCCGCATTGCTCATATACTCTCTCTCTCTTAGTTATTCTCCCTGATCGGCACTATAAGCCGCAATTGGCTTCGCGGATCTGAATCCATGGTGGCGTCTGATTTTACCAACATTTTTTTTTTTTTTTTTGCACGTTTACCTTCCAATCTTGAAAAGTTCTTGATCACCCTCAATGTTTGATAAGCCAAACACAATAGGTTTGGATCTCACAGTTCTCTCTCTCTCTCTCTCTCTCTCTCTCTCTCTCTCTCTCTCTATATATATATATATATATATATATATATATATATATCTAACTTCATTTAGGAGGCGTTTCAGAATTTGTGTGTGTTTTCTTTTTTTTCTTTTTCTTCATTTTGAGGCTGCAGGAGTTTCACGGTTGATAACATAATTAACGGATCACCGTATACATTTAGTATATAGATAGTGAATGTCACATTAAAATTTCACCAAAACATATAAAGTTTTACATAACATAATTTGAGATATGTTGAAATGCTTTTATGCCTGCGGAGGTTATCCAATAATATCTATAAGAGAAGAAAAATCAAAAGAGAAAGACATAAAGAGAAGAATGTATATGATTGTAAAATAAAGGGAAAAGGTGAAAGAAATAATTGAGGAAGAAGACAGAGATTAGCTTCGGTATGGCTCATTTAAGCCGAATAAAATCCGAGCTTTTCTTGTGAAAATAAAACGACAAAGTTTAAATAGTTGAACAACGTTGGGACTGAGATTTGAGGAACTGAAAATCCAATCTGTGTCACAACTAGCTTTTCCTAAAGCGTCCCCACCAAATCCTTTACAAGCTAGGCAGGGCAGTCTTCATCAACCGAACTTGGTAGGGACAAGAAAATTCTATCCGCTTTTTTTTAAAAAAAAATAATAATAATTATAATGAAGGGCAATAAATTCTCATTATTCTTGAAAATAAATGGTGACTAATAATAGTACAGGAAGCCTAAATCGTTTGATTTTAATGATAACGGTTTGATAAATCCATTTAAATCGTTTCATATATATTTCATAATATTCTGTGAAATATATATACATTTTACACTAAGTATTGAAAACATTTTATAAAACATTCAATTTTAAATATATATATATATATATATATATATATATATATGTGTACTATGTACACAACCGGAAAAAAAAAAAGAAAAAAAACACATATATATATAACAAAAAAATGCCATCCCCTGTGTCCCACTTCCCAGCAGGTTAACCCACCATTTATTTGGGGTAGAGCATGGAGGGAGCTAGGCTTGGTCAGTACCGGGCTCCAGCCCAGTGCAAAATTTGTAGATTCTTAATTTTAGTACTATATTTTTTATTATTTTAGTTATTCATTACTCCAAATTTCAACTAAGCCCCACCCTATTTAATTTTATTGTTTGCATTCTAGTCTCTAACTAAGATATAATTAAATAAGTACTACTTAAAATCAAGTCCAATTATTTCGTTTCAAATTCATCTATTAATTGTTTTAGTAAATTTTCTATTAAAAAAAAAAAAAAAAACTTCTATACATACTCTGTTACTATTTTTTTTTTTTCTTTTGAAGCCTATAATAAGTTGCAAGTTCATCGAACTCAATAACTTTTTCATGTTTCAGCCCACCCCATTATTGAATACTGGATCCGCCCCTGGGGTAGAGTAGGATAGGTGTAGCCCGTTTTGGTAGCTCTACTTGTTAGAAGATAACTAGACGGAAAGACAATGCTCCAGGTTAAAACCTGTTGGGTTTTTATAAATATGACAATGACAATTTGGCTAAAAGAATTACGTAAATAGTCTAGGAAAGGCCAGTGTGATACTTTGTTTGTAACTTTCCACCACATATTTAATGAAAATAAGCATGAAACACATACACCTTGTGGGTCTTGATCCTGGGACCTTACTACAACAAGACAGCCTACTCACCACTTTGGTCATAAAAATTGGTATTCACATTTTGTACATCAAAAGTCAGCACATAACCATGCTAAACAACAACACTGCTTCAACATGTCTTCAAGACAAGTAGCTGAAGTTAAATAGCTGATGAAATAGCGTATTCACCCTTCAGTCAGAAGATCAACAAGGATTTTACAGTCCAAAGCTCCCTTCTCCTCTCTTCAATTACCTTTGTTTTGTCATCTGCAAAATCCAATCTTAGAAGCATTATCTTCTCTTATCTTTCAGCTGTGCTGCTCTTCGAGTGTCAGGAACACATTAAGATCATCTAGGTTTCAATTACTTTTTATCCTATCCATATTGCTGCATTATCAAAAAGGAAAGTGAATAATTATTGGGGAGAAACAATCTTATATTTCATGCTCGCCCGATAACATCAAGTACATAGGCGAATATGCTAGCCCCAAAAACAAATGAACAAAAGCTCTAAGTACAGGAAGGAAGGAAAGAAAGAAAGGAAAAAAAAAGTCTACATGAAATCAAAGACCGAAATCAGAAGACGATAGAAGAAAATGAGGTCTACTAAATGCTATGCGTAACAATATGCAAGATTAGTTTCTAATATATTTCAGAAGGGGTGAGGTTCGCTTTCTAGGCAGGATTGTTCGTAATCAACCAATAAATTGGATAAATCTAACTTATCTCTAGAAATTCGATACTAGAGATCCATGTTAATGCTCTTAAGCCTTAAAAATGGAAAATATTACTGATGATGTTGGTCGTGAAATCAGAATTCTGACAATTTGTTTCAGCCTGGAAACAGTCTGTGGGGGGCAAACCAAGTTATTCCGACTTAACGTTTTATCGACTATAGAAGGCTTACAGCAAATTATGCAAAAAATAAGGCTATTAGAGTCGACAATAAACCAAGACCAATGCAAATGTACTTATTCAAACAAAAGTTTGTCGATCATCAAGTTGTCTAATTAATAAAAACAGAAAATTATGCCACCATATAAGATCATCAGAGTAAAAGTTAGACAAAGAAGAAGACAGGAACATTGCACATGTGAACATGATGATCCAAAGATAAGCGCTCACAAGCTCCATCAACAATCCATTCTTAATAGCATTATATAAGTTATCTTAGAAAACATCATAATAATGATCAGTTTTGAAGGAACTTAATAATTGCAATGTTATTGACATATAAAGAACAACATTGAGAGAGGTAGAAGTTTCTACCTAAATCTACATAAAAGGACTGTCATTGAGGAACTGAGAAGATCAAGCATCCATTGTCCCAGCGTACTCTGATCTCTCTTCCAACATGGAGCCTCTTCTCTCTAATGATTTTGCCCCATTTACCAATCAGATTGTAATAACTTCCACGCCATTTCAACTTCATGACATATGAATCACCTGTATCATCATCTCGAGCATTGACACCAACTTGATGTTCATTCCTCAACTGATCTCGGGCTTGGTGAGTCCAGTAGCAGAGAATATGATCATCCACAGCTTTGCCTGGCAAAGTAAGGAATGGGTGATTCGTATCCACATCTGATAATGTGAGAGTTTTCTTAATAGGCCAATTATCATGTCCAGATGCTGTAGCAACATAACGTTCCTCTGGAACCGAGAAGTATAAGCAATTATTTGTCCACCGTATTCTGATTTCTTGCCCAACACCAAGTCCTTTATGCCTAATTATATTACCCCATTTCCCGATCAGATAATAATTGTTCCCTCGCCACTTCAATTTCATCTCATGATTATCACCTGTATCATAGTCTCGTGCATTTATAGATACATGTTCTTTTCTCAATCTTTCCCTCTCTTGGGGAACCCAGTGCACAAGGATATGTTCGTCAACAGATTTACGGGCCAACGGAAGAAAAGGATGACTAGGATCAACATCAGACGACGTCAATACCTTTTTAATGGGCCAGTAGTCCTGCACAATGGGAGCTGCTACCATTCTTATAGGAGGCACTGCAACAATTTGCTGTTGTGGAACTGAGTAGTGCAAGCAACCATTGAACCATCGAAGTTTTATTTCCTGCCCAACTTCAAGTCCTTTTGCACGAACAACTTTTCCCCATTTTCCGATTAGATTATAATAGCTCCCCCGCCACTTCAACTTCATTACGGACGTTTCTCCAGTATCATCATCCTGAGCATTAAAACCCACTTGACCATCAACTCTCAAATGTTCCTGCTGCTGAGGTGTCATGTACACCAAAATATGAGATTCAACTTGTTGCCGGGACAATGTCAGGAAAGGATGGGTTATATCTACATCAGAGAATGTTAGTGCCTTCTTGATAGGCCATTGATCATGAACTTGAGGTACAATATTGTAATATGCCATCCTCTTCATTCCTAAACTCCAAAAGAAAACAGGAGATGGTGAGATTCTGGATTTTTAACACTGTCTTATTTCCAAAGCAAGTTATGAGATCTTGAGTTCAGGATGATAGCAGATACATCGGATGCCCCAGTAACACTACTATATCTACTTTAAAATATAAAATCACCATTAACAGCCAGTATTCTGTTACAGCCGATCACTTCTATGAGCCTAATTTAAGTAAAGATTAGGCACATCTTCACAGAGTACATGCAAAATTCTACCAGAGCATCTGCATGCATTCACGATGAACATTTAGATGACAAAGAGATTTACTACAGAACCAACAACCACGAATATTTTCACCATCCTTCATGGTGCATACTTCAGGGTTCCATCCCCCTCAATGTGATAACACTAAATAGACCTGTATCACTTTTCGGGGGAAGAGAGACGGCCTATATCAAAACAAAAGAAGAAGCCCTAATCTCTTCTAATACTTTTGCAAATTCTAATAATGAGGAAACACAAAGCACCACAAATGAAATGAAAGGTCGGTCACTCTCATCCACTTGATCATGCAAAAGGACTGACTACACAGGGAGAAGCAAAAGCCCCTTATTCAATAAAAGAAGAAAAATCTCAATTACTCAAATTCACTCAATTAAATAAACTAGTGAAAAATCTGATGCAAGAAATCAAATGACCCAACATGACTGAAAGCCATAAAAGCCAAACAACAAACAATCACACCGAAGTCGCACCTATGCCGTAATCAAGGAAACTAGATAACATCTCCAATTCTTCGAAGATATACCATCTCACATCCAAAGCACGGCACCGTTTGTCTCAATGGATTTGAATCAGAATGGAAGAAATCTCTTACTCTCCGTGATGAGCTGAAATGCTGCAGCTGACGATTGAGATGACCAAAAAAAAAAAAGAAAGGGAGAATCCTGGCAAAGATAAGATTTGAGGGACAAATGGTAATTATGGAGAGAAGGAAAGACGAGGTATTTGGCGTGAAAAAGAGGGGTGAAATGGTCAATTAAATGGGGGAGTTCACGAGGGCTAGCAGGTACGAAGAGAAGTAACACATTTTCCCCGAGTCCATGGTGCCGATGGAGGCGTAGCAGTGGTGGTGGTGGAAGGTGACACCAATATCTGGAATTAGGGGTGAGAATACCGAAGAAGCGGCCGGTGGGGGTGGGGAGTGTCAATGAGGATGGATATCAGACTTTTTCACCTCCGACCAACTTGAGGCCAGGGGATATTTTCTCATTTTGCTGCTTCTAATACATTTTCATATACAAAACAATTTTGGTAATAAATTTCAAATAAAAATACGTTCAGTAACTCTGTTTTTTCTTAAATCTCTATTTTTTTATTTGTTAGTTGGATAAAAAAAATTAAGAGGGACAAAAGCGCTCACCTCAAAATCTCTTCTCCTTTTTCCTTTATATATTCCCATTAATTAGACACGGTAGGTCAAATTAAAGATTTTATTATATTGGAAGAAATATAAAAAAACTAAAAGAACAATTATTTTGAAACAAAAGTTAAAATCTAAAAAAATAACTAAAAAAATCTAATTCAAATTATTTTTTTATACTACCTGCTACATTTTTTGTTACACAATCTTTAATACACGATATATGTTAATTAATGATATCAGTTAATATATATGTCGTGGGTTAAATGTAACACAACTAAAATAAAACAAATAAATAAAATAAGTGATCACATAAAAAAAGGAGGTACTAGTAGTATTTTCTAATTGTATAATATTTGTCCAAAATTTAACATGTAAGAAATCAGACAATGGAAAAGATAATGCGAACCAAAATTGCATAGATTTTTTATTTTGTTTTGTTAGCGAGGGATGTAAGAAATTAGTTATACTATAGCCTATAGGTGGAGTGATGGAGAACCGTTGACTCAAGTAAATATTGTTAAGGAAATTAGGTAATAAGTTGAGAAAAGTAGATTATGTCAGTTGTAGTGAAGATTTGTTAATTATATTTAATTGAAAAACGGTACTGAAATGTGTGTAAAAGTTATGAAAAGATAGTTATTAAAAATTAAAGTAGGTATTATGAATTGTGATCGTGGAAAGAGTTTGTGTAAAAAATCTCTCCAATCCATTGAGCACAACCTTTATTGATAAACAAACTTCTGGTTGGGCACTTCGTCTGTCCCAACTTAAAACGAACTCATCTTGTAAACTATTTCAAACTGTCTTGATAGTTATATTATATGATCAATTACATTGAAAATTACATTACACACACAACGCAATTTGCACACACTTATTCACACTCAAAACACAGTTTACACACACTTCATGCATTTTGCACACTACACACTTATTTACACACACAACATACTAGATGCATTTTGTGTACACTACACACACCTCACATGCACAATACATACTTTACACACCCCACATACACTTAACTCATTTCAAACGTACCACACACATCATATGTACTAATCAAAATTTGTGTTTAACGGTAATTTTCGAATTAGTCTCCAAATTCAAATTCATAACTATTTAATGTCATTTTTTGTTAAAAAATTTATTAACTTATAAGCTCTTGAAGCAACTTGAAGTTTATATGAGGTTTATTTTAAGCACCCTCTTGATTGCATCATATTAACAAGTAAAATTTCACACAATTTATATCAAGATAGGTAATGAAAATTCTACGCGGTAAAATCCTTGAATCAAACAGAAGAAAATAAACCAAAATCATGCATTAACTAAATAATTAGAACGCCACAGTCCATAGGGCGACGTTGTACAAGCAAAATTACAAATTTTTAGCATATCCTATCCTAGAATCCTTTGAGCGGTATAGGCTTTGCTGCAGTTGTGATTCTTCTAAACGCTGTCCTAACTCGTTCTTTGAGCCCTTCATTCTCACACTCCACTTCACCACTTTCCTTGTCAAGACGAGCCGTATTCCCATCCACGTTGATCACTAGCTTCCCCTCCTCATACTTCACATCCCCAAACAGAGATACCATAAGTGCGTGTATAATCTTGTCTACTTTCTTGCTCTCTTCTTCACCATTTCTTTCGCTTTCCGGTTCCACTACCAGCTTAGGCAGCTCCCGCCCCGCGTTCAGAACCAAAGCCACAACAGAATCTGAAACCATGTCACTGATCGGGTCTGCTGCCCAGTGCAGCGACACGTGATTCTCTGACTCACGTTTCACCGTAACCCTATCATGGACCATCAAGGTCGGAACACCCGATTCATCCTCTTCATCTTCCACGCTCTCGTAAATCCGCTTCAGCCTGTGCTTGACGATACCAAAAGCACCCGAGTATGGGATCGTGATCCTCTGGATGACGTTGCCAGTCGAGAGTTGTGAGAAGATGTGAAGATCCTCAGGAGCCATTATCTGATAAGTGAAGCCTTTCTTCACCAGTAAACCATTCACAGCTTCACCAACCTCAGGTGTCTTCTCTGCCAGCTTTCCGACCGCTTTAGCCATTTTCTGGGAGTTGAAGTGCATCTCCACAGACTGACAGTTCTTTGGGGTTATGATTTTGGTGTTTCCATCAGCAAACAGAGAGAGGAGCTTCTGCTTGAGCCTCCCCATCTCATTGGCTTCACCGTGGACTAATATAATGTTGGGAGGCATGAGCTCTTTCAGGAACGTGCTCGTTTGGACGTAGTCTGCGTGGGCCGAGAAGGAAATGTAGTGCACTTTCATGTTGAGGGGAGCAGTTAAGCCACTTGCAAGCGTAACTTCCTTGGGCTCATTAATAATGGTCTTCGCCAGTGTCCCTTCAACAACATACCCAGGTATGACGCAAGCATTTTTCTGGTCCGCGCACCACCTGTCAAAAAGCTGTCTCGACAGCCCACTTTGAAGCCCACCAGGGCTTGCCATCACCACTGCAGGCCCCACATCGCGGAACTCGTCAAGGCTTTTCAACGGAGAGATGTGATTGAAGTCAAAGGGATTCTTACTGGCGAATTGATTCCTGATCCTCTCATTCATAGAATTGATGTACGTCTGGTAGACTGCCATGCACCTTTTTGCAAGTGGAGAAGCGTAGTATATCGGGATGTTATGGAGTTCAGGATGCGCGCTCCAGTACTCGTCCAGTATCAGCAGTAGTTCTTGGGCTCGGCCGAGGGCAAAAGCAGGAATCAGGACACGACCACCTTGACGTACCGTGGCGTGAATGACGTCTGTGAAAAGCTTCTCCCGGGAAAGACGGGGCTGATGGGTTTGAACACCATAGGTTGATTCAATGATGCAGACATCCGGCGAAAACTGGGGGAGCTCGGCAGCACGAAGATGACGGTCTTCTTCGCGCGAATAATCTCCTGTGTAGAGAACGCGGACACCAGCTATATCAACCATAAACATGGCAGCACCGAGCACATGACCGGCAGTATAACACCAGAAACGGATGCCGTTAACCTCAAGAGTCTGATGGAAGTCAATAACCTGGAGAGCAAACGTAGATTCGTACATTGAAGCTAGTTTCACCAGTGCATTATTTAATACCAACCAGCCATGTTATCAGATGTATAAAGATAATGCTGTTAAATTAACAAGGTGGAACGAAATAAAGGTGTTGAAGCACCAAATTCACGAGGGCATTCAGGATGGCCGATTACTGATGACATAATTAACATTTATTATTTATTCATTGGTTTCTTTCTTGTATGGTGAGAATAGTTGTGAATAAAACGCTGCTTCTATTTCTAACTTGAAGCATAAAAAGTTTGGGTTAAGGAGATTGTACAGCCCCTCAAGCACATGAAGAATATTCCCCCTTCTCCGATCCCAGATTTCTAAGAAGAAATTTGTTTAGTATATATAGGCAGGTCTTATTACTAATTAATTGCACTTTATTATAGGACAAATGAGATATCTATTTAGAATTGATCCGGTGATAAGTCGATACGGCTGTTCATGAAAGGCAAGTTACTAAAACTGTAGTAGATTTCAGAAATGCCACATTGTAGCAAATACATGAACACCTAAAACGTTAAGGTATTGATTATCAAAGTTTATTCTGATGGTAAGCTAAATTGAACAGTAGGACAATATCAGATGATATAAAACTTGACAGGGGAAATGGCTGCCAAACCAAAGTTTCACCTATGCTCCATTTAAATCCTTGTATTTCAGTTGACGTCATAGATATATATAGTTCAGACCTTAATGGGATACAACGAACCAAAATGGAGTCGTACTTGTCTGAAAGAAAGTTATTTTCTTCTCTGGCCTGAATCGAGCTCTGCTTAGCTAGAATCAAATGACATGACTACAAGGAAAGCATCAGAGAAGGGCGAGAGCTCATTACAGTTGCACAAATCCATCACAAACGTAAATAAAGTACGGATGCTATTTCTCATTCTTAGTGCATCAGAATTACTCCTGAAAAGCAACACTTCGAATAGAACATGTAGTCTGTGCACAGATATTGGCAGGCAAATGCCAAGTCCTTTTAATTAACCAAATTTATATTTCTTCTTCTTTAAGCAATCTACAGATACCTCAGGAGTCAAGGAAGTTTGTCCTCTTAAGCACAGAATAGGGGAGGTTGAGTTATGAGTATAGGCCAAAACTGGGGCCCCAAAGCTCATGAATCTCATATTTACCTGTGTAATTATGTCCATTGTTCTCCATGTGAATACCCAGCCCTAGCCCACCCCTCTAGTATTATACTCAAATCCATTTACTAAGTAAATAAACCTCAAACCAAAACCAACCCCACCCTACTTTCTCTTTAAATTAATGTATTAGCTGACACGATTCGAGGGGATGTGATTCCCAAATCTCAAGTCCCCAACCCTCAAATCATCAAAACAAGTATGACTAGTACAACAATGGCATGACTCGGCACACCTGCTGAGTTCCCAAGCTTGAACCCCATTCTCCTAAATCTTTATATTTTGTCAAAAGTTAAGTACAAAATTTATTTACTCTATTATTTATTTCTTGCATCAATCAATTTTGTTGTCCTTATCTATTTCGTTGATAATAAACTATGCATCTTTTTCTTTTCCTTTTTTTCTGTTTAAGAACCAGAATACGCATCTTTTTCCATTAACGATGTTCATTTTCTCCTCTTATAAGTAATTTATTTTGTGCATAAAGAATGATAAGAGACAGGTTGTTTAACTTAACTGTAATTTGGTAACAATAATAATGGTAGTAAAAAAATTGATCATTTTAAAGATGATTAAAGGAGGAATTTTTTGTACTGAGATACTTTATAGCTGACCATAACATTAATTTCTTACTCCACTCCTGGCACAGAGCATGAGTAAGAATACATTACCACAAAGCAATATCATAACTAAGGGTGCCGTATTTATTTCGTGCAACTTGCACAAGGATTAATCTCAAAAAAAGCTTGTCATATAACAAAATTAGTTCCAAGCCTAATATGGTAGTGCTAAAAAAATGGCACACAATGAATTGAGACCATAGAAATAAGAAACAGACCTCAATTTTATCCATGGAGTCTTTGATGTCCTGTTCATCAAACAACATATCTTCAACTGAGACCTTGCTAACTTTCACGTAATCGGTTAGAAGCAACTTATAGATGGCCTTAGTAGCGTGGGTCATAAAAACTCGTCCTTTAAACATTGTCTGAGACACAATAAGTAAGGGATGAGCCAATTAAAGCAACTATACCAAATTATACCAGATTTATAAGCTCATGACATAGCCAACCAACCTTTTCCAGAAAATATGGAAGTGAAGCAGCATGGTCCAAGTGAAAGCTGCACAAATAAAGAATTAAAAGTGCAGTTAAGTAAAGGTTAGCCGAAACCAGAATCAAAGACTATCTTAACATTATGAACTGCTAGTAGCAACAGATGCATGACGGCAGTGAACAATGAACTGAGGAATGTTGGGGATTGTCGAAAATATGAAAGCATCTGCATAGGGGGTTCATCCAGCAACAAACAACATATTTCATTCAACATTCTGTCCAAATGTCCCACTAAACAGATGAAATTTCTCAAACTTTTGAGTGCTTCTGCTCCCTTCAAAACTCTCTTATAAAAGAAGCTTTTGTTTGCAGCAAAAGGGACACGGTATAACAACCTAATCTGCATCATTTATGAATTAATAGTAAAGTTTAGAGGTTATATGAACAATCATTCAGGGGATTAAATGTAATGCTTGTTCAATGAATAAATATTCATAAACTATTGTAGGTGGGAAAAAGATACCAAACTTAATTTCTAAGAATAGCACCTAAGCCTCAATCCATATGTAGGTCAAGAGCAATGTGCATTAGTAACCAGTCCAGGATCTCTTACAAAAGCATAACAAAGAACTTATGCGAAAAATAACACTCACCAACAAACATTACGCGAGCACAACGAAGAAGTTACATTGATTATAAAAATGAAAGTGAAAACATACTGAGTAACGAGAAGGACATCAATACTTGAAGTATCAATTTCATCGAAGTAAGGCAATGCAGCCATGCCAGAGAAAGCTGGATGAATGCCGCAGTCAAACTAAGGAATCAAATCAATAAGAGCCGGTTAATTAATAGGTAGTAGGAAATTGTATAGCGAAAAAAACACAAATTCAGAACATTAATAATAATTGAAAAGGTTGTTAGTACCAGAACAGTTTTGCCCTTGTAAGACATGTAAACACAAGAGCGGCCAACTTCATTGCCGGCGCCGAGGGGTGTTATGATAAGCTCATCCCCTTCTTCACTGGAAGTTAATCGTCTAATGCTACTACTTCTCTTCAAACTGTTAGCTGAAGCCGCCATTGCTTATGTACTAAGCTCCGACTCCAATAGCAAGATATTTATCCTACCAAATCACAAACAAGAAATACACGGTTTTAACCAACCGCCGGAGAAACCCTAAAACATTAATTATCGAGGACCGTCAAGGCGCGGACTTCCCCTCTTCTCTTCGTCTTCTTTTGGTGACCTAAGCACATAGGACGGTTTGTTCTAAAAATTTCACAAAATAACTATTACTTTACACAGAAAAAATAATATTTTTTGGAAGAAGGCCAAAAAAAGGACGACCACAGTGGGAGTCGAACCCACGACCTTCTGATCCGAAGTCAGACGCGCTAATCCACTGCGCTATGCGGTCTAGATGAAGGTAGTATCGCAAATTTATTTATCCATAACATCTCGCAGCTATGGGGCGGTTTTTTTTGTATAGTGTTTTCACAGCTGAGTTCGCAGTTACGTTTTCTGTTTTATATGCAACATGAAAATTTGTGAAAAATGTGTAGCTTTGAAAATGGAAATATAATATTCGATGAGCATGTCTGCAAAATGAGACCATGTACATATGACATCTTTTTTAAATTTTACGATAATTTACGGATCTTGTTTGCTTACAAAGCATGATTAGTCCATATTGCATACATGACCATAATCGGCCAACTTATTATTAAAGGTTATATGCTCACTGTTGTCAAACTAATCACGCAAGAACAACAACTAACACACACAAACTAATTTAGCAAACACCTTGAGTGGAAGTGTGTGTTTTATGTGATTCAATCAAGATCTAAGTTATAGACACGAACAATTATGTAGTTCGGCTATTACCTACATTCACGGGGTTAGGGAGATTCTTTACTATCACCAATCAAAGATTACAAGACACAAAAGACTCAAGAGCCAGACTCATCTATCAACAATAGTTTTTTCTTCTCTTGAAATCACTCTTTTTTGTATTCTCTCTTTGATTCTAATCTAATGTCTAGCTAATTAGGAATGATTGAAAGATATCCTATCTTAACTGACTCAACACTTGTAGAACAAGAAATAACAAGATAATGGCCAAAATCCCAAAACAGCTCTTTAAATCTGCAAGAATGGCTTCAACAAAACGACAACGGATTACTCTTCAAACGATAACGGTCTTAACTAATTTAACTGCCTATAACTGTTGTTAAAAGCCTCGTAAAAACCTGTTGTCTCAAACTACTTTTCATTAGGTTTTCTTTAAGCAATCTTTTCCAGCTGCTTTTCTGATGATTTTCCAAGATGAATTGGCACGAATTTGATGTCCACAACACTTACTTCAACATTCTCCACCTTGGCCAATAATGAGGCCAATAAAAAATCTCCTATGACAGCAAAGAGAACACCTCAATACCTCACAACCCCACTAAAGGGCTGCACATTCATCTTTGAGCAACTTGAACTAGCTGCACATAATATTTGAACTTGTCTGTTGTTAGAGCCTTGGTGAGCATATCTAATGCATTATCCTTAGCTTTTACCTTCACCAACTCCACAACACCTTTATCAGTAATGTCCCTTACAAAATGATGTTTGACATCTATGTATTTGCTCCTCTCATGGAAAACTTGATGCTTTGCAAGATGCAGAGCACTTTGAGAATCACACAGTATTTTAACCGACTTCCGATTCACCCCAAACTCCCATAGGATCCCTTGGAGCCAAATAGCTACCTTTATTGCTTATGTTACAACAATATACTCAACTTCAGTGGTTGACAAATTTCAACCATTGATTGCAACATAGATTTCCAGCTTATTGTTGCACCAAATAATGTAAATATATATCCTGGCTGAGATTTCTCTGAGTCCAGGTTAGCTAGGGGTAGTTAAAAATACCGAAATGCCGAAATACCACATGTACCGTATCAAAAAATTATCGAAACTATCGAAATTTTTGGTATACCGAATTTTCTATACTGTATGATACCGTACCAAAAAAATTCGAAAATGTAACGGTATGATAATCTAAAAATTTTGGTATTTCGATATACACCGAAATACCAAAAAAAAATTGTATATATCGGTATACCGATTTTTTCGGTATTTTGATAGTTCGATATTTCGATATATCAAATTTCTAACGGTATACCGAAAAAGTTCGGTATACCAAAATTAATGATATGGATCGGTATATACCAATACCAAATCAAAATTTGGTATACCGAAATTTCGGTACAGTATCGTACCGAATTTTTGGTACGTTAATGAGTTTTTGGTGTACCGAAAGTTTTGGTATGGTATACAGTATGAGTCGGTATGTTCGGTACGGTACGGTATGCCACCCCTATGGTTAGCACATAGTCAGAGTCAATAAATCCCTTTAGAACCTCTTCACCAAACTCATTTGATCTCTGAAACAGAATATCATAACTACTAGCTCATTTTAGATACCTTAAGATCCACTTTAAAGCTTCCTAGTGTGCCTTTCCTAGATCTACCATAAATCTGCTGACAACACTTACGGCATGAGCAATATCTGGCCTTGTGCAAATCATTGTATACATGATACTACCCACAACATTTGCATAAGGTATCTTATTCATCTCATCTGCTTCCTCTTTTGTCTTTAGCTTCTGGAGACTTGATAGCTTAAAGTCTTGTCCCAACGGAACTGATATCATTCTAGCTTCATGCATATTAAATCTTCTAAATACTTTCTTGATATAGTCTTGCTGATGCAACCATAGAATGCCCTTTGATATGTCTCTCAGAATATCCATTCCCAGAATCCTTTTTGCACTTCCAAGCATTTTCATTTCAATAACAATCTGTAGTTTATCCTTGAGTTTCTAATCTCTTCCTTGCTCTTGCTTGCAACCAACATATCATCTACATATAGTAGCAGTAACACAAGTACACTTTTACCATAAAACATTAAATATATACAACTATCATACTTGGATCTTACATAACCAATGGATCTCATATAAGCATCAAACTTGATATACCACCGTCTTGGGCTTTGCTTTAGTCCATACAATGATTTTTTGTAGTAAACACACTTTGTGCTCATTCCCATGTAGTATGAATCCTTCAGGTTGAGTCATATATATCCTTCCTTTAGATCTCCATGTAGAAATGCAATTTTAACATCTAACTATTCCAACTCCAGATCATATGGAGTTACCAGAACCAATAGAATCCTAAAAGAACAATACCAATGGGAAAAGATTTCATTGTATCTACCCCTTCCCTTTGAGTAAAACCTCTAGCTACCAATCTAACTTTAAACCTTACAAATTCAGTGTATGTCACTTCTATTTTCCTTTTGAAAATCCAGTTGCAGCTCACCAACTTTTGCTTGTGAGGCTTGCTTACAAGTTTCCAGGTTTTATTCTTCTCCAAAGAGTCAATTTCTTCTCTCATGGCCAAAAGCCACTTATCCTTATCACTACTCCTGATAGCTTCTCTTTATCTTCTGTTGTTATGAGAGCATAAGTTGTGAGATAGTCTTCTGTGTATCTGGTAGAAGGCTTGATAACCCTTTTTTCCATGTCTCTAACCAGTTGATAACCCTGTAAACTTTGTTCAGAATTAGAGTGATCCTCATCTACTGACCCTTCCGAATCAGTTTTTGGTTCGTTCTGATTATGCTCCACCTTATACTACAAGAAATCACACATTTTGTGACGATTTTCTTCTTGACGCACAAAGTTTTGTCACCTTTTGTTGCTTAATAGTGACGAATTTAATTTTTGTAGTAACAATATGCATTATTGTGATAATTTTTGTATTTGTCATTATCTAAAAGAAATTTTGTCGCTAATTAGCATATATCATGACGATTACCGAAAATGCGTCACAATCATTTTTAGAGATAGAATTTCATACCAAAATTTTGGAGGGTAACCTTTTGATGACAACTTCAAAAAAATAAGTGACGACAATTAGTGTCATCAATTCTATTATTTCGTTACAATGTCATATATTGTTACTAATTGTTTATAGGAATTAATGACTAATTCTTCTTTGTCACATATTCTTATATTTAGTGACGATATGAATAAATTTGTCACCACTTATTTTAAATACAAAAAAGATTATTAATTTATGATGATGTGTATCGTCACAATCACTTTTTTTTGTGACAAAAAAATATTTCATTATTAATACTCAGGCGAATAGGTGACAAAATTATTTCGTCATATTTAATTATATTTGGTGACGAAGGGCAACTAGTTCATCATATTTTTTAACTTGTAACAACATTAAATTTTGTCATAAATGTTTAAAAACATTAAGGGACAAAATTATTCCGTCGTGGATGTTCATATTCAGTGACGATGAATATCAATTCATCACCTTTATTACCTTTCGAAAGGCAACAAAATTATTTTGTCATAAATATTATATTTGATGACAATATAAGTTATTTTGTCACAATTTAATATTTTTGTGCGTTATGGTGACGTATACGAATATCATCACTAATTTTCTTCTTAAATTTTTGTAATTTAATTTTTTTGTTGCGTTATAGTAATTAAAACCTGACGATAATTTTTCGTCTAAGATATTTAAATTTGTTGATAATGTTGATTAATTTGTCTATTAGATATGCGAACTAGAAAACTAACAAAATCATTATCAGGAAGCAAATTCAAGACCTTGAATGAAAGGTCCCAAGATTTTACCAATAAGTCTACAACTTTTTATGTTGATTACTTAATACTCAATATATTTAACATGTTTTGTTAAAGTAAAAATAGTAAAAGCCCTACGAGCCCTTGTATATTTAATTTTAGGGTCGGGTTAGGGTAGGGCTAGCCCAATGGACCATTATGTATTGTATTATATATATAATGATGATAAGGAACGAGATTTTGGATTTTTTATGTAGTCAAACTGAGACGTCTCTTGCCACATCATCCTTAATTATAGCAACCTTAATTAATATAAATAAATAAATACTGTAAAATAAAATAACTAATTTTCAATTTGATGACTGCTGCTCTCTTTGAACTCTTTCCCATCAGATTGTATCTTCTGCAGATCTCGTATGTAGTATTAATTTTTTACTGAATTTTTTCCCTGCCTAAATCCTTGCTATAATTCACCCACCCATCAGACATTGTAAACTCATCAATTATTCCCCTCCAAGCAAAGAGTTAAACAAAGAAGAAACACATAATTAACAAATTACTGTGCATTCGGAGACTGGAGTAGATAGTTAACTTATTTGATATTTGCTAATTCCATTGTAAATATGATGTTTATTGGATTTTCGTATATAAATATGTGATATTTCATTCGATAACTTAGGCATAATATATATATATATATATATATATAAAGATATATTATATACATTATACTCCCTCCGTCCCGGCTTATTTTGCATAGGTGATCTGGCACGGATGTTAAGAAAAAACAGATTTTACTTTTTCTTTAACTTTTTTAAAGGTAGAGATTGAGTGGTGAGATTTTGAGGGTGGAGATTGTGGAAGAAGTTTCCTTTTTTGGAGTGTGCAAAATAAGATGGGACGACCGAAAAGGGAAAGTGTGCAAAATAAGCCGGGACGGAGGTAGTATAAAAGATTACACAAAAAAAAAAAAAAAATATATATATATAGATATATTTCTGTGTGTATATTTATATATCGGGTAGACTGATAAGGTATACGGGTTGGGTAGCCGAGTATAATACTAAGCCCATACCCTATCCTTACCTTATTGAAATTTGGCGGGTACGAGCGGTACCCTACCCGAAATCTTGAAACTCGGGCAGTACCCTATCCATTTATAATTTTAACTACAGGTAATCTTGTTCTAAAGGTAAATTTGACATCTAAGAGAGAGATTGGGTCGATCTAGGCTAGGGATAGTCCTTGTATTTAAGTTTATAAAAACTATATATATATATATATATATATATGAATGTTTGTGTAGAAAGGGGAGAGAGAAACCGTTATATGTATATAATATATAGGGTAGGACCGATCTTGAGTGCCCTTATATATTTAATTTATATACATATATATATATATATATATATATGTATGTATGTATGTATGTAAAAAGGGGAGAGAGAAAAAGCTACATGTATATAATATATATGGTAGGACCGACGCTAAGTAGGGGTGTGCACGGTACGGTATGGATCGGATATTTGAAAATATTCAGATCCATACCAAAGTTCGATTATTTGAAAAATGAGTATCCATTACCGGTCCAAAAAATCGGGACGGTACGGTTATTTATGTTTTTCGGGACAGTTCGGTTCAGAATTTCGGATCTAACGGAACGGTTCAGTTCGGATAATTGAAGATTTTTTTTTTATCTTTTAAATAATAGATTCAATTTGAACATGATATGTTGACATCTAACTAATATAAATAATTTTATTACATCAAATTTATTTCAACTTTATAACTTGTGTTTTGAAAATTATATAATAATTAAATATAATATTTTTTAATTATTTATATTACATATAACTAACTAAAAAATTATAAATAATTTAACTTTTAATTCTTATGTAAATTAATCTCTTAGGGATAATATATTTTTAAATCTATAATTTGTTATTTTATTCGGTTATTCGGTTCAATACAGTTCGGTATGCTTCGGTACGGTTCAATACGAATTTCGGTTCGAAAAATTGAAAAATATCCAAATCCATACCAAAAAAAATAATCGGTTCAGTTCGGCTCTAAAAAAGTCAAATGGTGTACGGATTTTTTCGGTTCGGGACTTATTCGGTCCGGATTTCGGTTCGATTTCGGTAATCTCCAAGCTCCGTGCACAGCCCTAACGCTAAGTGTCCTTATATATTTAATTTATATATATATATATATATATATATATATAACGAGTCGTGTTAAGGTATGGCTAACCCTATAAGGGCCTTTCTATATCGCTAGGGATGGTAGTGGGGCGGGTATGGGTGAGTTTGACTTTTCCCAAGACCCGCCTGTATGGAAAGAATTAGATTCGTAATCCACTTTGTCCAGCCTTCTCAGAAAACTTGACCTTATCCCCACATCGATCGTGTGGGTTTACCCAACCCGCCCGCCATGTTTTTTTTCCCAATATATATAATATTGTTATTATTTTCTAATATATGATTCCATAATCAAAATATAATATAAAATATATATTATTGAATAAAAAATTTATTTAACAAAATAACTAAGGGCCCACTTGGTTGAGGGGTTTAGGGGTAGGGAATGAGAATGAATGAGGACTCATTCTCAATTATGGTGCTTGATACATAATAAATAAGTTAATCATTACCCTATTTTATTAACATTTCCCCTCATTTCAGTACATAGTATGATTGACTCATCATTCATACCCATTACCATTGTCATTGATGATTTGCCACCAAGCGGACCCTAAATAAGTTCTAAAACTAAATCAAACACAATAAAATAATAAAAGATAGTAAAAATATGAATATATTGGTAGTAAAAAATAATTGTAAGCGAAATATTTTATTATAATAAATTAAAAATATATAAAATATTAATATAAATAACATATACGGGGTAGGTGAGGGGCAGCTTTAGCAAAATTTACTACCCAATTAAACCCATTTGACCGGGTTTTACCCACCTCATATAAAGTGAATTTAGTGCAAATTCAGGTTTTAACCCGATTTATGTAGAACATATATTTTAAGTTTCACAAAAAGTAGATATTGACACGCTTATCGATTATAATGTTTTATTTCTACAAGAGAGTAAGGTGATGTTTGGTTGGGGCTGGAGTGGCTGGGCTTGGGGAAGTGGATGGTGTTAGTGGCTGGGGTTGTTAAAGAGTGATGTTTGGTTAGGTGGCTGGGGTTGTTAGTTGGTGGGTGAGATTTAATTATTAATTGTAAAAGATGATGTGATGTGTGTAAGAGTTAATTATTAATGATTGGGATAATGATTAAAGTAGTGTTGGTTAAATATAATTGTGGGTTTATTAATTTTGGGAAAAAACGTGTATAATTTATTAAATTTGTTTTATCAAATACTTGTTGTAATTATTTATTATATATTTTTAATTTCGATTTTTTAAATAAATAATTTCCAATCTATTAGCTTGCTATATTGTAGTATTAGATATGCAAATCAAAGCAAAACGATTTCCAGATTCACAAAAATTAGGAAGAAAACACGCTTTTTCTCTCTCTTCATGTAGCCCTTAGAAGCACCCTTTTCATTATCTTCCTAAAATCTCTAGAAATTCTCCGCCAAGGAGAAGCCAATTTCTTAAGATTGAAAACGTATTCTTCTGACTGGGCTTCGTTAAGATTATATACATATATTTTGCTGATAAATTCAATGGAAAAGCCACTCAGAACACCGACGGCTCCCGCGATGAAGAAATAGTCGAACTGCCCTAGATTGTAAGAGCAGCTGCTATTGCCTAATAAGGGAGATGAAGTCGTCTGCAATTCTAGAGAGATGAGAGATATACTCTGTAAACCTTTGATGAGAAAGTATCTCTGCAAACAGAGAAGAGAGAGAGAGGGAGGAGAGAGACTACAGAAAAGGGTGGTGAGGAAGATAAAGAGCATCGATTAGACTGCTCAATATTATCATGTGGAGAGAGAATGGTTGTCGGCGCGGGGAAGTGTGCCCCAACCCATAATACGAAGGGCTTGCGGAACGGGCCAGCCAAACATTGAGAGGGGTTGGCCCAACCGATTTGGGGTTGGGCCAACCCCAAGCAAACATACTCTAACTTTTTTTGCATCAATACAGGGGACCAACTGAACTTTGTTGATAATATAATTATTATTATTATAAACATAAGTATATGACTAATTTAAGGATTGAGAATATGAGTAATTTTTCTCTTACTGTATTTACCCTTTTCCTCTCCCTCTTCTGTTACACAATCACGTCTTCTCTCTCCCCCTCTCCCTCACTACCTCTCGCACGCACACACGCACACACGCAGACTAATCGATCTATGATTTTTTTCAGATCTGAAATCGTGTAGATCCCACCAATTCGAAACTGAAGCGAAGAAGAAAAATGGAAAGGGTCCAAGGCTGCGACGATTCGGGCAATAACAAAAATACACCAGCCAAAAGGAAAACTCAGGCAACGGAGGTACATCATTCATCCAACAATTTTCGGTGCAAAGGATAAGGTGAATACTGTAGTTTTAGATTTGTCAGGAATCACTACGTGAATTTTATGTGGATATGAGTTCACGAGTCTTCATTATTATTGATACTATTTTTTGCTTTTGATGATATGCATTTGAATTTATAACAATATTAATGTCTAGTTTATCAGGAATTTGACCTTGATTCAGAAGAAATTTTGGAATATTTTTTTCTACAGTTTTCCATCTTACTTTCCTATAATTTTAATATTTATGTTGTTCATTAAAATTTGAACTAGCAACCACATTTTATGTGTTTGTATGTATCCATCTGTCGCTGCTTCGGAATGCAATGCTTCTTTGAGTTGCCTTTATTTGGCCTCCTCCAAGGACTTGAATTTTAGGTTCTTCACATGATCTTCTTCCTGAAGAATGATTGAGATCCTTTGGATTCGATGTAGCAGTAGAATATCTGGAATTTTCATCCATGTCTTCGGTGATAGTCTTAGTGATGTGATTTTTTAAGTTTAGTTCCTGCAAATTAAATAGTGGTGAGAAACAGATGTTCTATCCTTTGGTGTTTCTCTTGATTGGGTTGTCTCATTTTCTTATTAGCACTAACCATTGTTTTGTTGCTGTCATTTTGCTGATGTACAAGTTATGTTACAAATCCATGCGGAATATAATAGTCTCCCCATCTCTATTTTACAATTATAATTCCAAGTTGCATGCTCTAGCAGATGATTATCTCAATGAATTGCAGAACCAAAACCTAGTTATTTGTTATTTCTGTCATTTTTGTTCTTTGAGTTTTGCATGAGCAAACTCTTCCTATCCCTTCAGCTCTAAACTATGAATAAATAGAATACCTTGCAGCTGGTTTCGTTAGCTGCTAGACTCATCTAAATGAGGTTTCTCGAGGCAGCTTGGGAGGGCTGAAAACTGCAATTGACACTTGCTTCTACTGCTGAAGCCTCGGAAGGTAGTAATCCAGTAATTACTAAAAATCGCAACTCGTACTTGTTATTTCTTAAAAAAGGTCCTTGTAGTTACTAAATTTTCTCGAACTTGCTTTAGTTTCTCCACAAGCATATGTAAGCGTTTTAAGTTTGTTAATTTATCTATGTTTAACTGCTAAAACTCCACTTTCTAGTATTAGATGTTTAGCTCAAGAATATCTGGAATTGCTGAAAGTGATCAAAATCTACAACTAATCTTCTGAAGTTTGTAATGTAGGCTTAAAATTAATTGTTAATATTGATTGTTGATAGTCTGGCTTCCTCGTAGTATTTGAAACTCTATATCTGGCATTTATTCACTTCTTCTATTGTTTGTTGACGTCATTTGGTATTTCACACCAACTTCTGAAGGCAGCAACATGGAATGTCATTAATTTGGACATTTTGGGCTGGTTGTATCCCACTAGTGAATCTATTCAAATTTCATATGGCATTGGGTTAAATCTGAATGATATAATGTCGTTATAGACTACTATATAATGTTGTATATGAGAATTGACTTTAGATGATATTGTTTATAAGTTTAACTGTTTTGGGGTTTTATAGGACATTGACAAGGGAGTTTGTGACACTTATTTGTGTCTTGTTAATCAATTCAAGAGACAAATGTAAGTGTCCCAAAATAATTTATTGTAATTTTTAGGTACATAATTAGGGACACTTATTTGTGTTTAGTTAGTCCACTTAAAGGACACATGTATGTGCCCCAATAGAGTGTGCTATTAGGATACTTAATACATTTAGGGACTTCTATATACGGAACACTTAAGTTAAGTGTCCCAATATGTATCCTTGGGACTCTCTTTAGTGTCTCAATGTATAATTTGTTGCAGCGATATAAGGGGTCGGACCGCTCTGAGGGCCCTTATACATAAAGGGCCGGGTTAGGGTGGGGTTGGCCCTGAGGGTCATGCGTGCTTCTTATTAATATGAATTAGAGCCTAGATTAGTTGCAGACATGAATATATGTACACACACGTTATATATACCACTGAAACAATGAAAGAATATGTTGGGTTGTATATGTATATGTTGTTAATATTCGTCTAATTGATGATGAAGTTTGTGAATTAAACTTTGGAAATAGGATAATTAAGATTTCCTTAAGTTTGAATTGGTACGATGAAGTCATGGAAAAGGAAATAGTGTTCTTAATGAGAGGTATGTCAAACGCTTTGGTTACGGTTCATAACCTCCAAGCAGACGCAACACATGATTCATCTACAGAAGAACTACGAAAAGAACTTCAAGAGACGCAAGGAAAACTGCAGCAATATGAATCTCAAGTGAACAAAATGAAGGCACAAGTGATTGAATTTGAAAAGTATCGGATTTATAAGGCTAGTTGTCTCATCAGCGATCCATGATCGAGAAGCTTTTATGGCATTTGTGACCTCTAAAGGGATAGGCTGCAAAAATTCTTATGAGGTTGGTTTACTTTCTTTTCTCCTTTATCTAATTTTTTTATGGAATTCATACTACATTGACATTCTAATATAAGGTTTTATGAGTGCGGTAAGTGGGCAAGTACTGTGTTCGAGTCACCTTAGTATGAATTCTCTTTGTTCTTTGATTATGATTTCTTTTCTTTTATCATCTTTTTTAAAAAGGGTTTTATCAATTCTTGAGATAATCCACCCGTCTTGCATTTATGTCATTCTTAATTTCTTTGGTAGCCTAAATTGCCTAATACCTTTAATTTTGAATTTTGAGGTCTTGACACTTTACATGTACACATTTTTTCTATACATGCATTGCATTTCTTTTTTTAGGTAAGTTTTTGGTCTTCAATTTTCATGTATTAATATTGATTTGAAATTCTACAGGTGTGTACTCGGGGTAGAAGTTTTACATCCTTAGCATTTCGGAGCATCGAAGAAATCAACTTGGAAATAAAACTTAGGATTTCGTCTTTATATTTATATAGGTACTTCTATGTTTATCAATGATGACAGCTACTGTATATTGATTTAAAAAAGAGGATAACTATTGTATGACTTTTTTTTTTTTTTTTTTTATGTTATCTTAGTATCACCATATCTTTTATGTTGTATATGATTATTTGCTATTTATTTATCTTTTATAAACAATATGGTTTTCTTTAACATGCTTCTTTCTTTAACTTTTTGTGCATATGACGAGTAATATAGAGAAAAATTGTATAATTTAAATGTTTAATATATGGAATAATAAAATATCTACCAATCTAAATGTAGTGGAGTCATTTTTTGTCACCAAACTTACACTTCCATGACAAATTGCAGCGTTGCATATAAATTTAGTTTACGTCATATACAAATTTATTAGATGACTATTTGAAAAAAATTGTCACTAGAAATTAAGCATTCGTTATGACAAAATTTATCGTCACTATATATGTTTTTTGTGACGATAAATTTTGTCGTTACTTATACAATTATATGGTGACACACTTCAGTCGTCACCATTTGTACTCATCTAGTGACGGTATTTTTTTTTGTAACTAGACGTTATTTTACACTGACAAGATGTATCATTGGCATATCCAAGTCTTTAATGAAAAATACAATTTTTCGTCACTCTATGCAATTTTATTGTGACAAAACACGTCTTCGCCACTTGTACTCATTTAGTGACGGTGAAATTTTGTCACTAATTTTTAGTCTTTGCTAACATACTGCATTGTCATTATTGATAATGACAAAATGACGACAGATATTTTGTAACTATAAAGCAATAATTTCGTGACGATTTATTATAAACATGACAAAATAATTAATATAGTTGTGACGATGAAAGTGTCACCAAAGTTTTATGAGATGGGTAGTATATTGATTTTCGTCACCAAAATTTGATGTTTTGATGACAAAAATAGTAGTCGTCATATTATATGTTTACTTTCAATGACGAAATACAATATAAGATGACAAAATTTGGAGGCTAAAAGTGACGAATTAAGCATCACTATAAATTATAAGATATGGTGACAACGACATATAACATCACTAAAGGTCATACTTTTGGTAACGAATCCAATATCGTTACATATATCTAATACCACGGACATACCATGACGATCGTTGTGACGCTAAAATTTCGTCACCAAATACTTACGGTGACGAAATATGATTTTTAAATGACGAATTTTATCGTCACGAAACCTCAAATTTCTTGTAGTGTTAATTGGTGAATTGTCACTTACTGATTCAGATGAGACCTTTACTTGATGTTTCTCCCTAAATCACATAATATCTTTCATAATACCACAACCCTACTAACCAGTATCTTTCTTGCACCAGGCTCAGTACATCAGAGCCTATATCATTTCACTCCAGATGGATATCCAAGCATAATACACTTGAGAGCTCTTGCATCAAGCTTATCTCGCTTGATGTGAGCATAAGCTCTGCAACCAAAAACCTTTAGGTGAGAGTATGAAGGTGGTTTACTAGTCCATTTTTCCTCAAGTGTCACATTCTCATTGGTTGATGAAGTACAGTTGTTAATCCGATAAGCAGTTGTAGAAGCTGTCTCTCCCCATAATCTTTGTCTAATCCAGAACTTGATAACATGCACCTAACTCTTTCCAATATAGTTATGTTTATTTCCACAACACCATTTTGTTGTGGATTTCTTGGAACTATCTTATGTCTCTTAATACCCTTCTGTCTACAAAAGTTATTGAAATATTCTGATAAAAATTCAAGACCATTATATGTTCACAAACATTTCAGGGTTGTGTTCTTTTCATTCTCAACCTCTTTGCACCATATCTTAAACTTGTTCAGTGCCTCAGTCTTGTTCTTTAAGACATATAACCAGATCTTTCTTGAGAAATCATCTATTAAGCTTAGAAAATACTTTCCACGCACTAATGTTTGAACTCTTGAAAGTCCCCATAGATCAGCATGAACATATTCCAAAGGAGAGTTTGAGCAATGCTTTCCAACATGATATGCTTGTTTATTAGTTTTACCTAGAATACAATCTTCACATACCTTTTTATCCTTAATGTCTCCTTTTTATGTGATCAATTTATGTGTTATTATCTGATTTAAGCCAGTTTCACTTACATGACCCAACCTAGCATGTCATAATGTAAGCTCATCAGCTACTACAATTTCAGCTTCTCCAATCAAAACAATTCCAGTTAAGTAGTAGAGACTAGATTTTCTAATTCCCTTCATAACTACTTTTGAATCTTTTATCACATTCAGATAACCATGTTCTAATTTGAAACTACAACCCATGTTCTCTAGAGTACCTAAACTGATAAGATTTCTTTTGAGCTGGGGAATATACCTGACTTCTTTAATAAGTTTGATGGAGCCATCATGAACGTTCAACCTGATATTTCCAATGCCTTTGACTGGGAAAATCTTATCATTTCCCATTATTACAGTGCAAACCTCTTTCTCTTCAAAATCCACAAACCATACCAAATAAGGACACATGTGAAAACTGCATCCAGAGTCCAAGATCCACTCATTTCCACCTTTGAATTCTGTCACATTCAGAATCAAAGGTTCATCTTCAGTTGCTTCTACTAATTCAGCTGAGCTTGAGGCTTGAGTCCGTTTTTGTGCCTGCTTCCTTTTAAACTCAAAGCAATCTTTCTTCAAGTGTCTTGGTCGTTTACAGAAATGACACCTCTTGGTTTCCTTTCCTTCAAAGCCCTTAGGTTTCTGAGTAACATTTTTCTTGACAGAGTCACTGGATTGGAATTTCTTACCCTTGAAACCTTTTTTTTTTTTTCCTTTATGTCTAATCTTTCACCAGACACTTCAGGTTTTTCTTGACTCAACCTTTGCCTTTCCTTGACTCTTAATGCAGTATATACTTCAAGAAGAGAAATACATGATTCTCTGCCATAGAGCATGGCATCTTTAAGGTGATCAAATGTCTTTGGCAGAGAGTTCAGTAAGAGAATGGCCTTGTCTTTATCATCCATTTTCACATCAATGGATTCTAGGTCATCTAATGCCTTACTAAAGTCATCCAACTGGTCTTCAACACTCTTTTCCTCTGTAAACTTGAAAGAAAACAATTTATGTTTCAAATATAGTCGATTTGCCATGGACTTGGTCATACAAAGAGCATCCAACTTCTTTACAACACCTGCTGAATCAGTTTATTTAGATACCTCCCTCAGAAGCTTATCAGAGAGACACAATATGATTAAACTATGTGCCTTCTCAAGAATCTCTTGCTTCTGAGACTCTTCCAGTTTATAAGGGAATCCATTTTCCCCTTTCAGAGCTGCTGTGAGGCCTTGCTAAACCAGAATTGCCTTGATCTTGATCTTCCAAAACCCATTAATCATTCTTTCATGTGAACGTTTCAGTTTCAATCTTGGAAATCGACATGATTGTTCAGTTGAATTTAATTGCGTTTTAGTATTAACCATTATTTGTTTAAGTTTTATTATTTATCGTAATATTCTTGGTTACTTACATCGTATTTTGCATCTAATTACAGCAGTGGATGATCACTCATTCCCGTGGTAATAAAGAATTGCAATTTGATCCTAAGATTACTCGCAGAGATCGAGTTCTAAGGAAGAAGACGAGAGAAGATCGAGAGCAGTTAGAAGCTTTACCGTACATTACTGAAACACTATTTGAATCAGAAATTGAACAAGTAGAAATGGCACAAGAAAAGTCTATGAAGGAGTTGGCTAACGCTGGAGTCACTCATCAGCCCCTATGCATTACTTTCCCCACCTTGGGAGAGAACACGACATTTGAACTAAAATCGGGGCTGATACATCTTTTACCCTCATTTCATGGCCTTTCGGGCGAGGATCCCCACAAACACCTGAAGGAGTTCCACACGGTCTGCTCGAGTATGAAGCCCACTACTGTTACTGAAGAGGCAATTAAGTTGCGGGCCTTTCCCTTCTCTTTAAAAGGATTTGGCCAAGGATTGGCTCTATTACTTGCCTCCGTCATCCGTTACTACATGGGCAGAGATGGAGAGACTGTTTTTGGAAAAATATTTTCCTGCTTCTTGAGCGACGAATCTTCGGAAAGAGATTAGTGGAGCAAGATAACTGCATGGGGAGAACTTATATGAATATTGGGAGCGGTTCAAGAAATTGGAGTTGAGCTGTCCTCAACATCAAATAACCGACCAACTGCTTACCCAGTATTTCTACGAAGGGTTGTCAATAGCAGATCGGAATATGATAGACTCAGCTAGTGGAGGAGTGTTAGTTGAGAAATCTCCAAGAGCAGCAAGAGAACTTATATCAAAGATGGCGGCTAATGCACAACAATTTGGGTATAGAGATGCACCGCTCAAATCAGTAAGGGAGATGACTGACTCAGCAATAGAAGATAAGCTGGAAGCGTTAACAACTCTGGTAAGAAAGGTTGCCTCAGGGGGCAAGGGTATTATCAAGCCTTGCCGTATATGTGAGACATTGGAGCGCTCGACAGATGAGTGCCAAGTTCTAGGGAATGAGTTAGAGGCCCATGCTAATGCCGTTGGCTCAGATAATTTTCGATAGAGGAAGTATGACCCTTACTCCCAATCCTATAATACGGGATGGAGGGATCATCCAAATTAGGTATGGGAATCAGCCGCAGTAGAATCAATCGCAGTAGTCGGGAGATCAAAATCGTTTCCCGAGGGGCATGTACCAACAAAAGCAACCAGTTTAACAAACACCCAACTCCTCTCTAGAAGCCATTGTCAAGATTTTGGCAACCAACACTGTGCAGTTTCAGAAAGACACCCAGTCGAGCATCAAAAATCTTGAGACTCAAATGAGTCAATTAGCCACAGCGGTGAATCGATTGGAAAATGCAAACAGTGGTAAACTGTCCGCTCAGCCTGAGATTAACCCTAGGACGAAACTGACGAGCAAAAGATCTCGGCCGAGCTACCCAATCTCAGCCGAGAAAGTGATGATCTGTCAACTAAGCTCGGCCAAGAATTATCAAGCTCGGCCGAGACTCAGCTCCAGCAAAAGCAAGGCCCTGCGCCACCTACCCAACCCAACCACTTCCGTTTCCGAGTTGACTTGCACCTAAAGTGAAAGATACTAAGGAAAAAGAGGTCTTGGATGTCTTCGGAAAGATCGAAATAAACATTTCACTAATCGACACGATCCGACAAATCCTGAGGTATGCTAAATTTCTTAAAGATCTATACACTAACAAACGCAGGTTGAAGGGTGATGAGAAAGTGATAATGGGAGAAAATGTGTCCGCCATCTTCCAAAAGAAGATTCCTCCAAAGTGCAAAGACCCAGGTATGTTTGTAATACCGTGTACAATAAATAATTACACCATAGAATGAGCTATGCTCGACTTAGGTGCATCTATAAACGTCATGCCTCGGTCTATCTTTCATGCATTAAAACTTGGGCCATTAAAAGATACTAGGATAGTTATTCAGTTAGCTGATCGTAGTACTTCGTATCCCAACGGGGTAGTAGAGGATGTTTTAGTGGTAATAGGTGACTTGGTATTTCCTGCAGACTTTTATGTTTTGGATATGAATGGTGATACATCTACTTCCACGCCTATATTGTTAGGGAGGCCGTTTTTTAATACCTCCCAAACAAAGATAGATGTGCGTGAGGGAAACCTCACAATGGAGTTTGATGGTAGTATTGTTAAATTCAACATATATGATGCCATGAAATTTTCGGAGATGTTCACTCTGTTTTTCTCTGTTAGTGTCATTGACCCCCTCGTCGAGGAAGTTTTTCAATTGTGCAGGGACCCATCAGAAATATTCTTTACCACACGATTGGAGAATGGACCAAACGAGATTTAGGAAACTTGTAAGGAATTGGTTGAGTTAGTGGCAACACTTCAAACACCACAGTTTGCAAAGCCAAGGCGCGATCAGAGACTATTGCCACTACCCGAGTCTCACACTAAGATACTTCCATCCACTATTCAAGCGCCTACCCTCGAGCTAAAATCCATGCATGAACATTTGAAGTACGCTTATTTGGGGATAAGTGAAACACTGTCGGTCATCATTTCATCAAAGCTGACCCCATATCAAGAGAGCTCACTGATAGTTGTGCTCAAGGAGCACAAGAAGGCAATTGGGTGGACCATAGCCGATATTGAGGGAATTAGTCTCTCACTCTGCATGCATAGGATCCACCCCGAAGAAGATGCCAAGCCTAGTCGAGAACCGCAAAGGCGACTGAATCCACCAATGATGGAGGTTGTGAAAAAGGAGGTAATTACGTTGTTAGACGTCGGAATCATCTATCCCATCTCGGATAGTAAGTATGTTAGCCCCACTCAGGTAGTTCCAAAAAAATCGGGGGTCCCAGTTGTGGAAAATCAAGTAGGTGAGTTGGTCCCCACCATTCTTCAAACTGGGTGGCAAGTGTGCATGGATTATCGTAAGTTAAATGCCATGACTCGCAAGGACCATTCAACCCTTACTTGGAAACATTCCAACAGCTGCCTGAAGACATCATACAACTTAAGGACCCACCAACCAATTGAACGTAACATCCATCGAGCCAACGACGTAAAACGAAAGTGCTTGTCGGGAGGCAACCCGACATTTACATTCTATTTTATTTGTCAAGTTCTTTACTTTATTTTATTTTGTGCGTTTTTACTATTTTTATTGAGTCTGTAGGAACTAGCTTGACCAGACGGCACCAAACCATAAAAGTCGAGGGATAAAGCACGGAACAGGGGGTCACAAGAACGTCCACACTGGTAAGTTAGCTCGGCCGAGATAAACATTCTCAGTCGAGAAATCTATACACAGAGCTCGGCCGAGCCGGCAAGTCTCGATCGAGGCTTAGCCCCAGGCGAAAATAGGAGAAATTTCCTGGACACAAATCTCGGCCGAGCCATAAATTTTCGGCCGAGAACATATACAAGAAGCTCGGCCGAGCCTCAGCTCCAGGTGAAAACAGGGAAGACCCTTGGACACGCATCTCGGCCGAGCCACTTATACACGCAACTCGGCCGAGCCCCACAGTCTCGGCCGAGAAAGGGCAAAATTCTAGATTAAATAAAAACGAACACCAGCGAACCCCCATTCCCCCTTTCCCCCTTTTCGCGAAACACACCTAAATCACACACATTCACTCTATAATCCACCAAAAATCGAGTTTTCTTCCACCATACCACTACACATCAGTAGCACACACGATTCCACACACTTATCACTGATTATTTTCGAATTTTGTGTGAAATTTTGGACGAGCTGAAAAGGGCGCGAACCGACTCGATTCAATTTTTTCTCGTCTAAACTTGTTTTGTAAGTGAAGCTAACCCCGCCTCTCATATTTTTTTCGTAGTTAATTTCGATTCTCTGTTGAAGCTTGAGGGATTTCGTGTGAAATGCTTGTTACATTGTTGAGATTGACTGTAGTTGGGTTTAGTCGAAATTTATTTGTTCAAGTGCTTGGTTTACATGAACTTGTGGGGATAAATATGAATTCGTGTTGATTCTGTCGTGGGTGGATGAATTTTCGATGATTTTGGTTGAAATTACGAGTGAGAGCTCATTGAGATGTTCAGTCGAACACTTTCTATGCATTGTTTTATTATGATAAGTCACTAGTTTCAATTAATTGTATTAGTTGTTTAGAGTAATTTTATCATGTTCTTTTGAAATATAACGGTTCATACTGAAGTGAATCAACTTGCTTGGTCATTATATATGAATTACTTAATATGATTAATAGGAAGTAGTTGCAGTTAGATGCTAATTATTGTGCAATTGACTTTTTGTTATTCATCTCAATTAAACTCGTGTCTTTCTTTGTCATGTGTGTGTAGGATATAAAATGTTCCAAGAGAGGTTCTGCAAGTAGGGGCAAGGGTAAGGGCAAAGAGCCCATGACAGAGGACCCCATAGTTGAGACTCAAAACTTCCCACCTACTGACAGTCGTTACTACGGTTTTGCTCTGGAGAAAGAGTCTCATCAGGCTCGTTTTAGCAGGCTGTGTACGCGCCCGATTATGCCAACTCGGTTTGGCAACGATGACATCCTCCGCCGATTGGGCCTACTGGAGAATGTCCACACTTTATTGAAGAATGCAGGAGTGCTTGGGTTTATGAAAGCCCAAGCGACATATGCCGGTCTTACTCTTGAATTTCTCAGTACGCTGGAGATCACCATAGACCCGGACAAATGTGGGGGTAAATCGGGGATCATCTCTTTCCAACTCAATGGGGAATCGCATGTTCTAACAGTAAGCGAGTTGAAGGTGATATTTGGACAGACTCCCGTCAATCTCATCGAGAGGCAGTCCGTTGAAGAAGCCAGAGCAGACACACATAATAGAGCCACATTTGAAGTCCAACAGTTCTGGGGGTGGTTGACTTATGCACCCGACTTAGTCGATCCTCAGCTCTGTAACAGGAATTCAAAGACTTCTTGGATTCGGAACCCGGTAGTTCGCTATATTCAGAAGCTTCTTGCACTTTCTTTGCAAGAAAAGAGACAGGTGCTGCCCGGATGCAATAGTTGGAAGTACTGTACTCGATTATGCAGGGCTATCTAGTGGAGGGGGCTAAAATATTGGTGGAGCAGTTTGAACAGGTGGTCAAGAGGAAGGAACCAATCTACATTGGCAGCCTCATAACCACGATCGCTGCTCATCTCGGGGTTCCACTGACTGACTTAACCCCGGTGTCCTCTCGATATCACCTCGACTGGGACAATTTCGAGCATATGCGGATGGTAGTACAATCTTTTCTGAGTGGTGTAGCTCGTACTCCGGCCAACCGGACGATTATGTCCGTGATCCAGACACACGGCCCATTCTTGATATTGCCCAACACTCTGTTGACATTGGTCAACAGTCTCCGAGACCATCAGAATTTGGCTTTGTCATCTTCTGCTCATTTAGCAGCATCCAGGATACCGGACTATGATGAGGTCCGGAAGTATCATGTGGCCCAAGTGGCTAATGTAGCGGAGGAAGAGGGTGCTGAGGCAGCTGAGGAGGAAGAGATCGGAGCAGCAGCTGAAGAAAGCAGCCGGCCATCTAGGCCGAGAAGGAAGAGACCGATTACTTCCATCTTGAGCGAGACGGAGTACCATGAGCACATGGAGGAATTGATCACCTCCCTCCAAACCGATGTCTCACTGATACGGGGAGAAATGCAGTCCCGGTATCGTGTGGAGGATGATCAATGGGCACAACAACAGCTTTGGCATCAACAGATGATGGAATGGTAGAAGGCACAAGAGGACCGATGGTCACAACCACCACCCTATTGGGGTCAAGGCTACCCGCCTAACCCACCACCGCAGTAGGAGCGCTGTGAGTAGCACCAATTTGAACCACTCTCGTCCCACAACACTTTAGGATTTTAACCTAAGTTTGGGGGAGGGGGTTTAAGTGGGTCGGATTGGTTGCATTTCCTCTTTTATTGCTTTTTATTTAGTTTATGTTGTTGCTAGAGTAAAAATTGTGTCGGACTTGTGGATGCTGTCATAGTTGGTTGATCGTCTGGCCTGTGAGCCAATTTGTGGTTGATCGTCGGGCCTGCGTGCCTTTATCTGTGTTAGCTAGTTAGTTTATGTTTAGTTGTTTTATTTATTTTGTGTTGCATTTGAGTCTAGGATTGAGTCGAACCCGAGATTGTACTTTGTGTGTCATTGCGTAGTTAAGGTAAATTTGGGATATTGTTAAGTGTGCAACGAGTTCATGATGATCATAAATTGTGCTAAATTTGAAAAAATAACGTATGATAGAGCATGACATGTAATGAAGATAAAATTGAGCTTGTACTTGAGACTTGTGATCAAATATAACCCTGTGATTTTTTTTTTTTTTTTTTTGTAGTCCTATTTTTGGAGTAATATCTACATTCTTTCGGTGTGAATTCTTTGGTTATATGTAATCATCTCTAGAACTTGCCCGGAGTCTCTTTTGTGAATGTGTCGGACATGCTGTGGTGTAGGAAATGATCTTAGGCGGTTTTTTAATTTTAAACCTATTATTCAGCCTTTAAATGTTGCCTTTGAGCCCAATAAAATTATCCGTTGTTAGCCCAATTGAGCTTTGTAGCATTTTCATTGATAGCCTTACTTTACAAGCCATATCCTTTCTATATGAAACATTTGGCCTATTTGGACTAAGAATGAGTATGAGGGAGGAGGATTGGAAGGTAGTTGGGAAGATTTGAGAATTTCTTTGGGTGAAAGATAGGAAGTTTTGAAGCAAACAGGTGAATATAAATGATAGGTGAAAGAATCGAGACTAAGTAACGTCTCCTAGTTGTTATGTTTCGAAAACCAATTCATCCCACTCTTTTCCCCGCAAACGTTGGTTTGCAACCAAGTTTGGGGGAGGGGGTGTGAAGTGTGAAGTATTGGTTATTGTTCTTGTAAAAAAAAAAAACGAACGAACGAAAACAAAAAAGTGAAAAAAAAAAAAAAGAAAGAAAGAATAAGCAAAAGGAAAAGGAAAAGTCGTTGCAAATACGTGATTGGTTATGTTTGTTCAAGGAGAGGTTAGTAGTCTAAGAAGTGTTTAATTGCTTGAATTGATGTTAGAAATTGGGTAGTCCCAAATTGTGGTACCTGGAAATGAAGCATGAAGAAGTGTTTGGGTTATTGCAAAGACTTTTGTTGGGTGAAGGAACTTTCTTGTGGGAAATTTGCTGAAATTTTGTTGGGTGAGGGAACTTTCTTGTGAGAAGTTTGCTGAAATTGAAAGAGTGAGGTTTGAGTGATTGTTGTGAGGGGTGATTGAGTAGGAAAACTTGATTAGTCCAAAGATTAGTCACTTTTATCTAAATATTTTCCACCCTACCTTAAGCCTACATTACAACCTAAATTAAAGACCTTTTTGATCTTATGTTACACATGTCAAAGTACGATGTCTGATTTAGATAATGGGCAAGCATATGGAAGGCGTTGCATGTAGTCCAATGCGAGTGAATTGAAATTACTTTATACACTTGAGAGATGCGTGATACACTTAACTGGTAAGGATCACTTGTTGAAAATATCGAGTCTCGAAAGTAGTTTAAGTTGCTATGTCAGATATGCTCGGATTATTGTATTGTCTTTCTTAAGAAAAATGTGTTCTGAAACTTTGTTTGCCACTTAAATTGCCCTTAACATGTGTCTTTTGTGTTTCTTCTTTGCTTTGTTTTGTTCGGGACGAACAATGGTTTAAGTTTGGGGGAATTTGGTACACGTATTTATGCATGCATAATAGGTCGAATTAAGTGCTTATTTAGTGACATTTGCATGAATAAGTGGTCGCGTATTTCTCATATTTGCATTATTGGACAATTTAATGTCTATGATTTGTTTTAAAGCTATTTGGGTACAATTAGACCAAAAAGTCGAACTCGACCAAGAAAGGATATGAGAACAAGTCCCGCAAGTTAAAAACCGAGAAAAATCGAGCCAAAAGATGAAGGAAACTGAGCTCGGCCGAGTTAGTGAGTCTCGGCCGAGTTAGAAGGTCAGGAGGTCCGAATTTTGGCCATAGAAGATTCTCAGCCGAGCTCAACTTTCTCGGCCGAGAAAGATATACATAGGGCTCGGCCGAGCTGGTGAGGCTCGGCCAAGACAGATGGTGGCCCAACCCAGTTTGGCGCGCGGATTAATCATTTTCCAACCCAAATTGAGCAAAATTTATCCCGTCTATAAATAGAAGATCCAAAAAGTCCGAAAATTACACTTGGACATTATTTGGAGAGCTCGGACTTGGAGATTCTGAAGAACACGATGATTCAAGATTCGGCAATTCGGGTTTTATAGTTTTAATGTCTTCTTTTTATAATTTGTTCTTAGCGATCACTATGATCAGCTAAGTTTATTATTTCCCGTCTTTGACTTTTTTGAATCCTAGACTGATGTTTATGTAAATAATCCAGTAATTATTTAATTTAATTATTTTCTGAGATTACTTATGTTATTGGTTTACTCTATCTTTTATATGGTTGCTATTGTGGATTGATCACCCTGATAATAGGCATATAGATGTAGCTAGGTCATAAATACATAATCCGTAATTGTTATGCGTTTATGTCCAAAAGTAGCAAAAAGTGGTTACTCGCTAGGATAACATAAGTCGAGGTCACTTGTACCGAGCTTGTGAGTACAACACCGTACCTACTCCGTTACCTTAGGTCTTTAAGCATTTGATTAATGGTGTTCTAGCGATCGTATCCTAGGACTACTTAATTGAATAGGATTAATTACTAAGCGAACTTGTAGTTAATTATACTTAAGGGGTAACAAGAGTTGGCTAAGCGTACCTGTTAATTCTTGGAGTAGGAGTTTCAGAAATAATTAGTCAAGCAATTGCGTTAATTACATGGATATTCGGACTAGGGGGATACTGGGTCAAAGGCGGGAATACATTTTATTCATATTTTAATTCATCTTAATTTGCTAGTTTAAATATTTAGTGTTTAATTAATTTGCTTCAAACAAACCCCCCTTTTTATAGTTATATTTATTATAAGTACTTATATAAATTTGGTTAGTACAATAATTCGATTAGTTCCTGTTCCCTGTGGGATCGACTCTGACTTATCATATCTACTAGTTAGGAAAGGAATAGTTAGGTAATAATAATCTAATTTACCCGACAGTGCGGGTCAGTTATCAAACTAATCACACAAGAACAACAACTAACACACACAAACCAATTTAACAAACACCTTGAGTGCAAGTGTGTGTTTTATGTGATTCAATCAAGATCTAAGTTATAGACAAAACAATTATGCGGTTTGGAAATTGCCTACATCCACGGGGTTTGGGAAATTCTTTACTATCACCATTCAAAGATTACAAACACAAAAGACTCAAGAGTCAAGCTCATCTATCAACAATGGCTTTTCCTTCTCTTGAAATCACTGTTTTTTGTATTCTCTCTCTTTTATTCTAATCTAATGCCTAGCTAATCAGGAATGACTCAAAGATATCCTATCTTAACTTACTTAACACTTGGAGAACAAGAAATAACAAGATAACCACCAAAATCCCAAAACAAAATGACAACGGATTACTCTTCAAACGACAACGGTTTTAACTAATTTAACAACTTAAAACCGTTGTTAAAAGCCTCATAAAAAATGTTGGCTCAAACTGCTTTTCAATAGCTTCTCTTTAAGAAATCTTTTCCAGATGCTTTTCTAATATTTTTCCAAGATGAATTGGATGAATTTGATGGCCACAACACTTAGTTCAACACTCTCAGAGAAACAAAGTCGATTTCACTCTACCCACGAATAAGAACACCTCATTGTCCAAACACAATCTAAGATTTGATGTTCCTTGTCATGAAAGGTTATATGCACAAAGGAACATTGAGACTTTATTCTTTGCTATCAGTCTACTTAGTTAATATAATGGCCTCTCTTCAAATTAATTTGTTATCTTCATTGTTTTCTTCCTATTTTATATTTCATTATTTGGTTTGGACCAATATATAAAACAAATAGTTGCTTGCTGCTAGAAACAGTTATTACAGCTATAAATATTGTTGTTCATGAGTTGCCAGTAGCATAGTTGTATATCATTAGGACAAGTTAAGTGAGATCGAGTTTGTGAATCTATTTCAATGTCTAATAAATTTTCCTAGTTTTCATGTTGTCACTACACATAATCTAGAAAGTTCTTTATAAGTTATTCATATATTAATTAAAGAGTTTGTTTTTAGTTATTAATTTTCTAAAAATAGAATAATAGAGTATATTGTTACTTGTAAAGCATTATTTTTCTTGAAAGACATTATTTAGGGTTAGTAATTCCAAAGTGGAGTATAAATAAAGTTTTGAATCGAAACTCGAATTGGGCTTGTTAAATTTTGTTTCTTTTGCAATTAGTAAAATGTCTTTTTTTAAAATCGTTTATAGCTCAGTTAGTTGAGCACCTTGTGATCCAGGTCAGTGGCTAGGGATCGAAACACTAAATACATAAAGCATAAATTTTATAAACTTATTCATTACTGTTACATATTGTGTTAGTATAAAGTTGCCCTAATTTTGATGGACTACGACTAGTAATGCCTTGCTAATATTTAATATTTATGCATGCAAGGGCAGTGCAATTGGTGCTATAACAAACAAAGAAACAAACAAAAAAAGAAAAAAATATTGAGGCACAAAACTGAAATAATCTTTCTATTATGCTCCAAACCAACTCACACGATTAATCTGAATATAGTATTTGATTTGATTAACTCATTCGATAATATTTAGTTGCATTTGGATGAAGGATTTAAGGATGGATATAAAATTCTTAATCTCAAATCCATTGATGATGTTTGGATTACTATGGACTTGGAAATCCATGATTTTATTTTGAGTTATTTTTTAAGGATTATGTAGATTTCAAATTCCCTCCATCTTGAGTGAATTTGAAATAGATTAATTCTAAATCCATTCATTTTAAATCCCTCCATCCAAATGCAACCTTAACTTATTTTGGCAATTAATTGCGTTAAACACAAAAACAACAGTGAAAAATACAATTTCGAGCTAAAAAACTGAACTCTTTTGAGACAAAAGAAATTTTATAATCACAACTTTCTTGGGAGAAAATAAGTACTACTCACTCCGGTTCAAAAAGAGTGTTGCTTTAGAGAAGTTGAAAATGTTCAAAAAAAGTGTTGTTTTAGCAAAAAAAAGAAAATCATAATTTTTCCTATCTTATCCTAAGCAACCTACTTAATTTAGTTGATTATTTCCTTATTTTACAAAATATATTCCAATTAAATGAATTGTGTAGGATATACATGTCATTTCCACCCATTCTTAACTTTTCCCAAATAAGTCTAAAGCAACATGTTATGGACCGGAGTTTTATATATGTTCATTAAGGGTACCTTTATACCAAGTCATACTCCGTTTGGTGAACGATATTCATTATAAGGCAACCCCGGTATTAAATATTGGTCCGCCTTTAAAACATTGTGCCTCAATGCACAACCAATTATTATGTCCAATTTGCGGAGAATTTTCACCCTAGATCGAATTCCACCCCTCTCCTCTCCCATTCCATCGCGTTCAGAATTTCGAAGCTTTTAGGGTTTCTCACGTTTAACTGCTACGAGGAATTTTTTTAGAGTGCGGGTATGCTTTCAATCTAATTAAATATATGGTTAATCACTAAAATCAGTCTGAACTTTATGTATTTTGGTACTGTGGAACCAAAATTAATTTTTATTTTCGATTGCAACTTGTACTCCACGTTTCGTCACAAATTGCAACTTCTGCGAAAACTCAAAAATTATCTAAACATTACAAAATTTATATAAGAATCTGAAAATAATTTCTAAAACACTAAATATCTAAAAGTATTAAAATTATTTTTACAAAAATCAGTTTATTTAAGAGAAGTCTTGAATAATTTCTAAAATATATAAAAATTATTTAAAAAAATTTGAAATTTGTTCTAAAACTCTAAAAATTCATTTGAAATGTCTTTAAAATGTTGGAATTATTTTTAAATTTTTTAGCTTTATTTAAAAATTTTAAAAAAATTGTATAAAAAATATAAATTATTTGGAGGTTCATAAATATTATTTTATAACTTATAAATTATCTGATATTTATATACTTTTATAAAGTATCTTGGTGGGGATCAATTCTAAAACACGCGAATGTTCTTTTTCCCAAAAAGCTGGAAAACTAAAGGAAATAAATAACAAAATTACGAATCAAAAAAGCTGAAATAAATAAATTTAAATCCTGAAAAGCTCGAAGAACTAATAAAGCCCTTTGAAAATTAAGAGGCTGAGAATGTTGAAAAAAACGTATGCTCTATGATCTCACGAAAAATTCCTATTAATTCCAATTAGTCAATGACTAAATAGAATTTACACTAGTATCATAAGAATTCATAATTTTCTTAATTTATTGTAGGCAAATGAAAAATAAGAAATATTAAGCACGTTATTCATTTCATTGCCTCACATACGCTAGCAGCTCGCTCGTTTGATGTTGAAAGAAAAAAAAAATTGTTAATAATTCAAGACTCCAATTTGTTTCTTTGTTATGATCAAGTGTTGTAATGAAGTAATGAATTAGCATATGAATATTGGAGTATTGAGAGATATGACGATATTCTAAAAAGTTTATATTTTTTTTATAAATTATCTTAAACTTTATAAATAAAACTAAATATTTTAAAAATATTTACGTTAATTTTAAGACATTTAAAATGATTTTTAGAGTTTAAAAAATAATTTCAGATTTTCTAAATACTTTCATGAATTTTAAATAATTTTTATATATTTTATAAATTATTTAAGGCTTTTTAAAAAAAATCCTATATTTTAGATATTTTGAATGACTTTTGTGTTTTAGAAGTAGTTTTTAGATTTTTAAAATAATTTCATAATATTTAAATATTCTTTTAATAATTTTTAACTTTTTCGCGGGAAGTTGCAATTAGTGAAAAAATCTGGAGTACAAGTTGCAATGGGCAAAAAATTTCAAAGTGTCAAAACATGCGAAGTTCAGACTGATTTTAATAATTTATCCCTAAATATATCACCCGGTAAGCTCGTTTTATTGGATTGATTGTGTTCGTTTGTAGTGAAGGGATTCAACTGGTTGAATTAGGCCAGGGAGTCGACGGGATTCAGCTGGTTGAATTCCCTGCTGAAATCTACCTTGTTTCTCGTAATTATTATACTATTTGGAAAACGAAAGTTTATAGTGTGTGGGAGGATTTATTCATTACTGGTCTGTTTTTCATGACAATACTATTGTATCGTTCGTAGGTGTAAATCAGAGCTGGTAATCTGCCACTATAAAAGAGAGTCACTTCGTGGTTATATAAATCTAAGAGGTCATGACCAAGTGTGTTTCATCTTATACTTCTTTTTTTAATGTCCTTTCTTTCATTTTACTAGATGTCTACCTGAATAGAATAATTTAGTGTAATCTTATTAAATTTATTATTGTTGTAACAACTATACAAAATATAAGTAACATGATATGAAAAAAATGATAAAACTGATGATGATGATAATCATCTATATATATACTCCCTCCGTTTCATTTTAATTGACGTTTTAGGATGTTTTCTTCTTTTCTTATTAATTGATGTTTTACATATTTTTCACTAATTCTCCCAGTTTTATCCCTGCACTCAATCCTTAAAAATCTCTACTTTTAAATCTATGAGAGATTTTTTTATTTGATCAAATCTTTATCCCCTAAAATATTCCCGCTCATTATAGCACATTCTTCCCTCTCCCTCCTTATTCCACGCTTTCTTCCCCTCTTCTTCCTTCATTTCATAATTTAAATTGAATAAAAAATTTCCTCTTTTTTATAAGCGTTTTTTTTTATGAAGGCACCTCATCCTAAATTGCAGTTTTATATTAAGAAGAGATGTCACATGATATACTATTTAAGAGAGTGTTGAAATGAATAAAATCGTGAATCTAGTCAAGAGTGGCCAGGTTTTCCACGAAGTGATGAGGGACCCTCACCTTAGGTATGGCCATAATTTTCTTAGATCTTATGATACAATTTTATGTATTCTTTTGGTGATATATTAACTATTGAATTAGTCATTCAAGTCTTTATTTTGATCCCCTAAAAAAGTCTTTATCTTGATACTGGTTTTCAACCCAAGTTAGGGAAGAAAGAAAGATGTGATTAAGGAACATATAGAGAAAACGAAACCAAGTTGTCTTTCTTCACCTGAACTTTTTCTGCAGGTTTTATCTCAATTTATGTTAATTTGACTTTTAAGTTATTTTTGTAAGATTCTTAAACTATATAGGAAGATTGTCGTTGTATTTGTTAATAATAACCATGTTTTCTCTTATTGGCTTAGTTTCCTGAAATTAGTATTTATTTATCAAGTGTAACTCCTTATGATGATTGTTTTAAGTATATGCAAGTGTGTATATCGTGTTTTTTAGCATTTTTTCTAATGAGACCCGTATAATCGACTTCGCATTCTGATATCACATATTTATGACCATTGACCATATCAAACAAAATATATATGACATGTCTTCTATTATGCTTTGCAATATTGATGTATTTGGCACAACTAAAAATTCAATAGTTTTGCTTCTATACAACGTTATATATACGATTATATGCAAACCTTTTTATTCGGATGGATCATTCCTAAATAGTTGCACCGATCTCTATATTGTCTCACTTCTAAAGTACGCCACAGAAAACAAGTGTAGTAGCGTACAACACTCCTCGTGGGAAGGAGTCCAATACGAGGAGAGTGTGGTCTGTAGGAAATAGTATATGTTGTGCATGAAATAGCAGGTGATAACGATTTACGATATGCTTACAATTGGTCCTAGTCTTTCGGTCAATGACAAGGTTGAGGTAGTTATGACCCTTGCTTGAGATGTTTAGTGGTATGTCTGACGATGCATGACCTGCATTCATGGGAAAGTTGCGGTCATCATCTACTACCTACTATCTCAATATAGCTTAGCATATGGGAGTGAGTGTGTGCAATGTTTAAAGTGTTTGTATTTTAGATTCAAGCCCCACCCCCCCTCCAAAAAGTAAAATTATGATATGTATTACTCTTTTGTCATTTTCGTCAACAATTTATAGACATGACATGCTTTTTTAGATACATATGCTTATTTTCAAAATTGTTTATTGATCAACTATGTAGGACATATCCAATGCATTGTTGTATATGTATTGCCGAAATAGTTGCATAGGTAAGGTGTAAATTTTTAGGCTCATGTAGGGAAATATAAATTTCTTTACCCCATACTATGTCCACATGATTGAGCTAAGTATGCAATTCGTAAAATATTGTTCAAATTTATATACGATCTCCAGCCACCGAATTAACGTTTTTTTTCTCTTTGGACCGGCAAGAGCTTCTATTTTCTAAATCACGTTAACTGAATCACGTGGTGGATTTTAATAGAATATCATATGAACTGAATCACATTTTTTCTCCTTTGTCACTGTATAGAAGGTGAACCACAATTGTTACACTTTGCTCAGCGTTGTGACGCGGTACAAAGACAATGTAGATGCACGTTCAAATCTACAATGTAATATACTGAGTTCATCAAACGGCCACCCCCAGTATCGTAACATTCAAACACCCCGCATCGTAGTAAAAACATGAAATCACGAAATCTTAAACAACAAACTTAGTGCCCGTGTTTCTAGATACCACCACCGGCAACAAGCTAATATAAAACAGACAAGCACCTAATCAAGGAAATTCGGGTGGTTCGACTGTGAACAAATTATAGTGGTGTGCTCAAATAGAAGTAAGGGACTAAATTTGTAGCCTTAGAATTCTATCAAGGGGAGATTTCTTGTGCATCAGCTGTACGGATCTAAGCAATCCGGGTCATGGGTCAAAAGGTATTATTATTTATACCTAAATGTTTTACATGTGATGGTAAAGGTATCACGATGAAAATGTATCATGAGTTATGCTTAAATGTATCATTTGTTCTGGGTAAATGTATTATAATACCTTTATCAATAATAGGTGATATCTTTAAACATAAATCGTGATACCCGTTCTAAATTGCACCGTACAACTGGTGCACATGAGACTTTGTCTTCTATCAAAGGGGAAAGAAATTTATGGGGGAAGTATCTAATATGGTAATTTCTCTAGCCGACATAAGAACTTAAATGAGAATCCACCCAAATGGTATGTAACAGGAGCACATATTATCAATAACCAAACACTAGTATTAAAAATACAAAATCTCAATATTTGTTACAAAACATTGTATAAATAATAAGACATCTCAATCCATCATGACTTATACATTGCTTTAATACCAATCTAATATAGTACCCCATAATCCCATATTTCCACCCAAAAGTGCCTAATTATATTGGAGGTACTTCTATTGAAAAATAATTCATATCTCCATATCTTTGTACCATACATGAAATTAAAGTTAAAAACTTTAGTGCATCTCCAACGGTCATTCTAAATTAGTGCAGATTTTGCACTACTTAAGTGCAAAATCTGCACTCCATCTCCAACCATGTGCACTACTTTTTGTACTAAAAAAAAATATTATAATCCATTTGTTTTCTCTTTACTTTTATTTCTTTTGTAATATAAATCACAATATATGTATAAAATCACATGGAATATAATATTTTCATTTTAATATTTTAGTTTATATTTTAATATAAATCAAATTAAATATAAAACATGTAAACAAGAAAATGATTAACGCGAAATTAAAATAGAAATTCACAATAAAGTGGCATACAACAGATTGAAATTGTAATTTTATCTAATATTTGTCTTCTGTAGTAATTTAAATCATATGGTGTCTTTTCTTGTTATTGTTAATTTTTTTTTTTTTCAAAATTTTATGTAAAAACTTTTTTTTTTCAAAAAAAACATAATTTCGATACATAAATACACTATCTAATACTTTAAAATATACATAACAATTAAATACAATATAAAAGAAGTAATAAAAATAAAAATAAAAAGAATAAGAAATAGATAGTGCAGCAAAGTAGTGTGCACTATATATAGTGTGAATTGTCTAAATATAAAAATAGTGCTTGACATAGTGTATCGTTGGAGACGAAAAAGTGGTGTTTACCACTAAAATAGTGGACCGTTGGAAATGTCCTACGGGTCCTTCTATTGTACAATTGTCATATTAATACAACTCTAATTTGGACAATTGGATGTAGTTACTTTTATTCTCATCCGTTAGATCAATATGATAAGAGCAAGGATTAAAATATCTCCGATATTCACCGATATCTCTCCGATATCTCTCTTTTTTGGCGATACCGAAACGATATTCGGATGTAATAAATTTATGTCAGAATATCTTCGATATATCTCCGAAATCTCCGAAATATCTCCGAAATCTCCGAAAATTTCGATTTGGGCTATCTCCAGGTATAATTTGTTGTAATCTCGTGGAAATTTTACCAAAATTTGAATTTCGGTAAAATTCGATTAATTTCGTTGAGATTTTGATTAATATCGGTGAAATTTCGGTTAATATCGGTGAATTTCGATAAATTTCGATTAATTTCGGTGAGATTTCGATTAATATCGGTGAAATTTTGGTTAATATCGGTGAATTTCGGTAAAATTCGATTAATTTCGGTGAGATTTCGATTAATATCGGTGATATTTCGGTTAATATCGGTGAAATTTCGGTGAATTTCGGTAAAATTTTCTTAATGCAGCCTTAGTTGTAAAATTTTGGTTAATATCGGTGAAATTTCATGATCCTTAGTTGTAAAATTTCTAAATTATTCGCAATCCACTAAATTTTCTTAATGCAGCCCAAAGATTTAATAAATTAGAATATTATTGTAAAATACTTGAACATCCTTAATGATAATAAGAGTTCATAATGTATCTTGCGTGGCCTGATAATGTTTCTATTGTTTATTATTTGTCTAACTAGTTGTAAATATGTGAATTTCACTCAATATTTAGATTAAATATTTGAATTTAAGTAGGTTTATAACAATCTATAAAATATCGTGATAAATTACTATTTTAATATATTTTCCGGCATTTTAAAAAAAGTTGCACCGATATTTCGATATTAATCGAGATTTTACCGAAATCTCTTTAAATTGAAATACCGATATCTCCGTAATCACCGATATTTTCGTCCTTGGATAAGAGTCACTTGTTACCTGCAGGTTAACAAATTAAAATAAATTTACCTGCAACATATTCTACCGGTTGACTTGATGAGAGAGGGAAAGCTCTACTTTCCCCCCTCTCCCTTAATGATCTTAGTTCACGGCTGCATATGTGTCTTGTTTCCCTTTTCTCTTGGTTAATTGTTTTACTAAAACATACTTTCACATTCCTCCATCAAAACTTCAAATTTCTTTGACACTTTGATTACCCCAAGAAATTCGTGCAACAATGAGCGCCTCCATATTTTAAGCGACGGACAATATTTTTGTATTTTACAGTTGGATGTAGGAAATTAAAACAATCTTTGCACGACGGTGGGGAGGGGCGGGGAGGAAGGGTGTTTCCCTCCTTCGCTGTAATTTATGATTGGAGTTAAAATAAATTAGTATAGTGTATAGTGCTACCCTATTATTATTACTATGAACATGAATTTTCGTCATGCGCCACACATTTGTTGCGATAAATACTAATATTTATGTAAAAAATTAACAGTACTATAAGAAAGCTTAAGTTTCTGCACCACCACGATGACGACAACAAAAACAATAATAAATTGCCATGTGTCAAAAGATAACATTATTTATTAAAATCTTAAGTGGAATTGGTCAAGATAATATATCTACACAACTTGGTAAAAAATGACTTGTTAATGACTTATCATAGCAAGTAAATTACAGTTGTATTATAGAAGTACCCAAAACTTTATTATCCAGCTAAAAGTATTTTCCGTGACAGACATTTATTTTCTATTGCCAAATGGAGGAGGTGAACGCAAGAGCAATAAACAAGGTAATATGTCAAATGTAAATATCAACAAAACAAGCCATCAAAGAGGAAAATGACATCTAAAGAACCGGACATTATGAGAGGGAAAACCTGGATATGTTCTTGTTCAAGAGCTGTGCAGGTTAATCTAGTTCAAGTTATTAACAAATAAAACCACCTGTAGAAGTGATACTGATCGAATTCAGTAAATCATAAACGGGCTTCTGCAAGATTCCAGTAGTAGGAAGGAAACCATCTTCTTCACGGTCAAAACACAACCTCCAATATATTCTGGCAGCACCAAACTCCTCAGTGTCCAAGTAGTTACTCGGCAGAAACACCTACAGCCAGTGGGAATGGGTTGTCCATGTGGTAGAAGTATAGCATCTCAAAGTAAAACAATCGAATAAAGCAAAATGAACTTAAAGAAAGAAAAGGTAAGAAAAGAAATAGAGACTCATAGACTTGTCGTGAAAGGATCCAAATCCACTATCATGCATAAAACACAGCAAGAGCAGCTGTGGTGAGATAATATGCTGTTCCACACAGAAATTTCAGTTAGCTTCCAATAGCTGAGTTTGCCAAACCTACTCACTGACTCTGTACTTACAAGCTAAACAAGTGATTCGGATAGTTTATAAGTTGCTAATGAATTCATGCACAAGCTCCTCTCAACATGTATAACACAACAATCTCAGAACTCATATATGAACATGAAACCAAAATTTAATGGAGATGCTGAAACAGTATGCACATGAAGAATATATTCTATTGGACTATTAAACCCCCCACTCATGTCAACATACCTTGCAGATACCATGAAATGGACGCTAAAGCTTTCTTCCTTTTTTAGGGGAAAAAAGGTAATGAGAGATATGTCTGCTGCGTAAATTAGTCCTGCTAAAAGAGTGTTAAGACGATATACAATGGTACCGTGTTGGAATAAAGATTTTCTGTTTGAGCAGCAAGAAGACAGTCAAATAATGTTTTGCGTCACTTGTACACCCTTCACCGAAGGTTAAAATCTGCAGACTTTCTACTATGATAATTTATAGTATTACATTTACCTAAATCACCATAAATCTATGCCTATTTATATTAAGTCCTATATATATGTATTTGTAAAGATATATTTTTTTAGACATGAGCATTTACTAGTAGTACTAATTTACATTTTTATATACAATTTAACAATATACAATAGACACTCATGTATATCTTATTATTATACAAGAAAAACCATGGTATCAATAGTTAAACAAACACCATTATAGAATCTAAAGACTAGCAGATGTGTTGAAATTGTTTATTATATGTCAGTTATTATTATCATATCTATATCTAAATCCAATTCTCTTATTTAGATGAAGAAAGTTAAAAGTATTAAACTGCTTAGATTTCAAATTTACACTATTTAATATAGAACTACTTAGAAATTTTAGCACACAAATTTTGTATTCAAAGTTTACTTGCCAATACATGAATTCATTATATTACTTGTATAGTTAGACACAACAGTAGATATGGAATTTGTTTATTTCCCCTAACAAATAATTAGTTTAAAAAATTTGACGTATTAAAAAGTATATGAAACAAAAAACAGATGAACTTATGGTATACAGGAATAATAACTAGACCTTTATTATATTTAGTTACATTATTATTTGTAACTACTGAAGATGCAGCATTTCAATAGATAATAAAGACATGTTTAATAAAAAAATTCCTTCGGCGGAGTGGTTGTTTGGCCTTGATATAATCATGCCAAACACCCTTCACTTTATTTCATATGCCAGATATAGTGAACTTAACAGGAAAAGATCTCACACGCAGTCATATAAGCAATGGAATGACGAAGTCTACCTCGCTGATGAGAAAAGCCAATGAAGCATATTCAAGAATGAGTAAAAGCAAAAACAAAATTTCACCGCTTGGCTGGTTAGATAAGTTTTCCCTAGTAATGAATTATTTTGACAATCGACGCCAAGCAACTAGTAATGTATGTACAGACTGTATGGTACAAAAGAAAGACCTGCATTTATTGTTCCTAGACTTTGAATCTGAAGTGCAGAAAGAAATAGGAAAAAATCATCAAGACAATCCGAGAGATCTTATTTGTTCATTGTCAGTCAACCTTCATTTGGATGACTAAGAAATAAATTGATAGTTACATTATGTATAAAACCGGGTACTGTCATCTTTGAGTGCACTAGTCCACTTTAGCTTTTTAACGATGAAAGTTTGTCAAAGTTTAAAGCATACTGCTAATGGTTCTACCCATGTTAGCTAGAATTGGAGACCAAAATATTTACTGAAGGAAGCATTGCATTAGAAGAGAAACCATAAATGAGTACTTCTCTAACCACCAGTAAAAATAAAATTATGAGGTGAAATAACATCAACCTCAAACTCCGAGTGAGCAGATACATAAACCTTCAGATGAGGTACTAAATATCTGAATGCACAACCATGCGAGGTGAACTTAGGGGATGGCAACAAGAAAACATAATGGATAAAAAGAATCTTACTTGTCATTTATTCCCAGTTGGATGAAAAGTTCCTCCGCCCCCTTGATACTTGTTCAAAAGTTCCACCTTGTGAAGATCCATAGCCAGCCTCTTTCGGGAAGCCCATCTGTTCAGTTGGCACATGGCTCTCTAGATTTGTTTGTCCCTGAGCATAAGGGTTCTGGGGTTCTCGCTGATTCAGGTTTCCCTCATAAGAGGGCATTGAACTTCTTTCACCATGACCAGAAACATTGTTTGGAAGCATAGAGCCACTTCTTTCCCCTGATCCTTCCACATTATAATTTTGTTGAGGTGAGAAATTTGGTGAGTTCCCATAACCTTGCTGTGTTTTCGGCACAAAGCTCTGTTCTGGTGGTGATCCATAGCCTTGAGCTGACCGTGGTGCATAGCTCTGCTGTGGCGGCCTATAGCTTTGCTGTGGAGGTGGTGCATAATTCTGTTGTGGAGGTGGTGCATAATTCTGCGGTGGAGGTGGTGCATAATTCTGCTGTGCAGGCAGAGCGTAGTTCTGCTGTGGAGGCGGAGCGTAGTTCTGCTGTGGAGGCGGAGCGTAGTTCTGCTGTGGAGGCGGAGCGTAGTTCTGCTGTGGTGGCGCATAATTCTGAGGTGGTGGAGGTCCATAGTTCTGTGATGGTGGTTGCCCATAGTTCTGCTGTGGCCGTGGCCCATAATTCTGCTGAGCTCGAGGCGCGTAATTCTGCTGGGGTGGTGGCCCGTAATTCTGCTGTGGCGGTGGCCCGTAATTCTGCTGCGGTGGTGGCCCGTAATTCTGCTCTCTTGGACGTCGATCCCTGTTGCTTCGTCTACCATATTGTACAGGGGGTGGTCTTGGAAAAATCTCGCCATTGACATACTTGTCTCCTACAATGCAATGGCCCATGTTTGGAAAAAGTAAGATAAAACAAAAAACAAAGAGGCATTCAGACACTCAAGATCGTGGTAGGAAACACTAACCTCCATATTCCTTATTTGCTGGATCTATGTAGGAATCTGGCAATACAAATACAACTTGCGGTATACCTAATGATAGCAAGAGTTACTGAACAATGTCTACGAATTCAGTGATTATACATTTGTGACAAATGCAACACTTACTCTTAAACTTTTCAGATGTCTCCTCAGAGCACTCAACCTGAAATCCTTGATATGTAGTTGTACTAAGTGCATATATTTTCTTCTTTGCCTCTTCCACACTGAACAAAAACAAAGAAAGGAGGAAACAAACAATATCATTGTGATGCTCACATCAATAATATGCTGCACTCGTAAACCATATTAGAACAATGGTGCGTCAAAAAAAAGTGGTCATACAATTCCAGAGGAAGTCAGTTTAATACATGTCATCTTGTAAGGCCTTAAGTCATTGATAATGAAAGGAGAAATGCATACTTTTATAATGAAATACTCAGACAATGAAAATTAGCCACAAAATAATAGTTTATATGAATCATTTCCAGTTTCTACTTAGTTGTACACGTCATCTCATAAGGCCTTAAGTCATTGATAATGAAAGGAGAAATGCATACTTTTATAATGAAAAACTCAGACGATGAAAAATTTAGCCACAAAATAATAGCTTATATAAATCATTTCCAGTTTCTACTTAGTTGTTATCTTCCCCCAACCTTTTAAATCTCAACACCTTTCCTCACCCTAAAGGGGGTGAATATAGTGGAAGATTAACAAGAAGACGGGGCTAGCCACATGGATACATATTACTGATGCACGTTAAACGGACTGAAGCGTTCAAGAGTCCCTCTTTACTTCCCCAACTAAAAGTTAAATCCTCAACACCGCTGGATACTCGTTCTGCTAATATCCTTTTCACACCCCTAACCAGTATTCTGTTAGTAATTTTCCTGAAATGATTCTACTTTTTTTATTTTTCCAAACACACAGTTATGGCTTCACTAAAATTAATAATTATTTTCATCCCATATTCCATGATTTGAAGTGTACTTTACCTTCATAATGTGGATAAACAAATAAAAATGTAGTAACGCTCTGTTGTAGATCTTGAAAATGGTGAAACAAGGCCAGAAAGTGAATAACACATGCATCATTTTATTACAAGCATGAGAATAGCTATGACATATTCCAGATCCTTTGGCACCTATTTCATATACATCCAAGAGTCGCAAAACATTTTCTCATTTCATCCTCTTCCCCCTTGTTGTCACTAAGAAACCATTGTGCAGACAAATCTTTCAACTGAAAACCCCCTAACAAAAGTTCCTGTAGGAAATCTCAACTAGCCTATGTGTAAGGAGAAAAGGAATAAACAAATAAAAGAACAAGAAGTAGCATCTTAAGCATAGAACCAGATAAACTGCACAATTTTTTTTTTATCCGAACTTCACTCCAACCATTCCACGTTCTCAATAAGAGACCGCCACCATATAGCATGAACATAAAACACATGATCAAGTGCAAATGATTACGCTACGCCGAAAACATATATCAGCAGTAGAAAAAAGAATTAAAATAAAAGAAACAAAACAAACAATGCCACAGGAATGTTGAGAAATCTCAGGGTATATCAACATCTTTTTTCAGCTGCAAAAACTACATAACCCTCCAAAATAAATGTATTACCCCTAGATCCCTACATCCTGCAAGTGAAATAAAAGCAAAGGAAACCTTTTGAATTCGTCAGCGAGGGTTTTCCCTATGACAAATTATAAAATTAGAGGGGGAGTGAGAGGGGGTGGGGTGAGGGCACAGGCATATCTCCCACCAACAAGACTCAAATTAACTATATCAATCAGAAACTTTCTCCCCAAACCCGTAAAAACAAGTTTCACAGAGATAAATGCAGATGACATGTAGAACAACAAATAAACAGACAATGCGGTGGTAAGGTTTAGTGGTGACCTGCCAAACACTTGGGCAGCTATATTAACATAGGTTTCAATCATCTGCTCGCGACTGATATTGGAATCCTTAGGAAAATCCACGGTGATTAGCCAGTGGTTGTAATCACATCCTTCAAAGAGGATCGTGTCCGGGCCGATTTCGTCCTTCTCCGGATCAAATGTCTTCCTGAACAGGCTAGTGGTTGAAGTGAAATGACGCGTCGAGGTTTGGGTAGAGAAGGAGATAGAAGTACGGGAAGGACGGGGTGCTGAAAGTTCAGGACAAATTGGTTTGGGCACATATAGAGAGCGATGAAGGAGGGAAAATGAGAGAGAAATAGCACGGCGGAGCCGGAGAGGTTGAAGGGCCATGGCGGAGTAAGGTAATGGCACAGAGAGACACTGCGTTAGGGTTTTAGGGGTTTGGCATTCGCGACAGAGTGGCGTTGCTATTATGTCATGCGTGATAATGCGAATGTTCCATGAAATTTTAATTCTAAAATACTAGGGTCCGTTTACTTTAAATTGGAGAGTGCATGTCCAAATTTGATTGGGGGAGTTAATGAGCTTATTTTATTGGGACTCGATTCTCTAAATTTACTGAGTCAAATCTTAAGCAAACGAATCCGAAAATTTTGATTGCATGAATTTTAAAATTAACCAGTGTTTAACCTGCACGTTGTACAATTTGCAATATAAATATATATAAAATAATATAATAGTGAATTATTAACAATAATATCATCATATGTATACACGGACAATTTTTTTATAATTATATTAAATGTATATACTCTATTTGCATGTTTAGTTGGAGCTGAGGGTGGTTGGGGTATTGTTGGTTGGCGATAGTGGCTGGAGTTAGTGGCTGGAAGATAGTAAAAAAGTGATGTTTATTTGGGTGATTAGGTAGTGGTTGCAGTGTAGAATATAATTTTTTATTTTAAAATATGATGTGATGTGTGTAAGAGTTTGTTAATAATGATTGATTTAATAATTAAAGTGGTATTGGAATTTGTGGTAATTGGGCCAACATTTATAAACAAACATAGAAAAATGTTGAGTCAACCTCAACCAAACATACCCTATATATATGTATTGATGACAAACTATGCTATTACATGTGCTTAAGTTATGTATACTTTTGTTATGTATTGTACTTTACTGTAACTACAAAAGTAACACTAATTTTACGTAATTTAAAATTTGAGTATATCAAGTCGTATTATTTGATCGTAGTTATCCTGGCATGTAAAATTTGAGAATACTGTGTATGTTTAGGTTTAAGTGACTGTCAATCTGATATTTTTTAGATTCTTAAACTAAATTAACAAAATGTGGAAGAACTCTAATGGAAACAAACCATACGAACAACCCCAGTGGAAGAAACTCGTCACTCAAAACAATGGGAAACAAAAATGAGAATGATCAGTGCCGAGAATGCGAAGGGTTTGGACACTATCAAGCCGAATGCCCAAATTTCTTGAAAAATAATAAAGCATATAAAGCCACCTGGAGTGACTCTGGGTCAGATGATGAAACTCAAACTGAAGAAGGAATTAAGCACACCAGCAATCTTGCTACTTGCACATCTTTAAGAAATTACATGGGTCTGGTGGTGAATGTTCGAACTTCCCAGGAACTGAACATGAAGTACATTAGAGACAAATTAGACTCTGAAGACTCCTCAGATGAATCATGTCCCGCAGCAGAACAACTTCAGGCCATGTGTGAAGAAGTGTCCTCAAGGGCAAACAAAGCAGTCAAAATCATTGAATCTCTTGAGGCGAAAGTGAAAATCTATGAAAAAATGGACGATCCAAGCACCTCTTCTCAGTCTCAAGACATGGCATCAGTCAAAACAACTATCTTGGAAAACGAGCTTAAAATAGCTCAACATGCAATCGAATCTAAGGACGTTTCAATAAGTTCTCTAAAACATGAAATGTTTATAGCAAGTTAATGAGGGCAAAGAAAATGAGATTCAGATGCTCAAGAATGAGCATACCACAGTGATGAAGGAGATCAGAGGATCACAACCAGCTGACCCAACTACTCTTCCTTACAACGCAAGAAGGAATGGAATGCGACCCACGGATCATTCTAGTAAGAAAGACAGAGGTAATGAGGTAAGGAAAACAAGTCAGTTTTTAGCTTCAAAAATGGAACTGATCTGTTTAAATATTCCAGTTATATTCGAACAGCGTTGCAACATAAGAAAACAAACCTAGTTGTTCAAACTGGCAACGACACCCCTGTCGCTATTAGGTCCGAACATCAAGAGAACTTTAGATTTGTTCCTACCTACCATTATTATGGTGTCAAAGGTCATATTCATCCTAATTTCTATAGGATGCAGTATGATCTTTATACCGGTAAGGTAACACTTCAGGTAGGGGTCAGCAAAATTCGGTTCGGTAACCGAACCGAAATTATTTAGTGAAACTGTAAACCAACCGAATTAAAAAAGCTAAACTAAAAACTGAACCGATATTTCACAAATCGAACTTCAACCGAACCGAATTTATTCGGTTCGGTTAGTTCGGTATTCGGTTGATCCAAAATAATTCTCTCAAGATTTTTTCATCATTCACTACTAAAAGAAAAAGTTATATAAATAGTCAATCATTTACATAAACCCATCAACCACAATATTCAAACTTCACACTTACATAACAAAAGCTCTAGATAAAAAGTAAATTATTTACCTTTTAAGTCTATTATATATAAATACATATGTATCAAAAAATAAAAGAAAAATGAAATTTCATATATATTTTTATATATAATATTAAAAAATAAAATATTATAAATTTCGGATCGGTTTTGGTTATTTTGGTTAAAAAAACCCTAAACCTATCCAAACTGAATTATCCGAAATTTCTAAAAACTAAAATCGAACACTGAACAGGATTTTTAAAAAGCAATCCAAATAGATAATTTCGATTCGGATCGGACGGCTAATTCGGTTTAAACCGAATTTTGCTCACCCCTAACTTCAGGACATATATAAAGTTCACTCAAGAGGAAATCAAAATGCAACTCCTAAAAGAAAAATTGATCTGAGAAATCACAAGCAACCTAAAGTTTGTGTTCGAAAAGAAGGATATAAATGTTTTACTTCCTTTCTTACCTTAAGATCAAGTTTCAAAGGGACTTGGTATCTAATAGTGGATGCTCCCAACACATGACTGGTGTTAGAGCTAACTTGTTAAATATCTAACCGGTGGAAGATAAATTTGTTACTTTCGGGGATGGAGTCAGAAACAAACTTATAGGAGTTGGAACCTTGAATTTGAGTGGTTTGCCTAATTTAGAAGAAGTTCTACTTGTCGAAAACTTAAAGTCAAATCTTATAAGCATCGGTCAACTATGTGACAAAGGGGTTGAATGTTAAGTTTACTCAAGATGAATGTCGTGTTTTTTATGAAAAGTATAGTTGTGTTCTTACAAGAACAAGGTCACCTGATAATTGTTACTTGTTTAGATCACAATATCACTTGTACCTTGAGTGAAACGAAAACTTGGCATAAAAACCTAGGCATACTAATGATCATGTTACTGAGAAAGTCTCTCAAGATGCTAACAGTTCTACGACTATTCTTCCTTTGGAAGAGCCCAAAACTGAAATTCTTCAGTTGATGATGTCACGAACACTGAGAACAACACCAAGGATTTAAGAAGAGATTTACCTACCAAGAATCAAAAGGATCATCCAAGCGATCTTGTGATTGATGAAACAAAAGCTTTTGGACTATGGTTTGATTTAAATTATGTACATTTATTTTCTAATTATACTAGTGCAATAAACATTTAAAAAAATCTTGTTCAACATTCTAGAATGAAACCTATCGATATTCAATATCACTTCATTCGTAAATTGGTGGAAGAAGGAACGATTGTTTTGGAACATGTTCCTATACAGGAACAACTGGTGACATATTTACCAAAGCGCTTGGTGTTCACAGATTTTTAACTTTAATGAAGTTCTTAGGTATCTGCATTGTTTGATCTCCCTTGTGGGATTGTAGTTGGATAGTCTGTATATAACAAAACATGCATAGCATACAGGACTCTGCATTAGTCATTCTATTGCCTGTTCCATGCATATCACCTCAAAACTATGTTTCTGAATGCCCATAGATTTAATACCTATAGAGGTGGTTGTTGAGACTTAATATTGTTGATTTTATTCTCATTTTGTAATCTCTTACTGTCAGAAAGAGCTACCGTCAGCTTCAAACGAAAATATTTATGTCGTCTCTAAGTGAAAAGTGGCCTCTTGTACGAAGAAAAAAAAACAATAAACAACAAAGAAGGGGTTATAAGGTTGTTCTTTTACAGTTCTTGTTTTGTTCCTTTTTTTTATATTACACAAAAACGTAATCAGCGTCTCCTACTCCTTGTCTGGTGTCTAACAATCTTGTGGGATAACAACTTAGTCTTGAGAATTAGAGTTTAGAGCTTTATTTCTTTAATTAGGCATATTCATATCTTCCTTAATTTTATTGAGAATTTGAAAAGCATAGTACGTGCAAAAATTGGTTAAATTTCCTTGATTTATGGAAGCCTATCTATGTTCCTAAATAACTAATCTCTCATATCTTCCACAAAATATGTTGATACAGGATTTTTCTCTTTCTCGTTAATTTCTTTCCTTATTTTTTTCACTTTCTTTAATACTTATAAGCGCCTATTCGGCTTCTTCGTCTTCTTCACACTCACCTTCTCTTCTAAGTGCGTTCTAGCGTTTTCTCTCTACAGCTTCTCACTAAGTTTCTTCATGGGCCGACCCAAGGAAGCCGTCAAGCAAAAACGCACCACCACGGTGCCACCACCAACTGCACCGCCCCAATCCGGAAAAACCACACCAATCTTCGTTGCTCTTTCGATTCGATCCATTCCGCCCATTGGCTCACCCTTAATTTCGAGTCTGCGATACTCATCAGGTTTGTCCTTTGATAGATCTTCTCCACCGAAACTACCTAGCAAAAGGTCGTCCTCAAATTTGTTCCGGCGTCATCTTCAAACCAGTGGATGGTATGCCCCACGCCGTCGCTTTGCACTATTGAGTTGGAATCCGAGGATTTTCCATGCTACTTTGATCATTCTCCAAATGACCAAGTATGGGGTAATGATCTTTGTCCCCTCGAAAGTCGTTCAGACTAACCAAAGACAAGCCTCCCAAGACAAGGGGAAGCAAAAGATTTAAGTTGACCCAAAGACAGATGAGTGCAATAAAGCCAAAGCCCTATCCAAGGACTTCTACTCCTTTCTAGCCGAAGACAAGTTTAAAACATTCTCTAATATGGATCTTTGGGCTGAGAAATCTTTGGATGTGTATTCTATCAAATGTTACAATATCTTGGCTCTTATTTCTGCTATCGGACTTGAAACATATGTGTTAGGAAAATCCACATTTTTTTGTGGGATTATTGTTAAGGAGTTTTATGCTAATTTGACTTCCTCTATTATTAACCCCGCATCCATTAGATTTCATAAGATCTTGTGTAGAAATGTAGTAGGCTCTTTCTCATCTAACATCATCAATGAGTTCTATAGTTTATCTATTCCCCTGGAGTACAAACTCATCGAGGACATGGACATTGTTGTTGCTGATATCACAAACATTCCTTAGACCCTCGCATTCAAGTTCGCGGAAGGGGGAGAATGCTGCTGCTAATGTAGAGGTTGATGAAGGGAAGGATGACAAGGAGGCTCCTACTGATGTTGATGCTGATGCTGCTACAACTTGCTTAAACAATTATCTCTGTTAATGTTCATACTCTGTAGGAACTATGATTCTTAATATCTCGATGCAGGTCAATAATCAGTATTTTTCGAACTTAAATGCCAAGGGGGAGATTGTTAAACTATAACTTTTCTAGCATTATGGCATTCAATGAAAAATACCTTTTCTTGAGATTATTTTAGTTGGCAGGTTTGAATAATTAGAAGATAGGCATAAAGATTAGAGAAGATTGAAGAGGATCATGCAGGTCAATCCTTCCATGTTGGAGCAAGGAACACATCCTTTGAATCAAGGAACAAGTCAAACTTACCTCATCAACTCTTGAACTTGAAAGACAAATTGGAAGATGACAAAAATCAAGCAAAGACCAGAGGAAACTCAGTCACTATAAAGAGAATAAAAGCCATGAAGGCTATCATTGAGTTTTGAGTCCATATATTTGTGCATTAAGTCAAAAGCTTGTTACTGTACTAATGATATTCATATTGTTGATGAACATCCAGTAGTTGATAGGACATATTTCGGGAGATATGTGTCTAGATAATTCGGGAGAACTTTTGTTGTGCAGTAAGAAGGAATTCCTTGCACCAAAAGTCCAATTAGGGGACCAGGAGGCCGAGCACATTGTTAGGGGGAGTAAATACTGTATAGGTTGTTTAGGAGAGAGTCCTAAAAGTTCTGTAAGTTCAAATTGTAATACTTCTCTAATAATAGGCCTGAGATGTAGAAGTGATTCTTCCTCGATTCTTTTTTAAAACACAATTTTTTACTTCTGTTCTCATAATAGTGCTTTACAAGAACATACTTTTACAATTGATACTTGTTTCTTTACAAGTCATTATGTTTAAGAACATAGCACACGTGCACAAACTCTGGCATTTCAGATGTTATAATCAATGATGTAAAGCTGTTAGGCGTTAGTCGAGTAATAGATTACGGCTAGTCAGGACCTAAGTAGGAATGATCGGGGCATAGACTTAGACGGAAAGGAAAAAAAACAGATGCTCAATAAGAGCCTAACGCCTAAAAGGAGGACAATCGAATCTAGTTGGGAGTTTTTGCCACATTTATAATTAGTGTCTAATTTATTTGAGGTCTGATAGCCTCTTATAAAGGTGTTGACGGTTGTAAGAAAAAAATGTTGATAGCCAACTCTCCTTCGTAGGGGACCTTATGGTGTTTTCAAACATTTTGATTTTCTTCTTCCTACAAAGAACTTGTGAGATTAAAGTATCTATCGTGTTATGAAGGTTGTAGAAGTGGCTAGCCGCTAGTTAGGCAGTAAGTTGGGGCCTAACAATTAGTCGGAGCTTAGGTGGGTCTAAGCATGGTATAAACGAAACAGGGCGGGGAGGAATTGAGAAACCATTTAGGTGGTTAATGGGAGCCTAGTAGTTAGGCGGCCACTACCTAGTCAGATTTTTTCGCTACAACAGATACTTATGACGTTATAAGCACTAACCTAAAGATCTCACTTTTAGTTGCACACATATTTCCTAAGAAAAAAATTATTTGCTTCGGTAGATATTTGCAAATTGTAAATAATCAGGCTATTGTACAAAAAGATTGAGTATTGTATGATTATGTGTAGTCATTACGCATAATTTTTCAATTAAAGTTGATCTTCTTTATTATCCCCACTCCACTATTGCATATTAAATTATCTGGAAGCCATAGTTATTTAGAATAAATTATATGTTCAGCATATTACTCATATTCCAACTTTCTTGTTTCTCTTAGTTCAATTGATTGTTATAATGCATACTAAATGTCACAATGAAATAGCACAAATATGCACTAGATGGCAATATTCAATGAATAAGTTTATGTACTCCGTATTTGTACTAATTTTATTTTCTTTTTTTTAATGTTTTTATTAACAACAAGATGCTACATCAGCGAAGTATAATATGGTGAGTCCACTGAACTATGCAATCAATGTGGCATCAAGAGGTATAGCATCACTTCTTCTTCCTGGTGGACGAAGTGCCCTCTCACGATTTGCTATTCCTTTGACCGTAAATGAAGATTCGGCCTGCAACATAACGCACGACAACCATCTGCCGCAACTTCTGGTGAAGTGCAAGATGATTATATTATATGGGACAATGTGTCGATGGTCCACATACACTGTATCGAAGCTCTTGATAAAATTATGGACATTATGCAACTGAGTGGATTAATAAACTCCAAAAAGCCTTTTGGTGGTAAAACTGTTGTTCTAGGAGGGGAGTTTAGGCAAATACTATCGGTCATTCCTAAAGGATCTCACGAGGACATCATTTATGCAAATAGATTTGGGACGAGTGTATAGTGATGAGATTTACCAAAAATATGCGGCTTGAAAGTCTCCAATCACAAGAAGAAAGAGAAGAACTGAATAATTTTTTTGAATTTGATGGCTGCACTTGGTGATGACACTATTGGTGAGAGGAGAGGTTGGGGTGCCGAATTTGAGATTCCTGAAGATGTTCTTTTGAAGAAAGGTGAGGATGTCGTAGACACAATTGTTAAAAACACTTACCCGAATTTAAAGAGCATGGTGGACGATCATCGTTTCAGCAGAAAAGAGCAATACTTGCACCTACATTGGATGTAATTGACTCCATTGATGAAAAAATGATCAAACTCAATGAACACGAATCCAAGACGTATTTTAAGCTTTGATAGTGCTTGCAAGTCTGAAAGTAATGTTGACATGTTGGTGGATGTCCACACTCCATAATTCTTAAATTCGTTGAAGTGTTCTGGTGTTCCTAATCATGAGCTGAATCTTAAGATGGGCACCTCTGTCATGTTGTTGAGGTATATAGATCATTCAAAAGGGTTGTGCAGTGGCACAAGTAGAGCTGGCAAAACTGGCCCGGCCCGATGGACCGGCCCGTTTAGCCCGAAATATAGACCGAGCTGGGCCGAAATATTAGAGGCCTGAAAAAATTCGGGCTTTTTTGGCCCGGCCCGGTCCGAAGGCCCGCGGGCCGGCCCGATGGAATTGAATTTTTTTCCCCTCACTAATCGAATAAGAAAAATTTAGGTATTACGTAATATCTTGTGTACTATTTGAAACATGTTTTTCTTTTTTCTTTTTCTAGCAGAGCATAAAATGTATCTATTTACCGAGAAATTAAAACATTTGACTAATTTAATACTCTATTTCTTCAGTTTTATTAGCCGAAGATGGAAAATTAATTGGATCCAAGCATTCTCATTAATTATTATATGTCGAAAAATGAAAAATTGATTAACATGTGGCATAGTACGTACACAAAAATTAAATAACTTGTGACGTGTAGTATATATAACTATATATCATCATCAATTCCTTCTTTTTTTTTTTTTTTTTTTTTTATTATTATTATTATTATTATTATTATTATTATTATTATTATTATTATTATTATTATTATTATTATTATTATTATTATTATTGTTATTTCTGGGGTTTGAGACATGCCTATAGATTAATAGATATCATTCCAGATTGCAACGAATAGTAATATATTATCTTCCGATCAAGTTTTTTTTAAGAGAATTAAACTGAAGTTCGCATCAATATATAATTCTACTTCATGGTTAAAGTAATAAAAAAAAAAAAATCATTGGTGGGCTTTTTTGGCCCGATGGCCCGAGGTCCTCCGGGCCGGGCCTAGCATTTCTAGGCCCGAAATAAATCGGGCCCGGCCCGGCCCGGGCCGCCCGAATTGCCACCTCTAGGCACAAGGTTGGTCTTAACTAGGCTTGGGAAACATATTCTGGAAGGAAATGTCATAACTGGAAATACCTATGGGGACATGGTCATGATTTCAAGGTTTTCCCTAACTTATTCGGATCTAAGGTTTTTTTGAAAAAAAAAATGAATATTAAGTCATGGTCAATTATACATAGCAGTTTCGAGAGAAACCAACATAAAAAGACTAAAAATATTAATTTGCTATGATGAAACTGTTGAACAAAAAACAACAAAGAATGTTGTCTTTTAAGAAGTTTTTCGAAATGTGTAGTTTCGTGATTTGCATGTAAATGTAAGAAAGAGATCAATTAAATAAATGCTTTTGTTTCTTCTATTTGTTTTTAAACTTGATCAATAATTTATTTTACTGTAAATTTTTTATTTTATAATATGTATTGTTGGGAAATCACGAACACAACAAAGAAACAGTAAACGAGAAAATCGACAATGCAAAACAAAGACACCAGATTTAATATGGTTCGCTAACAACTTGTTAGCTACGTCCATGGTCAAACGGGAGGATCCCAAATTCAATATCAAAGAGAGAGTTACAATATAGGACTATACTATCCTATCAAACAGAGATAAATCGAGCATCAATCGATTGATACTCGACCCAAACAAACTCTCTACGCTCCAATAACCAAAACCAAATCAAAACCCAAACAAAGACTAACCTTATATCCTAAAATCATCAATGGGACTATATATAAGCCCCAAATCCGATCTAAACTTAAAATAGACTGAATTGGGCCTAAAATGCGTAAGTCCAGAAATTGCACCGCCGTGGCCGTGACCACACACGCCGCGGTCGCGCCCACTTCTTACCACGACTCATCGCGGCCGCGACCTAGCTGTGCGGCCGCGCCAACTCCCCAACGTTGAATACACTTTCCAGGCACAATTTGACGCGACTGTGTTGCCTCCCGGCGCGGTCGCATTGCTTCCAACGGACTTCATATCCAAACCTCCAACTCTTATACGAACGATGAACCAAACAAAATCGATTCAAGGCACAATTTCCAAACATGTATTAAAATTTGTAAATGAAAAATGATGTTTTTAAGGACATCTCGTGCATCGCATGTGTGGAAATACTAGTACATATTAATTTCTTTCATCCATATACACAACCTATCTCCAAACCACGCCAATAGTTTTTAGCTACTATTTAAATATTGCATACTATTTTAGGAGCCCTTTTAATATATTTAAAAGGAAAAATTAATATTTTAATTCCGCAATTATAAATAAGGCGATTTTTTTTTTTTTACCACACACTTAAAATAACATACTAACATATAACTAAATTAAAATTGCAATAGTTGAAACATAAAATTGAAAAAAATGAATTAAGCTACCAATAGAGAGCTTCAAATTTTAAGTCAAAATATGTCAACATTAGACTCTATTTATAGAGAAACAATAGGAATTTTGATTAAAAAAAATAATTAAATAAAAATGATCTCATCTATTTATCATCTAAAGTCTAAACTATATCGAATAAAAAATTTAATATAATTAATCAGAATTTAACATTTGGCAAGTTGTAGGGGATGACTTGGAATGTGGAGTGAGTTGATCAACCAACTCATCTCACAACTGGTTGTATCAATTCTTGTCTTTTGTGTTTTAGTTTTTGCTTATTTTTTTGTCTTCCTCCCATAGTCCAAGCCAGAAGGTAATGGATAAACATGGTCTAAGGAAATCAATTTCTATTTAAATGAAGATTAACGGTCAAAGATAAATTCCTGTCAATTCTAATCTCCTACGATATGTACAAAAATGAGTGTTTTCTTTCAAAATTACAAGCATATAATTTTACTATATTTTATAACAATTTTAGCTCATCCTCCAATATATACCTTTAAACTAACAAAGTTACAATCGAAATATAAAAAAAGTTCAGTAGATATGAAAATTACAAAAAGAAAAAAATTGAAATATTAAAATTAACATAAAAAACTTATAATACTAACAAAATAATATTCTAACAAATATTAAAATAACAAAAAACTAAAAAATATTTAAATGGAAATTCAAAAGATAAGTGTAATCATAGACAAACAAAGTCGAAAATTGTCTATATAAATGTAATTTTTTGCAAAAAAAAAAAAAAAAAAAAATTATTTAATAAATCACCCAAGGGTAATTTAGTCCATTTACTCTTAATACCCCTGAGCTCTGGCTAGGGTTAATTTCTTCATCGAACACGGTATAAATTATTTTAACCCATCTACTCGTCCTCCGCCACCCTCACCACTCTGCTCCGTAGTGATGCCATAACTCCAGTTGACAGGTATGACAATCCCTGCATTTTTCTTTATTTCCGGTTTCTGTGTCGTGTTGGTTTGAATTATTCCTTAAATTATGTTCTGGAGTATTATTTCGTTGTTCATGAAATATGAAATTGTTCATCATCATGCTGTGAAGTTGAAAATTAGTTGTTTGCTTGTGCCTACGGGCTAGAAGATCTCAAGGTTCAACCACAAGGAGAATGTCTGGGTAATTTGAGAAATTTAAGCCATTATGACCTATCATAATAAATATTATGCCTAATTGAGATCCAATATTGCATACCTTATTCATTATATTATCCAAGTTTGATTGCCCTGGTACGTCTTCTGACCAGGAAAGTTTGAATTTTTTTATTTGAACTTTTTGTGATGTAACTTGAATTTTGAGATATTGTATTATCACCCCTATTATTTTATTGCACGATCCATTTCAGCGAGGATGCTCCTATTGCCAAAGCTTCGGTACGTGGACCAGCCCTTGGAGAGCCTATGGCTATAATGACTGCTTTGCAGCTCGCGCTAAGGAAATCACAGGCTCATGGTGGGCTTTCTCGAGGGCTCCATGAAGCTGGGAAAGTTATTGAGAAGAACGCAACCCAGCTCTGTGTTTTGGCTGAGGACTGTGACCAGGCGGATTATGTTAAATTTGTGAAAGTTCTATGTGTTAATCATAATGTTAGCTTAATTACAGTTCCTAATGCTAAGGCTCTCGGCGAGTGGGCTGGAGTAAGCCTTCTTTTTGCAACTCTTAATCTTATGGGCTTGAAGCATGGATTGTCAATGCAGTTACCTATATTAGCATATTCTTACATTGAGACTGGACAATTCTCTTCTATATATGCATGAGCAAAGTTTTAAGTAAAATATTATAAGCTTGGAGCTTGTATTGATGGATTTAAGCTATGGATTTCAAATTCATAGCAGAAGTCTACTAATTTAGATTGGACTGGTTCATTTTATGATGGATTTGAAATTTTAGCTTTTATTTTGAGTTTTTTTTTTTTTTTTTTATGGTTGTTGGTAAATGTCAAATCCACTAGGGTCCTATAATAGCATTCTCCAAATGCTCTCCTAAAAAAATACTAAGGAAGTTCAGAATGAGAATTGAGGATTTCATACCCATTATTGAAGGAATAAATCTGAGCAACCACAAATAGAATTGCAATTATAGAGTTCAATTCTATTTTCAAATCATTCCGGCGAAATGCAACCATAGATATTTTCAGTGGAACTAGACAAAAAGACTATAACGACATTGTGAGGAGTAGATGACAGTTAAATTTAATGAAAGAAGGTCTTACAAGTCCCTTGCATTCGGAGCCTAAGAATAACTACCGATTGAATCTCGTGAAGGTCTTTGTTTCTCTTGCATTTGAAACCAAAGGATAATTATGCATTGAATCCCTCGTGATAGTTGTATTAGAAATGCAATGTGATAACCCACTCTATCTAATGGTTTGTCTTCTATTGCATTTTGTTGTCTTATCTTATGAATATGATCTGATTTTTGTTAATTTCAGTTGTTTAAAGTTATTTTTATTGACAAGTTGATTTGTTGTTTCATTTAGCTGTGTAAAATAGATGATGAAGGTAAAGCAAGGAAAATGGTTGGCTACAATTGTGTTGTCGTCAAGGTATCCTGTTAGAAATTTTTACAACTTCCATAGTTTTCTCCTTGATGAACATGTTCCTTCCATTTATTTTCACTCCCAATTAAAGGATTTGATGATTATTATTTTCTTATTATTTTGCAGGATTACAGGGAAGAAAGTGATGGCCTTCATATAGTTCAGGAATATGTGAAATCCTATTAGATTAAATTCGGGATTAAGAGTAAAATTAAATGGGAGCCTTTTTTGTTTTGATTATACTCAAGTCACTTCATATTCGAGCCATGTTTATTTTATAACATCTGCTAAATCATTATGAGGCTTGAAATTAGAAAATCTCTTTGATCTGATTGACTAATTTATCAAAGTATTTCCATCCCTCACAATTTTAGTTTATATGCAGCAAATATTTTCTTGCGTGTTTCTTGTGAGCACCTGATTTGCCAGGTATGCAATATCTTTTATTTGCTAATATGTCAAAGGTGCCATAGAAGTGGGATATATGTAGGTAACAACCTCTGGTCCTATGCCTCTGTATCTTTGCCTATTATTATGTTGAATGCTTCTTGGATTTGGTAAAATGGTACTCGGAAGGTAATATGAGGACTATGAACTTGTTACCTTTCTCCAAGATCCACCCAGTAGCTTAAAATTTAAACCTTTTTTAGCCATTGGACTAGTCGAGGCAATTACGTACATGTAAATATAAAAATATATCGTTGTATGTGCTCGAATACGAAAAATACTTAAGTCTTATGCCTCTAGTTGCTATGAATTTCAAGGTTTGATGTGTTTTTTTCCTGAACTGTGTGTTTCATGAGAAAGAAAAAGAAAAGGTAGGCGACCTTCGCGATTATCTTAACTAAATATGGTCTCCACGTGCGACTGGGTTGTCAATATTTAATGTTCTGTTATTCCATGCGGTGTGGTTCTGGAGTTTCAGCAGGCTTCCAATTTTTAATATCATGGAGTAATGCTATTTTGTGCTTGGTATCCTACATGAATTGATGCACTGACAATATTGGTTTTGACATCATATTGTTCCCTTTTAACATGTATAGTATATAGTATAAATTTAGAAAGGTTAGACAATTTTGCCTTTAGTCAACTGTTCATTGTCTCACATCCCTTACGGTGTACTACTCATTCTCTCTTCTGCATTTTCAAATTTCTTCACTTATTTTCTCCCTCTTCTCCCCAATTAATGTGGTTAGGTGATAGAAAAAAAACATAATTCGAGAAAAAAAAGAACCAAATCTCTCATTCTTGTCGATTTGAAATTGTTGCATTACGCAGATCAATATTTGATTGGTTTAATGGTACAATGAAGAATTGGGACTGACCAAAGGAAAGGAGAGAGAATGAGCAGTTGGAAGGGTAGATAAAAATTGGGTGGTGGGCCATAGTAAAGTATGCAATCATACTAAAATAGGTAATAAAATGTTTGTAAAATTTATATAATATGTTAGTTCGATTTTATATGTTCTTTTTCTTTTAAAAAGAAAATAGAATATTTAATTTATGATTTATTCGCAAAGTATAAGATTGCGCAAAGGGGCAACCTAATAACTTGTTAGTTCGATTTCAAGGTGCATGCTGGTATCTCCTGAAGGGTATAAATGTCCAAAAATCAACTTAAAAGGCTACTAACTTGTTATCAGGATCTGCTTATTCGTTCTAAATAAGTGTTACGTCACGAAAGAAAATTGTATCATACATCGAAACAATGTTTTAAAAGTTAATTTCTCGATTTACTTGTTGAAACAGAAATTTAAAATATTTTTCATGAATAATTTAGACAAAATAAATTTTTTAGATCAATAAGTCTATTTGGGATATTGTGATTTTCAAAAGTTATCTTTATTTGGAATAAAAATTGATAAGAAACTATGCCTTAATAAAACATAACTCATTTTTTTATAAAAGGTCTTATAAATTAGCCTAATAACTTGTTCCCTATGTGTTTTTTTTACTGATGAGTAACTTTTTCCCTTAATGAGACATGTGGCTATGTTATGGTGTTATTGGCGCTGCATTCATTAATTGATCATTTTGTATGACATTTTTATTAATATAAATTTAGGTACACGCATGAGCGAGCGAAATTTTGTAGTTACAAAGTGGGAGCATGGAGTGTTGGAAGTAGTGTACAATAGAGAAGCAATGTCATTAAAGTTGATATTGACGCAACAAGCCTTGTCAAAGGCAGTACACGGTACTAAAAAGCACCAATAACAATGAGCCTGCACCAGCACCACTCTATAAAGCTCGGTTTCCCCCACCTTTATCTATTTTATTTTTTAAACTTTTACCGTCAATCTCACACCAAATTTACTGAGATGTCGGATCATCAGCTTACTATGCACTTTTCCGCAAAAAAGGATGGACCGCACCGTCTGCTGAGCATTGAAATGATATTGTTTTAAAATACTACCTTCGTTTTTTATTAGTTGTTTTTTTAGCTTAAGGTTAGAAATTAAGATGTGAGTGAACTGGACAATCAAGTCTTCAATTATGTTTCCTTTATTTACTCAAATTTCTAAAAGTATACCATTATTTCCTTTATCTTGTATCACTTTCCAGTTATTAAGGATAGTATTGAAAGAAACATGTGGGGAAAAAAAAAAACAACTATTTATAAACATCTCACAAAATCTAAATGAACAACTAATAAAAAATGGAGGTACTAAAATTTAATAACGTTGTTACTGTGTATTATGTAATAGAGCAGTAATAATAATTTTTCTAAATAATGAGAATAATAATAACAATAATAAACATGGCGGAGGAGAAGATGGTAAATGTATGAGAAGAGACAGGCCAAAATGGGAAAAGTCAATGGGAACTGAAAGAGACGAGAATCAACATTGTGTTTGATTACTGGCATTTGAGTTTGGAGAGTAATTTGACACAACAAATTCTAACCAATGAAAAATGGGTTTTACTTGAAAAAGGAAGTTCAAGAGGGGGATACTTTTACTAATAATGTCTGACACCACGATACTGTGCAACATTTATTATAATTTTTTTAGTTAAAAAAATTGGATGCAAATCCAAATGAAGTGTTATTTTTGTAATTTTATTTTATTTTGAATTTTGTTCTTTTGTACTAGGCAGCAGAATGGTTGCTTTCAAGTTCTGTTCATTATTTCCATGCATGGAGGGAAATCTATTAAACAACGTGGATATGATGTATGAAGAGTAAACATACAATCCCCTTGTTTTCTTTGACATGAAAATTTTAACATATTAGTTACATTATGGGTATATATGTTTTAGGATGTAGGTTGATGTTGTTCATCTAGATGTTGAAATTAAGAGAATTCTTCGTCGAAAAAGTGAATGGAACGAGATGAAGATGGAATAAACATGGGATAAAATAAGGTAAGGATGTGTATTATAGCAGTCATAGGCAGATCTATACAATGCAAACACCGGGCTCCAGCCCAGTGCAAAATTTATAGAACTTCATTTTTAGTAGTATAAGTTTTATTCTTTTAGTTGTTATTAGCACGAAATTTTACCCATGCCCACCCCTATTTAATTTTATTGGTTACACTGTAGTCTTTAGTACATATATAAATAATTAATTCATGCTCAAAATCATGCCTAATTATTTCACTTCGAACTCATCTTTTAATTAGTTTAGCACATTTTCATAAAAGACTTCTATCAAAACCTTATTACTAATATATTTTTTCCTTTTAAATCATGCAACACTAAGATGTAACTTCATTGAACTCTAGGGATTTTTTAATGTATACACATTTTTACATTTCAGTCCACCCCATTACGAAATCTTGGATCCGCCTATGGTAGCAGTCAAATTAATAGAGTAGGTTACACTAATAGTGGAGAGGAACGAATGGGGGCATCCCATCCTCATCCCATTCAACAGTAAAACACTGAAAAGCCCATCCCCCATATGATGGGTCCGCCTAGAACAAACTTCCCATATATTTTCAACACTACCACAAAATCCATATAATGTTTTGCTTATGAGGTAGCACAAACTCTCATATATATATTGGGTGATGATTCTTAGATTCATGCAGTCCGGGTCTCAGACTGTTTTTCATAAACATGTCGCATAATACTACAAGGTATTGATTGTCTTGAATAAATGTATTATACATTTCTACGGAATAAGTAATATATTTATGTTATGTTTGGTGCCAAAAACTAAAGAAGAGTCTTATCCCCACATCAGATTAAAACAAAGGAGTTGGAGGTTCTTACGCCTATTTAAGAAATCTATTAGTTTTGTCTTCAATTGTACCAATCAAATGCATTATGATCCTTATATTTGATTCTTTTTAGATTCTTTTCTTGTGTTCTCCGGTATGGCGAGTTGGGAGAAGGTTGTGAGTAATCTTTTTTTGTAATAGTGTTGTAGGATTAGTGCTAGGGCAGAGAGTATGTGTAATAGTAAGTTTCACATGATAATTTTCAATCTGCAGACGGTGGTTGTTCTCCTGTTTTGGAGTTTTTTTACGTAACATCTATTGTTGTGGGTTGTGTTTATTTTTTTTATCTTATTTCTCGGTTATTTTCTACTTTCCCTTATGGATGAATGTGAGTCAATGGATCCCTACAAGTGGTATCAGTGTTTATGTTCGGATAGCCCGAGAGGGGTTCATAGTCTCTAAATTGTGAGTATGATCTGTGGTTGTAGCGTAGGTTGAGCCTCCACATTAGATTTCTTTTGGAGATGGTTGTTCATAGGTTAAGATTGTATAAAGTTGGTGTGTCAAAGAGAGTTCGGCACGGAGAAATTTGATGGAATTATCAAATGTAGCTTGTGGGAAGTGCAAGTCAAAGTTGTTGATACAACCATGGTTACACAAGTGGCTGGAAGTCTGTCGGTCGAGTAGTTCTGGAAGTGGAAGTGTGGTGAATCCGCGAGTTTGTTTGGATAGTGCTGAAAGCGCAGAGAGTTTGGGCATACTGCTTGATCTATGATGATCAAGGTGGCAGGTGCATGCTTATGGCATGGTGATTTGTCATGATTGAAGAATATTTTCACTTAGGAGGGAATGTGCATGCTTATGGCATGACGGGTTGGCATGAAAAGGATATGGGGGTGTAGAAGGTCTATATAATTGCACACAGGGCATTAGCTTGACATGGATGCAGGGTGTGTCATGGAAGTTATGTTGATTCTTGGAGGACTTGCAAGGAAAGCCAAGAGCTAGGGGTAGCACCGTAAATTTCAGCAAGTTTTTTTTTTTTTTTTTTTTTTTTTCACATGTGCTCATGAAATTCTTAGAATTAACGATTATTAGTGATCTGCTCTTATGGTGGAGTAGGATTATTCTCTAGTTTGAGAATAATGATTACCGATTGAGACAATGGTTCTTCTTCTGTTTTGTCAGGTGGAGTTTGTAGTCCTTGTGGTGAAAATTTAAGAAGGATGATTATGAATGGTTAACTCATATGGTGATCACTCTTTGGGTTGAGAATGATGATTGTCAATGAACACAATGGATCTTCTTTTATTTTTGTCAAGGTGGAGTTTGTTATACTTGTTGCAAAAAGTAAAGAAGATTGTTATCCCACATCGGATTTAAAACAAAGAGTTAGAGGTTCTAACGCCAATTTAAGAAATTCATTAGTTTTGTTTTCAATTGTACCAATCAAATACACTATGATTATTTGTATTTGATTCTTCTTAAATTTCTTTCTTGTATTCTCCGGGATAGAGAGTTGGGAGAAGAGTGTGAGTCATAAAGATTTGTAATAATGTTGTAGGATTGATGTCGTGAGAGAGAGTGTGCGATTGTAAGTTTCACATGATAGTATTTTATTTTTGTGGACCGTAGTTTTTGTTCGATTTTGGAGTTTTTTACGTAAGTTCTTGTGCTGTGGATTGTGTTTATATTTTTGTCTGATTTATCAGTTATTTTATACTTGCCCCTATGGATGCATGTGGGTCAATGGGTCCAAACATTTCAACATAAATATTAATAAATTTTAGCATGATAGCTTTATTTAGAATAAGTAATACCTTTCAGCATAAACACTAGTACCTTACTCACAACCCATAGACTCCGTCTGCGACCCATATTGCATAGATGTGGGTATATAAAAAAACTACTCTAAAGGTAAAATAGGAAGAAAACAGAATAGAAACTAGTGTTGTAAGGTCGCTAGAAGATCACTCCATATTTTACATGATTTTTAGTTACTAAATCATAGATAAAACCTGTGTAAATTCATGAATTAATGCTTCATAACCCTGTATTTGTATATTTGATGGATTTTACTTGTTTGTTTATTTTATAGCATTTTTGCACAAAACTGGACTTAATTGGAGTACTTGTGGGATCTTGATAAAGATCGTCAGAAAAGAGGTATTGTGAAGATCTTTGATGTAGAAGTCAAAATTACACGTTTCTTAATTTTTTGGTAAGTTAAGAGAGAGAAATACAAGTTCTATGTTGAGGACATTTTCAATTCCTTCGCCAAAATATCATAAATCATAAATTCCAAAGGAGGTCGAAGTTGTGTAGAGACGTTCCCGTTGGTGACATAATATACCCCCAGTATCTTGATCATCTCTTAAGTTATATATATTTAATAAACGTGAAACTAGTGGAATAAGAAAACTAATTTAAATATCTACAACTTTGCGAGAAATAGTCAATGTCTATTTCCAAAAGGAAAGTCTTCAACAACAGCCTAGAAGTTGGGTTAGCAATGCAGCTTGTTATATAAGCTCGGCCGAACAAAACTTTACCCCGCCGAGCCAATGATTATCCCTCTTATACGTGTAGTTTTGCATTTTTTAGGCCATATCTGATTTCTTCAAACTTTAAACTATTTTATACACTCCTATAAATACCCTAAGACTCTAATACATCGAGGGACTCAGTTTTCTCATTCAAAATACACTATGCAAGATGGAAGTTGTGTTAGCAGTGCAGACTATTTCATTCGCTCGGCTGGGCAAACTTTGTCGGTCGAGCCAACTATTATATCCCTTATATGCGTATTAACACATTTTTAAGCCCATATCTGATTTCTCTCAACCTTAACCTATTTTATACACTCCTACAAAAACCCAAAAGCTTTAATACATTGAGTAACTCAGTTTTGTCATTCAAAATACACTATACAAGAGAGAAGTAGTTCGTGTCAGAGCCGGAAGGAGAAGAAGGAGTAGCAGCAAAGTATCCCGGGGGAGCACACCACCATGCCATCACTACTCTACGGTCTAGTAGTCTTTATTTTAGTTGATACAATGTTTATGTCTTATTTTTTTGTTTTGATTTATTTTAGTTGGTGTAGTTGTGTATGTTCTATGGTTCTAGAACACCTCCACTTGCAACATCAGTCATACCTCTATCGTGTGGTAAAAGACCTTCATAAAAGTATTGAATTAGTAATTGTTCACTAATTTGGTGTTGGGGACAAATAGCACACAATCATTTAAATCTTTCCCTATATTCATATAATTACTCAATACAATTCTGTTTAATTCCACATATTTCTTTTCTAATGGATCCAATTCTACTTGTAGGAAGGATTTTTTCAAGAAAAGTTTTTTGCAATCCTGCCCAAGTAGTAATGGATCCTGGTGGAAGATAGTGAAGTCAATCTTTAGCTAAATCATGCAATAAAAAGGAAAAAACACGTAATTTAACTTGTTCGTCATAGCTACTGGATATGTGAATAAAACCAAGTCACGTGCAAGTATCGTGTCCTTCAAATAAATTCGCATCTCTCATTGGTGGTAAAAGTATTATGGACGTTTGTTTTCCAGGACATAATGGTCTACTGCAAAAATTCTAGCACTGAATTTCCACAAAATGAAGAATAGATTACGTGCCTGAAATGTATCAGTAAGACAGGAGGGCCAAGGAAATCATAGCAAACTGGAGTAGAAAGAAAATGAAGTGAAGTGCTGAAAAGTGTTTCTGTGTTAGTAAAAGACTCTTGGAGGACCTATGACATGCTCCATTATTTCAAGAGTTGAGGACAATTAAAATCCACTAACCTCCATGTATTTATGAAGTTAAATGCCATTAAAGGTGAAAAAAAACTTGGAGTAGTTCTAAAGGCAAGAAGTTGTTAAGTTATGTAACTTGGAAAAATAAATAGCAAAAACTTACTTGCGCGGGCACCCTCGAACCAGACCAAAGTCTGTACACTTGTCATGCTCGCACACAAGTGACTTGGTCCGAGGCTCAAATAGGTCCTTGATTCGCTCCCCCCTATGTCGGTGTGCACGTTTTATAAGAAACTGGAGAGAGAGCCTTCATTTTGTCTTGTTTTTATAAGAACTGGAGAGAGAGCCTCTATAGTACAAATTCTTACATCCTTTGGGAGGGTACTTTCTGACCCTAAGATATTAAACAACTATTCCATAAACAACTTAATAAAATTAGTAAATTTTATAAATAAACTCATTGTTCAAAAACAGTTATATATAAAATAAACAAGAGTCAGAATACTACAGTCACCGATCGAAGACGTCGGATGTATATCCTTCTTCTTCTCTGGCTCCTATGCAAACTGCTCTAAACTACTGCTAAAACTATTCTATATGCTAAACTACTTGATAAACTGATTGTAAAGTATGATATTTTACAAAAAACTAAGTTTATGTATTTATAGGAATACACAACAACATGTTAAAGTGGGGACTGAATAAACCCTTCAAAATGCGTCCAGCCGTCAGAAAAGATGGGATTTTACATGATCGAGTTGCATAACTACTCGGTCAAGAAAATGCTCTTCATCTACGAATAGTCTTTAATTTTGCAGAGTGCACGCTAATCGGTCAATCAAATGCTGCTCATTTGCACCCTGTAGCCATTGTAACTAGAGCTATCAAAATGGGCTTTAGCCCATGGGTTGGCCCGTCCTGTCCCACATAATAGGTGGGCTCGACTAAGGTATTAGTGGCCCGTCCGCAGGCCGCTAACAATTTTATATATCATCTTGTAGAGTTGTATGCTATGAATTTATGTTTGAAGAACATTGAAAGTGAAGAAACTATGAGAACTATTTCACCTTCATTCTAACACTATAAAAATGCGTTGTTTTGTAGTGAAAAAGACTACAAAACCAACAGCAAGTGAAAATCCAACAAACATGCGAAAACATGGGTTAGGAAGTACAAAAATCACGCAATAATTTTTTTTTAATTATAAATATGTGCCTAAAATCACGTAAAATATGGAGTGATCATGCTGCTTGGAGGCAACCCGAGAATATTACCAAATTTGCATTCTCTACTCTACTTTTTTGTCTAATCCATTTCCGCAATTTAGTGTGCTTTACTTTTCGGCATATATTGCAAAATTAGTATGCAATTTACTTTTTGATAAAATGCAAATTGTCAAAAGCTTTGAAACAATTAGCTTCGTATGACCATAACATGATTGATAAATGGGCTCAATTCGTGTAACTGGTTAATATTTTTTTTTCTAAAAATTAGTAGTGGCTATGTATGGTAGACGGGAAAAAAGTTAATTTGGTCCCACAACTTTTTAACTTTTCTGATTTGGTCCCATATTTAACTACTTTTTCAATTTATACCTCTATCAATTGCTCAATTTTGGATCAATTTTGACCTAATTTTGATCAACTCGCCGAAAAAGGGCCAAGTGCCCCCCACGTGTCTGTGAGATGTTTCACATGTGTCTGATTATGTGAGGTGTAAATATTTTCTTAATATTAATTGATATGTCAGATTTAACAAAGACTCCCTCCGTCTTGGCTTATTTTGCACAGTTGACCGGGCACGGATGTTAAGAACAAGCAGATTTTGCTTTTTCTTTGACTATTTTAAAGGTGGAGATTGATTGTTGAAATTTTGAGGGTGAAGATTGTGGGAATTAGTTTCTATTTTAGGTGTGCAAAATAAAATGGGACTGCCGAAAACGAAAAGCGTGCAAAATAAGTAGGGATGGAGGGAGTACATTTTTAATTAAATGCCTTCATTCATTCTCTCTTCTTCAACTCGTGATTTTTTCTTGCAAATAACGAAACTCAAGAACCCTAAGCGCCTCTCATCCCAAATCGCGATTCCACGATAATTCTTTACCTTAACCATTTGGAGAACCTATGATACTGAAGAACCTTAAACATTCTCCCCAAATCGCGACCTACACCATGTCCCAATCTAGTTAGGATCGAATTTACAGATTTTAAAAAAGAAATAACCATGAATATGCAGAAATACCAACGCGAAGCTGAAATGAAGCGGGGTGAAGCAGACCGCCACCACCCTCGACAGCTCCACCACGTCCGCCGGCTGCCCCAACAGCTTCAAAATCGAAGTCGGGAAGAAGAAAAGGGGTAGCAATGCCAAACAACAGGAAAAGAGAACTATCCATGACCGTTGCAGATAAACTCCGAGCATGTAAAATTTCTTCGCGTCGTACGCTTGCCTGCATAGTATGTCCAGCGCACTCATCATACCCAGCTGCAACACACAAATAATTAAACAAGGTAGGAACGAATTTTAGGGGTTTAGGGCTTGATTTAGCGATTACTGTGAACTAGGGTTTAAAGTCTTCTTCAACGACTTCCTCTCCGACGCTCGCGTTCAAAGTGAAAGTGAAAAATCATTTTCGATTCTTTTAGGTTTTGTTTGTTTTTATTTTACTTTTGTTTTGTTATAGTGATTTTTTGAGTTTTTGTTGTATATTTTAAATGATTTGCTGAGATGGAAATTTTTAAAGTGATGTGTAAATTTATATATATAAAAAAAAACAAAAGATACATCATAAATGCGGAGACACGTGGCATAAGTCGCCGAAACTCCCTACTCGGTGCAGGTAGGCATGTCAAAATCGATCTGCCCCGCCCCGATCCGCTCCGATCCGAGGTCCTTGGGGCGGGGCAAAATCCGCCCCGATGAAGAACGGAGCACGCCCCGCCCCGCCCCGTGGCAGATGCGGGTCATGACCCCCGCCCCGCCCCACTCCCTCCCTTATATATATAATTTATTTTAATTTTAAATATATATTATGTAATATTATATATATATATACACACACACACATAAATATTAAATATGTGTATATATGTATTTATAATATCAAATTTTATATATGATATGTTTTATATATGCCATCCTAATACATTAAATTATGATTAGAATAAATTTAAATAATCAAATTTCATTTTCTAATAATTAATTTTACAAAATATAAAAAATGTTAAAACAAAACTAATGTAAACCTAAAAATTAAAACCCTATTAATTTCAATTATAAAAAAAACAAGGTTTTTAATTAAAAAAATAGCTTTTTTTAAAAAAAAAAAAGAAAAAAAAAAGAGATAAAGGCGGGTCGGGGCGGGGCGGGGCTGATCATGGGGCATATATTTTTGCCCCGTGGCGGGGCGCGGGGCGGGGCGGGGCGGGGCAGGGCGGGGCGGGGGCGGGACAGGTCAAAAAATCCAAAAATCCGCCCCGCCCCGCCCCGTTGACATGCCTAGGTGCAGGCACGTGGAAGGCACGTGGCTTTTTCTGTTGAGTTTTTCAAATAGGGTTAAAATTGTTCAAAAATTGAGCAATTGATAGAGGTACAGAGACTAAATTAAAAAATTAGTTAAATACGAGACCAAATCAGAAAAGTTAAAAAGTTATGGGACCAAATCAACTTTTTTCCCATGGTAGACAAAAGCTTGTGAGATTTTTGGCCTATTGTTTGATATTATATATATATATATATATATATAATATATATGTGTGTGTGTGTGTGTTCTCCAGTCTCATTTTCTTTCATGTGTGATTTCTTTCATGACTTTGTATCCGTAGAACTTGCATTATTCTCTTGAAGGCCAAATTTATCACATACACTTAACATGAAAATGATTAAGCCATTTATTAATCCACTTGAGCTAAAACCAAACCTTACATATTTTTCCCACTAGTGAGCCAAGGTGGCCTCTCGTCGTTTTTGCTAGTCTCGTTATGAGCCTCAAACCAAGTGCACTATTTTTCTCCATGGCCTAAGGATTAGTAAAGCACTTGAATTCAAAGAAATATGTGGATTGTGGTCAAAGTAAGGATACAAAGAGTGGTAAAAAAAATGAGAGAGGGTAACAACTTGAGCTACCGATGTGGAAAACAAGGGGTAACCTTAAAATCTACTAACCCTGTGTCATGGTGGGAAAGAACATTAAATGCACCTACTTTGGTTGATCATGACTCAAGTTAAAAAAAAGTACAAAGTGTGAAAATTTTCAAGTTCTTTATATGGTGTTGCTTAGCTCTACTAATTTAAGGGCTATATTTTACTACCACACTTGCCTATGCAAAATTACAGGTTCTCATAAACTATTTTTCCCATCTACCTTAGTCCCGTTAACACCTTATAGACAAACTTCGTCCAACTTTATTTACCCAAAAAAATCCTTATGATTTAAGTGGTGTATGTGATCTTAGTGGTGGAGAAATGAGAAGACATGCAAGCTTATGGTGGGTCGAGTTTGTGAAATGAATTTGAGCGAAACATTAGCCCTTTGAAGCACATAAGTGAATAGTGAATTATCCTATCAAGGTCTACCTACTTAGTTTTTTTATAGCTGTAAGTGATGAAAAATGTTATATAGTTATGAGCAATTGAACTTGTTTTTCTTGAGATGCTTTGAGTTCAACCGACTCATTATTTGTGTACTTGTAAGTTATGCCCCTTATGTATTTGAAAGACGGATATCTATGTTTTGTTCGAGGACGATCAAAATCTAAGTGTGGGGGAATTTGGTAATTACATAAATTCATATATTTTAACTCCTTAATTTAATACATTAAGTTATATTTTATTCAAAATGCAGAGTTATTTTGCAAATTTTATTAATTTTGGGCTTTAACCCAATCTATCCTTATATTATTTGTAACTTGGACTTGAGATTGTTTATATTATGTATTAGGAATGAAGCTCATTTGAAAGAGAGACAAAGGGCCAAAGAAAGAAAAGAAGAGAAGAAATCCAGCACACAAATTTTGACCAAAGATAATGTCGGAAGAGCAGCAACAAATTGTAATACAACATCTCTTTATTTTAGTAACTTGGAAAACAACAACAACAACAACAACAATCTGTAATCAAAATGCCTGCAACCCGATTGCAAGAGAATTCTACAACAGTGGGGTGAAAATTGCAAGAGAACAGCAAAGGGACAACCAAATTACAACAGAAATTAGCCAATTGAAGATGCAATATGATCCCCAAATTCGACTATAAATAGGAGGAGGAAGAGATAGAAGGAAGAATCTAAGGACCATCGATCTAATTTTTCAAGAAGAGGTAGATACTCAAATACCAAAACCTATTGGAATTTCTTCTTTGTAATCCTATGAGGGTGTGAGGGGTGTTAAGGGCATATAAGGGAGTGTAAAAGGAGAAGAAATATATTAAAAATGGGCTAGTTCGTTGATGATGGACGAAGGAAATTTTTCACATTTCAAAGGTGTCAAAGTAACTCAACAACGGGATGATTTCTAATACTATTTCTTGTCAAATTCTCTTTTATATCTTCCAAATATTGTCTTTAGTAAGCCTCTCATACCCTTCTACTAGGTGTTTGATGTTTTGATTGATGAACTTCAACCCTCATTTTCATGATTTTCGGATCCATTTTATGAGTGTTGATTGGAACTGTAGCTATTTTGTTTAGTTTGGCCTAGTTTGAATAAAATAAAGCCGAGTAGCAACTAGTTAAAATCGGGAACATCCACATGGTCTTTATTTACCAAACTAGAATATGACTTTATCTAGTAATTTCAACTTCTTATTCAATTGCTAAGATTGACATTTTTCCCAAACTTTATGCAATTAATCAAATCTTTGTAATTGAATTGTAAAGATGGTCATGGTTAGATTAGTAAGTACTGGAATTGTCCTAGAATGATTCTAATTATGTAAGAGGAACTATGGTGACATTTTAGCTACTTAAAGTTCCACTTTCAATCTAGCAACTTTATTTTGCATAATTGATCAAAATCAGACTCTATGGTTTATTAATTATAATTCACATGTTTGTTTAGTTTATGATTTTCTCTTTTAAAAGTTAGTTTTAGAATTGATTATATTGTATTTTTATTGGTTAATTCTCTTGTTAAATACCTCCTTCCCTAATGTGTGTGCGCGCGATTAGAAATACTAGTTTATTGCTTTGCTCATTTTCTGGAGCATCAAATTGTAGTGTTAGATGGACCCTTTTAAATGCTTGTAGATCCATGTCTAGTCGGTCTAAGATACACATGTAAAAAGAAAGTTTCTTACCAACTTGCAATTTGAAATTTAATTTTTCTATTATTTATTGTTTATAAGTGAGATTGAATATTGCTCTAAGGATAATTCAAAAACTAAGTAAACAAAACTCTCTTCGTGGGAAACGATCCTTTCTTATCGTATATTAATTTGTTTAATATTTTGGACTAAGAATAGGTTAGATTTGTAGTGGTAATGACACAATATCAGGTGTTCGCCGACATCAACAATCCCAGCCACCTTCCCATCAAGATGACCGATGCTAAATCTTCATCATTTAGAGGCAGCTATTCCCTGCACTCCTGCATAGTGCTCGTCCATGTATAAGTTGGGACATCCATGGCCGCTTGGATGTTTGCAGAAATATTAGGTGTGGGAAAAGGCGCTGGAGACTTTGATCCTATATAGTCCGCCATAAAAAAAGGCATAAAACAAGTGCCTCTAACATCTCCACCTGGTTGCCCTATCAGCATCCTAGCCCAAAAGTGTGACGTCTCTGTCGATTGTAACTTTTTCGGACCTCTGAGTTCGGGAGATCACGACCTTATCTCCTGTAGCAACAGATTGATGGTCTAAAGCTTGCGGCGGCCTGGATACAAAGACTGAGCATGGCATTTTTGTTGAAGATACGCTCCTTCACGAGTTGTCACACTAAGGGAACTATGTTGTTGACCAAGCGCACACCCTTAAGTAGGCGATCTTGTGGTTGAAGACAAGAAGTCGCCAGCAGCCCTCCTAACTTTATCAGCAGCAGCGTGCCTAACCACGTCAGAGTTTCTGGAGGTTTCTAGATCTTTTACTTTTGCCCTTTTGGGCGACCTGCTGGAGGGGCACTGCCCTCAATAGATCTTGGGGGGCAGGGGTTCTTTGTTCTGTTGATGGGTCATTGCTTCAGGTGCAATAGCTGCTGCACATCGCATAAATAGTTATAAAAAAATGATACAACACAAATACCTACAATTTAAAGGAGGGTAAGTCTTGTGATGAGCAATTCGGAGACCACAATACGCGTGCAACTACATAGTAATCAGGTCTCTTATGTGGTACATGTCAATTTTTTCTTTGTGTAGTGTCCGCAAATTCGCAAAAAAATATTCGGAGATAGGATACTAGCTACTTTGATCTGTAGAAATAAAAGCGATTAAAATTAAAAAAATACCACCTCATCTAATAATCAGTGTTCAACTTACCCCGAGCAAGAGCATAATCGGTTGGCAATCAGATGTAAGCTAGGGGGTTAATTTTTTGTGTTCAGAGCTAGAGACATCCAATCTCCACCCATAAAGAACCATTTCTCTTTCCACCTGGTAACTGATTATGGGAAACCTGTCACGAGTTTCCCTTCAGCTGATATCCTGCTATACATTTCGTACCATCCCGAGTTCATCCCATCTCGCGGTGTAAGCTTGTACATATATGATAGTTTGTAGGTATGGGTATTGTGTAGCTCTTTAAGTGGAATGCAATCACAATACTCATTATGGTGAATCACCCATTTGGAGCAATCTGGCTAGGGGAAACACCGCAAAACCTCAAAGAAGTGCTAATAATCCTTGAGAGAGGATAATGCACTCCAACTCGTAGCAACCAATAGTTAATCCCCACACAGCCTGCTAGAGGTCAATCATCATGCTTATTAGGATAAGGGAGGTGAAATTGAACATTTCCTGGGCTATTATATGTCGCATCCCATAAAGCGAGCTCTTCTGGAGTCACAGGACTAGCGTATCCCATTCGCTCCAAAATCTATCTTCTCACACCGAGCAGGAGGTTATCGGCTATTGTTCACCTCAAAATGTATCCTTGGAGTCAACGCTACTTCCTCAAGCATCACCAGTTCTGGTGGATAATGCACAAAAGGAACCTCCGAGATCAACGCACTGAGATCTATGTCTAGATCAATAGAGATCTATGCCCAGATCAATGGAACTCCCATTATATACTTCGTGGACCTTCTTCAGAAAAGCAAAGACCTGCAGTGCAACGGGAGGCTCCTCCTCCATCCTTATTTCCTCATCAAACTGATGAGCGAAATCCTCTACCTCCATCTCATCTAAATATACCTCTTCCCCTCATCCCTCCATCCTCATGTTATAAAAGATGCAAGAATGATAATGAAAATGGACAAATAAGACCACATAATTTACGTGGTTCACTAACAATATGTTAGTTATGACCACCGGCAGAATAGAGGATCTAATATTATTAATCAAAGTGGCAACAGTAATACAGAGTGACACTTGGGCACCTAAGGAAGCTACATATATATAATCAATTTCTAAACAGACTAGGCCTAGAAAATAAGCCTAAAACAGATTACTCAACCCAAACAACATATACACCGTGTGGGGCAGGGGTGTTGCCTCTAGACCTCCATTGGGGGTACTTCGCCACCCCGAACCCCCCGACTGGGAGCGTCGCTCCCTAGACCCCCAACCAACTCGCAGTAGGTTTAAGAGATTCCAACACCTCTAAACCCACATCTCTCAAAAGCCCGTCTAATTGTTCTCGAGAAGAAGAAGAAGAAGAAGAAGAAGAAGAAGAAGAAGAAGAAGAAGAAGAAGAAGAAGAAGAAGAAGAAGACATTTTAACCTAGTAAAAACAAGTATGGTCATAATGTGGATCTGCTAACAAAACCCTACCATGAGCTCTCAATATTAAAACAGAGTTTTCTTGCTCTAAGAAGGGAGAGCGAAAAGGTAACAGTAAAAATGGAGGAGATTTTTATAGATGAAATAGGCGACAGTAAAAATACGATCAACGACCACGATTAAACATCTTCAACGGCTTGGATCACGCCGCATCTATATCCAATCATGTGGTGGCAAACAATTCCCTTTTTCAAAGTTAATATGTTGCTCCACTCGAATTCTGTTAGAACTCATAGATTGAGTAAAGAAAAGAATTATTATTCAATTTCACAAGTTTGAACAAGAGGAATTATATCAGCATGCTAAACTGCATGTTTACAATAAGAGAATGAAATAGTATGGAAAACTTAGCTCTAGTGCATGTGTGTGTTGTGTATTTATAAGGATATGTGTCTTTACTTCTAGAATCCCCTATTAGGTGTGCATGCAACTTGGTGGTAGTTTTACATAACCACCTCTGGCTAATTATCTAACTGAACAAGTAAAACTGACTAACAACACTCAAGTAAAACTGACTAAAAAGACTCATATTCCAACATCCCCCCCTCAAGTTGGGCTATTGTGAATATCTAACATGCCCAACTTGGAGAGTAGATAATGAAATTGTGTTGGTCCAAGCACTTTAGTGAAGAAATCTGAAATTTGTTGAGTGGTCTTGATGTGCTTCAAATCTATGAATCCAGCCTTGTACTTGTCCCTAACTATATGGCAATCAATCTCCAAATGCTTGGTCATTTCATGGAAGACTGGATTTGTTGTTATGTGTATTGTTGATTGATTGTCACAGTATAGATCAGTTGGTGTAGTAATATCTATCTTGAAATCTTTAACGATGTATGAAATCCATTAGAGTTCTGCAACAGTAGAGCTTAAAGCTTTATACTCTGATTCAGCTGAAGATTTAGAAACTGTATATTTCTTGCTCTTCCATGAAACTAAAGACTTCCCAGTGAAGATGCAATAACCTGCAATGGACTTTCTAGTGTCCTTACAAGCTGCCCAATCCGAGTCTGAGAATGCCTGCACACTCATAGAAATCTCAGCAGCATAAAAGAGCCCAAGAGATGAGCAACCTTTCAAATACTTAACAATATGCAAAGCAATCTCCCAATGACTTGTGTATGGCTTACTAACAAATTGACTTAGCTGTTGCGTTGCATATGTAATCTCAGGTCTAGTTAAGTTAATCTTCTATATTTGTCAGGATAAGTGAGTGGGTCTCCCTATGTGGCAGTGAGATGTAGTCCAGTAGGTAGAGGTGTTTTGACAGGTTTGCAATCCTCAAGACCTGTGTCTTTAAGAATATCTAGGGTGTATTTTCTTTGGCAGAGATATGTACCCTTTTCATTCCTAGTTATTTCCATTCCAAGAAAATATTTGGCATATCCCAAATCTTTTATGGTAAACATGTCATGGAGATAAGCTTTGAGTTTAGTTATTGTGTCCATGTGTGATCATTTTATTAATACATCATCAACATATACTAACAATGTAAGAAATACATAATCTTTCGAATAGATGAATAAGCAATGATCAGCAACAGATTGCGTGAATCCAAAATCTAGCAATTTCAGTGTGAATTCACAGTTCCACTGTCTTGAAGCTTGTTTCAAGCCGTACAAGCTTCTTTCTAACTTGCAAACTTGACCATAAATAGATTTATTGTAACCCTGTGGTGGTAACATGCATACTTCTTTGTCTATATAACAATGTAAAAAATGCATTATTGGCATCTAGTTGACAAATAGGCTAAGATTTCAGAGTTGCAAGAGAGAATATAATTCTTACTATTACCATTTTTGCCACTGGGGAGAAACTTTCAACATAATCTTCCCCATAAACTTGATTGTAGCCTTTGGTTACTAATCTTTCTTTGTACCTCTCCAATGTTCCATTTGGGTTAAGCTTTACTTTGAAGACCCATTTATTACCAATAGCTTTATTTCCTGGTGGTAAAATTGTAAGAGACCAAGTGTTATTTTGTTCTAGAGCATCTAATTCCTTTTGCATTGCTTCTCTCCATTACTGTACTTGAATTGCTTGACTATATGTCCTGGGCTCTTGTATACTAGAAACACTTGTTAAGAAATCTAAGTAGTGATTATTGAAGTTAGGAGAATCCTTATAAGGAAAGGTGTTTATAGAATAGGGGCTTCCATCAGTAACGGTAGTAATATCAGCTTGAGCTGCATATATTACACTATTACATTGAAAGTCAGAAAGATACGAAGGTTTTGACCTTTGTCTGTAGCTCCTTCTTACAAGGACTAGTTGATTGCTATTATTTTTCCTATGTCCATTATTTTCAGTAGTTGAATCACTGTTTTCATGAAACTCAGATTGTTCATTGATGTTGAGATGAAAATGATCATTCTGAACTGGTGGTGGTATCACCGGTATAGAATATTCATCAGTCTCATGCTCAATATTAGGAAGAGGAATATGACCACTTAGTGGAGTAACAACAGACAGTGGAAATTTCTCAGTGCAAAAATGAACATCCCTTGAGGTGAACACCTTCTTATCTTCTAAATCATACAAGAGAAACCCTTTCTCACTAGTAACATACCCCAAGAAGACACTTTGTATTATCATACTCTGAAATTTAGATTTATGAGGCAGAGTATTTGCAGCAAATGTCAAACAACCAAATGGTTTAATCAGTGTGTAATCAGGATTTTTGTTGTAAAGAATTTGATATAGAGATCTCCATTTCAAAAGAGCATGTGGCAACCTGTTTATGATATATGTAGCTATTAATATAGAATAAGACCAGAATTGTATGGGAGTATTAGAGTTAAACATCAAAGATCTAGCAACTTCAAGAACATGTATATGCTTCCTTTCCACGATTCCATTTTGTTGTGGTGTGTACACACATGTTGACTGGTGTATTATTCCTAAAGACTAAAGATGTGATTAACATTCTTTTCCAACATTATCCGTTCTAACAATTTTAACAACATATTGAAATTGAGTCTTGACCATTAAAATGAAATTAATCAACAATTTTGGTGCTTGTGATTTATGACTCATCAAATAAGTCCATGTCCCACTGAAATCATCTACTAGAAAGTAAGGTGTATTTGTCAAGCATATATTCCTACAAGGACCCCAACTATCCACATGAAGTAAATCAAAAGAAGCATTAGACTGAATAGTACTTGAATGAAAAACATTTTTGTGTTGCTTTGCCTTAAAACAGGTACTGCAACTCTTTATTTCATTAATATGAGGATCCTTACAAAGATTTTGCAAAAGGATACATGGGAAAGATTAGTTACAAAAGCATGGCCTAGAGTTTTATGCCAATAGAATAAATCCTCAGAACTTTGACTAATAGTATGAGCTACAATTTCAGATATAGAAGAAGACAAAACAGAATTATCACAATCAGATTTAGTCTCTAAGATGTATAGTATGTCTTTCAACTGGCCAAACTTGACTATTCTATTAGTCTTTTGGTCCTACAATAAGCATTCATTAGCAGAAAAAACACATTGTACAGAGGAGCTCTTGGTCAGTTGTGCAATAGACAACAAATTGTAAGTAAAAGAAGGAACGTATAATACATCTGTAAGTACAATATTAGGAGCTATTTTCACTTGTCCAACAAAATGAATTCCCTTAATAGTGCCATCAGGTAATAAAACACTTATTTTAGAATTAACTGGCTTAAGAGATACAAACATGTTTTTATCACAACACATGTATTTGCTTGCCCCTGAATCTAAGATCCATGACCCCTTCTATAAATTAACAGAAACAACAAAACTATTATGAACATTATTATAAGCACATGTTGTGGTACCTGCAAAGCTCACTGCATGAGCAAAGTCTATAGCAACCTCTTGATGTCCATTCCCTTTATTGGCAGCAAAATACTTTGCTAACTCTTGCTGAAACATCATAGAAAAGTCAAAAGTTTTAGAACAATTGTCTTGTGCATTCTTGAAATCTGAACTTTCTAGATTGTATGAAACATTGGCAGCTATATGTTTGCCGTTCTATTCCTGGAACTTCTTGTACCAGTCTGGCACACCATGTAACTGAAAACACTCAGAGGCATCATGCATTTTTCCTCCACAGTGGGAGCAAATCAATTTAGCCCGTTCTTCCTTTGTCTTTCTTGAGTTTATACGGCCTTTGTTAACACCATTATAGGGCTTATAAGAACCTTTTGGTAGCATCGCAACTTGATCTGGAGTCTGGAAAAATAACCTCAACCGATCTCTGTTTTTCTACCATTACTAGCATAGAATATGCCTTGTTGGCAGGAGGCAAATGATCCATCAGAAGAATTTGATTGTGACATTATCAAAACCATCATTCAAGCCCATAAAAAACTGTAGCAATTTTGTTTGAGTATCCATATCAACAATATTCTTGTTCATAGGACAAGCACAAATTGGGAGAGGGGAAAGACTACTAAATTGATCCGATAATTTTGTAAATCTTGTAAAGTACACCTGAACCGAATCAGTGCCTTGAGAAATACTGGAAATCCTACTGAAGTTGATATAACAAAGGCCCATTGCTCTCATCAAAACATTGAGAAATGTCCTCCCACAGTTCTTGAGCACTATTTGCGTATACAAAGGTTTCAACAAAATCTTTACGAATGCTATTCAAAATCCAAGATATTAACATGCAATCAATCTTCTTCCAAGTCTCATATAAATGGGAATCCTCAGAAGGTGTGGGAACCTTAACAGTTACAAATCAAAGCTTGGATTTAGCACCAAGGGCGAGCATCATTGACTTTTTCCAAGACATGTAGTTGAGGCTCGTCAAAGGATGTGAGACCACCATCATGCCAAGATTGTCAGAGGGTGACAAAAATAAAGGATTGTCCATCTGAATGGGAGCAGCATTGGGTGGAACCTCGTGGTTTACCTCTGGATTTGCAGGTTCATTAGCATCCATCTCACATGAATTTCAACAAACAGTTAATGCGCTTCCCAAAAAATCTGAATAAAGGATAAAAAAGAAACAAAGAATTCAGCACAAGAAATCGAGTAGAAGCAGCAATTAGAATCAACAACCTGATTCTCTAGATACCATGTTAGAACTCATAGATTGAGTAAAGAAAAGAATTATTATTCAATTTCATAAGTTTGAACAAGAGGAATTATATCAGCATGCTAAATTGCACGTTTACAATAAGAGAACGAAATAGTATGGAAAACTTAGCTCTAGTGCATGTGTGTGTTGTGTATTTATAAGGATATGTGTCTTTATTTCTAGAATCCCCTATTAGGTGCGTATGCAACTTTGTGGTAGTTTTACATAACCACCTCTAGCTAATCCTAACTGAATAAGTAAAACTGACTAACAACGCTCATATTCCAACAAATTCTGATATGTGCTAGACACATGGTGAAAAGCTCATGCGTGGCATACACATGGCAAGCTTCGTCATCAAATTCCACCAAAAAACTCAAAATTCAAATTCGAATTATTTCTATTCCCACTAAAAAACACGAGTTTGAGCTCGCAGATCAACCTCGTCAACAACCTACTCAAGGGGGCAATTGTGGATGGCCACTTTGCAATTGGCAATATTATATCGTGATATGACAAAGTAAACATGATCAAGATCAGCTTAAGACACGTCCTTAGGTCGTGCAGCTAGAGTGGATTTCGGAACCCATTGAGGCTGCAAACGGATCTACTTGTAGTCGCTTGACTACGCCCATGCACTAGACTGCAGGACGCATGCTAAAGATCGCCACATCCCCCACACGCTAATAGTAGAATGGACGATATTTGTGGAAAGGTCCACGTGTCCAAACACATGTTGATCCGAGATGAAGAAGACCACGATGGCTGCCACTTGTATGCCACATTGGCAACATGTATCTGCCACATGGAGTACACGTGTACACTACTATAAATACCCCCTCCCCTTGTACAACCATAAAACCCTAATGCAACGTTGCCAAATAAGAAAAGAAAAGATAAATTTCCAAGAGAATTGTAACCAAAATAACTTGCTTAACATTAATACAGTAGCTCATTAGAGCTCGTCTGTGCGTTCTTTATAGTTTTATGCTTATACATACAAATTTTTTATTGTGGATTACAGGATAATTGCATCTCCATCTGCCATACATCCACGTCGTATTAGTTATTAATCACTGTAATCGATTGCATAATGCATGTTCAGAATGAGTATAAAATAAACAAATGATATCATATACATATATAAATTTAAAGCTTAATAACGTAAAAATACACGACCTTTTGGTCAATGATAATGCCGAAAACCGGATATCAAACGGATCACGATCGTTGCAATAATCCGAAACAATCAAAGCATGCAAGAACTTAAATGACACAAAGATTTACGTGGTTCGATCCGGAGATCTACGTCCACGGGAGAAGGCAATAACCTTCCGAGGTGTTTTCCTATTCTCTTTTTAGTCTATAACTTTACAAGTAATAATTCTGAAATACGAAATCGAAACCCTAAACCAAGCAACAATTCTCCTATTTATACTATACAATAGAAACCCTAACTAGATCCCTATAAATCCGCCAGTCAAATTTGCATGGCTGTTGGAAAAGATCATGGGGATCTTTTCCCAACTTCCAAAGATGTCGCGAATGGGCTTGGTTGCGTTGGGCTTGCGCTTTTGGGCCCGATTGACCCGACTAGAGGGCTAGTCCAGATGTCCCCCCACCAGCCGGAGCGAGGTTAGCTTCGGTTAAAAAGATTTAGTCGGGGGCCGATGTGTATGCGCTATAGCCGAAGTTGAGTTGGAGTAGTATCGGAGTCCTTGTTGTGAAAGAGTCAATCCTGTGCCGAACTGAACTACCCCTGGGGTAAAAGAATCAATCAGAGTCGAACTGAAGTGTCCCCGAGGTGAAAGAGTCAACCGGAGTCGAACTGAAGTACCCCCGGGGTGAATTAGTCAACCGGAGTCGAACTGAATTACCCCCGGGATAAAAGAGTCAATCAGAGTCGAACAGATGTGTCCCCGAGGTGAAAGAGTCAACCGGAGTCGAACTGAAGTACCCCCCGGGGTGAATTAGTCAACCGGAGTCGAACTGAATTACCCCCGGGGGGGAAGGAGTCAGCCGAGTTGAAGCACAAAGCTTCCTGGGGAAGGAAGTGGTTGATGTGATTGGTCACGTGATCATTGCGTGCGTGGCGCGTGTGAGGCACGCAGGTGCACAACCCAAGGGCGCGTGTAATGCACGCGCTAATGAGAGCCACTGAATTTGAACAGGCGCAATCTGGGCCGTTGAATCTTTGTATTAGAGGGAAAAAGGAAGTGACAGTTCACTTTACTCTTCATTTGCAACTTGCGATAAAAAAACCAGCGGGAAGACGAGAAAGAAACCTACAAACTTCTGGAAATCGCTCCAACTTTGTGCCTTCATCCTTGAAAAAGCAAGTAAGTATGTCTTCATCCTCAGAATCTTCTAGTGTGAGGGTAGTGGGAACTGATAAGAGCCCCTGTGATGCTAGACCTCTGCGAGTCATTTTCCCAGTTAGGAGGGAGAGTAGGAAAGTTTATAGGGCTGACCTGAGGGAAATTTGGACACGGGAAGTGGGATTTCACTTGTTTAGAGGAGGAGACGAATCTGAAGGTGGTGCCAAGTTTTTATTTCCCGATTGATTTAAAGTATATAATTCCTGGACCCAATGATAGGGCTTGTTGTCCACCTAAATGGTTTATAACCGTATATATAGATCAGCTTAGGGTAGGTTTAAGATTCCCACTGTGGGATTTTATGGTGGAGCTGCTAGGATATTATGGTATAGCATTAGGGTAGTTAGTGCCGAATGCCGTGAGGCAGATAGTAGGATTTATGTTAATTTGTAAGACCTCGGGTAGAGCCCTCTATAGAGTTATTCAGGTACTTTTTTCAGTTGAAATCGATTGGGAAGGGGAAGGGTTGGTGCTCGTTGAACCCGAGGCCAAAAAGAGGGTTCAGGGTGCAGAACTCGAGCAAAGTAGAAAATTGGAAGGTAAAGTTCCTGTATATAAAAGAGTCGAAACCGATCCCGGGGTGGAGGAGGGAAGAGGTCAGGGATGGGGTACCAAAAGGTATATCGGAGTCGGTTGAGGTGTTCGAACAGGCGGGGACGCTGAAATAAGTGTTCACCGAGGAAGAGTTGGAGGAGGCCGGGCTGTCCCTATATTATACGAAGTGACCAGAGGCGAGGACGTTGCCACCCCGAGTGAGGGTTCTTTAGTCGGGGCGGAAGTGGAGGGTAGGAATTCTTTATTACAACTGTTTGTAGCTGCTGATTAATATTGCTTGCTAATCTGCTGACCATTTCTTGCAGTGGGATGCTTTAAAGCCAGTCTCCAAAAGAAAATCGTGGGTGGAGAGGTGGAGAGAACCCCAGAGAGAGCGGCCACTCCAAAAAGAACGACCCCCAAGGTGGAGAGGACCCGGGGAGGAAACACGACGAGGGGACCGTAGAGGTGGTTGCGCGGGCGGACACAACCCCAAGGGCGAAGAAGAGCCGGGGCCTATGCCGATGCCGCCCTCTGTCTCGAAGAGAATGCGGTTGGATCCTACCTCGGAGGTATAGTTATCACGCGTTAAAGTTATCGTTGATGTGCAATGTCTTATAAAGTTTGCTGCAAGGCCAGACAAGAGTGGCGGGCCACGAGGTGTCCGAGATGGAGGAGGTGTGAACCCTGAGCCAAGGGCTCATTGGGTTCGGGCGTTGCCTTCAAAAAGAGGAGACCGAGGCGCTGGACGAAGAGTTGAGGGTTCTGCGCGGGGAGTGCGATAAGCTCCGCGCAGAGGCAGCTGAGGCCAAGAGTGGCCAGGTGACGGCGCGGGGCAGAGCGCTTCAGGCCGAGAAGGAAGCTGCCCGACTTAGAGGAGAGGTTGCTGAGATGGCCCTTCTCCGGGGAGAACTGGCCGCAGCTCGGGAGGAGCTGAAGAAGAAAGCGGAGGGCCAGGGGGAGATGCTGAGGGCCTTCGTCGAGAAGCTGTCACAAACGGAGATATTTATGAACTTCTTGACGAACTTTGTGGCAGTAGGGGACGTAGCTACGCACTCCGAAGTGTTGGAGGTGGTAAAGGAAGTGTACCCGGAGGTGGACGTCTATAAAAAAGAGTTCGGGTATGACTACGCCTCCGTGAGCAATGTTGACGCCGCCTACTACAACGCGCTGTCGCGGCTCCCAGAGTGGCCATTGGTGGAGGCACTGGCCCAGAAAGGGACCATTCTGTCGGCTCAAGACGTGGCGAGCTGTTCGGTGGACTAGGACGAGGAGTTCCTGGGGTATCGGATGGGTATGCATGTGCCAGAACCACGGCAGAGGGCCCCTCCACCGAGAATTGAGCCCAAGGCTCTGGAACTGGCTCCCCAGGAGGGCAGAGCTCTTCAGCTGGCAGCGAGTCCTACCGTGGACCCGGCTGCCACCACCTCGGCCGCAGCGGAGGTTAGTTCCCCTCCTAACTTAGGTGGAGTCATAGAGTAGGAGGCCAATTTTTTGAACTTGTAATTGTAAACAACACTTGATCTGTAATCGTTTTTTTGTGAATGTATAAATGATGGTTTTGTTGATGTCTGTGCTATTGAATCTTGAATGTATGTCTGTAGTTAAAACATTAATATATGTTGTGTATTGGTTTGGTTGTAATTGCTCTGTATCTCACATGTGCAGCAGGAGGATACCGAGGACCTTCACGAGGTCATTCAAAAACTGATGCAGTCAATGAATTGGCTGCAAAGGGAGAGAGATGACCTGAAGATGTCGGTGGTCCCTAAGTTGGAAAAAAGACTCGCGGTTGCAGAGAAGAAGGTATCCGAGGCCGAAAAGGCAAGAACCGCGGCTGCAGAAAAAGCCTTGGATCACCAGCTTAAGTACCTGTCTAAATGCGCCGAGGTTGAACGACTCTTCGTCCACCAAAGAGAGTACGAGCGAATATTGTCGGAGTTCGGCCTGCTAACTTTCGAGGAGGTCGAAGAGCGAACGTCTAAAATTTAGAAGGAAATAGCCATACTAATGGAGGCCGGACACACTGACTCCGCCGAGCTGGTTAGGAAGCGGGAAGTGTTAGAGATACTCCTCAGCATGTACGAGGACTTAAAAGGCCGCAGAAGGTGGCGTCGTGCTGTGGAGGAGAATATCGCCAGCTCCAGCCGGGGGAACTCCTCGAAGGCGCCTCGGAGAGGAAAAAATGGCTCGGTGAAAAAACCGACCGGAGTGATAATCCGAGAATCGAGCCCGGTAGTGGTCGCCGAGGAGGAGGTGCAAAAACTGGCCGAGGAGATCGAAGTGATGGCCCCCGCAGAGTGAGATCCTGTTGGATGGGCTAATAATTCAAGGCTAGCTCGGCAACCAAGTCCCCACCCTCAAGGAGGCTGGCAATCAAGTCCTCGCCCTCGAGGAGGCCAGAGTAGGGGGAGGACCGGAGCCCAGTCCCGCGGTACTTCCAGATCCCGGAGGACGCGGAGAAGCTCCCGGGGCGGATCTCAGTGCCGAAGTGCTGACTATTGGTTAGGTAGTAATAGGTAGATAGAGAGGTTGTGTTGTAAAGTATTTTTGTAAATAAAACTGTAGTGAAAATCTATGACATATATAACAAGTTCTTTTTGCAAATAAATAGAGTAGCTATGCATTTGAGCATGATGCAATTTTCTTTTAAATGTGTTGATACAATGTGATGCAAATAATGTAGTAGTCTGGACTCGGGAGTACTGGATGTAGATAAGCCCTTGTCCGGAAACAAGGCATAGAATCTCGCCGGACGGATCAGGCGGGACTTAACGTTTGCACAATGACAAAGTTGTTGACCTCTCCGGATAAATCAGGCGAGAGGGAATTCATGTCCGGAGACCAAGTTTGTGGTCTCTACGGACGGATCAGGCGAGAGACCAATGTGTTCGGAGACAAGTAACAATTTGTCGCAATAAATATGCGAGTATTCTAGGCCGGAGCGTCCCCGCGGCGTAGAAGAGAAGCAGTATATGTATTGGAATTTAAAACTTTTATTCATAGTGATTGTCGGAACAATTGAAGAATACAAAAATAAGCTTGAAACATATAGTACCGTGGCCCGAAAATGAAAGTACGTACAGAGAATGTAAAGGAAGAAGAAGTACTTGAAAAGGGAAACTACAGATAGAAACGCCGCAGATTGCTAACGTGTCAGGTGCGAGGCATCGGTGTGCCAACTAAATGTTCTAACTGATAACTCCCGGAGGCGTGAGCGGCAGTGACGCGATAAGGCCCTTCCCAGGTGGCATGTAGTTTGCCTTCGGGGGCAACTTTGCTGGTAGAATTTAGCCGGAGTACGAGGTCTCCGACGTGGAACTGTGTACCCCGAACCCGGAGGTTGTAATACTGAGTCGCTTGTTGCTTGCATTTAGCTTGTCGGATGAAAGATTGGTCGCGACGATGTTCAAGCTCATCCAAGTTGGTACGGAGTGCTTCCTCGTTAGCCTCGGGATCGAGGTGTAAGAGTCTAGGGCTGGGCACTCCCACCTCGGCAGGAATGACACCCTCGGAGCCATAGGTGAGGCTATATGGAGTCTCCCCGGTGGAAGAATGTGGTGTTGTGCGATAAGCCCAGAGAACTTGCGGAAGATTCTCGGCTCAAAGACCCTTGGCTTGATCCAATCGCTTCTTTAGGCCGTTGACTAGAGTGCGGTTCGTGACTTCGACCTGGCCATTAGCTTGGAGGTGAGCTACCGAGGTGAAAACTTGCTTGATGTGCAACTCCTCGCACCAGGACCGAAAGGGATCATTTGCAAATTGTTTGCCATTGTCAGATATAATCGTACTTGGGATGCCAAAACGGCATATGATGTTACGCCAGACAAATTTTAGGATATTTTGTCCAGTAATGGCAGTGAGGGGCACGACTTCGACCCACTTAGTAAAATAGTCCACAACAACCACGAGAAACTTCAATCCCCCAGGAGCAACTGGAAACGGTCCCACGATGTCGATTCCCCACTATATGAATGGTCAGGCACTTTGTATGCCGATGAGTTCGGTTTGCGGCAAGTGCTTCACTCGGGAGTGCCTCTGACATTTTTCACACTTCGATACCAGATTGTGGGCATCATTAAACAAGGTGGGCCAGTAGTATCCCCACCGAAGCACTTTCTTGGCCAACGTCCGTGACCCAATATGACCTGCGCACGCCCCCTCGTGGAATTCCCGAAGAATATAGTCAGCGTGGACTGAGCCAAGACATCGGAGGCTTGGCTGTAAGTATGACTGGTAGTATAGGACCCCGCCGTGAAGTGCGTACTTTGGCGCTTTCAGAAGTATTTGCCGAGCGAGTAATTTATTTTCAGGCAAGGTGCCATCCCGAAGATACTGGATGATCGGGGTCATCCAATTGAGATCGGCATCAGCCAACACAGAGATCACCCGCTCACCAATCGAAGGGTGGGTAGCTTCTTCGACTATTATGTCCGGAGACACATTTGACGGGACCGCGGAGGCCATTTTACTAAGAATATCAGCTTTAACATTTTCTTCACGGTGTATCTGCTGGACATCAGTCGAAGTAAAAGTTAACAAAAGCTTATGAGTTAAAGCCAGATACCTTTTCAGTGTATCATCTTTTGCCGCGTAGGTGCCCTTTGATCTGGCTGGAGACCACCTCGGAGTCGGTGAATAGCTGGATATGCGAAGCTCCAAAGGTTTGAGCGAGCCGGAGCCCAGCGATGACGGCCTCGTACTCAGCCTCGTTGGTCACTTTAAACTTAAAGCACAGGACATATTTGACTTCGACGCCATCAGGACCAACGAGAAGGACCCCGACACCACTGTCGCCGGTAGCAGAGGCACCGTCTACGTATACACACCACTTACTGGTTTCGGCTTCGGGGTCAGCTTGGGGTAAAGCCTCGGCTTGTGTGACAGTGTTGGGATTATTGAACGGGGCCTCGACCAGAAAATATCGGCGAGGCAGAAATTGTATATCGTGCTCCCCGAGCTCAATCGCCCACTTGGCCAATCGCCCCGATACATCGGGCTTGATAAGAATCTGATGAATAGGTTGATTTGTGAGGACCCTAATAGCATGCCCCTGAAAATAGGGAGCAGGCGGCGGGCCGCCATGATTAAGGCCAATACTATTTTTTCGCTATAGAGTAGCGGGTCTCTGCCCCTTGGAGTGCTCGGCTAACGAAGTACAGAGGTTGTTGACTTCCATGGTCCTCGCGGACGAGGGCCGCGCTAATGGCTTCATCGGCGGAGGCCAAATATACATAGAGTGGCTCTCCAGGGAGAGGCGCGGACATAGTGGGCAACTGGTTGATGTGTTGTTTTAGAGCCTCAAAGGCTTCATTGCACTGCGGAGTCCATTCAAATTTCTTCGCTTGGCGCAAAATTTTGAAGAAAGGAAGCTGGCGCTCCGCTGCCTTGGACAAAAAACGGTTTAGAACGGCGAGGCCGCCGGTCAGACGTTGGACGTCTTTCACAGTTTGAAGATTCAACACATCCCTGATCTTGGTTGGGTTGGCCTGGAGACCGTGCTGCTAGACCATGTACCCCAGAAATTTTCCTGACCAACGCCGAAGGTACACTTGGCTGGATTGAGTCGAAGATTATAGCGTCACAATGTGTTTAATGTCTCGGCAATGTCCTGCACACATGATGCAGGAGAAAGACTCTTAATAACGAGGTCATCGACATATACCTCAACATTGCGGCCGATTTGGTCTCGGAAGACGTGGTCCATGAGACGCTGATAGGCGGCTCCGGCATTTTTGAGTCCGAAGGACATTTTCTTGAAAGCAAAGCATCTAAAATCAGTAATGAAAGCTGTTTTGATGGCATCTCGGCGATCCATATGGATTTGGTGATATCCCTTGTACAAATCCAAAAAGCAAAGCGCCTTATACCCTGTAATGGCCTCAGCTTTTTGGTCAATAGACGGTAAAGGATAGCAATCCTTTGGGCAGTGTTTGTTAAGGTCAGAAAAATCAACACACATCCTCCAAGCCCCACTGGACTTCGTCACCATCACCGGATTAGAAAGCCATGATGGATAATGAACTTCAAATAGGATGTCAACATCCACGAGCTGTTGAACCTCAGTTGGGATAGCTGCATTTCTTTCTGGGGCAAACTGTCGTCGCTTTTGTTGTATTGGCTTCACATTATGGTCGATGCTCAGCTTATGAGTGATAAGGTCGGGAGAGACGCCTGGCATATCTAGGGGAGACCAAGCAAAGACTTTGGAATATTCCCGTAGCGTCTGAATGATGGCATTGTGCAACAACGGTATGTTCACAGCGCCTACTGTAACATTTTGCTCCGGCTTAGCAGGATCGAGTGGCACTTCGGCAGTATCGTTTTCGAGTGACTCAGAAGAACCCGAGGCAGGCGCCGGAGTGGCTATTTGAAATTGAGGCTTAGGAGGAGCCTTGGTTGTCTTCTTGAGTGCAACATACATGCACTCCTTGGAAATTCTTTGATTACCACGGATGGCGACCTCTCCATGGGGTGTAGGAAACTTAAATGATATGTGGAACAGATGGCCTTTGCCGGAGTTAGCCAATCCCGGCCAAGAATCATGTTGTACGGAGATGAAGAGGTGACCACATAGAAATCTACAAAGATAGTTTTTATCGTTGGATACGTACCAAGCGATGCGGGGAGGTTGATAAATCCCTCAGGTTGGACCTCTCCCTGAGTGAAGGTCTGCAATGGCCCAGGGGCAGGCCGGAGCTGTTCACGAGGTATGCCCATCTTCTGGAAACAGTTAGTGAATATGACACTGACGGCAGCGCTATTGTCGACAAAGACTCGCTTTACGGTGACATTGGCCACGACCATATCAATGACGATGGCATCAGTGTGTGGGGTGAGCTCGGGAATAGGGTCATCTTCGGTGAAGCTCACTGTTTCAGATTTGTGGAAACGCTTGTGGCGTGGCTCCTCGGGAGGAGGCCTTCGTGCTTCGGCTTTAAGGGCACTTCGGGAAGTCCCTGTTGGCGTGACGCCATAGATTACATTTATAATCCCCTGGACGATATGATTCGGGGGGTTATCCCCGGGACCGCCATGTGGTTGCGGCAGTGGCAACAATTGGGGTTGTTGCGGTTGATTTTGTTGACGATTACCCTGATCTTGTCTTTGGTAATTGGTATACCCTGACCTGTTGTTTAGCCATTGGGGTCTATTTTGGCTTCGACCTCGGTCGTTGTAACCTCCCCGACCTTGTTGTAAACCTCCGTTTTGGTTCGGCCGAGATCTGTCCTCGGTCCGAACTATGTATTGTCGGAGGAAGCCTCGCTTCAAATAGTCCTCAATTTCTTTACAAAGTTCACGATATTCTTCGGTGTCGTGTCCATGATCGTGATGATACGCACACCACTTCTCACGGTTACGCTTCTCTGCCGGAGCAGTCATCCGTGGGCACGGCCGTAAATCATTCTTGTGAATAGAAAGTATTTCTGTCCTTGATCGCTTAAGGGGTGTGAGTTGAGGGACATCACTGCGAGGTTCCAACCTGCCTCTGCTCAAACGACTGAAGGCACTGGGCCGGGTGCTAGTCCCGACCTGCATTTTGTCTAGCTGTTTCTTGGTAGTATGTTTTTCCTGCTTGTGCCGAGTTTGCTCTTCAGCTTTGGCAAACCTGCTCACGATGCCAAATAGACCTCGGGTAATGGTTGGAGGATGTCGCGCAAGATCAGTGTAAAGCGGTCCGTCTCGGAGGCCGTTCATGAAGGCCATGATGATAACATCATCGGATCGGCTACCTACTTTAAGGCTTTTCGCAGTGAAGCGTTCAAGAAACTAAGAGACGATCTCCCCGTCTCGTTGCTCCAGGTTCATGAGATCTGCCAAAGTGGCCATAGGCTTGGCTCGTGTATGGAAACGAGCCCAGAACTGTTCGGCGAGATCCCGAAAAGAAGTAACGCTGCCGTGTGGCAAAGAATCAAACCAAATTCTGGCCTCATCTTGGAGATACTCGGGGAACACTTTGCACAAGTGATGCGGCGTACAACTTCGATTGAACATAGCATATTTGAACGCGCTCAAGAAGTTACTTGGATCCCTGGTGCCGTTGTATACGGGGACCTGTGGAAGTTTAAACCCTTCGGGAAGTGGAGTGGAAAGAATATCCTCGGAGAACGGAGTGATTATCTCCCCATCAGCATCAAGGCCTAATACCTTGTCAAGCTCGGCATCAAATTGAGCCAGCTCTTGTTCGAGAGGATCGAGTAAACGGGACATTTCCAAGCGAGCCCGCTTCGTCGCATCTACAAGTCGGCGTCGATCTACGTCATCGTGGTCAGCATAGCGGGGCCTTGAACCATTAGAACTCCGGTTCTCCCTAGGCGATACTGACCGCTGACGGCGGCGATCATGCCTGGCTCTGTGAGGCGGGTCTTCATCTAGTGCGCGGGATCGATCACGGCGGGGATGTCCTGCCACCTGGTTAACGCCATTGTCGGCGCGCACACTGGAGTCAGTGAGCCGATGATTCCATTCTTGGAATAGGGCAGCGTGTTCCCGAAGGAAGGCTTGCTGTGCCTGCAGTAGTTCGAGGGTTGGTTGAGGGTCAACCTGCGTTGGCGCATCAGCGAGTGCGGGATGCTGTGCATTTGCTTACCCTGCAGGCGGATCCTGGATCTGCTGACGTGGCAACGGAGGGTTTTGATCCACGGGGGGATTGCGACGAGATCAGGTTGGGTTAGCAGATTGGCGAGTGTTCACCATGACTGACGTAAATCAACTTTGAATGATGCTAGGGTTTGCTTTTCAATCGTTTCCCACAAACGGCGCCAATTGATAATGCCAAAAACCGGATATCAAACCGATCACGATCGCTGCAATAATCCGATACAATCAAAGCATGCAAGAACTTAAATGACACAAAGATTTACGTGGATCGATCCGGAGATCTACGTCCACGGGAGAAGGCAATAACCTTCCAAGGTGTTTTCCTATTCTGTTTTTAGTACCGGAGTATAACTTTACAAGTAATAATTCTGAAAAATCAGAACCCTAAACCAAGCAACAATTCTCCTATTTACACTATACAATAGAAACCCTAACTAAATCCCTATATATCCACCAGTCAAATCTGCATGGCTGTTGGAAAAGATCATGAGGATCTTTTCCCAACTTCCAAAGATGCCGCGAATGGGCTTGGTTGCGTTGGGCTTGCGCTTTTGGGCCCGATTGACCCGACTAGAGGGCTAGTCCTACCCGGGGAGATTGGGCCATACCTATCAGTCAACTATCAAATACAACATGATCTTTTAAATTTAACATATAAATACACCACCATTTAATTATTTCAATTTAATACACGGGGACTAATATCGGACTCCAAACACTGACGTGAAGCACGAATTGAAATTCTAACCATAACTTTTTTACGTGAAAATAGAAGTTTTCATTTTTTATAACCCATAATTGGTGGAATAACGTCACGTATAGATTAACAAGAAGGATTGGGTATGGATCCTTGTTCTCAAAGGCAACTCATCTTCTCCTCGAAAGGATTTCATTGCGTTGTGGATATCCACGAATTCTCTCTTCTTTCTGTTCTTCTTCATCTCGTCCTCATCTCCAATATTAGAAATGTTATCGACTTCCACGATGCACAGTGTGACTATAGCGACTATGTTCTCTATTCTTCAGAAAATTAATAGGTAGTGGAGCGCTCCAATTGTGAATCTGAATGAATACAAGTTGTGATTGTGAGATAAACTAAGTTGGTTCTTCTTCTATGCCAATTGAACGATGTCTGCCACCACTACTTTGGTGAGAATTATGTACATGAGCTCGTGTAATCGAGTACACATATCGTATTTCTAGTTGCACTTAAAAAAGAAACAAAAAGAGAAGTTAACATACTCGTCTTCCATTAGAGAAGAGTATGCAAACATAATCCTTTGTCTAGTAGAAAATGACGAAAATCTTTAGCTTACGAGATTCTTATTTTGCTATGGGCTTCGGGTTTAGAGAATTTCTTACTGGATTAATAATGGTGTTTTAAAAAAAAATCCACGTCAAAATATTTATGGCCTGAATTTTCAATTCAGGGCTCCATGACAGCAATTAAAGATCAAAACTAGCTCTTGTGCATTAAATTGAAAGAAATTAAAAGATTGTGTATTAATACGTTAAATTTAAAAAACTGTATTGTATTTGATAATTGACTAAAAAATCGTATATTTTTAGGTTATTAAGTCTAAATTTAAAACTGGAGTTGAGTAACAAAAAGTAAATTTGTTTTTAGGGTCATTTTGATGTGCAATTGTTACATATGTGCAATTAGAGGGTATTTATGTCTTTTTATATATATAGTGGGATTTTTCTTTAATTTTTTTTTTTTGTTTAACTTGTGTAGTTTAATGCGACAGTAAGTACAGTTTTATGGTTTTTTTTTTTTTTTTTTTTTTTTTTTTTTTTTTTGAAATTTGAACAATTGTTCTTCCCCCACCATTAGTTCTCGTCAATATCATCGTGGAAGAGAGAGAACCCATGGGGCGGTGGAAACTGAACGTCAGTGAGTGTAAAATTTTACCATTTCTTGGTTATTCCTTCAGTAAAGGGGCAAACTAGATGTCTAAGAGATCAGGGGTTAGGGTATTTCGCTAGAATCGGAGTTGATTTCTAGCAAAGGGCAACAAAAATAGTATCTTTTTTTGCTGCAATTTGGGCGTTGTGTCGCCAGAAATTGCGTTAGAGAATGGATGGAAGTGATGGGGGAGATGGAAATTTGAAGGAGTGGTAGAGTTTAATCGTGGTTTTCTTCATTTGGTGAGCTCTGGAACCCTAATATCTAGGATTGTTTAGCTGGAATTTTGGTGATGCATCACTAGAAATTCCGTTAAAGAAGTGATAGAAGTGATGTGGGAGATACAAATTTGAAGGGCAAGGGTTGGGTTAGCGTAATCGTCACTCTCCATATAATCCCCGTCTTGCCTGTAAATCTGTTGCTGCTGCAACCATTCAACGAGGGAGGAAGAAGAAGAAACTACTCTCTGTCTTCAGAATCGAAGCTCCATCTATTCATCAGCTTCATTTATGGATTTCAGGCTCAGATTCTCTTCTTCCGTCGTCGCTGTCTGTAATTTCATCGCCGCATCTCGATCGGCGTCGCAACTATCTGTTCATATCATCTCAATTCACGCCCTCGAGATTTCCATGCTCGTCTTAGCTTCCCCTAAAAGGTAATTTATATCGTGCAGAAGAAATTGCCATTCTATTTCTTTCTAATTTAATTGGATTTGTATTTATTTTTTATGCAGTTTGATATCTTCGTAGTCCTGGTTATGCTCGATTTCCTCGAATACATTTTCATCTGCAGTGCTCCTGTAAGTTAAAAGAAACCAAATCGATACTGCTATTATTTTTTTCGTGTTTGCTTTTATCAAATAATTTTATTAGAGATCGGGGATTGCTTTTTAGGCAGTTTGATTTCGATTTAACTATAGGGTTTACACTGTTATCACTTGAATAATCTTTTTGTCCCTTTTCATCTCTCATTTTTCTGGAGTGATGAGTTTATGGTAAAATCTTTTTTTTTCTTTCTTCCTTGCTTCAGGCAATAACGAATTAAATTCTTTCAAGAGTTGCCAGAATCATTGTGTTGCATCTATCAAGTTGCATGTTGCCAACTCTAAAATTGCAGTAATGGATTAGTATTTTCAATTTAGGTAGATGAGGTTGCACAAACTTGTTTAGTTTTCAGTTTCACCATCAATTGATGATGAAAAATCTCTTCATAGGTATCAGATTGATCGAACATGTAATATTATGTGGATTTTTTTTTTTTGGCCAAGCTCTAGAGTTGGTATTGTATGTAAGGCGTGCTTAAAGAGGACACTAATCTGTGAGCTGGTGCTTTCTCTTGTGTCTTTGAAAATACATGGCATCACTTTAAATAGAAAGAATTTAATATTTTTCACTTGATTGGTTGAAGGATCAGGATAGGCCACAAGAGCCTTGATGTGGTGAAAGTAGACAACCCATAAATATGTCAAGCAGCTATGTGGTCCTTGAACTTGAGCAGGTGTTGAAGCAAAAGACCTTTACTAGGTAAGGTTAACATGCCTTCGTCCCATATGGCTCGAGTATTGAAGTATTGAGGGGCTTTCTTCTTTAATATAGTTTATTGATAGTTTTCTTTGTATCTTCTGGCAATCTGTTATTTGCAATACTTGATATGTATGTGTTGCACCTGCACGCCATTGGATATTCTGTTGTCATATACATTTGGCCTCTTCATTTTGTTCTTTAGTTTGCGACATCCTCTAACCTGCAGCTGCTTGATGGAGTCAAATAGGCTTCTACCTTGAGTCTTGTCAGGATTACACTGAATAGGAGGGCTTTACAAAGCTTATTTTCTTGCTGGCGACATTTGAGCAAGTTAACTTCTATTATATGTATCATCACACACTGATGGCATGAATTGTTGCTTATTTCTTACACTATGTTGTCTGATTTTTTGCAGTATTGACATAACCAATCAGCCACATAAATTATTTTTGGTTGAAGATGTGTATGTTTAGGGTAGCCGCAAAATTGTATGTTAGATTGCTATGGCTGGTGACTAGCGCCAGTCTTATCAAAATCTGACCGGCCGGTTTAATCGGAAACCGGTCAATAATCTAGTCGGAATAGTGATATCTAACCGAATTTACGGTTAAACCGTAAACAACCAGTGAACATCGGATAGAACCGGCAGAACCAGCCAATCGGTAGAACCACCGTAACTGAGAGAAGAAGAAACGGGAAATGGTGGGTGGCAACGCGATTGTCGTGTGTCGCTTACCAAATTAATTAGTATAGAAATATACTTATCCTTATCCAACTATTCTAACTAGTAGAATTTAAAATAAGGGTCGATCCCACAGGGAACAGCCAAACAGTTTTGATTCCGATGCCAAGCAATTTATAATTAAATATGCGAGAAATAAATACTTAAGAAAGCAAACAAGGTTGGGGGGACTTGATAATGGACTAACAATCTAGTAGTAACAAATAAAGGCATTTAACATTCGAATTCAAAGAAACAAATAATCAAAGACAATAGAAGAGATCTTTTTCGTTTTTGGTTTTCAAGTAATAAAACGATCCACCCTTAATCATGCTTCCCCTTGGTCTTGGACGATTGATGCAACTATGTTAATGCCCGATTAAATTGTGATCCTAGCCCTTATCTCAAGGCTATTAACAAGCTCTAATAGCCTTGTTGTCCCTTAATCTTAGTTAATCAAAATAAGCTCTTTGACTAACCCTATTCAATTTAATCGAATCCTCGAACAAGCTCTCTTAGATTCAATAACCAAATGCATTAAATACTAGGACAACGAGATAAATTCAACATAAAACTCGCAAGCTCGGTTTTAGTGGTTGAACTTTGTGCTATCACCAATAAATAAATCTATTGTTTGCTACACGGGAATCGGAAATCCTACAATTACGGATAGTAATTTTCTATTCTAGCAACACATTCACAAATCCCTTTAAAGGGTGATCAATCCAATAATCAATTCATCAATGTGACTCAATAACAACAAATAACATAAAACACTTGAATACACAATATTTTCGGTAACATTAACTGCAATAATCACATCAATGTCTTCAACTCAAGGTTCCACAATGATCAAGGGTGAACTAAAGGGTGCTAGCCACCCATTTTACCTAATACAATCAGCAAATAAATAGAAACATAAAAAAACATGATAAATTTGAAGATTAAACCAAGAACTTTGGGTTGAGGATGAATTGACCATCAATGTTCTTCCCAATGTGTTCTTGAGGAGGATGGAGGCTCAAAAGTGGCTGGAATTGTGTTCTAAAGTAGGTCAATTTCGAATTAGAGGATATATATATATAAGGGAGAAAGTGTTAGCTCAAATTTAGGCAAAAACTTGTTTGGGTTTTTAAAATAGGGAACCCCGCCGCGGCTGTGGTACAAAGTTGGCCGCGGCCGTGGTCTTGGTTGGGCTGGATTTGCCCTTCTTCTGGAGGATTGGCCACGGCCGCAGCTGATTCTGATAGCGGTCGTGGGGCTTGGCTTGCCACGGTCGTGGCGTTGGATTGCCTCGGTCGTGGCATGTAATGCAGCAATTTGGCCCTCTCCTGGAGAATTTACCATGGCCGTGGGCTGGTTAGCATCGGCCGTGGCCTGAGCCATGGGCGTGGCATCATCGCCTCGGGCATGGTCCCCTGTTTTTCCTTGTTTTCTTTTTCCATTGAGCTCGATTTGTCAATTTGAGATCTTTGAACCTGTTTTTGGGCCTTAATTCACCTGTCTTGACATGGAAATGAACCAAACACGTCAAATTGCCCAATGAGAAATAACCGCACAAAACACACGTGAATATGCACACAAAAATTCGTAAAAAGACACTTAAATTGACCTAAAAGTGTGTGCACTACCACGTGTACCAGTGGGAGACCATAAAATTGAGAAGGTTTTCTCTTAATTGCAAAGAGAGATTGGAAGGTGAGAAATTTATGAGAGAGAAAAAAAAAGAGTAGCAGATGTCATTCTATTTTCTGTAATAGAGATGAAAGAGAGATTACTTCGCTGGGCAGAAAATGAGGGCTTTTGTGACTTATTTTTATTCTCTTTTTTCTTTTTCTTTTTTCTTTAATTTTTTTAAATGAAATTGTTGCAGTTTGTGGCTTTGTGCCATTATTTGGCGAATTCCATTATATTTTCTAAGGCATATATTTTGTATTTAATTAATATGTTAATATCTATTTTGAATGTAATATAACTAAATGTATATATTTTATAACGATCACCGGTCTAGTTATAACAACACTAACTAGCGTAACTAGTATAAGTAGGCTCGGGTCCTTTTTTTCGGGTTTCGATTTTTTGGGTCGTCGAGTACCCAATAAAAAATCTAATTTTGCGGCTACCCACTAGGTCGGGGTACCCAAGGAAAATCTGACCCGACCATAATCCGACTTCCAAACCGATCCAATCTTAACCCGATATCGGAAGGACTCCGACTGTATCGGGTAAAATCTGCACGGATCGGGTTGGGTACCTGAGGCCAAATTGCTCATCTTTAAGCGTAAATGTGGAATACTTGTAATACTGTAGGGAGGAAATGCATCACCTAGAATAAGAGAAACTTATGTTAACTTTCAAAATCTTAAGACATGCATATAGTTGTTAATCGAGATAATAATTTCAAAATTATATGGTCTTTTGATAGCTTAAAATTGGCAATAGCTGTGGATTGTGGTTTACTTTCTACTTCGGTATCAAAAAGGTAAAATTAAATTTATGTAAATTAAAAGGAAAATTAGTTTTCTTAGAAAAATGTAATTATTTTATTTATAAAAATATATAGAAAATTATATATTTTAAGATATCCATATAATAAAATATTAATAGAGATAATAATTTCAAAATTATAAGATACTTTGACACCTATATAGGACTCTAGCAATAGCTATAGGTTGTCGGTTATTTTCTATTTCGATATTCTAAAAGATAAACTTAAACTTATAACAAAATCTAATAGAAAATTTGCAAATTTAAAAAGATGTAAGTATTTTTTTATAAAAATATATAGAAAATTAGATATTTTAAGATATCCATTTAATATAATGTTAATCGTGATAATAAACTAAAGCTAGAAGATGTTTTGAAGAGAGTGTCCCTTGCAATAGCTATAGGTTGTCAGTTACTTTCTATTTCAATATCCTAAACAATAAAATTTTAACTTATGATAAAATCTAAAGGAAAATTAAAAAATTTATAACAATGTAATTTTTTTTTTTTTAAAAACATATCGAAAATTAGATATATTAAGATATCCATTTAGTATAATGTTCAACGAGAAAATAATTTCAAAATTATAAGGTCTTTTGACTCCTTAAGACTCTAGCAATTGCTATAGGGTGTCGGTTACTTCTTATTTCAATATCCTCAAAGGTAGAATTAAACTTATGATAAAATATCTAGCAGAAAAAAATTACATGTAATTATTTTATTTATAAAAATATATATTAAAAAAAAAATAGATATTTTCGGATATCCATATAGCAAAATGTTAATCAAGATAATAATTTCAAATTATAAGGTCTTTTGACACCTTAGGAGTCTGACAATAGGTGTAGATTGTCGATTACTTTCTACTTCGATATCCTTAAAGGTAAAATTAAACCTATGCTAAAATATAAAGGAATGTAATTTTTTTTTAAAATGTTGTTATTTTATTTATAAAAATATATAGAAAATTAGACACTTTAAGGTATCCATATAATAAAATATTAATCGAGATAATAATTTTAAAATTATAAGGTCTTTTGACACTTAGGACTCTAACAATAGCTATAAGTTATCGGTTACTTTATATTTCGATATTCTAAAAGGTAAAATTAAACATTTTTTATTCTAATAGGAAAATAACAAATTTAGAAACATGTAATTATTATTTTTATGAAAGTATATAGAAAATTAGATATTTTAAGATATTCATTTAGTATAATGTTAATCGAGATAATAATTTAAACTAGAAGGTCTTTTGACACCTTATGTCCTTTGCAATAGCTATAGATTGTCAGTTACTTTTTATTTCGATATTCTAAATAGTAAAAATTAAACTTATGATAAAATCTAAAGGAAAATATTTTTGTAAAAAATGTAATTTTTTATAAAAACATATAGAAAATTAGATATATTAAGATACCTATTTAGTATAATGTTAAACGAAATAATAATTTTAAAATTATAAGGTCGTTTGATACCTTAGCGCTCTAGCAATAGCTATAGGGTGTCGTTTACTTCTTATTTCGATATCCTAAAAGATATAAACTTATGGTAAAATCTAATAGAAAATAAAAAAAAAATTATAAAGATATAATTATTTGATTTATAAAAATATATAGAAAAATAGGTATTTAAGATATCCATATAGTAAAATGTTAGTTGAGATAATAATTTCAAAATTATAAGATTTTTTGACACCTTAGGACTCTAGTAATAACTCTAGGTTGTCTGTTACTTTCTATTTCGATAATGTAAAAGATAAAATTAAGCTTATGATAAAATAAAAGGAAATTTTTTTAAAAAATGAGAAATATAAAGATATATAAAAAAAAAATTAGATATTTTAAAATATTCATTTAGTATAATGCTAATTGAGATAACAATTTCAAAATTATAAGGTCTTTTGGAACCTTACGACTCCAGCAGTAGATATAAGGTGTCGATTACTTTCTATTTTGAGATTAAAAAAAGTTAAAATTAAACTTATGATAAAATCTAAAGGAAAATTGGGAAAGTTGAGAATTATGTAATTATTTTATTTTTAAAAATATATAGAAATTAGATTTTTTAAGATATTCTTATAATAAAATATTAATCGAGATAACAATTTCAAAAGTATAAGGTCTTTTGAGACCTTAGAACTCCAACAATGACTCTAAGGTGTCGGTTACTTTCTACTTCGACATTCTAAAAGGTATAATTAAACTTATGATTAAATCTAAATAAAAATTTAAAAAAATTGGAATAATGTAATTATTTTATTTATAAAAATATATATAAATTAGATATTTTAGGATATCCATATTATAAAATATTAATCGAGACAATAATTTCAAAAGTATAAGGTCAGTTGACAATGTGGGACTCTACCAATAGCTATAGGTTGTGAGTTACTTTCTATTTCAATATCCAACAAGCTAAAATCAAATGTATCATAAAATCTAAAGGAATAACAAAATTAATTAAAAAATATAATTTATATATATATATATATATATATATAGAAAATTAGATATTTAAGATATCCATATAATAAAATTTTAATCGAGATAATAATTTCAAAATTACAAAGTCTTTTAGCACCTTAGGACTCTAGCAATAGCTATAGGTTGTCGATTACTTTTTATTTCGTTATTCTAAAAGGTAAAATTAAACTTATGATAAAATCTAAAGGGCAAAAAAAAAAAAAAAATAGAGTAATGTAATTACTTTATTTATAAAAAATATATAGAAATTAGATATTTTATGATATCCATATAATAAAATATTAATCGAGATATTAATTTCAAGATTATATGTTTTTTTGATATCTTAGGACTCTAGCAATAGCTATAGGTTGTCAGTCACTTTCTAGTTTGATATCCTAAGAGATAAAAATAAATATATAATAAATGCATTTTTTTAAAATAATATATAGAAAATCAGATATTTTGAAAATTGCATTTAGGAAAATGTTAGTCGAGATAATAATCTCATTACAAGGTCTTATGATGCCTTAGAACTCCAGCAATAGCTATAGGTTGTCAGTTACTTTCTTTTTTGATATCCTAAAAGGTAAAATTAAACTTATGATAAAATCTAAAGGAAATTTAATATTTTTTAGAAAAAAATGGTTTTCTTTATAAAAATATATAGAAAATCAGATATTTAAGATATCCATATAGTAAAATGTTAAACGAGATAATAATTTCAAATATAAGGTCTTTTAACACCATTGGACTCTAGCAATAGCTATTGATTGTCGGTTACTTTCTATTTATAATTTGATATTCCAAAAGGTAAAATTAAACTTGTGTAAAATCTAAAGGAAAATAAAAAAAAAAATGTAATTTTTTTTTAAAAAAAGTATATTGAAAACTATATTTTTTAAGATATTCATTTAGTATAATGTTAATCAAGATAACGATTTCAAAATTATAAGGTCTTTTGAAATCTTTGGACTCCAACAATAGTTATGAGGTTTCGATTACTTTCAATTTTGATATTCTAAAAGATAAACTTCAACTTTTGATAAAATCTAAAAGAAAAAAAAAATCTAGAATAATGTAATTATTGTATTTATAAATATATATATAGAGAGAGGGAGATTAGATACTTTGAGATATTCATATTATAAAAATATTAATTGAGATAATAATTTCAAAATTATAAGGTATTTTGATACTTTACGACTAGCAATAGCTATAGGTTGTCAGTTCTTTTCTATTTCGATATCCTAAAAGGTAAAATTAAGCTTATGATAAAATCTGGCAAATTAAAAAAATAAAATAAAGCTTAATTATTTTATTTATAAAATATATAGAAAAATAGGTATTTTAAGATATCTATATATAAAAAATATTAATTGCAATAATAGTTCCAAATTATAAGGATTTTTTATACCTTAGGACTAGCAATAGCTATAGATTGTCAATTACTTTCTGTTTCGATATAAAAAAAAGTAAAATTGAACTTATGATAAAATCTGACGGAAAATAAAAAAATTAAAATAAATGTAATTATTTTATTTATAAAAAAATAGATATTTTAAGATATCTATTTAGATAAATGTTAATCGAAATGATAATTTCAAAATTATACGGTCTTCTGATACTTTAGGACTTTAACAATAGTTATAGAGTTTAGTTACTTTCTACTTTGATATCCTGGAAGGTAAAAATCAAACTTATGATAAAATCTTATTATTTATTTTAATGTTTGGTTAGTTATTTAATTATGAATTGGGTCCTATAGTTATTTGTCATAATAGAAGCTCAAAGGTTTATTCGGCTTATTTAAAATCTCAAGCGTCTTTATTAATTCATGAACTAGTTTAATATTTTTTTCCTTAGAAAGTGAATAAAAGGTAGATATAGATTCCATCGATAATTGCACATTTACCGGAAAATTTAGCAGCATAATATACAACAAAGATGCATAAATAAGACATTTTTTTTTTTACTTTTTCCTTTTGGGACAAAACTAATGCTTTTGCACATTTTCCAAAAGTATGAAGTACCAAATAGGTTAAATTTGCCCTAGTAGCTGACATATCCCAACGATTAAAATCAGTTGTATTGGAATCACTCTAAAACATTGACTTTCTTATTTTTGGGCATTGACCTTTGTATTTTTTACGAATATAATATTATTTAATCTCTAATTGGTTAACAACAGTTTTGGTTGAATTTTAGACATTTGTCCTCAATATGTTAATAATGTTGTCGGATGGCCCCATGTCCTACAAAAGATCGATCCTACAAAGAAATATGACAATAGATAAACGTCCCCAACCCATTTTTAATAACATTTTAAATAAATTAAATCACTTTCTCCAACGACACTCAAACTACAGGCAACCGTGGACCGACTTTGGTTATAATTATTCTACACCCATAAACTCTCTAAAAGTTATTCTTTTAAGAATTCGAAAAATAAAGCGATTGAAGCCTTCCTAAGATTTGCATCCTGACGCGTCTAATCAAAGGAAATTTAACGTAAATATTGTGTAGACTCCCTAACCAGCAAATGAATTTCATAACATGCATCACATTTGGAGTAATTAGTTGCTCGTTAATTTGGTTACGATCACCTAACATTTCTTTTTTCTACAAACTTCTACAAAAGGATCAACAACGTCAAAGTGCACCCTATACCAAATCTTTTTCAGTTCTAATGACTGGCTAATCTCGAATATTTTTACTTGTCTTGTTGAAATAATTTGAAATTTGGGAAAAAAATTTAACTACGTTGGCGATTGAGTCTCCTTTTTTCTAAATTAATAAAAACGATTAATCAAATTTAGAAAATTTGCTAAATTTAATAGCTTAAAAGAATTAAATAAATCTTTTACGTGTAGTACATATTGCAACCACTTTTTTATTATTTATTTTTACAAATTAAAAAGTTATTTTTTAGAATATTTGTAAAGTATTATTTTGCTTTGTAATTTGGTTTTCGATTTACCATCTATACTAACTGAAACGCATACGTACTAATTACACTGTAATGGAACCTATTGGTTCGATTATATTTTTTCAAGTACCTACTCTTAACAATAATTTGGTAGAAAGCAGATTCACCTGTAGGAGTCCTGACTCGACACATGAAATTATCGTCTAACCTTGAAGTTTATTAACCAGCTGAAGACATATGTATTGTAGACATCAGGCAAAATGTATGTGTCTCTTTCACTGCACAATATTCAGAATACACCATGTATTAGGTCAAGTCCGCGAGTGGTAAATAACGTAAAACAATTAAAATCAGTTAACAATTATGAGGTCATCTTTGGCTTCTTTAATCTTTAGAAAAAATCAATTGAAGGCTAAATTGTGGAAAAGTTGGTATAAAACCACACAAATAAAGTAGGTACAAACCTATTGTGTAGTCTTGAGATTGGGCCAACGACATCAGCCAATGAATAATAATCTAGAAAAGTAGTACAAGCCTATTTTAAGCTACAAATTTTGTGATTGGTCCAAGAAAGGGCACCAATAACAAAACATAAAATCTAATGATTGCTACCCTAATAGGTTTCTGGTGATTGAACCAATTTGATTTTCCCTACACGTCCTACTCTACTAGCACACAAATATTAAAATCAATTAAGCGTGAAAGCTTAGTGGACCTTCCATCTCAACCAATAAGAGAATGATTAGGAAGATCTGGGGGGACCATCTATGAACAAAATAGGTATTCATTTTATCAGGGCAAATTTTTCTAATTGTACTCTAAGATTTGAAGGCAAATTTTATATCGAGTAAGTGGCTCACTTTGAGGAGACCAGAAAGCAAACTCTCAAAACACTAATTTTTTTTTGTTAAATTACATTTAAAACTAAAGTTTTTAGAAAATCTAAAAGGGACGGGGCGTCTCTAAATCTGTCCATGATTTCAATAATATTCAACTATATATAAAAAACTAAAAAGTGCTAATGATATTGATAAAATTAATAAATTGATTCAATTACTAAAAAAAAAGATAATCAATATTTAGTGTTTCTAAACATTTCATTCTATTTTTCGAAATTTTTATCTCTATTGCGTACACTTAAGAATACATTGATTGATTATTATTAAATCATATTCAAATCAAACAATAAAATTATTTATTTTATTTAATTACGTTGTATTAAAATCGATTAAAAATACACTGACATAATAGCACATTTTGACCGGGGCCAGGGAGACCCAGTGCCCCCAATGTCCCTCATGTAGGTCCTAAAATGCTTAAAACAACTCGCGGTATGAAATGACTAGTGCCCACATAAATTTTCAAATTCTCCCACATAACAGTGAAATGCCCGTAGCCCTTGATCTTCGTTTTATTAGGCATAGATGACTCGGTAAATACCTTTACTAAAAATTTCAGTATGTACATATCAAACTATGTACAAAACTTGAAAAACGACATAGTAACGTTGTCATACAAAAAAATAAATTTAAAAATTGATAGTGTCTCAAATGGTGGTGAATTGCCCCTTTTTTAGAAAAAAAAAAAAAAGAAAGAAAGGAGGATAGGGTGATAGAAACAAGATAAAGAAATACAAGGAGGAGAATAGGAAACAAAAGAAACCATGTTGTTTGGATGTTAGCGATGACAGACTAAATGATTGGTGGTAGACAAGAATTTGCATTATATTGGTTTATTAATATATCCAAATTACTAATTAGTCATTTAAAGTCTTTATCCATCTTTAATCAAAAACATTTTGGGCGTTGGAGAAAGAGGTTTCACCAGATAGCAATAGATATTCAGGTCAGGTTGGATCAGTTTGCTATAGCATTTGCAATCTTTGGAATTTATTTGACGACAACATGTTGGATCAAATAGTTCTAGTATTTTGACAATTTAACTACGGAAAGGGGAAAAACTAAAGGGGTGTTAGTTCAGGGTTTTTATATTTTGAGAAATAATAACTTATTATTGTGATAATTTTAACAAAAAAAAGGGAACACATTATAATGCCACGGACATGAATTAAAATAAATAATATTTTTTAAAGGTTGTAATCTATGCTTAAAGGTCTAATAAATGATTAGCTGCGGTGTAAAATATTAAAACAAAAGTCAAGATGGGCCTACAAGCATTGAAATAAACAAGAACAGTTTATGAGCGTGTACATGCACGGACATCCCTTTAGTCGAAAGAGTCCGTCGTCTTGGGCCCCAAAAAAATTATCAATTTTTTTAGGACTGAAAGTAATTTTTGTACACGTACATATATTTTTCGTTCTCGTATTTAGGTGTGTTCTTTAAACAATTAATTTGTATTTAGGTGTGTTTCTTTACAATTTAAAGACAGATGTTCAAATCCTCCATCTGACATTTAACTTTATATTTCATAAATATCTAAAGTGTTGTAAATGCTTCACCGGGAAAACATTACGGGCCCGTTTGGAGAATTCAGTCCAGAGCCATGAGATTGTCGCCAAAGCTTGACATAAAAAAAATAGGTCAGCATGTAACTCTAAAACTATTTAGACTTTTCTACATAAAAAAATAGGCCAGCATGTAACTCTAAAACTATTTAGACTTTTCTGATTTAAGAAAATTCTTATTGTTAGATTGGACGAAATGAATCATGAAATAAATTTGTAAGAAAATCAAATTTTATAATATAAGATGACATTTTCTTAAGGCGGCGACTATTGACAGCCCACTAAATTTCTTAATGCAACTCAATTCTCAATATAGCCCGCTTTTATTTAAGAAATAAGTATAAAAAAATTGATATAGCCCACTTGATATCAATTTTACCCTTTTATTATATTAAGTTACTTAAAATAAATAATTGTACATGAAATAATCTATATATATATATAAACAAAATAAATTTATACCTCAATTGGAAAGAAGACGTTTTCCCGCCCATTTTCACATTCCATTTTTAGCAATAAAATTCGCGAAATCTGTATATATGATAACACGTTGAAAAATCCGAAGTTTGAGGAAATCTGTTAGTATTTTAAATGTTATTCTGAAAGATAATCTCATTTCTGTTATAGCAAATCTCATTGTTGAGATATTTACTATACTCTGAATATTTTACAAAATCAATTCAAAATCCGATTTATTGATTTGTCTACAAGAATAGTACATGGTATTCGACAACTTATACATGATGTTAAAAACGGAATATATTTGATTTCCACGAAAATAGGGATACTGATAGCAAAGTTGAACCCTAGAATTTTCCATTTAAATACTAGAACAAACACCTAACAAATCAATCATTTCATCGATCAAAAGGCAAACTACTCTATCGTCTTTTCAACATTGCAAATTAATTGCAGAAAATGCTTGACTTCTTCACATACAAGGCTAAGGCTATGAGAACGGTGTTGAACCAACTTTATGGGATGAATCCTCCGCAATATCGATGGTTTATGATTGAGTTTCTCTAATTTACAACTTTTGTAACTCAATAACAAGCATCATTGGACATATATCATCTCTATTTTCGTCGGGTGTGATTATTGTTATGTGGCGTGCAGTTATATTTCATTAAATGAGCTTGGATATGGAAAGAAGTTCATAGGCACTCTTGGCAAGGTAATATCCGCAAACTACAATTATGTTTGGTATGAAGTATCAAACTATAATTTGTATTGAAATAGGTACTAAACTAGCTTTTTCATTTCATTGATGATTTCGATTGCGTTTTTCATCATACTTTGTACCTTTGGTCTTGATCAGTTGCATCATATATGACAATTAGGCTTGCACATGGACTGCAACTTCGTTAATATAATCCCTTAATGGTGAGATTTTTTTTTTTGCGGTAATTAATTGGTGAAAAAATTAGGGTTGTATTGACATTGTCTTCTTATTATAAAACATGAATTTTTTTTTTTTTTTTTTCTGGTATTAGTTGCTACTATGTGCAGACTGAATCATGGACAAAATCCTTTTGCAGAATAGAGGGTTAGACAAATTCTACACCCTCTTAGCGGATCTTCGTAAGAAATAAGATCTTAAGGCTCCGAGGATCTTCGATAAGAAATAAGATCTTAAGGCTCCGAGGATATCTCCTTCGTCCGTTATGTCTGCACCAACGACGACTCCGACAAAGTGAAACCGATCGTGGTCAGGAGAAAAAAGCGAGAAAATAATAACAAGACTTTCATCGAACAACGCAGCTTCAAGAGCACTCAATCAGCGTAACGGGCTTCAACTTGAGACTGGTGTTACCTTCAATGGCAGAATTTGCAACTGCCTCCGGTGATTGGCCTTTGCATTTTTAATGAATATTATCATTTCCCTTTTTTTATGATTGAATCAATTGGTTTCCGATTATAATTCTATTCTATTTACGATTATAATTCTATTCTATTTAAATTATTTTATGAAAAACTTTGTGGGGGAAGGGAAACGAAATTGAACAAGCTACCCAATTACTTCGGATTTCAAATTCACAATTTGTTAGAGGTGCAAATATTTGCAAAAGAACATGAAATTACTTTGTATAATAAAAGCAATCATGTTTTGATTTTTTGTTATCAATATTGATGAGTTGTTATCCTGTCTTATTAATAAAAAAAACTATCAGATTATATATTGTGAAATTATTTGCAATCATTGTTGTGTTCTTTTTGTTATTCATTATTTTTGTTTTATTTAATTACAATAAACAATCAAATTCTAAATCATAATCCGTCTCAACAGGCTAATATATAATATATAATTGAATAATTGTTTAGAAAGTGCATACATCTATTGAATTTTACAAATAATAAATATAAAAATAAAAAATAAAATCAACTATACTCTTGAACTAATTTATTTATTTATTTAAAGACCTTTGATGTTAACCTTTCAATATATATACATATATATATATATATATATGCATATGTATATACGTATATGTATTACTGTATGTATGTACCAGATTACAATATCAATACATGTTTAAGGTAACAAATATAATTTATTCTGAAGAATATAAATATTAATATGAATTTTTATTCTTTTTTATTTACATAATATAAAAAATTAATAAATATTTTTAATGAGTTTTTATATTTATGGCATCTGCAAAATAATTAGATATAGTAAATGTTATATGATATATTTTTTAGTTATTAATATCAATGTTATATATGATATTAATAATTAATATAAATATATGGAAACTTATAACAAATATAATTCCAATCTTTACAAAATAAAGTACTGTGTGATATGGAAGAATAGATAAGACTTTCAGTGTTGTGGAATAATTGTTATGAGAAGTGTAAAAGAAATTAGTATATAAGGTGGCTATAAGTTGGAACAGAAGATTTTATTCTGATACTCATTCTGATCTTTTTAATATACTCCCCCCGTTTCATAAAGAATGTCATTTTAGATATTCTGAAAAATTTCATAATAATTGTCACTTTACCAAAAAAAACTACAATTCTTCAAATATTATCTTAAACAACCTACTTAATTTAGTTGATTATTTCCTTATTTCATGAAACATACCAATTAAATATCAATCCTTAATTTCTCCAAAATTAACTAAAATAACATTCTTTATGAAACGGAGAGAGTATATGACATAATATAGTGTTTAATCCCATTAAATATTTATAAATTAATTTTTAATATAGATTATCTAAAAGTTGGTGATAAACGTGTACAATATTATTTGTTGGCGAACTATCATTTGTTTTAGTTGTAGATTTTCTTTTTCGTTTTCTCTTTTAAAGAAGCTTTAATTTAATTTAGATCGATATGGAGAATTTAAAATAATTTTAGCAATAGCCCCAAATCTACATAGTTATTATACTCACTAAAAGTCGGAACTGTTTTGACATTCTAAAGTTAAGCGTAATATTCAATGTAGGAAATGTTTTCTATTAAGTATCATAATTTAGTTATTTAGTACTATTAAAGTTAATTTGAAAAAGAAAAAAAGTTGCTTATATTGAGTTTTATTAATATTTTATAAATATAATTTATCATATTTATAATTAAAATGTTGTTATAAAATGTTCTATGAAATAGTAATTTATGAACTTGATAAACGTTAAGGCAAAAATTAATATATTAAAATTTTTCACAAGCGAGAAAAACAAAAATACTCAAATAAAAACTTAGTTTATTTTAAGAGTTGGCCATATATTTTAATTTATGGCTGGCCCACTGGCCTACCGTTTTTTACTTCGATAAATTAGAAAAAATTATTTCCTTGACTAATCAATATGGTAAATTGAATCAAATTTCAATTTTTTCGAAAGTTAGATATGTCTCCCTAAAAATATGGAATAACATAATCTATTTAATTAACTGATCAATTTGTTCCCTCTGTTTCGAAAAACTCCAGAATGGCTTCGCCTATCAGTTCAGTTCCTTCAACATATCGGATCTATTCAGTCCAGTTTAGTTCCTTCGACAGATCGGATCTATTCGGTCTGAGTATTCTATGCTTTTCATAGTTTTTCGTTTAATTTTAAATTTAAAGCAAATATTGATATCTGAAAAAATGCAAGAAATAATTATAGTATTGCAGTATCTAAAATAATACCATATTCTCTATAAAAGATAGTGCAATAGTATGAAGTAACTTATAAGTTATATCTTTCTCCTAAAAAAACTTATAAGTTATAACTTAAAACAAGTCCTAAACCTAAGCTTATAAAAATAAATTTTATTAGTATAGTAGATGCCTCATCTAAAAGGGAATAACATTAATTTATAAAGTTGTTAACTTTCGTTAATAAACCTCTTCTTCATATACCTTTCAGTAAGATTTGCCTCATACACGGATTTTTGTTCTCTTAAGTTCTGAATAGCTGCAAATAATATCACGAAGATGAGCTATGAAAGCGAATAAGTAAACTTACTGCTAATTCTGAGTGCAGTATGTGTTAGAATTCATGTTTATGAATTCTACCTTTATATATGTGAATAATTAAATACTCCCTCCGTCCTCGAATGAAATTGTACATTTTCTATTTTAGTCCGACCCAAGCAATTTGCACACTTTCTTAACAAGGAAACAAATTTCACAAATTCTATCCCATAATACACCTTTATTAATCAAATAAAGCACAAAAATAGGTTTGAAAAGTCAACATAACTCAAAAAGCAATTTTTCTTAATATGTGTATCCACTTACCAGTTCAAATTCATTCGGAACGAAGGCAGTATTAGATTATAATAAATTTTATTACTTCATATAAATTACAAACATGTTAACTAATCAATATCTATATCTATATATATATATATATATAATTAAAATATAACTGTACTTTATAGACTTTTTGTATAAAAAAGACATCGTATCTACATACAGCAAACGAAACCTCAATTATATTATCTCCCAATTTACAAAAAAAAAATATTGTTAAGTCTACTTTCCACCTTCCATTTTACATCACATCAATAATCTGAGTATTCACAAAATGCTATGTCAATATTTTGAACAATGAGTCAAACTTCAACTAAATATTACCGTAGTGATCAAAACGTCTATATCAAGATTTCAATCAAAATTAATATACTTGATCAATTGTTTTCTTTATAAAAATCATCATATCTATATATAGATAATGGACATCAAACAATTCAACAATAAACATTATTATTGGTATAAAAATTAAATATAAAGAACAAGACACTTTGTATCTTAAATATATACTACTATATAGAGTTATACTTTAATATTGAAAACAAATAAATCATATCTATAGTAACATAAATATCGCTAACTCGCAAAATATAAAATATTTATATTTTTTAATGAATATATGTTTTCAAAGAACAATTCCCAAGGTAGGATGTACTTGAGTTCGGAGACTCCGTGTAGATCAGATTCGAATGTAGATCTTTTGAATGATCTTCGCACTTCAGAATTTCTGAAGTCAATCAAGCTAAACCTAAACATCGGTATACCAATTATGTTGTTGCGAAACATAGATCATTCACTGATTTATGCAGTGGTACTTGACTGGTGATTACAATACTTGGTGATAACGTGGTTGAGATAAATGTTATATTAGAGTATAATGATGGTGTAAAGATTCTCATCCCTCGACTTTAGGTGACTCATTCAGATAAGAGAATGCATTTTTCGATTGCAATGAGACAATTTTCCTTTACCGTTTCTTATGCAATCACTATAAACAAAAGTAGGGGCAATCACTTAACCATGTTGGTTTATTCTTGAAGAAATGCATCTTTTGTCACGGTAAGTAGTATGATGTTGTTTCCCGCATCACGAATTGAAATTACTTGAAGATTTTAATATATGACGAAAATTCGGAAAGAAAGACTATCAAAAATGTTGTCTATATGGAAATTTTTCAAAATTTGTAAACGTTATGTTTATTTTTGTCTAACATTAAATGTTTATATAGATTGTTGATTTATTTATATTATCTTACTATTTTTTGGACCATCATAGTATATATTATGTGAATAAAGATAACTTTATATATTTTCGGGTCATCGAATATCATATTTTACTTTTATGTATGCATCCAATATCGACGAAATTTTGTATTATAATTAGATTAAATATTAGTGTGTAAAAATACTTCCCGTGCATCACACGGGCAAATACTAGTTAAAATTTAAAAAGATAAAACAAAAAGAAAGGAAAGAAAAAAAATCAGATTCAATAAATATGTTGTTTCTGTAATGGCCTAATACCATAGGTTTTGTCTAGTTAATAATTAATTCCACTTCCATTCGTAGTTAATTCTACATTTCTAATATATTTTTTTTATTTTTCTCGCCGAAATAGTTTGGCGGAGTTAAATATATGTTTCTATCTGATATAAAAGGTAGTTTAGGTTAAAAGTGGGGAAAAAAAAAAAAAAAAAAAACTCATAGTTTAGGGTGCAAATTGATATTAACCCATAAAAGTAATACTCCTTCCGTTCCAAATGAAGTTGCACACTTTCCTTTTATGTACGTTCTAATATAATTTGCACACTTTTAAAATTGAACGTTATAATACTATCTTTACCCTCGATACACCTTTGAAAAGTCAACATAAAAGCAAAAAGTAGACTTCCTTAATATGTGTATGCTCTTAGAGGTGCAACTTCATTTGGGACAAAAGTAGTATTTAATATGTCAAACTTAGTTTAATTAAATTTAAATATTTTATTAAATCAAAATTATTCTAAAGATTAACACTACTAAGGAGAGGTTAAGAATGCCTACGTCTTTGATCTAAAAGTTAGGTTCCAAAAATTTCATTTTTGATGAGGTATAAGGAGAGCTTGGTTGACCTTATCCATGATGGGAAATAAATATATGAGCCTTACCCATGATTTAATATTTTGTTTTTTTATTAGACGTGTTAGTCCTGATTAGTACCTGAACTAGATTAATTACAGGAAGATTTTAGGAATAGTACCAAGATTAGAGCACTTTAATGAGACATACTCACTAGTACCAAAATACCTGAAACTGAGAATAGTATTTATTTATAAAAACCCCAACGCTGAGTCTTATGTAATGAGGGGTTAAAAATTATAGAGTAATCCACCACCGTCTGTCTATCCTACCAATTTAGTCATTTAAGCGACCATCAATAACAAAAAGTTGCATTTACTAATTAAAAATCCACAAATACATCAATTTGTCATGTAACTATTTTCACGGGTTCCAACAGACCCACGACATTGACTGATTTCGGACCGCATGAGAATAAATAAAATCCAGATGTTGTCATTAATACAACACAACAAATTTCAATGACGCTAAACAAGTTACGAGTACCATACTGATTTGATAACAAATTTGGTATTAGTCACAGAAGGTGGAACACATAAACATGAGTATTGCAGATAACGTAATAACAATAACCAGTACACACTACAACAATCATACTAAAGTAGCCTAGTAGCATCAATCTTACTTGAATTGTGCAAAAAAAGAACGTCACTCAAATGTGGAAGATTTTTTGAACAAGGTACATATACCTCATACATAGTAGTAAATGACAAGCTTACAACAACTACAGAACAATCTCTTTCAAAGGTACATTCGGACGCAAAACATTAAACAAATAATTGTGGCAAAAACACCTTCAATTTTAATTGCAATACACCATGAGTTAATAAAGGGACGTTCCAACACGCCGCTCAATTAAAACTTTACTAGATCTGATTCAGTATGTATTCATATTCATCACCCTAAAAATTACAACAACCGATATAAAGAAGGTTATCGTAATTGCAAACAATTTTCTCTTCTGTTGCGCAAAACGTGCTTCTACATCTTCCGAAGCAACCTTCACAACATCTACCTCGGCTCTTTGTGTGGCGATCTGAATACGGCAGTCCTCACAACTATCATTGATGAGATGTCTAATCTCATTTCGGTATAACACATTTTCCCTTCTCAAACCATTTACAATCGCAACAGTGCGCGTACAAAATGGCTCACCAAATCCCTCAATTGAAAGACATTTCTTGTTTTTCTAGGAAAAAAAAAAAATTAGATAACAAGCAATTTCAACTGGAAAAAAATTAATGATAAAAGATCAACAATGTTGAGATGTTATGACAAGCACTCCATCACATAGTCAACATGACTTACAACTATAGGCGGAAAAACAAGGATCATGACAAGCACATACTATCAAAGTTGTCGTGGCAAGCATCTGTGTTGTTCATGTTGATTATAAGAATTAAATAGACGATACTCAAGACATGAAAGCACTCACAAAAAATGGGATACGATGCATCATATAATCGAAGGAACATTTATCGATGTCGATAGAGGTTTTAACCTCTGGCACTGAGTTGAGGTCCCAAGGGAGCACAACAACAAAGGGATAACAACCCATTAACATGAAATCTCATTCGGCCTTAAAAAAATGTTATGGAACATCATTGCAAATAATGCATTCGATTAGGTTCTGGAACTAGTCGACCAAAATTTCCCGAAAGAAAAAACAAATGCTCTTCGGTTTAAACTCGGATTCATTTGTATAGCTAGTAATACATGGATTGCTCCTTCATGGTTATTCCCACTTAGGCTAAGAATTTCAAGACCTCGATTAAGACTGTGAAGCGAAAGAATATTCAGTTTTCTAATACTCCAATTGCATTTATTTGCTACCATATTACCTCATAATTTCCATGTTCGACAGAGTTGACATTTACTTCCTCTGTAATTACATTACCAAATTTACTATCCTATTGCTCAATCACATTAAGGGTGATAAAAAAAACCGACACAAAGAAACCAATCGGAATAGAGTGATTTGGTATACGTCGATTGAATGTTGAATACATAAGCGGCTGCTACTGGTTCATTTACAAAAATTGGAATCAACTTAATAGATTGAGCTTGATTCTTGCCAACATCAAGAATACTGTGATTTGTTCTTCACTTAAAAAAGTAAAAAGAAAAAAATAATATTCTAATATGATAACCTCAACGACCTTAAGTTTCTTCGGTTCGATTCAGTTAATCGGTTGTCATTAGTTCAATCAAATAAATATGAACCTTTCTATTTCGGTTACAAACTATCCAATTTTCAACAGATCTAGCAAAATGCTCACCAAAACTTGTCATTAACAACATGGGGAATACCTCCAACTTATACACTACATTTTTTATCCCACCATCTAGGTTTTTACTAATTGAACAACTCAAATCAGATCGTTGTCGAAAGTGTCGCACTAAACCTATACTTCAGAATAAATTGTACACCAAAGTCAAGAAAAAATGTGTCACAATTTGGATTGACATATGGTAATTCCTTAAATGTGTCTCACAATTCTAAATATACATGCAACATTTTCCATTAACGGAGTCCCTTTGTTTAATAATCGGCCAACTAAAAATCATCGTCAAAACTTAACGACCAATACAAATGTCTAATGTTTGCTTAAAAAAAGGGCATAAATTCATAAGCACATAATTAGTATAGGCCCATATTTTTTCTTAAACACAGTCAATTAACGTGAGAATCAATTATTAAAACAACAAACTGTAATTTGTAACAACCAATTAAATCAACATGCAACCTAATCGGGAAAACCACCCAAGGGTCCAAAAAAGGCAAACATACCGGCTCCTTAGGGCAGTTGAAGAACCGTCTCCCCGGGTTAGTGTCAGTCCAGAAGGACCACATCGGAGCTCGTTCAGGGGGCCTACACCAACACCTCCTCTCATCCTCCTTTTAATCGAACCTTGGACCTCGAAAGAAAGCAAGATCCAGGCGGCAGGGGAACCGTCATGGGCTGGCCACGCGTTGGTCCTGCCGAAGGAGGTCGTGCTTCCATTACTCAAGACACTCAATTTTTTTAGCAAAGAGTAAAAGGTTGGCGAATATTTGATGAATCTTGAGCAAAAATGGAGATGTGGTGGGTTCTGAAGAATGAGTGAGAAGGAGTGACAAAATGAAAATTTAAAAAGTTTCTTGGAACTAGTGATTTGTGTCAGACAAAATAAGAGTGCAATGACCACATCACCCTTTACATCTATATATATATAAAAGCAAAATAGAGGGCACTAATGTAATTGTAGCTTTCCCTCCAAAAAAAATTAGACCATAATTGGTAACTTTTTCTTATATTTAGTAAGTTCAAAACTTTCTTTTACTTTTCTAAAATACAAATAACTTTTTCATTATTAATCCGATTTTTATGCATAATATACCAAATTATTCATCTTTTCACGATCTTCGATTTGACATCCATATCAAATATATTATAATGAGATATTTGATTTGAATAAACAAATTATTTGTTGGTTAATTATTTGTGCTAAAATTGATGTTTATTTTGAATTGGACTATAATATTTTGCTTTTAATGGCAACTAAAATTAGTAAAATTCTTTATAAAAAATATGAGTATTTTTTTTTTTAAATACAACTAATCAATTTATTTTATTTGACATCAATTTTCAAATATTTTTTTTTATTTAAATCAGGGAGAAAATCCATTGTTTAAATAATGAAAATCCTAGTTTATTAAATCAAAGGCAAAAACAACAATATCTATTTTATAATCAACTTATTAAATCATAAAACCTGCTAAAATATCTTCTTATCACGACTTTGAGCATATATATAATTATGTATTAAAATAGTTATTGAAATTATTTTTTATTACCTATTTATATTTTTAATAACGAGTATTTGTTAAAATTACTCTGTTAAGGAAATTTATTCTTTGTAGCCTAAATTATGACTTTTATTATATGTGGCAATCTTTTTAATTTTTACGTTTACTAAAACTTCAATTATATGTTTTTACACTTTCTAAGCTAAATAATACTTGGTCGCACAAATCAACATTGAATGTCTTTTTCACTCTTAACAATCTAAATAAATTTATCGCTTTAATAATTTTTTATCTTCAAATAAATATACTATTTATAAGAAGACTATAACATTTATATAAATAATTTATAATACCAAATAAAATACGTAAATATCAAATATTTTGAAGAAACCAAAGACTTTAATTTGTTATTCGAATCATTAAATAAATTTTGAATTTTATTTTGTTAAAATAAGATTTTATTAAACAAAAATTATTTAAGTATATTTGAAATCACCAAATGAAATGTTAAAAGTTGCAAATGAAAATTCAATGTTATAAAGAAAAAATTAAATATTTATAATTAGAACTTGAAAATTTATGTAGATAAATTAAAAGTTAAATATAAAATAAAAGCAGGGATAATGAGAAAAGTATTAAACTTTACATTACATATGATCCAAATAAAATATCATTGTTCCTTTTATTATATATCTTATGGTTATTTTTAATTATTTATAGTTAGAATTTAAAAGTTATTTTATAAATTAATATATATATATATATATATATTATATATATATATGCCACAGTAGTGATAATTTTGTAAGTAACGTTTCTCAGCCTAAAATTTTAGATTGTGATTGATAAGTTGTTGTCACATTTGGTAAGAATCAAAATTTATTTTACTTTCTAAAGTTGCAAATATTTTTTTTCATCTCTAATCTATTTATTATATATACTATATCAAATTAATCATCTTTTGGCGAGATTTGATTTGATATCCATATGATATATATATAATAATAATAATAATAATAATAATAATAATAATAATAATAATAATAATAATAATAATAATAATAATAATAATAATAATAATAATAATAATAATAATATTCTATTTAAAATATTATATTATTTGTTCGTTAATTATTTAAGTAAGATTTCAGTTTTTATTGTGGGTCGTACAAAAAATATAGTATTGGTTTGGAATAAAAGTAAAAATCATTTAAATAATTCTCTTTTACAAATTATTTTACTTGATTATTTCATTAAAACCACAACTAATCAGTTTGTTTTATCTGACATGAATTGTCTCAAGTTAATATTTGATTTATAATCAGCTTATTAAATTATTGAATTTGCTAATGCTTATTTGATATAATAATAATTTTTGTTGGTAAATCACAAAACTATGATTTTTGCTCATATATATAACTTTATATATGATAAAAACTTTTTATTAATTTTTTATATTTTAGATATATTAATGTTATTTTTCTATAAATAATTACAATTTGCAACCTATACTATGATATTATACAAGTTGCAACTAAACTTCTTTTAAATAAGAAAAATTAACCAACCAAAACTATATATTTTTTAGACTTTGCAACCTAAACAATACTGGGCCAAATAAACCAATCTCAATTATGTCATCTTTTTTTTTTTTTTTTTTTTTCCATATTTTGCTACCTAAGAATTTTTTTTTTTTTTACATTAACCAATGTATATCTTTAAATGTATAATTTAATTGAAACTTTTCAACATATATATGAAAGTATTAAGAAATATTGGAGCACTCCTATGTTTTATTTTGTTATTCCAACTTTTGAATAACTTTTGAATTTAATTTTATTAATTTGTTATTCTTTGTATATCGGAAATACCAAGTAAAGTACTAAAACTTACAAATAAGTTTTTTTTTAAAAGGAGATATTTATAGTTAGAATTTTAAATTTTATTTAGATATATTTAAAGTAAAATGGAAAGAATTAAAGAAAAATAAATTTCTTATAACATTATCCAATTTATTTTATTTAATAATATGAGTTGAGAGTTAGATATTTATGTTTGTTTAACATTCATAATTAATTAAACTATTATGCACATAGGTGAAGAATGATGCAAACACAATGAATGTGTGACTGTGTGTTTGGATTTCAAAGATAAGAAATGATCATTTTGAAAAAGATTTTTTTATATCGAATATTTATCTTAATATTAATTTATAATATATATATATATATACACCTATATATAAAGTAAGTTGTATTAAATTCATATATGACGTGCGAGAAACTTATATTTACATTACTTATAGTTTTATTTATGTCCCTCTGTCCCGAATGAACTAACATACTTCCCTAATCAGGGTGTCCCACCCCTTTTGCACACTTTCCATTTCAGAAAATAAAAATTTATATCTCTACCCCACATTAATCACATAATTATAAATATTCCATCACATAAAGGTAAAAACATATTTGACTAAGTCAACATTTAAAAAAAATAACTTTTCTTAATATGTGTGCCGGGGAACCAGTGCAAGTTCATTCGGGACGGAGGGATTAGATTATATTATATTTAGTTTTATTAAAATTATTACTTTTTAAATAAACTTTCGTTCATCGCACGGGAATGTTACTAGTGTTTTAAAAAGAAAAAAATTGATTCTATAGTAAGGATGACATTTTAGATGATCCTAAGACTAAAATTGATTGGTTGAACCTATGCAACAATTGCATAGAAGTAAGACTCCTGTTTTTATTTATAGTTTTTCCTTTCGTTAATATCTGTGAAATAAGAGGGATTCTAAGGTGCACTGGGTGTACTGATACCCCAATAGATTCTAACCATTAGATTTTCATCTTTTAATTATAGTCTTTAGATTTTACAACCTGCTACCTGAATAATAGGTTGTCCATTTAAAATAATGATTTAAACATTTAGATGATAAATCCACAACTTGACATTTAATAGTTATGATTTTCGTTGTTTTCTCATTTCTTTTTTATTTTATTTTATTTTGATTTTGGGTTTGTGTCGTCATTTAGCATTATTTTTTTTTTTTTTCCTTTCTTCTTTTTCTTTTCTCTTTCCTTTTGCAACATTATTGTCTTTTTTGTTTTTAATGTAGTACCTTTTATTTTTTTATTTTTTTTAATCTTTTTTAAGTAAAATATTATTTTAATTAAAGAAGAATTAATGATAATAATAATAAGAAGACGATGATATAAGTTTCCTGGTAATTATTTTCCTGATAATTTTTATTGTGAATCATAAATTTATGTTTAATTATTCATAAATAGGCATAGGGATATAATCAAATCAAGTCGATTGTGAATTATTCGAATCTCAATTCGTCAAAAGTTCAATCGAACTCGTTCAATACGACTCGTTAAAATAAGTAAATCAAACTCAAGATTGATATTATTCGATTCATTAGCTCGGGAGCAAGTTTGTTAGTAGGCTCATGAGCTACCGAGTTAGTTCGTAAAAATTAAACAATGTATTAACAGATAACTCATAAGTTTTATAGCTATAATTATAATTATCATAAATATAGAATTATATAATTAAAATTATTTATTCGTACATGTACAACTCTCTAAAAATCATCAATTATCACTTACACGACTTATTTTAATTTTATTTTTATTTAATTTATTCAATTATATGTTTCGAATTCATTAAATAATATTTTTTTAAAATTCTTTTACTTAGATTAATAAAACGAGACATCGACGTTTGAAATAAAACTTTTATTTTAGGATAATATTTTTTTTTTAAACGGCACTATCATTATAAGGCAAAGGGAGTAACATTTTACTTTAGAAGTACAATTAAGTTCAATAATATCGATAAATTGTATTCTTTTATAACTTAATTAAAATAAAATAACTTGTAACTTATAAATGAACAAACATAAAGAAGAAGATTTAGAACAAAAACTATAGCACATATAATTAAAATTTTTGCATAAATTTGAATTTGCAGATATTAATATTTCAATCGCCAAGATATTTTTCATGAGAGGAACTATATAAATTTAATTATTTATTTATTGATAAGGAGGAATGAATGTTTTGCACATATTTTATTTTATTAAATCCTAGATCGTCAAGATATAATAGTAAAAAAAGATATGATAGTAATTTCATGTATGCTCTTATTCACAAAACAACTATTGTTTATTTACTTCAAAATTTCAACTATTTTAAAAATTGACTCAAAATATATTTCAATTCCACGACATTAAAAGTTTAGTATCGAAAATGTTAAAAGTTCAAAATCTAAATATTAAAACTAAGAATTAAATAATTCTAGAAAGTTACTAACCTATTATAATAGATAAACTAGTATTGTACTCGTGCGATGCACGGGAAGATATTTCACATGCTTATATTTACTTTTTTGTGATAGCGATTTGCTTTTGATCGCTATTACGTGCGACTAACACGGTAAAATAAACACTCCGATCACCAAATAAAATCAATATTTTTATTGATGTAATATATGCTGAACTAACAAATACCCATAAAATACAAATATGCATGAACTATATATGCATTAACATACAATAAAACAAACAAACATAACGTCTACAAATTTTGAAAAACTTCCATATAAACAACATTTGTAGTAGTCTTTCTTTCCGGATTTTCGTCATTGCAAAGTAAAATCTTAAAACTCTTTCGATTCGTTATGCATGATACGACAACATACAACTGACCATGACTGAAAACAGGTTTCTTCAAGAACAAATCGACATGGTTAAGTGATTGTCCTTGACTCTTGTTTTTTGTCATCGCATAAGAAATGATAAACGAAATTTGTCGCCTCTGAAATCGAAAAAGCATTCTCTTGTTTGAAGGAGTAACAGACAGTCAAGGGATGAGAACCGTTACACCAGCATTATCCCCTATATCACTTTTGCCTCAACCACGTGATCACCAAGTTTTGTAATTACCAACCGAGTGTCATTGCACAACCCTTGTGAATGATCTATGTTTCCAAACAACATAACCAGCCTACTAGTTTGTAGATTTAGCTTGTGGTTAGGCACCTCCTGAACATTTGATTGAATTCAGAAACTCTGGAGTGTGAAGATCATTAAGAAGATCAACATTCGCATTAGACTTACACAATGTGTCCGAACTCAAGTACATCTTACCCTCCGAAGTGATTTTGGAAGTCATATACTCATTAATAGAATCAACCACGTTGAGCGTTAATGCTAGTATAGCTCTACCACGTAGATAAGAGATGTCATCACCTACTTTCCCAAAATCTAGATACGTACCTTTCACAATCATTGCAATAGGATTTTCACCCTTTCGTAGCATAATGTCATCCGGGATGTCCCCATCATTCGGCCCACTGATAACGCTATCCTCAATACTTTCTATCCATTACGAGAAAGCTTTTAGCTCATGCCCCTCTGCATCGTTAGGAAGGTTTTGCAGTTGCGTGTTCTTTGTCAATTCGTAACACCTTGAAATGCGGCCATAAATAAGAAGAATTAATGGTCGCGTACACTATATCCTGTCTCGTTCCTTTTGGAACCACATGTAGAATTTGTCTGATATCTCCTCACAAAACAACACGCTTACCACCAAAAGGAACCTCCTTCGTTATGTCATGAAACAACCTATCCAAAGTTTCAACAATAAAATAACATGCAATTTTTTTACAACAAATGAACACAATCTATAAAGATGTGCGCGGTAGGTTTTTTTATACATATTAGTTTAATTAGGTGGAATTCTCTATTCTCATAATTATCAGAAACTACGTATTGTTTATATCGTTGTAGTATGTCCTGGCTCATGAATTAGTTGTATATGTTCATAATACACTACCTTAGTTAAATCACTCTCTCGCACTTGTTAATGTTTGTTTCGCTCGAATTCTACAAATAACTCGCTCCTTATTAAATTCAAGAATTATCAATATATGTTGATATAAGCAGTTACAATAAAGTTAAGAATATACCATTGGTTATATGTTAAGAGGAAACATTGTATTTGAACAGGTCACCGTGCTCAAATTGATGTTTGAATGAATTGTATGATTCCCACTACTTTCTGAAGGTGTACAAATTAGATGAGGGTTTATTGGGATTGAGTTCTCTATATAAAATAAAGTAGGAGATAATAAGTTTAAAATACCATATACAAAACTTTAAAATATTATACATGTACACATTGTAAATTCTATATAATTGGAAAAATGTTAAACTTCAATTAATGTTTATATTATCTTGTAACGAAAATAAGAGAATATGTTTGAATATTTATCTATGACTAATCGTTCATTTTTATTCTATAAGTAATGATTAACTTGGATTATTTTTTACTTTATTGAAGAAACATGTATAAAACAATTATTGTTTTAATTGATATTTTTAGTGGACCATTAATCATATTCTTCCTAATAACTCCTCATTATCATCATCATCATCATCATCATCATCATCATCATCATCATCATCATCATCATCATCGATAGAGATTAGGGGTGATAATCTCCGATACAACCCCAACAATCCGAACCGAATTCAAAAAATAAGGATTATGATTAATCTTAAATGGTTCGGATCAGAAACGGGATAAATTGAATAACCCGCAGTAAAAGTGGGCCGGGTTGGGTCAAACAACATGTGAACCCATAACCCTTTTTTTATGAGAAATATCAACCTACCAACCTATTCTACTAAAAGAAGGTTGCATAAAAATAGGAAAAGACACATGTCGCTTCCACAATTTTTTGTCAAATTTTTATTTTATTTTAGTTTTTAAAAAAATATTCTTAAATATGTAAAGAGCCCCTAAAGAAGGGGAACATCCACCTTCTTTTGTGGATTCTCCACCAATCATTTTTTTTTCTTTTGCCTTCGAAATTTAAAAGTCTTCTAACTTTTTCGTCTCAACTTGATTTTTCATAAGAAATATATCAAATTATTTCTCTTTTCACGATTTTCGATTTGACTTCCATAATGCATATATTACAATTAGAATTTTAATTTTTAAGTGTAAATTACCTTTTTAGAATAGTAATGATATATTTTGATTTTCTAAAAAAATGATATATTTTAATTGCTAAATTCTTTTATATAAAATTAAAATGTGATAGAATTTCAAAAATAAATTGTTTTAACCGGTTGAAATTTTTTGAAGATTAAAATTATTTATTTTAATTTTACCTTTTTTATCGTAATAATTTTTGGATGGTTTAAAGTATTTGGTTGTAAAAAATTCATAAAGAATACAAAATTTGTTATGTTTACACTTTACAATAAAAAAAAAACTTAGATATACTTGCTAAAGTGATTTGTTGATTGAATTAGTTTGCTTATTATTTTCTTCTATTTTGTGAAAAGAAAAATTATGTTAACTACAAAAATAATAAGCCGCTTATTTTTATTTGAACATGATATGATAATATAGTTTACCACTCATTACGTAAGTAACTAATATGTTTGTGGCTTCTTATACTAATATTATATTATTTAATATATGAGCTTTTAAACGATAATTATTTAAAATATTTGACTTTGTTTTATCATTATATGCATATGTAATTATTACAATTAACATGTGTAATGCACATTGAAATAACAGGGAGGGAAATGAATCGAATTTCAAGTGAGTATTTATAATTTTGCTTAAAATATTCAGCATAATCAGATCATGCATTCAAATAATTGAATTAACAAAATTTATGAAAATGTCAGTAGTAACTATTTGTGATAATGAAATGTATTAAAGTGAAAATAAAAAAATTTGAATAGTAAAAAAATTATGAAAATCTAACTGGTAGTTTCAATTTGTAATAATGCAAGAAATTGCATGTAAAAAAACCCATATATAAGAAGGAAGAAATATTACTGGACAAAAAAATACCAACTGACGCTTTTATATTCTCAAATAATATATAAGCTGATAACTTCATTATTATTATTATTATTATTATTATTATTATTATTATTATTATTATTATTATTATTATTATTATTATTATTATTATTATTATTATTATTATTATTATTATTATTATTATTATTATTATTATTATTATTATTATTATTATTATTATTATTATTATTATTGAAAAAGTACTCATCCCGTGCATCGCACGGGCAGACATCTAGTAATAAAATAAAAAACAGGTTATTCATAGAGTTTGACATACTTGTAATAATTTTTTGTAATGGATTGTTATTTATAAATTTATAAACTTATAAACTTTATTTTTGGTGATTCGTCACACATAGCAAAAAGAGGAATGACATGAAAAGTTTAATATCGTGAAAGAATGTGCAATACGTGCTATATGTTTGAATGAATTAGTGAGCGTCTTTCAAGAATTTTGAATTTGGATTAACTTCATTCTATTATTTATCTTGTTAATATTTTACAACTTCTTCCAAAGGCTAATTGGCAAAATTTCCAGATTTCATATCACCAAACGATCAAAAGATGGGGATATTGTAGACTAATGAAAACTAATACCACTAATAAGAAGATAGGTGAAGACGGAGATCTTAGAGATATATAATTGTATTGTAGACTATGTTCATTATTTATGTTATTTTATTAAATTATATTAGAATTGACTAAAATAAAATATACTATCTCCGTTTTTTTTAGATATCTTTTTAGCTTTAATACTTTGTTTATAAATAGATGTTCTTTTAACTTTTTTTCTACATTTTCTCCAATAGTACCCCTATAATTACTCCTAAAAAACCTTTAATCATCTAACTTACCATATCTATATAATCTAATTAAGGGCTAATTTGTCTATTTTTTCAACTCCTTAATTTCCTTATCCAAACCTAAAAGAACATCTAAAAAAAAATGAAGGTAGTATATAATACTCCATCTGTCCCGAATGAACTTGCACTGATCCTCCGACACACATATTAAGAAAAATTATTTTTTGATAAATGTTGACTTAGTCAAATCTGTTTTTACCTTTATGTGATGATAGATTTGTAATTATGTGATTAATGTGGGGTAGAGATGTAAAGTTTTATTTCCTGAAATGAAAAGTGTGCAAAAGGGGTGGGACACCCCGATTAGGAAAGTATGCAAGTTCATTCGGGAAGGAGGGAGTAGCGGGGGCCAGGAGACATGAGTCACATGATGATCCCCTTGGGCCCAAGGTAGGTCCTTCATGTACACACACTGATACACCACTTTTAGATATTATTACTATATTACTTTTTAAAAAATTATTTTAAAACCTCACCACCTCTCCATCTTCCTCCCTACAGTCAACATTTCGAGAAACATCACTCCTCATTCTACAAATTATGCCCCCATCCTGCCTCCACAACTCATTCACTCCTCACATCCGTCTTCATATTTTCGATGAGAAATGTTATATCTCATCTGATTATGAGCTCAACTACTCGTCTCCTCAAATCTACTCGGTTAGAAGTCTCTTGAGATCTGTCAGTATTTCTTTGATCCGAAATGAATGATTCATTTTATGAGTAAAAAACCAATTTCTAATCGGATCTTGATCCGGGTATATCCTTCTTTCTTAATTTTTGAACTTAATTTGGTAGTATACAATCTTATGCTTAGAACGATGACGAAAACAACCTTTTTTTTTTTCACAAAAATACTCGATCTGTGTTCGATTATGATAATTATATGGGTTTCTCACATACCAGATTACTTCCACTGAAGGCTAAGATGAGGAGGGTCTTGACATAGTCATCAATCGAGGTTTATACATGTTGGTTTCTTGCGTTTTCAGTCGATGCACACCCAAAGGGTAAGAAATACACTAACAGATCTTAGATTTTCATCTTTTTTTATTAATCGGTCCCAATTTGTATGCGTTTCATCTGATTTACTTCATATAAATTTCCGATCTGTTATTTGTTCAAATTGTTTTTAGCAATTCGTAACATGCATATTGTTTTTTGTTATATTGAGTATGGATTTATACATTTTTTATTATATTGAGGATGGAAATTATACATATCTCCGCGCACCTCATCGATGTGTAATATTCCATACCCAAATCGGTGATGATTTTGTTTGAGGTTTGGGTGAGAAAGTAACTGAGACTGATATATAATATATATCACTAAAATGTTGTTTGTTCATCTTGGTTTGAGGGATTTGTAACATGCACATCCGTAGGTTGCTGTTGTAATACATGAAGATGGTTCCTTATTAGTCACGAAGAAAAATAATGAAAACACTGATGAGTAGTATATTAGGTTTCTGAACAGATTTTCTGAAGATAACATGTATAAAATCAAAATTATTCCGAGTTTTATGCTTTTTTTTTTTTATCAATTACCCGAAGTCTCCTATAAATTATTTCCTTGTTGCACTTCTTTATTGTATTTCAAGCATGTTATTGTTCTAAGAGGGTAGAATTTGTAATTATTTCCACGAACACAGGGCTTTTTGCACTTTTTTATATATATATTTGCAGGTTCTAGATGCACTATTTGGAGTGGTTGGGAAACCGTGGACTATACCTTGGACTGCAAAGACCTTCCTACAGGTAAGGTTCCTCTTTCTTCAATGACAACTCAAATCTAAGTGTTTTGAACATGTTTTGCCTTCAGTTTCTGAAGAGTATTATGCATAGCTATGCAACTCACCTATATTCTATTAACAAAATTGAAACATCAACATTTCTGAATAATAAGATGTCTTAGACAAAACTGAAACATTCATGTTCCCCATTTTTAAGTATATCTTACTCATAAATTCTGAAGTTTTTAGCATAAGTTTTATTAGAAATTTCAAAATTCTTACTTTAAAAAAATTGGTAGATGTTAGTGATAATTGTTTATATTGTTCTGATATTTTTCAATTTTGGTTGATAATTGAGGATCTATTGATCCACTAAGATCCCTCCTCAAAGGCAAAATTTCTCCAACTTCTGAGTCAATTTAACGGAAAGATGTGCAATTTTGAACAAATTTGATAGCTTTTGAAGATAAATGCTTAAATTGTTGTTCTGAATTTTTTTCAACTTCAGGTATATGATGAAAGTGCTTCGACCAAAATCTTTATACATGATTTCTTTTAATATCTTCACAAAATAAGTTACTACATTGGTTTAAAACTGATTCTAGCATAGAATAAAATGTATATGGTATATGGTATATGGAAGGCATAATTAACTATTTTGCTGAGCAATTGAATCTTTTTTACAATGATACAATTGACCAACAATTATATGGTTTCTTCATAGCAAGTGGTGCAAGGTGACATAGAGAGCTTAACAACTGTAAATTGATTTTGGTCCTCTATAAATGATAGAAATATTCCCCTGCACTGTTTTTCATTCAAAATCGTGATGATGATATCCGTATTTCTGTTCAAATAGTCTGTAAATTTTATTAGATTAGTAGGCATAAATCTATTTTAATTTGATTATCTCTTCTTTTACAGGGGTACAGAGAAACTGCTACCAAATACCAGCTCAAACCCAAATGAAGTACGAAATTTGCATGTTCATTTTACTGAATAAAGAAAACCACAGATAAGTACAATATTTGATATTTTTTTCAGTCTTGATAGATTTAGGGGGAAAATAACACTATATATCTATCACAAATCAGTTTTCACTGTCTGTTTCTCCTAAAAGTTAAATAATTTTTCTACGGGTTTTAAGATATGACTATTTTTGTTCTTGGCAAACTACATAATGTTATTTTGTGATCACTTGCTTGATAATATGCCTATGTTGAGTGCAACTATTGATCTGTTCACGTTATCTTCAAGTCTAACTTGTGTATTATTGGTGTTAATAAACATGGATTTTGTAATTTTTTTTTTTTATTTCAAAGGTTGTTTTATTACTATCCCTAGAATAGTCTATCTAATTTAACCCATCTAATTTAGTATTACTGTTTTCGGTTCGGTATTCAGTATTAGATTTTCAGAAAATTTCGGTTCAGTTTCGGTCCGATTTTACGTAATTCCAAACCCTAATTTTATTTTCTTTATAGATGTTAGATAATGTGATCAGCTTATACAAATCTGCAAAATATACGTGTAGATATTTTTCAAATACAGAGGAAATCAAAAATGATTTTGATGAGTTGGGTTTTTTCCCATTTAATGATCATCGACATAAGAACTCAATCGGTACTTTCATCAGATAATTACCAGTATTCTATTTATCAAGTATTTGATATTTAAATGTCATTGTATGTTTGTTATCATAGTTTGTTGAAATGGTTTTGCATGAGATGGAATTTGAATGTTGAATTTTAGGGTTATACAACAACATAATGAATATTAGATATTAATACTGCCTAAAAATGACATACTTTTACACAAAAAAATTACACTAAAATGTAAGTTTTTTACACTCGCAACAGTTTTAAAAAAACCACACCAGAAAATTATGTATAAACATTATAAGACTATATGTAAAAAATAATAAATTATGAGATTGACATAGTACATGTATAACCTAATTTACCTCAATACCTCCGAAGACACATTTAAAGTTCTGAACTTCATTGGGATTTTTTAATACAGGTATATTGTGAGCCCAGTCGGATCTGTAGCATTGACCTCACTGTTCTTTGCAAAACCTGGATCCATCTAATAAGAAGAGACATATAGTCAGAATAAGGTAAATCAGCCGCCACTTACCTGATAAATAATTTAATTACTGAAAAATGTAAATAAGTGCATTGCCCTAATGAATATTTAAATCAGCTAAATAATCAGGTACTAAAATTATCAGATTGCTTGTATTTATACCGTATTGCCATACTTTTATGTAAGACAAAAACCTGACAAAGATTATTTGCTTTCAATGATGATTTATAAGGTAAATTTGAATCTTAATTGATCATATACCTTGTAAACAAATATATGTGCTGATGATTTTTCGTTTTTGTTTTCGTTCCACAACAGTGGCAACCAAATCTGCAAGAAAATAGCGTTTGCAGCAAACAGCTCCAGAAATTTTGTTTCAATGATGATTTACTCAACGAAACATGGGGTTTAAACCGGAAGAACAACAAAGTTTTAAACAGATATGAAAATGGTACAGGTTTTCAGATTTTTGAATATGAGATCTTTTGCAGTGAACCAATATGAGCAGAACACAACAGAGCCATGAATTAATCAGGGCTCAAAATGTACTTGTAAATTCGATGTTTGATTCAGTAGATTTTAGAAGCATATTAAAAATAGTAAACGAAATAAAGAACTTACAAAAATGATCAAGGAGGGCGACGACTGATTGTTTCTGAACAACAAAATGAATGGTGTGCTGCCTTTGTTGCTCGTATTTAAAGATGAGACATTAGGGTTTTGAATAGCTCTAAGGATCCCTATAATTCCCTAAAATCAAATATATTCAGATTGTTTCAACAGAAATGATTTGTTAAAATGGACCAAATTGATTTCCTATATCTTAAATTGATATATTTTCCTATTACGAAATAGAGTTAATATCTCATAAATTGTTTTCCAGCGAAAAAAAAAGATGATCTATTCAATGCATTGAATAAGACGGTAACAAACTACCTAAAAAAAGCGATTTTATGGGATATTAAAACTGTTGACCATTTACTCAAAAAAAAAAAAAAAAAACTGTTGACCAGATCCGGATCATATCTGGGGTTTATTAAGCACTGATATTACACCAAAATTGATTTAAACGAAAAAAATAATTTTTGGGAAAAAAAACTTTCCCAGTTTAGTAAATGCAAATGGGCGGGAAAAGATCATTCTTACTAACTCAAGCAAAAAGTAATTTTGTTTTTAGATATATATAGATATAGATTTTCTAAGTGCACCGATGCTCCAGGTGCACCCTAGAATTCCTCGTGAAATAAACATTCATGAGTAATGACATGAGTGTCATGTTACTACAGTCGCTTAACCGCATCATAATTTACGTGTGATATAATGATGATAATGATGATGATACCACTCTGCGGAGGTAAACGGAATTGTCGGCGCGTGTCTTTTCTCAATTGTAATCTCAATTAAGTTGTTCCAAATTTCCGACCATATACGTAAATTAAATTACGTGATTTTAGTTCCACTTTAAAATTTTGTTACTGTATCAGTAATCAACCCAAAAATTTTATTGACCAGATTCAATTTATACTCGGATCTAAAAATTTATTTCATTGAGTAATCTTTTTAAATATACTATGTGAATGTGATTAGGAGACAAATTTTATACCAAGTAAAAAACACTATGGATGTTAAAAATAAACTCTTCTATATTAGACGTTATATCTAAAATATTGAATAAATTACATTAAAAATATTTTTTTCTTAAAATTCAAAAGGGAGTCTGAGTCCATAAATCTATCCATGATCCTCAGTGACATTCAACTCTATTAGAAAGTACTAATATATTGATAAGGTCTAGGGGTGTGCAACCGAACCGACCAAATTACAAAAACCGACTTAACCGAATTTAAGGAAATATAAAACTGAACCGACCATTTGTCGGTTTTGGTTTCGGTTAACCGAAACCGACAGGAATCCTGAATATATGCAAATTTTACAGATTGGAGTTAAAGAAAAATGCACCAAACCATTCTTACAGATTCCATCAACATTAAAAAACCCTTGAATTTTTCTCAAAAGACTCCATCAACAGAATCATCGGAGGAATATCGAACTCATCTAATTACACTAAATCATCTAATTACACTAAACTGATGTATTCAATAAACTAACTGCATCAAATTTCATTACCTAACTGAAAATCTCAACAAATGTATTAAATATTTCTCACAGTTTATATCAATCAATAAATCAACTAAATATATCTATTTACCGGACGAGGACGGCCGGAAGTGGGGGAGGTCGAGATTTGAGTCGTCGTGTGGTGCCCTAGTTTGTACCAACGCTGACGCAGCGGGCGAGGGAGGCCGGAAGTGGAGGAGGTCGCAACGCACCACAACACCAGTGAGGGTGGCTTGACGGCGGCGCGGTTGGGGGCGCCGGCGGAGATGGAGGAACGAGGAAGGTGAGTGAATGAATTTAGGGGTAATGGAGTTTGGAGAATGGCTGCTGGCTCATGGCTGCGTGTGTGTGAAGGGTAGGGGTTAGTTTTAGGGTTTCAATTCCAATTCCCAACTATTATTAAGTCTACATCGGTCGGTTCGGTTAAATCGGGTTTAATTTTTTTAAAACCAAAATCGACCGACAAAACCGAATTTTCTAAAATTCATAACCGAGACCGACCGATGCATTAAAAAAATTGAACATACCGCAATTTTTTTGTCGGTTTTTTTCGATTTTTTCGGTCAGAACCGATTTCTGCACACCCCTAATAAGGTCAATATATTATTTCAATTACAAAAATTTAAAATCAAGATACAATGTGTCTATTTATTTCATTCTATTTTTTATATCTTTATTCTATTGCTTATACTTAAAGATACATTTATTGATTATTATTAGATAATTAAATAATATAATTATATATTTTATTTAATTAAGTTATATTAAAATTAACTAAAATACAAACATATAGTATATAATGACAAATTTTTATGGAGTCAGGAGGTGAAGTGTCCCCTTGGTTCTAGTGTAAGTTCGCCCCCGATTGTATTTGCAAAACGATATAATTTTATGTATAAAACACGTTTAAGACACGGTAGCTATACTAGAGAATTCAAAAACTTAAGATGATAATTGGATTGGGATGTAGTACCACGTTCGATGGGGCACATCCACGGAAGGAACATCCAAAAGAGTATTTTAGTTTAAGGGTATAGTAGGGTAGAATGTGTATTGGGAATTGTAAAAGGTGTATTGGAAATTGTAAAAGATGATATAGGTAATAGGGTGTAGATGTGGAGGAATGAGACATTCGGTGTAAAATAAAATACGTTGACGATGACCAATGTCACATTTGGATGAGAACATTTCAATCCAATTATCCCCTAAGAAAGATAGTCCAATTTCCATTTAAAGGGTGTAATAAATGCACTTTTACATCGTATACTCCTGCAGGCCTTATTATTTTTTTAAGCAAGGGTGGGTTCTTTCTTAGTACAAATTTTGGTTGGTGTAAAGTTGGTGGAAATTGGATCCTTGTTAAATTTATTGATTACAAAATATTTTATAATTGAGTTATAATCAATTTTCTCCTGCAATCTTACTTAGTTTATTGATATAGACATTTATACTTTTATTACTCTTAAGTCTTTAATATATTATACGCTCTATATCTCATAAGAATAGACTTTCAGTTACTTTCACACAGACTAAGAAATGATAGTTGAGTTAAAATATCAAATTATAGTTCTATTTTCCTTTTATGTTCCTACATGTTATATACCCGCTCTGTTTCAAAACAATTGTCTTTTTAGACAAAATGAACAATTATAAAATAAGTGTCATTTTAACACAAAAAAAAAAAAAACACAATTCTTCAAATTTAATCATCAACAACCTACTTAATTTATTGGTTATTTCCTTATTCTACAAAATATATCCAATAAAGTGGATTCTGTATAAAAATATTTATCTTTTATATATATCCTTAATTTTTCCAAAAAAACTGAAAAGAGACTTATTTTGAAATAGAGGAAGTATCATTTAAATATTTTTGATTCATATGAAGAATTTTAAGAAACATAATTAGCGATAAATATAGAAATGAACAATTAATTATATGCTTAATATAATAAGTAGTTTACTTTTAAGGGATAGACTAAAATGAAAATAATCCTATATTTGTAGGATAGGAGAAGTACATTTTTAACCAAAACTCCTTTTATTGGATAAATGATGTATTAATTACTCCCTTTTTCGCAATGATAAGTTTACATTTAATTTTCCACCGGTTACGAAATGATAGCTAATATGGTTAAAATATTCAATTTTAACTGTATTTTTATACCCCTATACGTTATTCAACGTTTAAATATATTTAGTTGTTGTAAAGAATATTTATACACAAGGATAAATTATGAAAATGAAAAATTAATAACGTATTAAAATAGTAAATTGACAATTTCTATGAAAATAGACTAAAATAGAAACTAAGCATATATTTATACGACGGCGATAATATATTATCTCCGTCCCGTTCTAATTTGATTACTTTTTTTTTCGGTTTGTCCCAACTTAACTTGTCAGTTCATAAATGACAAATTTTTCTCATAATCTTCACCCTTAAAACCTCCACCCTCAATCTCCACCTTTAAAAAAGTCAAAGATTCTACAAAATCTGAGTTTTCTTAACCTTCATGTCCGATCAAAGTAGAAAAGTTAGGTTGGGACGGAGGGAGTAAAATATAAATAGAGATGTCAAAACAAGCATGACCCTTAGAGCCGGTCATGATCCGACCCTAAAAATACAATAGCTGAGTCTCTGTTTTACAAGCCCTTATAGCTTAAGGGCCTTTATCCTGACCCTTCTCGATCCTCGGGCCTAGTAGAGTTTGGGCGGAGCTTGGGTAAGGCCAGCCCTGAGGGTCGTTATTGCATTTCTTCTATAATATTGCATTCCTGTTCTTTACTACTAGGTTTTTATTTTGTTGATTACTACTCTTTAGAAAGTATGAGTCTTCTATCTCTTTTAATATATAATTCGGGGTTCTTAATTACAACACGATATACTTAAGAACCCTAATATATTTATGATGCTTGTATTCTGAAATTTTTTTATTAAACATTTAAACATGTTAATTACTAAATTTGAGAATGATAACAACGTATGTAAATTTATAGAGGGTGATTCTAAGTGGGTGACTATAATTTTTAAAATCCATGTAGCATTAGAAGTTTTAAGTTGAGGTTTTAGGACGGAACTTGGAGTGAATAGATTGTTATTGACATCTGTAGGTAGGATTGATATATTTGTGTAATTGGAAGGAAACATTTTGTAGCGGAAAAGGGTGTGCGATAGATTTTAATGGTGGTATTAATTAATTTGGAGTGTGGAGAGAACATAACATTTTTGGTAAAAACAAAGTCCATCTTTTACATAGACCCCTCCTACTGGTAGCGCCGCGTGTGCATGTGTGAAACTGAGACAAGAGTCAATCGACCCCACATTCAAATTACAAACTCAGGTCAGGGAGAAAGGATATGGGGTTAATCAATCATCAGACAAGAAAAAAAGGAAACAAGAAAATATCATCAAAACTGAACCCACCAAGAAAAATTCTTTGATTACCCCACCCCCCCTACCCCCACACCCACATGGAACTCAATGATTCAAAAGCCAATAAACAACAATCCTCCACCACCTCCACCACCACCTCACAACCTTACACCCGCACTCCTCCCCACCTTCTCCACCGCCTCCATGGTGGATCGCCCCCCTTCTTCACCACCCTCCATTCCCACCCTCCTTATTCTGCTCAACCCGCTCCTACCACTTCATCGCCACCCTCCACCGCCCCCGCCGCTCCTGTTGACGCCTCCTTAGCCATCGCCACCAGATCGGAAACCCTAATTGACTCCAACTCACCAACCCAACAACTACAACAGCAGCAACCGCAACCTCCACCACCTAAAAGATCAACCAAGGATCGACATACCAAGGTCGACGGCCGCGGGCGCCGCATTCGCATGCCGGCTACCTGTGCAGCTAGGGTTTTTCAGCTCACCAGGGAATTAGGCCATAAGTCTGACGGTCAAACAATTGAGTGGCTATTACAGCAAGCCGAGCCGGCCATCATAGCCGCCACTGGTACCGGTACAATTCCGGCCAATTTTTCGACCCTCAACATCACTCTCAGAAGCAGCGGCTCCACCCTCTCAGCTCCGCCGTCCAAGTCGGCGCCTCATTCCTTCCACAGCGCGCTCGGATTAACTCACCATCCTAATTATCCTTATGAGGAGAATTTCTCTCATATGCTAGGTTTTCACCATCAGCCGCCGCAGCACTCTCCCCAGCTTATACAACCAGCTCGCATTCCGGATATCCTAACCGCCGGCGGAGAGGAGAATTACTTGGGGAAGAGATACAGAGAAGATTTATTCAAGGAAGAAGGCTCCAATAATTCGCAAGGCGAAGGCCCTAGCTGCAGCTCGCCTAATACAAACAAACAATTCAAAAGCACACACGACGGCGATCAGCAAAAGCAGGAGGCGCCGGGCGGCGCCCAATCTCCTGGAAGCCTGATGAGACATGCCACCGGAAGCACCATCTGGATGCTACCCGTGAGCGCGGGTCCCCCGTCTGAGACGGCCCAAATGTGGCCTTTTGCCACCGGCGGCCACTTCATGCCGAGGTTTAATTACTCAGGGAATATAGAATTTCAAGGGGGAAGACCAAACCCTTTTCCGCCGTCGCAGCATCTGGGATTAGGAGTGTCGGCGGAGTCATCGAATTTAGGAATGCTGGCAGCTCTTAATGCATACTCCACAACCGGATTGAATATGAATTCCGACAATCTGGAGCACCACCAACAACAACAAAATCAAGGTTCCGATAGTGATGATGACGGCGGCGACGCTTCTCAGTGACAATTTGTCAATGGATGCAAAATCTCAGGTAATTAAATTATGAAGAATTATTCGAATTTCCAAATAATATTGATATTCAGTTGCAGCAGCATATGCATTGTGGGATGTGGGAATCCATAATTAACCAAAAAGCTTCAATATCTCCATTGTTGCAGATTCAGATTCGAAGTACTAATCGTGGGCTGGGAAGAATCTGAAAGAAGGAGAAGGTATATTTAGGATTTTTGTGTTGTAATATATATTGTTATTGTAATTTATTATTATTATTTGGGTGGAATCTTTTTGTGAATTGCTTGTTTGAGTGAAGAATTTTAAATGTAATTGGAGAGTTTGGTCCAAAGGGACAGTTATTGAGAGAGCTGTATAGAAGGAGTTTGGTTTGTGCTACGTTTTTGCAATCAACATTTCAATTTTCTTTTTAATGTTGTTTAAATATGCATTTGGCAAAGACATGTCCTTTATTTCTTGGATCTGTCACTGCTGAGAAAACCAAAAGAAAAGGGGAGGAGTTGGAGTTGGAGTCTTCACATTATTATATATCCCTGGACTATAGGTTGTCAGCTATAGATTAAATACAAATATTGGGAGTATGTTTGAATTTTATTGTGGAAAATTATTCCTACTCTAATTTTAAATCTCAATTACTAGGTTGAGGGCATATATGCAAAAACTTGTATGTGACGAGAAAAAGTTGACTTTTTGTGGTAAAAGTATCACATTTTTTGAACAAAAACAAATATCACTTTTTGTAGTAAAATTATCACCTTTATCTGTAAAAGTTTTAATGTAGTAAAAGTATAAATGTTTTCTGTAAAAGTGCATGCCGTCACAATGTGACTGTTGAGACTCACTTTATATACTATTATGCGTTTATCAATCAAAATGACAATAACATTTGGTAGATGACGTGCGATGTCATGTGTGTGTTTAATTGGATTGTTTGTAGTAGCCAACTCAATCCAGTGGTAGAAACGTGTGTGGGTGTTTTTTGGTTTTGTGTTGCATGTGTTTCATGATAAATACTTGTGAGAAGGAGCCACAACTTGTCAAATTTTGTATCCAGGACCATCTTACTTACTTTTCATTTCTTTTTCCTCCTTAATTACTAGTACTACTATTAATAATTAGTTAAATACTATTATATTATATATATATATATATATATCTTAGTTTGTTTATTGTTGTTGTGTTTGAGTACAGGAGATAAGCAAATTGTATATTATTTTAATAAAAACATGTTGTGGCTGCAAGATTCCATCTGGAATTACTTAGAAATATTTATATAAGTTGGGCAGGCAAATGGCAATGCTTTTTATAAGAGAACAAGATTTAAATTCAAATAGAGTTGAAGGAGATTTAAAAATGTTTAAAATGTCAGACTGAAGAGCTGGTGATGGACGGACGGTGGATATTGGGGTGGGGAAAAGAAAAAGATATAAATATTGGTGGTGAAAAAGTGGACACGTATTACGCAATTATGCCAAGTCGCTGTCTTATTCAACAAACAAAATATTGTTGGTAACCTTATGCATCACTATTTATTCAATCTAAGTATTGCTAATTTTATACATCCACATTGATATATTGGTAAAAAACATAATTTCTAACTTTTCATGCAAAATTACAAATGCCATATATAATATCTTTAACACGCGATATTTTACCAGTCACCTTCAAATATACATTATATTTTGAAGTCATCGAGATTAACATACCAAAAAGTTGGTCACCCCTTACTGGAGATAATTTTTTCTTTTCACTTATGTCACTTGTCGGGAAGAGGGCGGACAACAAAAACTAGACTTTTCTCATGCTCATTTTTAATTTAAGGAAATTATTTTTGATCATTTTCATTTTGATCCTTCAACTTTCGATAGCGGATTATATAATCCATTTTTCGTGAGTCCACATTTTCAAATTTCAAAAAATAAATGATCCAAAATACATCGTTAAATTAAGAATGGTGAAACTTAATGAATTAAAACAACTATTTACCCTTATAAGTGCAAAAATGCTTTAGAGAGAGCTTTACAAACACTGCTTTATCTTATCTTTCCCACTATTAACATTGTATAATCCGTAGCGTTTGATATCTTCACATCCTGATTTCAAATAAAATGAATCCAGAATAACATCAATAAAATATAACATTCATCATTATTCAAAAGAAAAAACATCCCTGATGTTTGACCTATTCACAACAATACCCAACATTCTATATATCACAAAACACCTTATATTGAAGAGAGTATTAGTAAGAACAATACGATCTAATTACTAGTATCTGAAACGCCAAATTGTAATTACAAAACATAACACTACACATCATTTTATAAATAAAACAAATCTCTAAGCATAGTTTTTGTGATTTACCTTACTAAAAGGGGAAGCAAGTTATGAGAGAGAAAAGGGAAAAAAGTTATGTACACTTCATATTTGCTTGATGCAAGATGTCATATACACAATGAGGATAAATAACAATGCTGGGTGGGGGTTTTATTTTTATTACCTACTTATATACAGGAAAATGAAAACCTCACAGCTCATAAAAGTCTGCAGTTTAATGATGTGGAAACCAACTGTACAAATGAAACTCATCACCCGTCTGCATATCAGCAACCACCTCCTGCATACACACACATATACATGCACAAATAAATCACGAGGTACAAACAAGAAGCAGCAGATAAAGAAACTGCCAAATCACAATATCTTACATAAAGTTAGTGAGCTTTGTTATCATCACGTGCTTGCTGGCGGGATTTGATGGGGAATAGCGACAACACTTTCATCCTAAGGAGCAACATAAGCATAGAAAATCACTTGTCCCTTTAAGTTGTTCTGTATTAAGGGCTTTGAAATTCAAGAATTCGGAATCAGTGGGTTATAAATTGACCCAAGTTGCCCATATATTGTTCAAGATGAGAGTAGTGGTACTTATTCATTATGTAAATCATTGCATTCAGACAATACTGATGGCTTAGCTATTCTGGATTTTGAAACTCATCCTCAGATCCTGATGTAATGAAGAGGCAAAGAGGGATGACAAAGATGGGACTTACGATAAAAAATCCGCCGAGAAAAATATAGGAACCCTTCCGAATCCAGCACCTTTCCACTTCTTTCTCTGTGAAGCAATAACCTTGTCTGCTTCTGAGCCTGTAGCAGTCAGGACAAACTAGAGAAAACCATAATTCAAATTACTGGAAAAGAAGGAATCTTCTGAGCACAAGTATGAAATCAGAAAATATGATGTCTTAAAATCCAAATGCCGACATCTAAACAAAGCCTGTTTCTCAGTTTTGTCCCCCTTCATATGATAAATATTTTCAGGTTTTCATCCTAGTCCATTACTTTTCTCATACTCAGCTAGTGACTTACGTAACGGATATCTACAGTTATTTATCCAAGTCAAATACTCAAAAAGATAGCCTCCTTTCTTAAGCTATCAGACGAATGCCGAATGTCAAGAAAGTTCTTGTACCAAGTTCTATACGAAACTAGTTTGGAAAACAGACAATACAGAACTTTCACCCAAATCAGGGCTCAGCTAAATAATCACCCTACAGGCAGCATTGAAGATTAATAAATTAAAAATTAAAAAAAAAAAGTCAGGTCAGACATGCTTCATGTTGCAGAAGAGGTTACGCACTGATGCATAGGTAGAGAGAGAGAGAGAGAGAGAGAGAGAGAGAGAAAGAGAGTATTTCGCCACTTACTAATGGATACAGTATTGCCATAACCCCATAGCTGACCAGGGGAGAGTAAAAAGATACTGCCAGAACACATGGACTTCCTGAAAAGAGAAAGTTGCAGCATCCTGTCAATTGATATCAAGATATGTAAAAGAAGACATTAAATTAGACGAAAACCATACATGACAGTTCCACCATAGCTATGGGAGTTAACGGAGAGTAACTTTAGTACACAAGTAACTTGGGCCAATTCATCATAGTTAACATTTCAAAAGAACAAATGATGTCTGGGAATCTGAATTCCGTTCTCAAAAGGTTGTCCACAGCCCCTGCTATTATTGGAGAATGGTGGGGTATTAATTAGGAAAGTTAACCAGTACATTACATTTGTTCTCTTCAAAATCTTTTGCTGTAAATAGCCAATGAATTTCACTAATCATTTTCACCATGTATGTAAGAGCTCACATAGTCATAACTGTCATAACTCTTGCAAGATCCAAAAATGTGATCTACATTCAGTTCCGAAGATGGAGTCTTAAGCACCCTATTTGAGGTTCCAATAACATTTGAAGCTCCAAGGAGATGCAAGAGAACAAGAAAGATTGTATTTTAGCATCACACATAAACCCATTGATAATGCTAAGCTTCAAAGCTGGTTCTATTATATTATGTTCATAAAAGGTCTCTCTCACCAGTAAGACTAGAAAATCTATCCCACAACAATCTATAGTATAAATTTTTTTCACTATATTTGTAAAACTGCACCAGTAAATTTACTTTAGGCAATAACTACTTCATTTATTTTTGCGAAGCATTTGCTAGATTTAACATAAGCTTGTACAGGGTCAAATTCCATGCCTTTTAAAGGGACAGAAATGCATTATTAGATTTGTCGTCACTTGTTTCCTGCACATACCAACATAAGTCCAAATGATAACCAGTAATTCAATCAGATCAACAATCTGATCCCCCCAAAGAGCATAGAAATCAAATGAGAACTGCAAGGCATTTCTTTAACAAGGTTCTTACCAAAACCAGCAAAAAAAGGCCAGTTGGATTCAAAGAAGTCCAGCCTTTTGTCCAAACTTAAACCAGAATAATTCCATTTGTACCTGAAAGAAGAGATACAACATCAGTGACCATTTTTCTACCCTAATGAGCTTCCAGCCTTCCAACAGATACAAAACCAGAGCATGGACATCATCACTCACTCAAAACAATAATAAGCATACATCCATGAAAGGAGCAAAAAGTTCAGTGGCTTCCCAATATATGGGATGAATCCAGTGATGTATACCTGCAAACAACAAACTAATTATTACCTCACTGTACATGGAACTAGTGCTTGATGATAGTAAAAGGTAAAATGATAGTGGTAATTTACCTCCAAGAAGAAGAAACTCAATAAGAGAACAGAATACACCTGCTCAGCTATCCCAATCATAACACTGCAGATAAAAGAATGAAGTAGGAGAATTTCCTAGGAAAATCAGAAACCTCATGAAATAGCATATTCTTCAGAAAATAACATATCTATAAGGGACAGCTTTGGACATACCCCGCAAGGTCAGTAGTATTATCACTGGTATTCTTATCCAATTGGTCAGACGGATCTGGACCTGAAGATCCTTGCTTTTCAATTGTGAAGAACCCATACTTCGCGATATCATTGTACCTAGGTACAAATATAAAGGATGATCACATGATCAAGGAACCACACAATCCAGAGTTCTCATCAGCAGAGAATCTGACGGATTATTTTTTTCCTTCTGTAATTGACTTTCTGTCAGTATGATGCATAAGGCTACTTGACAAATTCATTGTGAAATTTCTCAGGAATTGTTCATCTTAAATCTTCATAATACAAAAAGCCTCTCAATAGATCAAGACTACCCCCCCCCCCCCCAACACACACACAATTACACTATTAATGTTCTGCATTGGAAGAACGAGTCAATGGACAGATGTCACAAGATGCAAGTGAAAATAGAAACAAGTAAGCCAAGCTTGACGTTTGGAGCCATGATACAAATTCTCAGACCATGGTGCCAGAGTTCCAGAATGAATTAGGAACAGCTGATAAAAATCTCTGTTGGGGTGTCATGTAAAGGAAGGAGTTTGAGAGCAGGTGAAAGATTACTTTGCTGTAAGGTCCTCTTATAATATGTACCATGATACAAATGTCAGAACTGCTTCAACATAATATAAATACTTATCTATGTAAAAGAAAGAAGTGGAGAAAAAAGAAAGGAAAGGAAAATACCAGAGAGTGCTTAGTATAAAGCTGAATATGTACATTGGGTAGAACCAGAAAACCTGTCAACTCAATGAAAAAAAAAGTCGTCCATGTTATAGCATACCATTCCAAGTTACATGCAAATATCTTTTCATATTTCTTGTTTGGTTTGGATGTGAGGTGTGGGGGACGGGGTGTTACAGACTGAAATATAATCAGAGACTTCTTCACAACAATAAGACCCCCCAAAAGAGTAATTCTCTCATGGTCCTTAGAAATTTTTCCAAAAAGTGAGGAATATTAAACTCAAACAAGTGACAAACCACTAAAAGAACTAAAAAGAAGAACCTTATGAGATCATCACAAGATAAAGAGTATTACCCTATTCACCACCTAGGCAACTAAATGATTACAGGAGAGATATAATGCAATCAAGCTCACTCCTTTCCATAGAGGAGTACTATTTTTAAGTTATTTCTTTTAAAAGAATAAAAAATGAGTCCGCTTTTAAAAGTCAATGCCTCGTTTTACTAGTTAAAATATAAATTTAAGAATTTGATTTCATCAATAAGTTACTTATGGTTAAATAAGTCAACTCACATATAAAAGAAGCCGTATAAACAAGAATTTATAGTTTTTAGAATGTTGCACCTTCACCAAATTGGCAAAAAATAAAAAGTAGTATCTCCACGACTATGATTTTTTTGAAACAAGGGACTAAGATTTATCGTAGTTGAAGAAGACTTGCATTTTATAATATCAGGTAATGCATCCATTACTCCTAGCTAACCCCTTTAAACAGTAGCCTAGTTATCCCATATCCTGATCATAAGATTATGGAAGAGTACAACTAAATTCTCATTTCTAATCAGACTAAATTCTCATTTCTAATAAGAAGGGTGAATGCTAACGTCCAGACACATAACTTTGTCAAGACTGGTCAATCAGTGATTTTACAAAACAATCAAAATATTTGAGCAATAAAAATAATTTTGGCAACAATAAGAAACTTGGAAAGGAAAGCTCAAACACATTAATGGACTTAGCATCAAGAGTGGATTAGTTTTGCACTAGCAGACAACCAAGAGATCAGAAACATTAATAGACTAGTATGAAGCAAAAATCAAGACTCACATAGAAGAGTTGTATGAGGCCAAGTCGTAAGAAGGAATAGAATCTGAAAATACCCCCATATGGACATGATTCTTGAGAAGTAATCAGTGCGCATCCTTCAGGTAAAACCCATTGTAGGGCGGGAATGACAACAGATCTCAGAAAAAATATACTGCAAAAAGAAATACGGTATAATTCATCATAAAAACGACATATTTGCAAATGTAGCTGTGTTTTGACCCACAGTAAGCTGATTCACTAAATCCAATTTCGGCATGTCAATCTAGACTAGGGACCACGGACTAACGGTGCTAATATTCGAAGATGGCTGGATTTTTATTACATGAGATTGAAAACAAATAGAGAACTAAGATAATTATGCAGGCGAGGACAAGAAGAAGAAGAGTGAAGTGTTCCATCATCAAGCGGGGTTTGTAAGCAATAGATAACGAACCTTCCAAGGAAGATGAAGCCATTCAAGAGGAAACACTGGCCGGTACGAATAGCAATTTCTCTTGACCTTCAATATGTAAGGAACAGAAGATATAGAGAAAAAGGAAGAGAAAGAGTCAAAACTCAATCGAAACGGCATAGTGGGCAATAACTTGAGGATTAAAGTTAATACCTGAGACAGTAGATGATAACGCGGTGAAGACAGCAAGCCTCTGTGAAACCCTGGAGCCATAAAAGTGAAGCTTGCTTTGATTTTGTTCTGATGCCCATCAAACCTCATACAAGATTTCAACAACGGTCTCTTCAGCAACAAAACAATATGCAGAGGGACAACGATTCTGATCGATCGAACCCGCGACTTGAGCCGTCTTACTAATTAGAATATGTATTTAGGCCTGCTTGGTTCAAAATTTGGTAGGGCTGTACAATATAACCAAACCAACAAAGCAAATCTAATCAATTCAATCCGATTCGAAAAACGGAGTTTGAATAGTTATGGATTATAATATTTGGTTTGGTATGAATTAAGAAAATAAAATATTATTAAAATCACTCCAAATTTATATAATTGTTGTAGAAAAAGTAAGAAAGAAGAAGATAGGCGTAGAATTGTATTCTCTTATTCATCAGAGATCCCTTTATATAAGGTATCAAAAGTAGGGTTACAAGAAAATACAAAATATAGTAAACGCCTAAATTGCTCTTCATCAATTACTTTTGATGAAAGCACACTAATTGTGTTTTTCCTTCAACACTTTCCCTTGTGCCAAATCAAAAGAGTAAATGGTGCATAACTTGTTGTCTCGTTAAAAACCTTGCCAAGTAACAAAACTCAATCCTCACTTTTACATAAATCATGATGATATTATGTGGTTGATGGTTATAGAAAAACGTTGGCGGTACATGTTTGGTCTCGTCATCTTTGATGTGTTGCATAATTAATCTGTTTGTTGCAAATAACTTCATCTTCATAACTTCGGGTAGGCTCTTCAGTGGTACAACTCAAGTCGCTAATACTTTAACCATATAGGTTAATGAATTTCGTGAGATATCATCCATGAGTGATGTGATGAGGTAGCTTGAGCAGTTGTGATTGGCTGATCTTCAAGTTCTCGTCGTGTTCCTCATGGTAATACATAAACCGGTTTGGTAATGACATACATTGGCCACTAAGATAACCAACGTCTAAACAAACCAAATTAGTATTTAGTATTTTGTAGTAGGGGGTAGCTCCAACATTTACTTAGAATTTACATATTCTTTTGTAATCCTTATATCTCTCTATATGAGAGCATTTGACATTTCCTTTAGAGTTTACAATTTCATTTGTAATCTCTCGTCTCAAATATGGGAAGAACAAACATGTGTCAGTGGTTTCTTTCAGATGTCAAAATACTATTTGATATCATTCCACTGATATTGTGTTGTCCTAAGTAAAATATAACCAACATGTTCAATTGAGAAAGTAATACATGGTTGAGTACATTGAGCTTTTGGTACATGAGCACATTTCAATTAAGTAGAGAATTTCATCTCCCAATAACTCTTTCGTTATTTCCTTTAAGCTCAAATGGATCTTTCCTTATGTCCGCACTTCAACCAATCATAGAAGTGCTAACAAATTGCACTTTATCCATGTTAAATCGTTTGATAATCTTTTGGATATATGCAAACTGAGGAATTAATATTCCACAAACTCGGTATTTTAGTTCAAGGCATAGACAATACCGAGTTTTCCCATGATCCTTTATCTCAATTTAGATTTCAAATACATCACAGTATCTCTTATTTCTTTAAGAGTACCTATTATGTCCTTAACATCGACATAAGTTGCTACAGTTGCAAATATAGAACTTGTGTTTTTTTATAAATGCATAGGGACAATACTACTTGTTCTTTCCCTTCTCAATCAAGTAGTCACTTAGACTGGTATACCATTTCCGTCCAGATTTATTTCAATCAAAGTGAACATTTCAATTTAATATTGTAAATGCACTCCGTGGTTTAGAGTCACTTGAGTTGGGTAATGCAAGTCCATCTGACACTTTCACATATCTCAATAATAAGATCCCCAAAGAGATATGTTGTAACCACATTAGTATGCTGCATTTCCAATCCTTCAGAAACTTATCAATACAACGTTATGACGTCCGTTGCGGAGAATATCTCCTCGTAGTCAATTCTAGGGCTTTGTGAGAAAATCTTGTGCTTTAAGGTAAGTTTTGCATCTAAGGACTTATGCTTCTCACTACGCTTACTGACAAAATATATTTTATGTCCTACAGGCTTTACACTTGGTGAGGCTAGCACTACCAAACCAAATACTTGTTGTTTTGTCATAGAAACAAGGTCTACCTGGATTGATTCCATATAGGCCAATATGCTCTTTGTTGATATCTTACAATAGAGCGTGGTTCGATATTATTGTGCTCTATGATTCATTGATCAACAATGTATACATCATCAATGCACGTGAAAGATTTTTCCATTAACTCACATCCACTCACATTATCTCTAGAATCATATTAAACTTCGGAGCGTCCTCCAGTGATGATTCATGGACATAATAAATTAGGGATAATTTGAGAGTATTTCTTTTAATTGATTATTCAAATTGTGCCACATCTGCCTCCTTCCTTGAGCAGGTGTTCATCAAACCACGTGGCATCCCCATTTCCTTTTGGGAGCCACGGCCTCAACCACACCTCCACTAAGTGTGGTTGCAACACCTTTATCTGCGATGTTGTGCCCTTACTGGGGACTTTTAACCTTATAGGCACATATGCAGCTAGTATATATAATCTTGTCACTTTAGTAATTTTAGCAAATGTATCAACAATCAAAGTGTGGGGATCCTAATGAGACATACTGGAAAACACTTCCTGCCGTTCCCTTAAAAAATTCTTTTTCTTATCTCCCCCTAACGACAGGAAGACTGTCTCATTAAAGTGACAATCCGCCAATCTAGCGGTAAATAGATCTCGTCTGTCAAAGGTTTTAAATAGCGGATAATAGTTGAAAATCCATAACCAACATAAATATTTAATATGGATCATCATGTTATGACTTGGATGTCTAAGAAAGTTGTACCAAAACCTATATGAATTAATATTCCAAAGTTCATTTTGGGTGACATATGATTCTGTCTTCCAAAGTTCATTTTGGTGATAATGATTGATCCAACGATCAGAGTTGTAGTGGAATACATACCACTAGATTGACTCATTTATTTCCCTAAGATGTGCATCATTTCACATTCACTAGAAGTATCATGAATTATTCAATTCCATTCTCACATTTAGTTTATAAATGATAGTCTTGACACGAATATCTTTCCTTAATAACATTTTTGCTCTTGGTGCATATAGAGCGTTTTGTGTATAATTGTTATGTCATTAGGCATCTAGAGAATTCGACGATTCTTCGTCCTTTTAGTACTTGTGATTCAATGATGGTCCTTATGCAGTGATGCAGTGAATCTCTGTTCTTTGGACTTCTTGTATCTCTTATAGGTAACAGCTCTAGCAGTTTTTATACAAAAGTATAATATTTTCACACTTAATTAAAAGTTCATTACCAACTCTATCCCTTTTGTTAGAGGGTTCTGAGGCGTCTTTTGCACATTGTTGTCATAACCACCATGTCCATTTGAGGTAGGTAGGCACATCAGAAGGGCTCCAGGACTCCTATGTCTCTTACTTTGTGGTGTATTATTACCACAACTGTAGAGACAAACACATTCGTTCCCTTTACTTTGGGGATTATTTCCACTATTTAGTTCACCATAGTTAGGCTATGGAATTTTCTTTATCCCAGCGTGTTAGGTGTTATTTTTTATAAGAAACTGATCATGCCTCTGAACTACTTACACTGGTTGATTAACTGATTGAATATTGTAATTCTTTTATTTCACACTCTAGCCAATACGGGTTCGTACATTGGAGTAGGAAAGTAAATAGATATTATGTATCATATCATCTTTTGTGATTTCTTTACACATAAAGAGAGTTTTGTAAGTTGTCTAGTATTCCAAAATTTCTTTTATGGCAACCCACAGTTCATCGAGGTATTCTTTAACTAAAGAATATTTTCAAAATGAGTTAGGATTACCGTGTCGCCTCAATTTTATTAGAGCATAGACTTTGACTTTGTTGAACGATTCTTTGTCCTTAGGGTCGGTGAATGACATGATTTGTGGAAATATTTTTTTCAAGTGTGGTACTCAATTTCTTATGAGTTCAATACTTCAAATTGAGTATGAATTGGTTTAGTCATTTTTTTTATGAATTATATTTCGAGACCATATATCACAAGTTTTCCAATACTTTGTAAAATTACTCTATCACGTAGTTGATTTTTCCATGAATTTCCTTTATCGTGGATATGCATAATTTATCATAAAAAAATGCATGGGCAAAATACCGACCAAGTTCATAATCTATCAGATAAATAATCTAATTCACAATTTCTAGTCACAAAATCCTCAAAAGGCATAATAATTCGACTAAATAACTTTCAATTTCATGAGAATGTATCAGAACAAATTGAACATATTTGGGCTCCATGAATATCATTTATATTCAAGTAAAATTTAATTATTGCCAAAATTGTACATAATAAAATTCAAGTGCACATATAAATTCATCAATTCTCGTGCCTCAGTGTTTATCAAAACACTTAAATAATTAAGGCATAGGAAAAGTAGTGTTCGGGACAAGTACACATCATGCCACATGCCATTGTAACCAAAATATTCATCATTTGCATTTAATTCACAAAATAAATTGAATCGATTACCTTGTAGGAAAGACACGATTCTTTCCTATGTCACTTCTTAAGCTTTGTGCGAGAATGATTGGATATAGTGTTCCAACTTAACTCCATCATAATGGAAGATGCTCGCAAATATCGACAAATTTTTACAATAATAATATATATCAGTAGACATTCAGTTCCAATTATATATGAATAGAACCAAAAGTGATAAAAAAATATTAATATGATTAATACCACAAAAATCAATTTATGTTACTGATTCATCATAGAGACATAATATGAGAACTGAATTCTACTATGTCTATCCTATATCAAAATTGGAACATTTTTTTTTTTTCAATAAAACAAGGTGTATCATTAAACCAATGTGTTTATTCTGGTTATACTTTATATAACTTAAAAACATGTTGTGTCGATCTATATGTCCAACCAATACAATTTTCAATCATGATTTGCTTTACAGGTATTTAATATTTCCTTTCCTTAATAGATTGATTCACACGTGTAATCATGAAATTAATTGACCATTGCATATAAATTATAAAGTCTAAGAAATATGTCAGACTGCTTCACAAATTTTTGAACATGAGAGGCACAACTGATGAATTAAAAATAAAGTCTCATTGTTGTCTGCGAGAGAACGTACCTGGCAAAGGTATTCGGCCATCGCCAAGTTTTGATAAATAAGCGACGGGTTGCACAACAGAAATTAGAGGCAGTTCCGATATTAGTTTATTTATGAGTTTCTATTGTTGTAGAGCAAATTCGTGTTGATAACGTGTTGCAGGAAAAGTAAGAAAGAAGACACGGAAGAGGTAGAATTGTATTCTCTTATTCATCAGAGGTCCCTTTATATAAGGTATCCAAAGTAGGGTCACAAGAAAATACAAAATATAGTAAACGCCTAATTGCCCCTCATCAGTTACTTTTGATGAAGACACACTAATTGTGTTTTTCCTTCAACAATAATATATATATATATATATATTAGGTAATTATAGATATAATTCTAGTTATTATGATTATAAATACTCTCTCCGATTTTTTAGTTGTTCTTCCAAATTTTATCATATGTTTATAAATAGTTGTTCTTTTAATATTTTTTTTTCATAAATCTTCCAATGCTACCCCTTTATAATTGGAAAATAATATAATATAAAGGAAAGAATGATATAATTTTAGAAGTTTGAGTAAATTAAGGAAAAGTAATTAAGGACTTGATTGTCCATTTCGGTCACTTCTTAATTTTCAAACTCTAAGCTAAATGAACAACTAAAAAAAATGGAGAGAGTATATATAAAGGATACGACTTTCCTTATTAAAAAGAAATAATAATAAACTTGGATTAGATTAAGATTCTTTTCTTTAATCTAATTCCAAAGATTAAATTAATATTGATAATTTAATGTTGAACACTAGTTTCTTTTTATCGCAAACCGTCTTCAATTCACAATTTGATTAAAGTACTTTTCGTCTTATTCATTCTTACGAAAAGAATTTACTTTTATCATGCAATTTATAATTTATTTTATAATTTAGGTAAAATTATAATTAATTATCTATGTTTTGAATGACTTTTATGTTTATATTTTGGTTCCAAGTAATCAATTGAAGGACATTTGTGTTATTTTTGTATTATCAATTATTGATTTTTTTATTACTCAAACCACCCGAACCAACTAATACAAACCGAAACCAGAAAGCTTTAATTTGAATATTTTAAGTCACAGTTGGTTTTAGTTTGGATATTTTAAGTCACGGTCAATTTGGTTAAAGTTTGAGATTTTAAGTCAGTTTGGTTTTGTTGAAGTTTGAGATACTTAGAAGTCGATCGATTTGGTTTGGCTGTTAGATTTTAGTCAAAATCGACAAGAACCAGACCACGAATACCCCTTCTAATGGATATAATGAGAGACAAATTATATTATGAAATGAGATGAGGGGGAGCTGTTAATAATATGCGGGTAAGCGTACGACGCGAAGAAATATTACATGATTGCAATTTATTTGCAACGGCCATGGATAGTTCTTCTTTTCTGTTGTTTAGCGTTGCTACCCTTTTCTTCTTCGCGACGTCGATTTTGAAGCTACTGGGGCAGCCAGCGGACATGGTGGAGCTACCGGGGATGGTGGCGGTCTGCTTCATCCCGCTTCATTTCAGCTTCGCATTGGTATTTCTGCAGATTCACGGTTGATTCTTTCTCACAATCTGTAAATTCGTTCCAAGCTAGATTAGGACATGGTGTAGGTCTCGATTTTGGGGGAATGGTTAGGGTTCTTCAGTAACGTGGGTTCTCCAAATGGTTAAGGCAAAGAATTTTCATGGAACTGCGATTTAGGGAGAGAGGCGCTTAAGGTTCTTGAGTTCTGTTATTTGCGAGAAAAAATCACGAGTTGAAGAAGAGAGAATGAATGAAGGCATTTTATTAAAAATGTATTTGTTAATCTGACATGTCAATTAATATTAAAAAAATTATTTACACCTCACGTAATTAGACACACGTGAAACATCTTGACGACACGTGGGGGTGATACACGTTAATTATTCATGTAATTAGGTCGATATATGATAGTATTTTATAGGAATTATGTGCATATTTGGTCAAAGATTGGATAAAGTAATATAAATTGGATCATTTAACGTGCTTAACTTGTTTTAAGGTACTTTTGAGCATTTTCAGGATTAAAACTCGTGATTTACAACCACCGGAGAAAGAACAAGTAAAAAGGGAGACTACACCGGACAAAACTAGAGAAAACCGATCTAAACCAGCTAAACATCGGTCCAGACCGGTCTGAACCGGTCTAGGGGACAAACTAGGGCAGAACCGACACGGCCGTGTCACTTAAGCAACACGGCCGCATCAAAACATACGTGCAAAAAGAATCGTTCTGATGCTGCAACACGGCCGTGTTACTCACTTAACACGGCCGTGTCAAATTGTTTAGTTTGAAGAAAAAAATCTGAGCGACGCGGCTGTGTCACTCACTCAACACGGCCGCGTCAAAAGACCGATTTTGAAGCCAAATCCCGTTTCAAGTAGGAATTGATTCCTAACTTCCCGAGGACTTTTCCGAAGCTTATAAAAAGACAAGTAGAGCTCGTTTTTCAAGGACTTCAGATTGACACATCCGTTTAGACAAAGAGTTAGATGACTTGGAAGACGAAAAAGCTTACAATTTCAAGACGATTCAATCGGGTTTAGTTGTTTCTTTTCTAGTTTTTTACTTTACAATGTTTTTCAAGAATTATTTTATTGAATTTATGCTAGGCATGAGTAGCTAAGCTATTCGTGTCCTAGGGTTTAGAAAGTAGGGATTTTTACAACAATGTTTTGAATTATGTTTTGATTTATAGACTCCATTTTATATGTTTATCTTTATGTTTGTTTTTCCAACTGAATTTAGTTTGGTATCCTAAATTTAGTTTGGTCACCTAAATTTAGTTATCTCGTTTAACAATGCCGCTTCGAGAGGAGAGAATTGTTATTAGACATACGACATAGAGCGTAGTTGTCTATATGTAGGCATTGGTTTGTGAGCTTTTGGGAGTTATTAGGATTAATTAACTCGAGAGGGTAATTATCTTAATTAATCTACGATCTAGTCGCTTCGAGAGAAGGGTTAGGTTATTGGAGCGCCGCCTAATAAACACTAGAAATTGGTTTAAAAGTCTATAAGTTGAGCAAATTCATCATTGAAGTAAGTCCTGAAATTGAAACCCTACCTTGTCTCCTTGATTGTTATTTCTTTTTGTTTGCCAAGTGTTAAGTCATAGCTAATTAATTAAATTCTTCAGTTTTTGGTAAAATCAACCTTTGCAACTTAGTATCTAGTTAGGACAATCCTAGAGTATTGAGGTATCGAACTACCTAAAAATCTATTCCTTGTGGAATCAACCTTGACTGTCACTATTACACCTATAAACGTACACTTGCGGAACACTAGGTTAGAAAACCGACGTGTCAAGTTTTTGGCGCCGTTGCCGGGGAATAGGATTTAGCGCTTAGTTTTTATCTTGAAAAATAGGAGGAAACTAGACTAGATTTTATTTTTCGTAATTTTAATTTAATTTTCGTTTTTATTTTTTATTTAATTTTTGTGTTACGCAGTATTTCTTGTTTTTTGTGTTTTCTGGCTTCGCATGCAAACCAGATCGAAAGAGCAAGAAAATCTTCTTCCTTTTGATCTTGAAATTGAAGCAACAATCCGTAGATACCGAACGAAAAAGAACCCAGCTTTCGAGATGGAGAACCCACCACAGCCAGTAAACCAGGATGAAGCCTTAAACAGAGTACTGACAGCTTTAGCACGCCTGGATGACAGAGTAACCAACATTCAGCAGCAGTTGCCTCCACAACAGCCACAACTACCTCAGCAGCCAGAACAGGTTCACGAGGAACCTGTGGAATTAGATGAAGATGACACTCCCATAAGTGGCTGCTTGAAACCTAATCCGAATCGGCAAGCTGGTGGAGTACAACCCCCACCACTCAATGCCAACAGTTTCGAGCTGAAGCCTGCACTAATCAACATAGTGCAGCAAAACCAGTATGGGGAAAGTGCTTTAGAGGACCCGAATGCGCATTTGATAAAGTTTCGCAGAACGGCGGACACCATTAAGATAAACCATGTGCCACACGAGCAGGTCAAATTGAGACTATTTCCATTTTCTCTGAAAGATAGAGCCCTACAATGGTTCAATTCGTTGGAGGATGTTACAAGATGGGAAGACTTGAGTACTTCGTTTCTGTTGAAGTACTTTCCACCAAGCAAGATGCTTGACCTGCAGAATCAGATCAACCAGTTCAAGCAAATGGACCAATAGCTATTCGGAGAAGCTTGGGAGCGATTTCGGGATCTTATCCGGAGTTGCCCTCAACGTGGGTTTACGAGGAAGCAGCAGGTGTGCAAGTTTTACAATAGTCTACTTACTCCAACTAGAAATCAGGTAGATGCAGCTGAATGTGGTAGTTTGATGGAGAAGTCTGTGAAGACAGCTTTCTTAATTTTAGATGCTATGGCCAGAACGAGTTATCAGTGGTCGTATGAGAGAAACCAGCCAAGGAGGGTAGCGAATGTGATGGAAGTGGAGACAGTCAGCAATGAGCCGCTGGAAAAACTCACATCACAGCTGACAGCATTGACAAGTCAGGTTAATCTGCTAACTAGTCTGACGTTAGCACAACAGCAAGGGGATCAGGAAGAAGTTGAGGATGTTAACTTTGTAAATCAGAAAAACTTTAACAACTTCCAAAACAATCAGCCTAGGTACAATCAATATCCACAGAATCGGAATCACCAGAATTTCTCTTATGGGAATTCCAAGAATACACTCAATCCGCTGCCTGGGTTTACTGTTACAAATGGTATGATCCATGACGGTAAGCAGCCAACACAAGAGGAAGTTGTCCAGACACAGCTTGCTAAATATGACAAAAAGTTAGCTCAACTGGAGAGAAAGATGGACGAAAAGTTTATTGAGCTAAATAAGCAGATGATTGGACAAGGAGCTGACATAAAGAGGCTCGAGAATACCATGACTCAAACACAAGCAAGCATTGGTCAGTTATCTTCAAATATGAGCCAACTGATAAAGATTATTGGAGCTCAACATAAGCAGGGGCAGTTCCCAAGCAATACAGTGGTGAATCCGAGAGAGTAGTGTCACACAATTCAAGTAAGAAGTGACATTGGTTATGCAAGCCCAGAGTTTCCGGCTGATACTGGAAATGAAGTGCAGAAAGAACACTCAGTGGAAGAAAGAGGGGTAGACAAAGAAGTGAAGAGGCCAAAGGCCAATATACCAGAATATGTCTCTCCAATTCCATTCCCACAAGCTCTGAAGAAGAAAAAGGTAGATGAGCAATTCGCGAAGTTTTTGGATGTGTTAAAGAAGATCCAAATCAACATACCTTTTGTCGAGGCATTACATCAGATGCCCAACTATGTGAAGTTCTTAAAAGAGGTGATTGCTCAAAAGAAAAAATGGGAGGACTATGAGACGGTGAACTTAACAGAAGAATGCAGTGCAATTATCCAAAAGAACTTAACCACAAAATGCAAAGATCCAGGTAGTTTTCCTCTTGAATGCAAAATAGGTAATTTAACTTGTGATGTTAGTGAATTCAACTCCTTTACACACAACTTAGACAGAATATGGAATTCGCACAAAGATCAATCTGAAAAACACACACTCAGTTCGGCCAAAGTTATGGTCGAATTGAACTTACGCAACACAGGAACTGAAATTGAATCACACACAGGTTTTACGTGGTTCGTTCAAGATGAACTACATCCACGGAGGCAAGACACACCCCAATCCACTAAGAAATTCAATCAATTACAGAGAATACACCCAATAAACGAAATGCCCAATTCTGGTTACAAATTAGGGCAGAAACGTTCTATCTCAAAATACTCTCTCTAATCTAAGAAACAAGGAAATTGCTCGACGTAGTGATCTTCTCCTTGATGAGAGCTTTACAATGATATAAGAATTGGAGCTCGAATGTAACCGTATAGAAAGTTCTAACTGAATCAAGTTGAGCTCAGCTACCGGACAAAAACGACGATTTTCTTCGTCACAAACTCTGAAACTAATCCGTCACAAATGACGGTTATTCTCAACTGCCACGAACCTGGCTCATTCTGAACAGTTTGACTTCTTGATGCTCAAACCCGGTTCAAACCTCCGGTTCTTCACTTCCTGATCCCGGTTCCACATTCCCAACACACCATACTACAAAGTATAGCTCACTTGATGAGATTGAACACCACCTCACATGTGATAAGGCATTGTGTGATCTAGGATCGAGTATCAACTTAATGCCTTTGTCTATATATGAAAAATTAGGGATAAGTACATTAAAACCAACTACAATTGCCCTCAAAATGGCCGACCGTTCTATAACTTGGCCATGGGGCATAGTAGAGGATGTTTTAATAAAATTTGGTAATTTTATAATCCTAGTTGACTTTGTAGTCCTAGATATGGTAGCAGACAAAGAAATTCCCTTAATCTTAGGTCGCCCGTTTCTAGCAACGGGTAGCGCATTTATAGACGTTGAAAAGAGGGAGTTAACTTTGAGGGTAGAAGAGGAGAAAATTACATTTTCAATATATGAAGCTCAAAAACAACACGAGGGTGGATCACATGGAAACATGTGGCTTTATACAGTCTTTAGATGTCACAATAAATAAGAACTTAATCTCGCCTAGTGGTTGTCATACCCCTAAAGTATGCTTTGTTGATTCTACAATTCATCTTGATCATCATGATTCTGCTAATCTTGAGCTTTTGGAAAAAGATAGTGTTCTAGATGTCTTACAGGAACCTCCAAAAAGAAGGTCGGCCAAAAAGCGTAAAAAGAAAAAGAAAGTTGAGAAGGCATTAAAAGAGAACGAAGGCTGCGAAAACAATGAACTGTTACCTAAACATCTGAAGCCAAATCCAATGATGAGGGAAGCAGTTAAGAAGAAAGTGCGGCTGAGGAAGCCGAATTAGTACTGAAAAGGTCGTCCAGCTTGAGACGTAAAACGAAGCGCTTGTCGGAAAGCAACCCGATGTTTACCATTTTATTTTATTTAAATTATTTCTTTTTAGTTATATGTTTTATTACTTATTTTTAGTGTTTTATGTGTATAGGATTCAACATGGACGAGTGTTGCAAGAAACAGGGGTCGAAGAGACGAAAAACTCGAGCTACGAGAGAGGAAAACAACACGGCCGCGTCACACAATGGACGCGACCGCGTCAAAGAGGTCCTCTGTGTACATATTCAGCACTTGACCAGAACACGGCCGCGTCATAGAAGTAACGCGGTCGCGTCAAAATCGAGTCCCGTATTCAGTTCAAATGGAACGCGGCCGCGTCAAGCTTTCAACACGTCCGCGTCAGTTCTTTAATAGCTTAAAATGCATGAATTCCAGGTTTTATCCCTCCTCACCCTTCTCTCTTGCACAGCACGCGAAAGAACACACACTCACACATACTTCACCAATTCACGCACAAACACACTCAAGATCACACACTTTCAATCCCAAACACAATCACACACACTAATTCACACATTGCACCCACAAATTCTCAATCTTTCGACCCAAATCGAGGAGTTAGGGCACACTCCGAATCTCAATCTTCTTCGACTAAAAATCTCCGGTAAGTGAAACTAACCCAAATTTATATGCTTCCAATCTACTTCTTATGCTTAATTTGTATTGGAGAATGTTTAATTTCGGAGTGTGAGCACAATGTAGTGCATATTTGAGAACTATTTCTCTTTGTGGTATGATTGTGCTAAATTTCGATTGGGTCTTGGGTTATGAACTAATAGTGTGCTGAATATAGTTAGAATTGAAGCGAATTTTGTGGTTGGAATTAAATAAGAACAACGGGATTGAATTGCATATGTTTTCATCATTGGGGAATTTTATCGAACATGTTGTGTGCATGAGTTGGCATGAGCTTTTTTGCCCATTTGTTACCTCTTGTGTGCCTTCTTATGTGATACAGCGATAAATTAAGTTAAGATGCATGTCTTACTTTGATAGGATTCGATGTTTCACTATCTAATGACTTCAATTGAAGATGTTACGAGTTGAGCATGACATAGGGGGTATACAATGTGCAAGAAGTGGCTAGCATATGCTTCTCTTGTTAATAACTTAGGAATTCTTTGTTTTACTGGTGATGAATTGAGGAATGTGTGATTGTTGATTTGTGTGTATAGGTTCGCTAAAATGGCACCAAATGTAGCTCTAGTCGAAGCAAAGGAAAGCAAGTCATGGTAGAGGAAACCCCGACTGTCAATCCAAATGACAGTCAAACTCTTTTTGGGTTTCGTTGGCACGAGGTGAACATAATATTCGGTTCGAAGAGCTCCGTCATCGCACTGTGGTACCGACTAGATTTGGCAGTGATGCCCTGACTCGGACAATGGGCATCTATGATAATGTCCGAGTTCTGCTTAACCAAGCTGGGTTACTTCAGTTTATGAGCGTTCAGCAGACGTACATGAGGATCACCATCGAATTCTTAAGCACTTTTGGCATCACTGTGGCTAGCTCCCTTCACTCACATTGATCGGACGACATCACTTTCCAGCTGATGGGGAAAACTTGATCTTTGACATACAACCAGCTGGATCAGATCTATGGTTTTCCGAAAGCCTCTAAGGAGGAGCCACCGGAGGTATTTGACCCTCACACATTCTGGGATTTGTTGACAACTGCTCCTCCGATTGTGGTAGCACAACCTTATGTATCCAAGGCAGCCAAAGCTTCATGGATTCGCAATCCAGTCATTCGTTACATACAGAAGCTGCTTGCCTACACTCTGTTTGCCGGCGTGAAGTGGGAGTTGTGAGACAAAACGAACTCCACATGCTGTGGAACATCCTGCACGGTTCCAAAGTGGACTATGCAAAGATACTGATGGAACACTTGACAAATGTAATCCGGAAGCAGAAAGACAGCATCATGATTGGAGGTTTGATTACTCCAATAGCAGCAGCCTTTGATGACATTGACCTAGCTGATATGTGTTGGTAAAGGGCGGGGTCCAATTTACATGGGACTACTAGAAGCTATGCAGGTCGTGATTTTAGGTGAAAATGGGACAGTCCCATATGTGTACCAGAATGTAGGACCCTACCTTCGCCTTCCATTTGAGATTGGGACAACGGTAACAAGTGTCAAAGATACCGCAAATCTTTCATTATCTACTGAAGAGCATCTTCAGCTGTCCCAACCACCGGATTCAGAGGTGTTCCAGTCCGAGCAACCAGTCGATGGCAACAACAGAGCCACGAGACAGCCCCGGAAGAAACGAGCAGCAGCCGCAGTTGCCTCCGAGTCCAAATTGCATGAGGATATGGTCGGCATCATTACTTCTCTCCGTGATGATGTTCGCATTTGTAAAGACTCGGTGCAATCAGCTTGCACCGCCATAGAAAGGCAGCGAATGGAAGTCCGGGGAGAACTTCAAACGATTCACACTGAATTAAGTGATCAACGAGGAATAATGAACACACTCCTTCAAAGGAGCAATGAAGAGAAAGAGTGGCGACAGCAGCAAAGGACCCAGTGGGAGGCCATGACACAATTTTGGAGCCAGTATGGGTTTCCACCACCACCGCCTCCACAGTGATTTGTAAGTTAGCACCAAGGTGTACCACTCTTTTTTCTACCAAATATTGGTTTTCAGCCAAGTTTGGGGAAGGGGATATACCGTGGGATGTCTTGACAACTATATTTATATTTTTGCTACTGTTTTTATTTCTAGTTGGTCATTTTTGTTGTTTAGTTGATCGTTTGATTGTCTGCTATTTTGGTAACCGTGGTTAAGTAATGGGTCTATTGCATACTTATACTTTGAGTAATTGTCGGGTCTGTGTGCCCATTGTACTGATTTTTACTGCTTTGAGTGGAGTATCGGGTCTGTGAGCCCATTTATCTATTTTATTGGTGTTGTTGGGTCTGTGAACCCAGTTTTGTGTTTAATCAGTTTCCATGTTGAGTCTTAGGAGTCCAGAGTTGTATTATTATTGTCTTAGTTTTTCTTTAAGTCATAGGAAGAATTAAACTCGAGTTGTAATCGTTGAAAATTTAGGGGTTTGATGGATGATGATGTGCTAATGATGAGACGATTTTGTGCATGAATTTGAAAAATTGACACATAGTAGAGCATGATAGGTAATGAGAGACGAAAGCGAACTTAAGCCTAGAACTTTGATCAAAATGACTCATGTGAGGAATTGAGCCTAATGAGACTCCTTATTTTGGAGCAATATATTTTCTTTTGGTGTGATTTTGATTAAATATGTGTATTGGTTTCTAGAACTTGCCTTGAGACTTTGCTATGAATATGTCAAGTGCGTAATGTGACTTAGAAAGTGATATAGGCAGTTTTTGAATTGTACCCTTTTTTTTTAGCCTTTTAAACGTTATTCTTTTTACCAAAAAGTTTGAGAAAAATTGTCCCTAATTAGCCCACTTGAGCTTTTAAGCCTTTTTATTTCATAGCCACATATTACAAGCCAAATACCTTTTAATTTCAGCCTTTGACCTTCTATTGGACTAATTGAGTAAAGAGGGAGGTGGATTGGAAGGTAGATTGGATTTTTGGGAACAAAATGGGCGAAATAAGGGATAAGCTGAAGTTAGAAGGAATTTGAAGTGATAGGTGCAAGTTCAAAGCAAGTATAACCTCTCCTAGTTTGTTATTAGTGTTGAGTTTAATTTTTTTAAGAAAAAAAAAAAAGCGTGAAAAGCAAAAGAAAGAGTCAGCTGTAAATAGTTGTATTACTATTTTAATGTGTCAAGGAGATGTTAGAAGAAGAAGTGCTTAGTTGATTTGAAAAAATCGGGTAGTCCCATACTGTGATACTCTTATACTTAGTAAGTAAATCACTTGGTTGGAAAGTACTTTTGGGGAAGGTGAAGAAGTTACCTTGAAAGGGTGATTTGCTGAAATTGGGAAAGTGAGATCGAGTGTTTGTATTGAGGGGTAGTTGTGTTAGGAATAACTTGATTAGTCCAATAGATAGTCACTTCTGTCCAAATTTATCCCACCTTTCCTTAAGCCAACATTACAACCAAATGAAAGACCTACTTGATTCTTTTTCACTTACTCCGAGCATTGAGTCTAGCTTAGACAATTGGCAAGCCTATGGTAAACTATGCGTGTAATCTAATTTGAGTGAAATGATATTTTTAGCCTAAACACTTGAGAGATGAGAGAAACACTTACCTGGTGAGGATCAAATATTTCGAAAGTTCAAGTTTTGAAAGTAGTTAATTTTTGCTCTATCACACATGCTCACTTACACTATGATGTCTAGCTTTTGGAAAAATCTATCTGAAACTAATTCGTCATCTAATCGCCCTAAAACATTGCATAAATCACTTGTATTATTGTCTTTTGTTATGTTGTTCGGGACGAACAACAGTTTAAGTTTGGGGAATTTTGATACACGTTAATTATGCATGTAATTAGGTCAATATATGATAGTATTTTATAGGAATTATGTGCATATTTGGTCAAAGATTGGATAAAGTAATATCAATTGGATCATTCAACGTGTTTAACTTGTTTTAAGGTACTTTTGAGCATTTTCAGGACTAAAAGTCGTGATTTACGACTACCGGACGAAAGAACAAGTAAAAAGGGAGACTAAACCGAACAAAACCAGAGAAAACCGTTCTAAACCGGCCAAACATCGGCCCAAACCGGTCCAGACCGGTCTGAACCGGTCTAGGGGACAAACTAGGGTAGAACAGACACGGTCGTGTCACTTAAGCAACACGGCCGTGTCAAAACATGCGTGCAAAAAGAATCGGTTCTGATGCTGCAACAGGGCCGTGTTACTCACTCAACACGGCCGTGTCAAATTGTTTAGTTTGAAGAAAAAAATCTGAGCGACGCGGCCCCGTCACTCACTCAACACGGCCGCGTCAGAAGACCGATTTTGAAGCCAAATCCTGTTTCAAGTAGGAATTGATTTCTAACTTCCTGAGGACTTTTCCGAAACTTATAAAAAGACAAGTAGAGCTCTTTTTCAAGGACTTCAGATTGACCATCCGTTTAGACAAAGAGTTAGACGACTTGGAATATGAAAAAGCTTACAATTATCAAGACGATTCAATTGGGTTTAGTTGTTTCTTTTCTAGTTTTTTTCTTTACAATGTTTTTCAAGAATTATTGTATTGAATTTATGCTAGGCATGAGTAGCTAAGCTATTCGTGTCCTAGGATTTAGAAAGTAGGGATTTTTACAACAATGTTTTGAATTATGTTTTGATTTATAGACTCCATTTTACGTGTTTATCTTTATGTTTGTTTTTCCAACTGAATTTAGTTTGATCACCTAGATTTAGTTATCTCGTTTAATAATTCCGCTTCGAGAAGAGGGAATTGTTATTAGAAATACGACATAGAGCGCAGTTGTCTATGACTGTGTAGACATTGGTTTGTGAGCTTTTGGGAGTTATTACGATTAATTGACTCGAGAGGATAATTATCTTAATTAATCTACGGTCTAGTCGCTTCGGGAGAATGATTAGGTTATTGGAGCGCCGCCTAATAAACACTAAAAATTAGTTTAAAAGTCTATAAGTTGAGCAAATTATCATTGAAGTAAGTCCTGAAATCGAAACCCTAGGATACCTTGTCTCCTTGATTGTTATTCATTTTTCTCTGCCAAGTGTTAAGTCATAATTAATTAGTTAAATTCTTCAGTTTTTGGTAAAATCAACCTTTGCAACTTAGTTTCTAGTTAGGACAATCCTAGAGTATCAAGGTATCGAACTACCTAAAAATCTATTCCTTGTGGGATCGACCTTGACTGCCGCTACTACACCTATAACCATACACTTGGGAAACACTAGTTAAGAAAACCGACGTGTACATGACTTTTTCCGGTGAGTTGGTCAAAATTGGTCCAAACTTGAGCAATTGATAGAGTTACGGGATTAAACTGAAAAAATAGTGTAATATGGGACAAAATTAGAAAAGTTAAAAAGTTATAGGACCAAATCAATTTTTCCCCAATGAATAAATTTATCATAATGCACATTTTATAAATTGAATACTATACCCAACATCTTGGAAAAGCATTGTATACATGATATAATACGAGATACGACAAAATTAAAGGGTACATTTTTAACTTATAATTGTAAGATGTCTGGATGATTATAAACTCCATTAATAGTGTTTTAACTACAATTCTGATTGGAAGAAGTTTTGTGAGGATTGATCATAATCTATAATTTTGGATTACAGAGTGTTATATCAGCGAGCTATATTCAATTCTCTCTTTAACAATCTTCCTTGTATGAATCTTTATTTTTTCAAAATAAGATGTTTGTTCATAAATCGTTATTTAAAAGGTGAAGATGGTCCATTAAAAAGTTTAATCATGTAACGAAAAAGGGTTTTTTTTTTTTTTTTTTTTTTTGTCTCTTTTAAGTGAAAATGTATCTAATAGATTTTGGAATAATGATTTGAATCATTATATTGGAATGATGTCCATTTTAGTGGTTTCACACTTCAGTGTTTTATTTGCTCATTCTACCCTATCCAAGTGGGTGATTTCCATACACTTTCCAAATATATGGTGAATCATTCAGTGGGGGCACTACCCACTTGGGTAGCATAGAAAAAGAGGTTTTATTTGAATCGCAAGCCAAAATGGATTAATTTATGAAATATGAATAAGTCATATAATTTATTAGGTATTAGTATTAATTGTATTTCTTTTTTTATAGGGGTGGAATTTCATTGAACTATTTGGATAATCTTATATGATCGAACCAAAAGTTGAGGGTTAGGATTGACAGGTTCTGGTAGAAAACGGAGCGAACGAATGACTTGCAAGAAATTATTCGGATTGGATTAACCCGTGAGTTACCTTGCAACTTGTTTTTCTTAAAAAAATATTAGGGTATATTTGTGGTAGAATTGATCAAATACATGCTTGAATGATTCGCGTCATGCACGACCAAAACAACGAGAGCCAATAAGAGGATGTCATATATTACCTAAATTTTTATATATTTTTTAACTTTAAAAATTAGAGTAAATAAGATAAAAGCTAAAGCTGTACAAAGTAAGAATTAGTCCAACTTGAGTATAAGTCTTCTAACCAAATGGCCAGCAGCGCCACCGCCGCCGCTACCACCCACCAGTTGGGACCTCTGCACCGCTGTCTTCACTTCTTTCCGACGCCATCTTCGCCATAATTCCTCAGTCTTGAGTCATCGTCTTGCCACCACTAGCACCACCGTTGGAAACTTCGCCACTGATACTCTCTATTGGCAGAAAAAGGAATTTTAAATTGCATACCAGCAATAAAAGAACTTTCAATTTTTACAAGCCCCGAGGAAATGAAACACGTAGGCCCTAGAGTCTCCAAAAATTGAATCAATTCAAACAAACATTACTCAGAAGAGGGGGGAGGGGGGAAGGGGGGTTTCGACCTTCAAATTTTTACGTTCGTGCGAGCGGCAATAACATAGGTGACGCGGGAGAGTGTTGTCGTCAGGCAGGCTGATGTTGTTCCTTTTTCTTCTGAAATACCAGAATTTTTTAATGAGACATCTTCGAGATTCGATGTCGAAAATTCAAGCAAGTGATGGAGGTGGTTCTTGAAGGTGGTAATGGAGAGTGAGAGACAGCGTCGGATAATGGTGGTGGTGGGTTGGTGCTTTAGAAGGGTCCTCTCCTCGCCCAGCTACCACAGTCATTTTATTTTTTACATTTTCTTTTATATAATAATTCTTATTTAGGTTAAAAAAATATATAAATTGGGTGTGACATGGCGTGACCTTATTGGTTCTCTTGAGTATCGTGGACGGTCGTAGATAACCGGTTGCGGACTCGAACAAAATTGATATTTGAAGTACTTTATAATTTGGTGTTGGATTTTTATTTAGAATTTTAGAATTTACTTTTCAAATTCCCAACTTATTTTGTGAACATGAGTAATGTGTACTTTATGTTGTTGGCTTGTAGTTGTACTGTCAACTTAGTCAAATTTAATCTTTTGGGAAATGAATATATGATTTGCAATGCGACAAAATGTAATTTAAAATTTTAAACATATATATATAGTGAAGTTTTCATATTTTATGGTTTATAACAATATTTTATGTTGCATTTAGATGGAAAGATTTGATGATGGATTTAAAATTCATAGTCCCAAATCCATTATTGTTTTGTTATTTGGATTAACATGAATTTGAAAATCATTCATATTAAGCTATGAAGGGATTTGAGTGAATTTTAAATCCCCTCTATCTTGTGTGGATTTGAGATTTTAAATTTATGCATTTCAAATCACTCAATCCAAACACAATTGGTAAGCGTTCGTCAAACGACCACCAAATTAATATTGTATATTAGAATATACACTTATCCTTGATCCACTACTCTAACTAGTAGAGGGGTAAATAAGGGTCGATCCCACGAGGAACGATCGAATAGTTTTGTTTTATGTATTAAACAATTATGATTAAGCAACATAATATAAACAAGCTAGAAAACAATAAAGATGTAGGAGGAGAGTTTTGATGTAATCACAACAAACACCCAATTGCAATTAAGCAAACCAAAATCACAATTAACAATTCAAGTAAACAAAGACAATATAATGATTTTTAGTTTTATAAATGATAAAAGGATTCAACCCTTGATTGAGTATCCCCTTGGTCCGGATAATCTATGTAATTGATGTTACTACCCGATTGATTAGCCTTAGAACCCCTACTCCAAGATTAATAACAAGCTCTATTAACCTTGTTGTCTCTTAAGTATAATTAATCGAAACAAACTCTTAATTAATCCTACTCAACTTATCAATTCCTAAAACAAGATCTCTAAAAATCAATAGCCAACGCATTAAGAATCAAGATAACAGAGTAGATTCAACATAAAACTCACAAGTTCGGTTTTAGTGGTCGAACTCTATGTTATCCCCAATAGAATAAATCCATTGTTTGCTACACGAGAATCAGATTCATAAAAATTATGGATAACAAACCCAATTCTAGCAACACAAAAACAAATATTCAAATGGGTGGTCAAACCACAATTAAACTCATAAGTGTGAATCAACAATACCAAATAACATAGAACATTCCGAAACATAATCCAATCGGTTAATAACCGTAAAAATTACATAAACATCCTAAATCCAAGGTTCAACTAATGATCAAGGATTGAATAAAAGAGTGCTAGCCACTCATATCAACTAATACAAAGCTAAAATAAGTAGAAATCATAACAAGAAACAAAAACTGATAGAATGAACCAAAAGATGATGATCTCTTGATTTGATCATCACTTCTTCTTCAAATTCTTGCTCCAATGGTGAATGTAGGCTGGAAAATGCCCTAATTTGAATTGTGGACCTTATATATATAGAGGTAAGGGGGTTGGGCTGAAAATGGGCCAAAAAATGTATTTCAGGATGGAAAACAGGGTACCGGATCGCGACCACGACCCATATATAGGCTGGAAGTACAGTTGGTTCGCAGATTTGGTCGGGGGCGCGACCTTGACTCGCGGCAGCGAACAACTTTGAGATTTTGGGCATTGGCTTCGCCATGTGGGACACGGGTGCGAAATGGTTTCGCGGCCACGACAGTTTGACCGAACCAACTTCTAGGTCAGCTTCTTTTCCATCCTTGGCATGGTTTTTCATTTCGAACTTCTTCGAGGCTTGTTCTTGGTCTTATATTGCCTGTGTTGTCTTGAAACGAGCTCAAACACATTAAATGATTCAATAATACAAATACGAATGATACACAGTCGAATATACATGCAAATGTCATGAAAATGACATTCAAGACGGCTTAAAATACATGCATGATCACGTGTACTAACAACCTTATGTTATTTCCCAAAAAAATAATTATTTTAGGTTTCTATAGAAAAGTAGAAATTGATGATTTTTTATTCGTGTTGGAAATGAGTTTGCAGGTCGACCTGCAACCTGAACGTGTTAGGTTCGGATTGCGAGTCTCAACCAGGTCGGATGGGAGTTGGGAAAAAGTTTGTATTGATTAGGTTTCAACCTGACGTGTGAACTCGCAACTTGACCCGTCTGTCACCCTAGTCTTTAGGTGGTATTATTATTATTATTATTATTATTATTATTATTATTATTATTATTATTATTATTATTATTATTATTATTATTATTATTATTATTATGCTCAATCTAATTCATTAATATTTTAAATATCTAAAACGAGACCCAATTGGTGATAAAACATATTTTCTATCGCAGTAAAGGTTAATTGCTATAAATCACAAATTATGGCATGATTTACAAACTTTACTTTAAAATTTTAATCACCGTTATGAATTTCGGCAATCTTATGTTGATGGCTATCGGTGAAAGTTTAATCAACCAGCAAATGTTGAGTTGGTATTATCCTTTGCTTTTATGATATTTTTAGAACACCTACCCAAATCCCTATTACTTGATGGAGATTCTTTGCTTAAGTTTTTGACTAAATTTCTTATTTTTCATTCAATTTTTTCCTTTTCATTTTAATAAAAAAATATTTGTTTAGTTTAATTAAAATTCAATAAAACTCACTTACAAGGCTTTAATTCAATGAAATATTTTTTCAAAAAATAACATATCTAGCCCACATAAGATTTCTACAGAAAAAATAATAAGCCGGCAAAACCTTCATGGGACCGCAAATATTTCTATCTATTAGACTTTTGGCACAATTTAGTGCGAAATATTTGAGGAAATTTGACTTCTTCACACTGTTAACAAAATCATTCCATAGAACTTTGTTGATTTCAAGTTTAGAAGAGGGATCAAGGTTTATAGATTTTTTTCTTGGTTTTTGTAATTCCCTGCCTTTTCATTATCTTTCTTTATTTTCCTAATTTTATTTTCTTTATTTTTTTACTAAATACAAAAGAAAGATAATTAAAACTCACCTCTTGTTGGTTTACTAGACTTTCATTGGTGGCCATATTAGTGTAAAATTGTTGAAATATACATCGATTATTAAAATTGCAAAAAAAGTAAAGTTTTTGAAACTACTAACTTCAAAAATTTATATTGTAATACAAATCAAGACATAATTCATGAATATTTTAGCAATTAATCCTAAAAAAATGCATACTAGAACTAGAATTTTAAACATATTTTCTACCATGAAAACATAAAAGAAAATAAAAAATACCCTACTAAATTTAAAATTTTAATGGAAAGAAAATTATCACTTTACAAGTGAAAAAGTAAATTAAAAAATATAACAACTACTCAAAAAACCAAATCTTATCATATCCAAAAGTAGCAGACTTATAAAAAAATAAAGTAAAAAACTACAAATTCAAAAAAAATAAAGTAAACGAAATACAAAATTTCCTCTTTTTATACATGATTTGAATTAATAATAACTAATAACTAAAGAGTGGGACTTGCGTGTTTATCTTCTTCTTTCTTTTTTTTTTGCCCTTTTTTGAACGTTTGTTTGATATATGAAATAGAAGACACTATTATACCAAATAAGTCGTGGTCTGGCGGTGATGCATTCAACCATAAGAGCATAAGGTAATGGGTTATAAACTCACTCCTGTCCCCTAATTTTAAAATTGATTTTTATCTTATTTATGTCCAATATATATTTAATAAATTACTTCCTTTATAGTATATTATAAAATTAATAATAATAATTAATAAATTACTATTATTTAATTAATTAATAGAAATACAATTATAATTTATTACAATGTTAATTTTTTAATTTTGGATCTTTTAATTCACAATTTCTTTTAGTTTATTTTTTTCTTTTAATTCAAAATTCTTTTGTTTTATACTTGTAAGCAAACTAATTCATACTATAAGGAGCCAATAATTATAATGTAAGTTAGAAAAATAAATATACAGTAGTATACAACAAAACAAATGATACTGTAACAATAAATTTATACTATTAGACAACATAATATATAATATAAGCAAAACATAAATATACTGTAACCTGAAAAAATAATTATAGAGTAATATAAAAAGAAGTCACACTGTAAATTGTAAACAATGTATTACTAAATGACATATACTTTTAAGCACGCTAATATATAATATAAGAGAACAATAATTATACTGTAAGCCGAGAAAAGCAATATACAGTAGTATATAAAAAAAATTATACCATAAGAGAACAATAACTATAATGTAATTTGAGAAAATAAATATACTGTAGTAAACAAAAAAATAAAATAATAATAATACTATACTACAATCAAACAATAAATATACTGTAACCTGGATACGTGAATTATATAAAAAGGAGAATAAAAGTAAAGAGTTATATGAATTAAATAAAAAAATAATAATAATAATAATAATAATAATTTAGCAAAATTATAAATTCTAGATTTGAACCCAAAACCTCAAAGTATAACATGAGGGAACTACTAGCTAGGCTACCAACAACTATTAGGATCAGTTTGCTTAAGGCTAGGGAGCACTGTGTCAAACCTAATTGAGGGAGTTAATGAGTGTGCTTTACTGAAATTCGATTCCCTAAATCTACTGAGCTCAATCTTAAGTAAACAGACTCTTAATATTATTTTGCACACTAATACATGTAACATATAAGGACTCCCAGGACCTCATGAAGAAACTATTAGCTAGGCTACCGACAACTATTGGTATTATTTCGCACACTAATATATCTAACATATAAGGACTATGTAAAATTAGAAAAAAAGAAAATCACTAATATATCTATCATATAAGGACTGTGTAAAATTAGAAAAAAGAAAATAGGACTGTCTAAAATTGAAAAAAATAAAATCACTAATGTGTAAAATTTGAAAAAAGAAAATTACTAATATGTCTAACATATAAGGACTGTATAAAATTAGAAAAAAGAAAATAAGACTGTGCAAATTAGAAATGCACGCTTAGAGGGCTTCAAACCTGAGTCCTCTAGTCTCCGAGATAGCACGTGTCGCTGGGACAATTTTATCGCTTGTGATACAATTGTGATGTTAATAATTATTAAACACAATAATAATAAAAAAGGTCAGCGCGGGTCATTGGGTTTACGTGTACAATAAAGTCATGCCCGCATAATTAAATAATACTACCTCCGTCCTGGGTAAATTTGCAATGTTGATCGGGGAACGAATGTTAAGAAAAAAAATTTTGCTTTTGTTTTAATTTTTTTAAAGGTGAAAAATGAAGGTGAAGATTGTGAGAATTAATTTTTATTTTAAGAGAGTATAAAATTAAATGAGACGAACCTATAAGATAAGTGTGCAAATTTAATGGGACGGAGCAGTAATAAAGAACAGATCAACTTCATTTACAAGCAGACTATCCGATTCACTTGCCCAAGCGAACCGACTACACTACATCATATATGAATGAATCAATCCACCTTCACCATTACGCGCTCTCTCTTAAATTAGTCGAACGCATCAGCATACGCATTCAACTAGCCGATTGCCTCTTCACCTATCAACTCAGAAACTAGAAAATTTCAGAGATGGCGCAGCCCAGTAAAGAGCCCTGTAAGAAACAAGCTTGCGATATTCAAGCCTGCCTCTCCAGAAACAATTTCCTTTCCGAAAAGTATGTTAATTCTTCTTTTCAGGGTTTTAATTTAATTTATTTTCATACACGAACCCTTCTCTTCTCTTGCCGAATCACATGAGGGTCCAAAGTCGAAGGTTATTTTAATTTGTTTGATAATTTGTTCTCCTTTTATTGGTATTATTTTTGATGAAACTATGGTTGATCCTGTTTCTCAGTGTGGTGTTTTGTGATGATTTAATGTCCGTGGCTATTCATAAGCTGTTTTTTGCCTTAAAAATCTTCATGTTAGTTCATTGAATTGATTAAGTGAGATCATAGTACTGCTTCTTCCGAGTCCTCAAGTCAAGGGATTAATAAAGCTTTGGCATATAGACTTAAGTTAAAATGACAGATTCTGTAGTTGCTTGTGTAGGTGACATTGGCCTTGTTTGTTTATGACTGTGGGTGGCTGGACTACTGTAAACTGTGGGGAATATAGTGGAATATGGAGGTTGTAGTAAATAAGTGAGTGTTTGTTTATGTTGGTTGGAGATTGGGTTGTGGGGGTGATTATAATATAAAATGTGTTAAAGTTGATTTGATGTGTGTAAGAGTTAGTTAGTGAATATTAATTATTGATTAAAGTATGTATTGGGAATGATATTTGATTGGTGATGTGCGTAAGAGTTACTTAATGATTTAATGATGTGTGGAGATTGTGCAAACACACAATGAGTTGGACTCAATCCACAACCGATTGACCCAACCCTAAACAAACAGGGCCATTGTGTATCTGAATGAGAAGGTATGTTTCATTTCATTAAAGCATACAGTACCAATATTACGAAGCATTCGTGCACTTAGTGATATCATAACTAGTTATTCAAGTTGATTGTTCATTTACAGCAACCAATGTTGATTTTGGAAAGATTTGAAATGCAAATATTTGGTATCAATAGATTTCAGATATACTCAAGATAGAATAAACTTCAAATCTACTCAAACCCGTTTAAAATTAGTTTTAAATGAAAGTGAGGGATTTTAAATCCTTCAGTCCAAATGAGCCTAAAAGAATATTTCCCGTGTGTGTATTTTGGTTTTCCTTCAGCATGGTTTCAAGAGACTACTTTTCACCTTATTGCAGACAGTACATTGTCACTGTCTCAACTTATCGTCATGTTTTGTCATTTGAATCATTCCTGTACTAATTGTCACCTACGGATATTTTTAGTTTTATGGGAAATTAGGTCAATTATGCACCCATTCAAAGTTGGAGGATGGACAGTGGGTACCTACCCCTGACTCTTTGATCAGCTCAGAGTCATTCAGCAATTTGAGTGTATGCAGGGGCTCAGCCTATTGCTTGATTGTAGTTACTCCCGCTACACAATATGTTATAGGTTTGGTTATTGAACAAACCATTAGCCATTTAGCTCTTTATATTTTTTAGTTTGATATTACATAGTTAGTTGCTAAACCATGTTACTTGTAGCCTTTGCCCGAAAATTACAAGTACTGCAATTTCTTCAATTTAGACAGTATACAACACTAGCATGAAGAGACCCTTCTTGCCAACCTAGAACACTCTAAGCAGTGGTCACCAACCTTGTGAAATATACTCAATAGGCTTTGGATTATCCTTGCAAAATCTTGTGCAACTTGGTACTTTTTATGTTAGTTATAGACATAAGAATTGATGTAGTACTTGATGAAGGATACAATTTTCTCTCTCATTAAGGGATATGAAACTATATTTCTCGTGGTTTTTATGTGCATAAATCCTTAATTATAAATCATCATCATAGGCAGGAAGGTGGGTGTTCCCTAGACCAATATGCAACCACCACTATATTGTATAAAGATTTTGTGCGTGGGTTGGACTCATAACTAGCTGCTTTGGAGATGTCAAGGACGCTAGTGCATTGTTTATCTTTACATCCTTTTTTTAAGGTTAGAGTACTGAGTACTACAGTCATGCAGGTTCACTTCAATTGAGTTATTCATTCATCATAGGGCTTGAAACTGAGTAAGCTATCACTATGCAAATCTTTTGGTGGTTTTGTTTATCTTTGGGTAAAGAGTAAATATGATATTTTTTTTCTTGATGTAGAAGATCTTGAGCACAACCTTAATTCCAAAAGTAAACTTCAGATTTAGGGTATCTTACAAAAACTGCATTTGAGGTTTGACCTAACTTGGGGGTGGCCGGGTGGGGGTGGGATCCCTGGATGTTTTAAATAACAAGTCCCCCTTGAGGTGCCATAGGTTTGGGTATTTGTAATTTGCGAACTTTGTTGGGTGCTCTGTAAATAGTTGAGGATAGTTTCTGTTGTCTCCAACATTTATTAGATAGAGCACTTTTGTAGTCTGTTCAAGATACGATGGCTCTAGGGGATGATACGAAATGGTTCGACTAAAAGAGATCCTTTATATATCACGGTTTGCTTCAAGAAGTTCACTCTTAATTTCCCTGATACTAATTCAAGTTTTCGTTTTCCATTGAACAACTTTTATAACCAACAAATGCTGTACTATTTCGATGGTCTATTGAAGGCAAAGAATGGGATTTTGTGTTTGTCTTTGAATAGCTTACAGCAGAGTACATTATGAGAACATGGAAATTTTGGACTATTTGGACATCATTATTGAGAAAGATATTAAGTTTTAACATAGACTTGGTGCTGATATTCCCTTTTTGTTATGATTTCACCTTGGTTTGTGGTGTAGATGCGTCAAAGTGATCCAGTTGCTGCAAGCTTGCTGTGAACAATGTGAATACAAATCGACACATTGTGCATCAGTATCAGGTCTCCTCAAGCAAATAAACAAATAATTCAAGGCAGATATCCTTTCTGTGCTGCTGATGGAATATTTTGGAATATTCAAGATTTTGGAGCTGTCTCAACGACTAGCTATCTTGCTGGCGTGGTGCTAAATTCTCTTGCACACCAAAGACACTAAAATGCAGTTTTGTGATTCATCATGCGTGTCCAGTAAAAACATCAGTTAGAGTCTTCACATATTATCGAGAGAGAGAGAGAGGGTGATGTATATTTGAATGAGAATTCTAAGCTGTTTTGCTCTTTAGAAGTGCTTTGGACAGGTAGTTTCTGCATCTATTGATTCTCAGTATGAAAGTGGAAATATAGCATCATTTTGCTTTACAGATTACAGATGGATACATCCCTCAAAAAAGAAATATTACAGGAGGAGATGAAAAAATAGAAGAATTTCATTTGGTAATGAATGTGCAGTATCTATTTGATAAATGCATTGCTGTGGTCTCTGAGAAAATTTGGAGCTCACTTTCGACAAAATGTAAAAATGTAAGAACAGATCAAGGTGTTCTCAATGAATCCTGCCGCTTTAAAGGGACACCTTCTTGACCAAACCCATCCTCCTCATCACCATGTTTAGGCACTATTTTCGTACCCATTGACATTGAAGACCCTGCATTTGAATATCACAACGTAATACTTGATACATATATGTGTGTATAGCCCATGTTGATGATGCAAGTCTGCAAGATGAGTGAAGGGTACAGAGAGAGAACTAACCATCAGGTGCCATGTCTTTTGTCTTGTGAAGAAGAAAGGTACCAGAAAGGATGGTAACAAACCCGCACATTTCTGTAACAATCTGAGTCGGGTTCTGCCTGTCCCAATCCTAAGATTCATTACCAAAACAGATATCCCGAGTTTAGTTGAATGTGATGTGAGACATGGCTAACTCTGAATACATCAATAACAACATACATCGTCGCCAACATTTACCTTGAACATGATCACGCTTGCTAATATAGTCAAGGATGTAAACATGACATAGTAAATAGGTGAAACTACGGCTGTGTTGAATGTGTCTAGAGCCTGCATTCAAGATTCGCCAAAATAGTTACATGGATAGAGAAATGGTGAAATACTAATAAAAGTTGCTCAGTATGGAACAATAGAGTAGACATGGAAATAGTAACTACATAAAATAGTTAGGGAGTGGATAAAAATTCGTTAGTAGGAAAGAAAATTGTTTTACCTTATTTAGGTAATTCAGTTGGGTGAGGACGCAAACGACGACGACCATAGCAAAGGCCCATGTCTGGGGATATACTAGCTGATTAATTCCCGACAATGTTAGCTTCAATGCGATTCCCAGTGCTTCGACGCTCATAACCTGCCAAAGCATTTCTCATGATTTGACATTTACACGGGCACTGGGACAACTATCTCCCATGTGTTTTCAAATAAAGAGTAGATGCAAGGAGGGTATAAATTTTATAAGTACCTACCGTTAAAGAACCAACTAGTGAACAGACACCAATGTAGAACAATATATGTGTCTGTCCATATTGCGGGATATAATGAAAAATCAAAATGAGGACAATTGCAATCACCAGAGCTGCATAAAATAGAAAACCTGCAGGACAGAAGCACGGTTTTAACCTCTTGGGAGAAGGTAGAAGGATAGTGTAGTGTAATAAAGCACCAACGCATAGAATGTCAAAATGTGAGTTCTACCTGGCTCTGTAGCAAGATCCCACACTTCTCTCACAGATTCAATCTGACGTTCCTGTGGAGCATGTAGGACAATTGTGGTGGACCCCACAACACATAAAGCACAGCCAAGCACACCAAAAATGTGTAGTTTCTCCCGCAAAATAATGTGGGCAAGTACAGCACTGCAATATACTTGCATCAGTCAGTAACCCGGATAAGGTATTGTAGTTAGTGAGGTCTCTAACAATGTATCATGCCTGATAATAATACTAAGTGCACCAAGAGGGGTGACAAGAATGGCTGGAGCAAATGCATACGCTGCAAAATTTGCGATTTCTCCAACAATCACTGTCATAACAGCAAAAATATTAGCCATCAGTTGCAAGGAAGCACCTATATCAGAGTAAAAATGTATGCCATAAAATTTACTTAGATGAATGCACCGTGAGTGTTCGAGTTAACAACAAAACTAAAGACGTAGAATTGCCAGAACGAAGGTTTCGTGTTGTGTTGCAAGTGGGTCTTAAGGTAGGAATTAGAGGCGCTGGGTAGCCAAGAATTATGCAGCCCATGGCTATAACTATAAAAAGACACTGCAGTTTCAAGATCAGTACCATTCTGATATTACTGCCTGTTGCAGTTAACTTGGATTGGCCGTCTTTGCAACCTGACCTTAAGAACGCTTTTCTTAATGGTTAGCTGCAAGAAACTTTACATGAAAATGCCACAAGGATTTTAAGATGAGCAGAGTAGCCTAGTATGTAAGTTAAAGAATCACCATATGGATCAAAAATCCTCCTGGGCATAGTTCGATAGATTCTTACGACCTGTGAAGGGTCACAGCAACAAAAGGGCAATTTGATGGCACTCTTCTCTTTAAACATGGTACAGGTGGAACGATTACCATCTTGATACTTGATAGTATATCTCAAATTCTCAACGATATCATCCTGACTGGAAGTGGCTAAAAAGAAAATCGGGAGTTGAGGAGATTCACGGCTAACAAGTTTGAGATCATAAATCTTGGTCTGCTGCACTTTTACGGGATAGGATTGTAAGAAACACAAAGGAAATTTCAGTTTCTAAGAAAAGTTACACCCTAGATTTGTTCCAAGGAAATTGGCATGCCAGGATGTAGACACTAGACATGCTGACAACCCATTGATTTTGGAAGAAAAACAAAGATATTTGAGGAAGAATCTGTTGACAAGAATGAGTCAGCTCTTGTTTATCCCTTAAAATAATCAGATAGGGTTTGTTTCTATGCACATCATTCTATATCATGAATAAATGAGTCGGAGAATTCACTCTTTTTCTCATCAACAATTATCAAATTAAGCTTTTCTTGGTGACTTCATAATTTTTAACGTGTTTTTCCCATCTATGGCATTCCATGTTAAGGTCGCATTGCTTTTAGGAAGACATACTAAGCAGTCTACCTTACATAGAGAGCAAACAAAAAGAAATGACTCACTAGTTATCATGCCAATCCACCATAGTGGCTCGTATAGATATGAGTACCCTCCAACACCTGTAGCACAGAAAGTAACAAGAAATGTTAATATAGAGATTCTAAGACAATATATAAGTTATTCCTTTTATAACCAAAACCAGAAAACCAGAAAAATCGGAGGAAAGACATGTAAACCATGCATAAGATTTGGAACCCATGAGAAAAATATTTAACATAAATGATGTGAAATTACCTAATAATTTTTCCAGTACATAGGTAATAAGATCACCGATATGATATGCATGTCTTTCAACATTCTACTGCAAAAAGAAACTTATGCACCGAATCATTTGGCACCTAAAGCAGTAGTGGGATGTTTTTCTCCGTTGAGAAGCTCCGAATGGAACATATGAAATAATAATTAGTCATTGTTACGTACTGTAGGTAACATAATCTGTACATTTACTACATTCCATTAGTATATCATGAAAAGAAAGAGAACTGACTACATTGCATAACCATGAAAAAAGGTGTATTCCTGGCAGCACTACTTATAAAGAGGTATGGTGAGAATGAATGAATATATGAATTCTATGTGACATCACAGAATAAATGACTCTGGAATATATTGTTTCAGCAAATTGTCACTAAAACTAGAAGGCCTCATCAGATAATTGAATCTAATAGTTTTCCGCTAAAAGTCAAGGAAGTATCATGGATGCCCCAGGTGGCTTTAGGAAACTCGAAATGCAACATAAGTTTTACACCAATTTCAGTTGACCCTCTCCTCTAATTTAGAAGTACCAAATAATAATTTTAACAACTTCAATTTCAACTTAGAGCTCGGAATGTATGAATAACGGTTTATCAATCCAAACCCAACACATTTTGATATTAGCAGATAATACACCTAAAGCAAAACATCTAAAGAATTAACTAAAGTATGTAATATGACCTCAAACTGCTACTAAAGTGCTGCTACTTTTGAACCTTTAAAAAGCACAAGACTTGCTCAACAGGACTGATCTTGATTTCCAATCCTTATTACTTTCTCATGAATCATGATCAAGTCATACTTCCAGAACAGCGCAAAGCTATAACTCAGCGTGCACACGAGAACACAAGAAGTGTCATCAAGTGCAGATGCAGTTCTTGTTATATATCAGATTCAAAATTTTAAGCATCAGTTCCCAGAACTTGGAACAAAACTACTGGATTCACTTCTTGTAACAAGTCCCAATCAAAACATGAAGAAAGTTATAGCATTTGAGATGAAAAGCAGCACCCAGGTGCTGGTGGTGCACTCAAATCAGACTACCACCAGAACACTAATATGCTAGAATTTATGCATTTACATTTAAATGTTGCAGACCATTTATTATCATGGGTATTAGGATAGCAGTCAGTTGTTTTCTCAAGGAAACATAACCTGAAACATATAACCCACACTATTTCCTTCAAACTTATCCTGATCCAGCATTAATCTTGACAGAAACACGCAACTAAAGAAACTCAAGATCTTGCACATTAGATGCAATCACAGCACAATCGTCAATCGGACAAGTTGATACGATCATCCATCCACCAATCACATCATTTCCGGAAGAAGATCCAATTTAGCATCTCCAAACAATAAATCAAACACTGACAGGTGCTCGACTTTCAAATTTTCAGAAACAATTCAAGAAATGCTGCTACAGATAAAGCCTAAACTTACCAGCTCTAATACCAGAAGCACCGGCTTTCTTCAAGCCCTTTTTCTTGACAATAAAGCTGGCGCCGATAAATAAGCTCGAAGATAAAGCTAAAACCAATCCCTTCATATTGTCAGACGACATCCCCTTATAGGAATCCGATGTCGAAGCGGTAACTGCACTCACCTCCGTCGCGGACGCCATTTTTACAGAGAAAACCCAGAAACACTAACTAACATGCTCTCATTGCAGAACTGCAAGCAGCAGTAAGTGAGTCGCTTTTTGTCTATAAGTTTCCACTTCTGTCCCAGTAACTAGATTTACTAGGTGTAAGGGATCTTGAAACAAAACTGAAGAAATAAAATAAGTTAGATGAAATTGGATGTTTGTGGGGGCATTTGTCGGCGGACGATAATGGGTCAGAAGGAGTACAGGTTGGCTGGCAATGGAAGAATTACAGCTGGGAGTTTGGAAGCAGATGGAAAGAGAGAGAGATTTTTTTTCCTAATGGGAAAGAAAGCAAGAGTAATTTATGGGTAAAAATGGTTTAACCAAAACAAGACGTGTCGCTGACTGGGTTGAAAGCACCAGAGCACTAAAGTGACTGTACAACACGCATCCATCTTTACGGATTATCTGGATTTCCCGTTGAAGCCGCACCAACTTTTTTCTACATTCTTTTACATTTTTAATCAATTATTTTAACTTTTCAAAGTGTAATTAGTACTCTCCCATTTTCAGATAGTTTGCATATTTTTTTTTTTTAGTGTTCTAAGATAATTTATTCACCCTTAAAAATGAAATTTGTTTTACAATGTTCACCTTTAAAATCTCCACATTTAAAAATATCAACTGAAAATAAAAAAATATCTCTTTCTTATTCCACGTATCAGAAAAAGTGTGCAACTTATCTCGAAACAAAGGAAGTATTTGCGCTATCACGACTAGCGTTTGCTTTATTTACCCAATATAACTCCCTAAGAAAATAGACCTTTTCACTATCATTTAACAGTGTCCACAGATTAAAAAAAAATCAATCCACTAATTATTGGTGGCTCTTTTCAGACCTTCTTTATCAACCAACTCATCCAACTAACTTATCAATAAAATATTCATTTATCTCTTTTTTATATATAACTTACTTCACAACTCGAAAAATACATTTTTACACTTTATCAACAATCCAACACAATCTAACATTTTAATAAATACTTCTTCCATTCCATAATAATTGACGTTTTAGAAAGAAGGGGAAGAATTAAGAATGAATTTTTTTGACAAATTTATCCCTCACTTAATTATTTATCTCTCTTATATGACTCCTAAAATTTAGCATCTTTAAATATTTATCTTTTATCTCTCTCAAATTCCCGGTCATCATTGGAGAGTGAAACTCCGACATCTTTAAATATTTATCTTTTCTCTCTATGAAATTCCATCTTCTCTTGTCATCGTTGGAGAGTGAAACTCCGCAAGAAAAGGCGACGATGGCGGTTATGGAGGAAACAACGGTGGAGGATATAGTCGTCGTAAAAGGCGGCGGCGTCGGGGCAGTTACGGAGGAAACGATGGAGGGTATGGTCGCCGTGAGGGCTGGCGGTGGTGGTACTAATATTTCAAAAAAAAAATAATCTGATCTATCAAGAGTCATTTGATTTAAATAGAATTTTTTGTTTGGATTTTTTTCCAATGAAAATTATAGCGGGAATTATTTGACATTTTTTCTTTTCTTCATTTTTGAGTATCTGTTTTTTACCTTTAAATTAATTCATTGGTTGTAAAACTTGTGGAGTTCTCTTTAAATTAATTCATTGGTTGTAAAACTTGTGTAAAACTTGTGGAGTTCCCTTTAAATTAATTCATTGGTCGTAAAACTTGTGGAGTTCAAAAGGAATACACGTTAGTTTTACTATACTCAAGAATTAAGAATGGGTTCTAACTTATGTGGAAAATTAGACATATGAGTACTCCACTTTTCATTTAATTTGATTGTTTATAAGCATAGCCTCTATTTTTATAGCTATCATATTCACACATATCCATCTTCCATCTTACAACTAACATACACTAAAATCTCATGTCATGGATGTACTAGATAATGTCTAGCTTTTAGAGCATCCATTGCATGCTTCTCTCAATACTAGACAATTATGGATAATGCTATTAGACATATATCCAGACAATTCCATAAGGCTATATTTAATGTAGATGTAGACTAAAAAATTCCATAGCTAACTTAAACTATTTCTTAAAAATATAGTCTATACAATTCCATAAGTAACTTAAACTATTTCATATTTGCATTGTTCATGCTTTGGAGTATTACCATTACCCTCAGTATATAATTTAAAAACATTAATACGTAAAAAAAGAGAGGAGGGAATTACTTTAAGAGGGATTTTTTTTTAATTCAATTTAAATTACTAAACTAAACTAAACTACAATTTAAATTGTGGAATGAAGGAGGGAAGAGGGAAAAAAACGTTGACCATAATTTAAAAACATTAATACGTAAAAAAAGAGAGGAGGGAATTACTTTAAGAGGGATTTTCTTTTTTAATTCAATTTAAATTGTGGAATGAAGGAGGGAAGAGGGAAAAAAACTTGGCCGAAAAAAATAAGGGAAATTCTTTTATTCAATTTAAATTGGGGAATGGGAAATTCTTTTATTCAATTTAAATTGGGGAATGAAGGAGGAAGAGGAGAAGAAAGTCTGGATTAAGGAGGGAGAGGGGATAAGGCGCGTGGAATAAGGAGGGAGAGGGAAGAAAGGGAAGAAGACGCTATAATAAGCGGGAATATTTTAGGAGATAAAGATTTAACCAAATAAAGATATTTCTGATAAATTTAAAAGTAGAGATTTTTAAGGATTGAGTCCAGGGAGAAAACTGGTAGAATTAGTGAAAAAAATGTAAAACGTCAATTAATAAGAAAAGAAAAGAACCTCCTAAAACGTCAATTATTATGGAACGGAGGGAGTATTAATTTTGTTTATCCAAATACATAACTTACTTCTCAATAAAACTAATATTTTGCTACTGTTTGATAATTGCATATGATTTTTCTCCTTTTTTCCAATATATTTGAAGGAAAAAAATATATTTTAATTTCGTAATTACAATAAGTTGATTTTTTTTCTTTTTTGGATATTGAGAGTTTTGGTAATCTTCCGAATTTATAAAAAAATCAAAGTTTGGATAATCTTGGGAGTTTGGATAATTTTGAGAGTAGGAAAAATAATTTGGATGGTTTGGATCCATGATATGAAATGAAAGAAATTATGTGAGGAAATAGAAGACATTAGGCTCTATTTATAGAGGTGGCAATTCGGGTGGCCGTCCGGTTAGGCCAGACCTATCGATCTAATGCCATATATCGGACCGGGCCGGGCCGGACCAACATTTGGTCAGATCTAGATATAGTCGGTTCGGCCCGTGATATTCCCTTGTAATATACTAAGATTATCGGGTCGGTCCAGGGTCCGTCGGGCTTTTGACCGTCGTACCGGTTCGGACGAGCCAGCTAGTACTTCGGGCCTATATTTCTATGGCCCAACCCATTTAAAATATCGGATCAGTCCATCTATTTATGAAGGAAAAAAAATAAAGAATTTCAAATTTTGATTTAAAATATGTCAACAATAGGCTCCTACTTGTAGAGGGAAAAAAAAAAAAAAAAGAATTTTGATAATTTTTTTAATATTTATAAAATAATTATAAAAATTATATTATTTATTTATCATTAAAACTATATGCAATGAATAATTTAATACTACAAATAGGGTACCGACATGTGGCAGGTTGTAGAATGGGATTGGATTGTGAAATGGATTGGTTGATCAATTCATTCCACAACCGGGCTCATGGCTATCAATATCATTTATAATTTTTTTTTCTTATATCTTTGTCGTTTTGTCACGACCTGAGCGTCAAGGGCGTTGATAAAGTTAATCTCACATTCTCTTTTTCTAAATAACCCAATTAATAGTGAAAGTTATGCAAATTCACAATTTACCAATGATGCTCGATAGTTGCAATGTATTAACGATTCGATTTCAGGGATGTATGTATTATTAGCTATATAATATGGAATACGTTGTTCCACAATAATTTATTTTTCCAGTAATTCCTAATTACTTTTGCTATTGATGATTTTGTGGGGAGGTGTTGACTGTCAGATGTAGGGTTGTCCACGGAGCTTATATTACTGAAATCGGTCCGAAATCTTAATCGAAAAAATTTATTGACCGTTTGACTTTTTCTAAATCGAAATGAACCGATTATTTTTTTAGTACGGACTTGGATATTTCTCAATTTTCCGAACTGAAAACTGTATTGAACCGTACTGAACCATACCGAACTATATTGAACAGAATAACCGAATAAAATAATAAATTATTAATTTAAAAATATACTATCTCTAAAAGATTAATTTAAACAAGAATTGAAAATCAAATTATTCATAATTTTGTAGCTAGTTTATAATTTATATAAAGAACTAAAGAACTTTATATAATTATATAATTTTCAAAGCACAAGCTAGTGAGCTGGAAACAAATTTGACACTGAGAGAGCACGTGCAGATTTAATGAACCAACAAACACATATTGCTCACGCTATTGAAAGAAGGGTTTCCTAAGAACGTGTTGAAATTAGACTTCGTGTGAAAGCTTCAACCGAGACTATCAGATGACTAGCATTTCAAGGAAGTTCTTTTAGAGGACATGCTGAGTCTATAATATCAGCTAATCGAGGAAATTTTTTAGAATTATTAAACTTCATATCCTCTTACAATGACAAAGTAAAGGAAGTTGTGGATAAAACTCCAAAAAAATGCAACATACAGATGCCCAAATGTACAAAATAAAATTCTGCAGGTTATGACTACTAAAGTCAAGATGCTATTCGTGAAGAAATTGGTGATGCCAAATTTTGTATCATCGATGATGAAGCTAGGGATGAATCAAAGAAGGAGCAAATGTCCATTGTCTTAAGATTTGTGGATAAAAATGGATGTGTACAAGAACGCTTCATTGGACTTGTTCATGTTAGAAATACCAATGCATCAACTTTAAAAAAAGATATCATTTATGTCCTGTCTCGGCATGATCTTGATGTTAAAAGAATTCGGGGATAAGGTTATGATGGTGCAAGTAACATACGTGGAGAATGGAAATGATTGCAAGCTTTGATTTTAGGTGAATGTTCATATGCATATTATGTTCATTGTTTTGCACATCGCTTGCAATTGACACTAGTTGCTGCATCAAATGTCCATCAATCTTTCACCACGTTGAACTTCATTATCAATATGGTTGATGTCTCATGTAAGCGCAATGATCAGCTAAAAGAAGCTCATGCCTCAGATATTGAATATTTAATAAGTCTTCGTGAGCTTGAAACTGGGAAATGGCTTAATCAGATTGATTCTTTACAAAGGCCAGGTGACACTCGTTGGAGTTCTCATTTGAAATCTGTATCCATCTTGATAAAGATGTTTAGTGCTTCATATAACGTTCTAATCAATATTATTGATGATGGAAACACCTCTGCTCAACGCGCAAATGCAGATGCAGCTTATGAGGCACTAACTTATTTTGAATTTGTTTTCATTCTACATCTTATGAGAAAGATTTTGGAGATTTCTAATATTCTTTGCCAAGCTTTGCAAGTTTAGTCTCAAGATGTTTGAATGCAATGAATCTTGTGTCATCTACTAAGTTGCTCATTAAAAAACTAAGAGATGATTGATGGGATGAATTAATTGTATGTGTCAAATCTTTTTGTGAGGAAGTCAATATACCTATGCTGGATTTTAATGCTCGATATATTGCAAGAAGAGGAAGGGCACGCCACCAACAAGATGACTTCACAGTTAGACATCATTACAAAAATATTATTTTTAATATAGTGATAGACACTCAAAGGAAAAAGTTGAACAATAAGTTCAATAATTACACTGTGGAGTTAATTGTTCTCAACTTGACCTTGGATCCAAGAGAGATGTGCACATCTTTCAGAATTGAAGACATCTATCAGTTGGTATAGAAGTTTCATCCACAAGACTTCGCCCAATTTGAGATGTTACAGTTAAAGATTCAATTTGAACGTTTTGATCATGTACGGGCTATTTATGATTTATGTCAATGGATGGTGAATAGTAGAAAATCAGAAATCTATCCGCTATTGTATAGGTTGGTAAATCTCATCCTCACACTTCCAGTTTCCACTGCAATCACGTAGCAATCTTTCTCAGCTCTGAACATAGTCAAGACTATACTTCATAACAGGATGAAAGATGACTTGCAGATTGTTTGCTAGTGTATATTGAAAGAAAACTACAAAAGAAATCAACATAGATTTTCTTATAGATGATTTCCGTGACTTGAAGGAAAGACGTTCTGAATTTTAATAAATTTTATATTTTGTGAAATGTTTTGAATATTTAATGATGATTATTGATGCAAATAGATTAGATATGAGCTTGTTAATTTGTCATGATATGTATAATTTAAATTTTATGATAAAGTCAAATGTTGCCCCCCCTTCCCCTATTACTCATCCTGGATCCGCCCTTCCGTTGTTCCCCAATAATTTATTTTTTCAGTAATTCCTAATTACTTTTGCTATTGATGACTTTGTGAGGATGTGTCGACTGACAGATGTAGGGCTGTGCATGGAGCTTATATTACTGAAATCGGTCCGAAATCCGAGCTGAAAAAATTCATTGACCATTTGATCTTTTTTAACCGAAATGAACCGATTATTTTTTTAGTACGGACTTAGATATTTCTCAATTTTTTGAACCGAAAATCCTATTGAACCGTACAGAACCATACCGAACTGTATTGAGCAGAATAACCGAATACAATAACAAATTATTAATTTAAAAATATATTATCTCTAAAAGATTAATTTAAATAAGAATTAAAAATTAAATTAATCATAATTTTGTAGCTAGTTTATGATTAACATAAAGAACTAAATAACTTTATATTTAATTATTATATAATTTTCAAAGCACAAGTTAGTGAGTTGGAAACAAATTTGATGTAATAAAATTATTTATATTAGTTGAACATCAATATATTTTATTAAATTGAATATGTTATTCAAAAAGAACAAAAAAATCTCCAGTTATTTGAATTGAACTTAGATCCCGAAATTTTGAATCGAACTGTTCCGAATAAAATAATAACCAAACCATACCGCCCCGATTTTTTTGGATTGGTTTTGGAAACTCATTTTTTAAATAACAGAAGTTTGGTATGGATCTGTATATTTTCAAATATTCGATCAACACCATACCGCGCGCACCCCTAGTCAGAGGGATGATGCATTCAAGTTGATGTTCAATGGACTAAGTTATTACTATGGTGTGGAATGGTGTTGGAATGCCTTGAACGTACTGTGAGTTGGTCGAGGGTATCTCGCTGCCCGATCAGCGAGTCGGGGGTCCAGGGGGCGAGCGTTCCTGGTCTAGGGAAAACTTTATGGTGTATGTTATCTTTGGGCTGATTTTATGTTTTGGGGCTATTTTGAGGCCCCGTCGGTTAAGGGGTTATAAATAGCCCTATTATTTGACCTAAGGTCATTTTATACTCTGTAAACATCCTGATCACATAATATACGTTTCCTCTCTTCTGCCTGACATAGCTAACACATTGTTAGTGAACCACGTAAATTATGTGTCGCTTATTTATCTTTCTCGCATCCCGTTATAATAAACTGGTAGCTGAGCCCAGTTAGGGTTTTCTGCAATTTAGTGAGAAAGATGTTCGCGTTAAACGTGAAAGTCGATAAATTTAAGGGGAGGAACAATTTCAATTTATGGCAGATCAAGATGCTAGCCTTGTTGAAATAACAGGGGTTGTGGTCACTGCTTATGTCAAAAGATAAGGAGGGCAAGGTGGTGGCTCTGGGAGAGGCAGAGGTGGCCAATCTAGAGTAGAAGGTGCACTCAACAATCATGCTGTGTCTCGCAGACGATATCATTACCAAGGCCGCAAATGAGGAAACTGTGGCAGGTCTATGGTTGAAACTGGAGAGTCTGTATATGACGAAGTCGTTAATCAATAAGTTGTTGAAGCAACTTCTGCCCAGTTTGTGTATGCACGAAGGTCAATCACTTTGTTAACACTTAGATCAATTAAACTCAATTTTATTAGAATTGCGTAATATTGATGTTAAAGTAGATGATGAGGATGTTGCTTTAATTCTGTTGGTTTCCCTACCCTTGTCGTATGAGAATTTTGTGCGGTCTTTCATTATTGGGAAATACACTGTGACTCTGGAAGAGGTTAGATCATCTCTGCATACCAGAGAGTTGTGCCATAAGGCAACTGGTACGAGTACGAATAGTCAGGCTGCTGGGCTAGTAGCCAGTGGGAATGGGAGTAAGGGATATGGAAATTCGGGGAAAAATAAATACAAGAAGAAATCATGCTCCAAAGGCCCTAAACCAGATGATACCGGTAACTACTATAAAGAGACAGAGCGTTGGAAGAATGACTGTCCAAAGAAGAAGCGAAAATAGGAAAATAAAGCAGGTACTGCTGCTATTGCTGAAGGAGATAGCATCAACTCCGAAGATGATTTAGCCTTAGTTGCTATTGAACAAACACGTCACACTGATGTGTGGGTTCTTGATTCTGGGCATCTGACCATATATATCAGTGCAAAAAGTTGTTCACAACTTATGAGCAGGTAGATGGAGGTAACATTTCTATGGTCAACAGTTTGGTTTACAAGGCGGTGGGAATAAGCACAATTAACTTACGGACATGTGATGGTAAATTATGCACGGTGAATGATATTAAACATGTTCCATTCAGAAGAATTTGATATCACTAAGTCAATTGGACAATAAGAGTTTCAGTTTCAAAGATGAAGGTGGAGTTTTGTATGTCTGCAAGGGAACGTGGTTCTGAAAAGTGTGAAACGGGGACTCTGTATTTAATGCAGGGTTTAACTTTATCTAATTCTGTTGTTGTTGCATCATCCGAGGTTCCCAAAGATGATCTGACTAAGTTATGGCACATGAGACTTGGTCACATGGGTGAAAGGGGGATGTAGATTATGTCGAAAGGAGATTTTCTTGGTAGCCACAAGGTCACTAGCCTTGAATTTTGTGAACACTGCATTTTTGGGAAGCTATATCATAGAAAGTTTCCCAAGGTAGTTCATAAAACAAAAAGCACACTTGATTACATCCATTCTGATTGTTGGGGTCCTTCACGTGTTGAATCTCTAGGAGATCATAGATAATTCATGTCTATGATTGATGACTACTCAAGAATGACTTGGGGATTATGATGAAGGATAAGAATGAGGCGTTCAAGAGTTTTAAGCAATGGAAGGCTTTGGTGGAAAATCAAACTAGAAGGAAAATCAAAAGGTTGCAAACTGATAATGGTTTGGAATTCTGCTCTTCTGATTTTAATGAGTTCTGCAAGAATGAGGGGATCGCAAGACATCACACAGTAAGGCATACACCGCAAAAAAATGGTGTGGCGGAACTCATGAACTAGACGCTTCTGGAGAGAGCTCGACGCATACTTTCTAATGCTGGATTAGCTCGAAGATTTTGGGCTGAAGTAGTGAGCACAACATGTTACCTGCTAAAACGTGACCTCACTTAGGTATCAGCCTCAAAACACCCTATGGGGTATGGTTTGGTAAGTCTACTGATTACTCTAATTTGAGAGCTTGTGGTTGTACTATTTATGACCATGTAAATGAGGATAAATTAGAGCCGAGATCGAAGAAGGGAGTTTTTGTGCGCTATGGGGATGGTGTTAAGGGGTATAGAATCTGGGCTCCACATGAAATGAAAATAAAGTTATCATCAACAAAAATGTTATTTTTTATTTGAATTCTATGGTTAACCCTACTGTGAAGTCTATTGTTGTGTCAGGAAATGATAGTGTTGACAAACAGGTGGAGCAAAGTGAGTCACAGATAGAGAAGAACACTCACATTCTGACACCGAGCTAAAAGATATTTTACCACTACAAACTCAACCATCTGAATCTAGACCGTGCAGTATAGCTATTGATCGAGCTAGAAGGATTGGAGTTGAAGCTCCAAAGATATATGGGTTCGAGGATATGGTAGGATATGCATTACAGGTTGTTGAAGAGGTGGATTATCATGAGTCATCCACCTACAAAGAAGTTGTTACATGTACTGAGTCCACCCAATGACTTGCTGCCATGGGAGATGAGATGGAGTCACTTCACAAGAATATGACTTGAGAATTAGTCAAACGGCCTCTGAACAGAAAGATTATTACTTGTAAATGGGCTTTAAAGAAGAAGAAATAGATATCACCTGCTGAGGGTTTCGGGTATAAGGCTATAGTCGTTGCTAGAGGGTTCATGCAGAGTGAGAGAGTAGACTACGATGAGATATTCTCACCTGTGGTCAAACATACTTCCATCAGGATACTGTTACAAATGATTGCCCATCAGGATCTAGAGCTTAAACAACTCGATGTAAAGACAATCTTTCTACATGGAGATTTGAATAAGGAGATATACATGACTTAGCCAAATGGTTTCCAAGTTCCAGGGAAAGAAGATTACGTTTGCAAGTTGAAGAAATCCTTATATGGGCTAAAGCAGTCTCCAAGGCAGTGATACAAGAGATTTGATAGTCACATGACACATCTTGGCTACAACAGAAGTCCGTATGATAGTTGTATGTATCACTGCAAGTTGAAAGAAGGTTCATACATCTACTTGGTTCTGTATGTAAATGATATGTTGATAACTGCGAAGGGCAAGTAAGATATTTAGAATGTTGAAGGATCTTCTCAGTGCTAAGTTTGATATGAAAGATTTGGGTGCTGCTTATTGGGCATGGAAATTCATAGGGATAGAAGTTAGAAGAATTTTTTCCTTTCTCGAAAGTAATATATTCAAAAGAGATTATCAAGGTTTGGTATGTCTACAACTAAACTTATTGATACTCCAAATGCTGCAAATATTAATTTTTTTTTTTTATTTCCTTTGCCCCCAAATCTACTGAGGAGAAGAAGTACATGTCTCGAGTTCCCTATGCTAGTGCAATGGGGAGTTTGATGTATGCTATGGTCTGCACTAGACTAGATCTTGCACATGCGTTGTCAGTGTGGTTAGTAGGTTCATGGCTCAACCTAGTAAGGAACATTGGCAAGCGGTGAAGAGGATTTTTCAGTACCCTAGAGGTACGTCTGATGTTGGTCTCATTTATAAGGGTGATACAAACTTTTTTGTTGAAGGATATTGTGAATCTGATTATGCAGGAGATTTGGACAGTAGAAGGTCCATGACCGGGTATGTTTTGACTCTTGGTGGTTCTGTTGCTAGTGAAAGGCTACTTTGCAGTCTGCAGCTACTTTGCCTACTATAGAACATAGTATATGACTTTGATGGAAGCCGCCACAGAGGGAATCTAGTTGAGAGGATTGGTCAGTAATCTTGGTCTACATCATAACTATGCATCTATGTTCTATGATAGTCTTAGTGCAATATGTTTGACCAAGGGTCACGTTCATCATGAGAGGACGAAACATATTGATATCATGTATCATTTTCTAATAAGTGAGAGGAGGATTAATTGAAGAAAGTTGGGATTGCTGAACCTTGCTGATATGTTCACCAAGTCAGTTCCGAGTAACAAGTTCCAACATTGTTTGGACTTGTTAAATGTTACAAGCTGTTATTTGGGGACAAATTTGTGTACGAGGAGTTGCTCGTATGTCTAGGCGCTTTTATGGTGCATCTGATACATATGTTGATCTGTGAGAGGATTCAATTCAAGATGGAGATTTATTGGAATGCTTTGAACCTTGTTACGAGCTGGTCGAGGGTCTCGCTGTTGGGTCAGCGAGTTGGGGGGCCATGGAGCGATGCATCCCTGGTCGAGGGGTTCGGTGGCAATGACCCCACACTTTACAGTGTATGTTATGTTTGGACTGATTTTTTATTTGTTAGGCTATTTTGAGGCCCGTACGGTGATGAACGTGAAAAATACTGTTTTTCTTGCATATTTTACGCCCATATTTTTTATGAGAATTGTGAGTATTTAACAAGTTTAAGTGTGATTTCGTATTTAAGTGTATTCTTAGGTTGATTTTCCTTTTTGATATGATTTGATAGGTTTTTTGTTGTTTTTGGGTCATGTATTGAAGGTTAGGAAAATTTGAGAGATCAAGAAGATTGATTGCACCCATTTTCTCACTCCTGCCCGCATCCCAAGGCCCATACGGGCCCAAGATGGGTTGGGGTTAGGCTCAAATTGAATTTTGTCAAGTCACGATTATAATTCATGAAGATTCAAGCCGAAAAAATGGGTGGACATACCTCAAAACAGAAGAAGAGGTCAATCGTACGTATTTTTTAATTCTAGCCCATAAATTGATGTCTAAAAAGGCCAAAATCAGACCCTACAATAACCGGACTCAAATTCCATCGAGTCACGGACAAAAGTCTTGAGGGGATGGATCGAGAAGACGAGAGGAAGACATCCAAAACAGCGACGAAAGACGAAGACAAGCGAGGAAGGGAACAAAAGCAAGCCGAACCGGACCAGTACCGGAGGCTGTCACCAATCCAAAAAACCCCCCAAAGCTCTGGACTCACCAAAACGCTTGGTACCGGCCATTGCCAGTCCGGCAGCAAGGCGGGTTTGTGCCCGTTGCCCCGTTTTCAACGCGTTGTCTCCGTATTTTGACCGTAAATTTCTTATATAGATTCGGAATTGAGCAATTCAAGATGTTACATGACCGAGAGACAAAGGTCTAAAACTTTTGTGTTTGGACCAAGAGCTGAATCCATATCAATGTTTCCCAAAATTCATTAGAAATCTGAGTCGAGCACATTCGGGTGGTCAAAACCAAAAATTGTAGACTCCAAGCCTTTTAAATTATGCTTTTACTCTTTTACCCTTAATGATAATACAATTTTTAGCTGATTTTAGTGTGTGAGTGAGGGGAATGGACCATATATTCATTCCCTCACTCCCATTTTCATGAACACAAATTTCATTTGTAAAAATCCCACATTCTATTTACTCTCTCTCAACAACTCCCCTCTCTCTTTTCTCCCTAGAAGAACTAGATCTTGAGGTTCTTGAAGAACCCAACTAGGGTTCTTGTGATTTTCTTGAGAAACTTTTCGGGCTTTTGCTAGGGGATTAAATCGAGGATACTGCGAGCAAGAATTGAAGACTATTTCTCCGATTTATCGATTCAAGACTAAGATTTTCTTTCCCTTCTCTCTTCATTTATTAGTCTTCTGTTTTCCTATTTAATGCTTATGTCTTGTATTAATATGTTTAGTTGATGGAATTTATGACTTGTGGGTAGTTTTTTGTGGAGTAGCCCAACCCTAGGGTTTGATTTCTTGGTGTTTATGTGGTTGGTTTAAGGGAGAATTTGTGATTGGAATTGATGTTGTGGCTTTGTATGGTTGTATCTTAGGAGTAGCTAACCTAGGGTATATTGATTCTCCTCGAGGGCTCATGGGGGAATGGGAGAACCTGAATCAAAATTATCGATCTAGATGGATGTCCCTGGGCCTCGTTCCCCAGGCAATATTCACTCGGGGTGGGGATATTAGGCTTAATTTGATTATGTTCTTGATTTGCTAGCTTTTGGCCTAGTAATTCTATTATCGGTCTTTTGTAATTGGAATTAGAGTGAATTATGGTATATTCTATTAGTTTGGTGAACCCCTTTTGTTTGCCCACTTGGATTTCTAAATTGGAACATGGCCTTCCATCACAACCCTTAAGTTAATCGGTAATCACTAGAATTAAATCCTAGGTAGGGTGAAACCATATCTTAGAAACCCCTTGTAGTAGAGAGTAACCCCTTATTTGTTTAATTACTTGTTTTATGCTTTCATTGTGATCATCAAACTTTCAACTTTCATCATGCCTAATTTAATATTGCGAGATACCTTTGGTGTGCCCTACATGATATCCTTCTTGTGGGATCGATTTATACTACCTTTGTCTTAATCACTACGCTTGCGGACTAAGGCAACCTCTCTCTAACCTAACCATTTTAGAGGGGTTTTCGAGAGTTCAGTCGGTTAGGTTGTTATAAATAGCCCTATTATTTGACCTAGGGCCGTTCTGTACTCTGCAAACATCCTGATCACATAATATACATTTTCTCTCTTCTGCCGGTGGACATAGCTAACACATTGTTAGTGAACCACATAAATTATGTGTTCGTTTGTTCTCATTTATTTATTTTTCTCGCATCCCATTATAACAAACAATGTTTAATTTTTAATAGTTTTTGGCAAACCTTTCACAGTGGCGAAGCGAGACTCATGGTTCGGATCTTCCATAACTATTGGTGCAACATGCTTGAAGGTTATTGTAATGTTTGGCGATCTAATACCTATTTAACACACAATACATGTATAGATAGTAAGTAATAGCCCACATATAGGTCACACAGTCTGAGCATAATATAATAATAGAGAGAGATTGGTTTGTTTTGGTAGATAGTTTATTTTTTTCTTTTTAAGAAGAAGTTGAAAGATATAATTAAAAACCATATGTGAAATATATTTAATTTTATGTCCGTTGGAGGTAGCAAAATAGGTGTGGCACACCCCACATTTTAAGCGAACTGCGACATAGAACTTGTAGTCTGAAATATCGTCTGCCTTGTACCGTCCAAATCGCTGAACTAATGAATTGACCCCAAAATTTTAGTATTATTAATGGGAATGGACCAAATTTGACTCACTCTTTCTCAACCCCAACAAAAGTTCAGCCTGAATCAACTGGCATACGACATTCGCTAGCTAGCTCAACCCAGAATTGCTACCTCTAATAGCTACTTTGTAAAATTTGTGGTTAAAGGTTAAGGACCCTTGAAACAATTGCGAGCTCCGCACCTACGCTATAAAGGTTAGTATGATATTGACTAATAAGTCCAAATTTACAAGTCAACAACATTGATCACCAAAAATCTTATTTCACTCAACTATTTTTGTTCTATGGGGATGGTTCACTCTCTAGATATACATTTAGTTACAAATTTGACATTTTAAAAGATATAAAATATATAAAATATTCCTCCTTGCACATATGTTACTTTATTTTATGATGATTAGTGATGAATTTGATAACCCACTACTTTTTTCTTACTTGCACGAAATAAGCCAGGAAATGGATTGATTAGTGGAGAGGGGAAATCCGTTTTGCATAATGGTGCATGATATTGTCACTGTAAATGAGACAATAAACACAAATTTTGGAGATAATATGTATATTATTATTTTGCGTAGGAAATTATGAATTATATTGGAGTATTTGTATGTACAATTAGTGGGCTTAACAACAATTAATAGCCCATAGAACCATTTAGTCATGTTTATCATATTCTAGGTAGGAAAATTGGCTCGTGGGCTCTTACAAAATAGAATTGGATCTATTAGGCGTATTTTGATAAAGTAGAAGGTCTAATACCAAGACTAAGCTCAAAATTGGGCATACACATCACTATTCCTCCCCCTCCTCCCCCCCCCCCTCCCGGAACTTCGTTAATAGAATCTTGAGAGTAATAGACTTGACTAATTTAGCTAAAAAGGAAATCGAGTTGTTAGACTATGAGCTTCAGTGGGACTTTCTGCAATGAATTCTTCTGAAATCTTCTGTTTCTCTCTTAGTTTGTAAGTTTCCTTGTGTGTGTCTTAGCTATTTTTATATACCATTTTCATTAACCATGGATAAGGTATTGGTGGTTCTGTAGAAAATGACTGTGTATCTTTTTCCTTTAGCCCGTCAATCTTCCCAAACAGGGGCGGACCCAGAACGTACGGTTAGGGGGGCCGATAAATAAAAAAATATCGATCAACATTAATATACATGTGATAATAAATATTAACAATATTTATATTTATTATTTAAATAGAATATCAACAATATTAATTATTAAATATGTCGAAATGTATCATTAGTTACCTATATATTAAAGTTTAGAGTGTTTTTATTGTATAATATGAGAATTATTTAAATTTATCTTGATATTTTATAATTATGAGGGGGGGGGGGGGGGGGCCAAAATACACAGATTCTTTAAAATAAATACACAATATACATATTATTGATATTTTAGACATATATATAGTAAGGTCGGATGTGAGGTGTGTGTGTGTGTGTGTGTTTGGGGGGGGGGGGGGGTGCAAGGCCACCCCCACTAACAACGTAAGTCCGCCCCTGTTCCCAAACCTATGTATCCAACATGGGGACCAAACTTAAAGGAGAAATTCATGGACAAAAGCACCACAAGGAATTCTCCACAAACATAGATTTAGAAACATTTTCGTAAATAGAAATAGGAAAATACCCGGTGACCTTCTCGTCTTTAAATCGAACTTGGTTAAAACTTTGGATCTGAGGGAGCACCATCTCATCTTCGAGCGAGCTTCAATTGGATCTGGCAACGCGGATTAAGAAGGACGAGGAAGGCATGCAACACACGACCGGTGACGAAGAGCGCGATGGCAGGTGACGAGAGCTTACCCTGTATGTTGACGGGTGATGGCATGGCCCCTGTGCTGACAGCGGCCAAGAGCGCGCTGGCGGACGTAGGAGCGCACTGGCTGGCGACATGAGCCAAGGGGTGAGGAGGCAGCCTAGTGGAGCACCAACACAGCCCAGTGTAAGTGGACCGAGGGTGGCAGACGTAATAGCATCGTGCTGAGCTCGAGCAACAGCAACCACACATGGGTTGGTAAGCTGCGTGATGACATAGCCCACTGCATGGCTAGAAGGGCCTTCGACTATGGGCCATAAATCGGATTTGGCTGGGCGCTGGTAGCTGGCCTCTGAGATACGCCCAATGCGCTGAGAATGGAGGACGAACATTCCCGTTGTGGGTTGGACTTCAGTGTAGTTTTCGTTAGGGGTGATTCGTTGCGGTATAGTGAAAATTTTATTCCATACCGTATACTGTACCAAAATTTTCGGTATATGAAAATCTTATCGATACCATACAAAAAATCTTGGTATGTCAAATTTCGGTTTGGCACAATATATATCGAATATACTAAAGGGTGTGTTATCTTTAATAATTTCGGGAGAAAAGCAAAATTAAACTCATTAGAAACCCTTCATTGTGTCAAGCAGAGCAAAGGACGGTAATAATAAGCAAGGGTTAATATTAGTTGGGATATTAAAACATGAGATGTAAGAATCCAAATATTCCATTCTTAATCTTTAATGAATTCAAAGAGAAAATTGAGAAAAGAATAATAGATTTAGGCAGAAGATATTCAAATGTAAATACAATTATCCAATTATTTGTGAATATAACCTAAATCCTTGTTTTCTTCAGCTTTCCTCTACTAAATAAATTGTCAGTGAAATCAACTCTTGAACACACAACACCAAAGAATCTGGAATTTGTACAAAGAACAATTTGAAATCACACATGCAGTTCGGCCAGAGTTGTGGCCGAATTGAACTTGCGCAGAACAGGAACTGAAAATGAATCAAACACAGTTTTAACGTGGTTCGTTCAAGATGAACTACATCCACGGAGGCAAGGCACACCTCAATCCACTAAGAACTCCAATCAATTACAGAGAATACGCTCAAGAAATGAAATGCCCAATTCTAGATATAAATTAGGGCACGGACACTCAATCTCTAAATACTCTCTCTAATCTAAAGAACAAGGAAATTACTCGACGTAGTGATCTTCTCCTCAATGAGAGCTTTACAATGATATATGGATTGAAGCTCGAATGCAACTGCACAGGAAGTTCTACTGAAAGAAGTTGAGCTCAGCTACCGGACAAATGTGACGGTTTTCTTCGTCACAAATCTGCAACTGCTCCGTCACAAATGACGGTTATTCCAAAACTACCTCAAACCCGGTTTATTTTGACCAGTTGTCTTCTTGTTGCTAAAACCCGGTTTAAACCTCCGGTTCTTCACTCCCTGATTCCGGTTCCACATTCCCAACACACCATATTGCAAAGTATAGGCTCACTTGATGATATTGAACATCACCTCACAAATCTCCACCTCAATGAATCATGTGTGCCTCTTCCTGCCTCATCACTGCCTTGTCTTGTTAATGCTCTTCATGACATTGCTCAAGCTGCAGCAGGCTCGAGCAATGCTCCACTTTATTCCCAGGTACACCCTTAGTAAGAAAATCAGCAGGGTTATGCAATGTGTGTACCTTCTTCACTTCCACAGAACCAGAATCAATGATATCCCTAGCAAAATGCAACCTTACATCAATGTGCTTTGACCTTTCATGAAATGCTTGATGTTTCACAAGGTGTAGAGCACTTTGATTATCACAGTAAGTTGCCACACACTTTTGCTTGATGTCCAAATCTCTCAAAACCCCTTTAAGCCAGATTGCTTCTTTGATAGCTTCAGTGAGAGAGATATATTCTGCTTCTGTTGTTGACAGTGCTACAACTGATTGTTGTACACTCCTCCAGCTGATGGCTGTTCCAAATAAGGTGAACACGAATCCAGAAATAGATTTCCTTGTGTCTATGTTTGCTGCAAAATCAGAATCAGCAAACCCCTCCAATGCAACAGTGCTTCCATTCACTTTCTTCTCAAACTTCAGTGACAAGTTCACTGAACCCTTCAAATACCTCATCATATGCTTCAAAGCTTCCCAATGCTCAACTCCTGGGTTTGACATGAACCTGCTTACTAAAGAAACAGCATAGGCCAAGTCAGGCCTGCTACAAATCATTCCATACATGAGACTTCCAACTCCACTTGCATAAGGAATATTGCTCATATGTATGACTTCTTCTTCAGTCTTTGGGCATTGTTCTTTGGAGAGTTTCTTCTGTAGATTAACTGGAGTGGAGAGAGGTTTGGATTCATGCATATGGAACCTATCCAAAACCTTCTGTAGATATTGCCTTTGAGATAACCAAAGAACTCCAGCTTCTCTGTTCCTCAGAATATCCATGCCCAAAATCTTCTTGGCATCTCCCAGATCTTTCATGTCAAATTTAGTGTTAAGTCTGTCCTTCAGCCATTGTACCCTCTTCTTGTTCTTGCTGGCAATTAGCATATCATCCACATACAACAGAAGAAAGACTTTATCTTGCTTTGAACCCTTGTTGAAGTAAACACAACTATCATACAGACTTCTTACAAAGCCAACACTGATCATGAAGTCATTGAACCTCTTATTCCACTGTCTTGGACTTTGTTTGAGTCCATACAGTGACTTCTTCAGTAAACAAACTTTGTCTTCTTGTTCAGGAACAACAAAGCCTTCTGGCTGTTTCATATATATCTTCTCATTGAGTTCTTCATGTAAGAATGTTGTTTTTACATCTAGTTGTTGTAGTTCCATGTCCTCTTGAGTGACCTTTGATAAAAGCAACCTGATTGAGCAATGCTTTACAACTGGAGAGAAAACTTCATTAAAATCAATCCCTTCCCTTTGTGTAAAGCCCCTAGCCACCAATCTTGCTTTAAACCTCACCTGTTTGGATCCTGCAGTCTCTAGTTTCTTCTTGTATATCCATTTAGAACTCACAAGTTTCTGACCTCTTGGTTTATCCACCAATATCCAGGTCTCATTCTTTTCCAGAGACTCCATCTCTTCAATCATTGCCTGAATCCAGTGCTCTCTTTCTTCACAGTCTAGTGCTTCTTTAAAACTACTAGGCTCTTGTGATTCCAGGTCTTCAGCAACACTCAAGGCATAATAAACACTCCCTGCTTGACCATAGAAGTTAGGTCTATTGATTGTTCTTCTAGGCCTGTCCCTTCCAATGCTATATTCTCTCACATTTTGTGAAGGTCCAGCTTGTTCTTGTTCTTCAGATGATGAATCACTATCTTGTAGATTCTCTTGTGGTTGAGATGTGTGATCATCTTCAGCAGGATGCTCCACCTGAATTGATATCTCTTCTGTCTCTTTAGCACCATCAAATTCTTCCTTAGAGCCTGTTGAAGTATAAGCCATCACATTCTCATTAAACTTTACATCTCTACTTGTGATTATCTTCTGATTTCCCTTCTCTAGACACCACAATCTGTAGCCCTTTATTCCATCTGGATATCCAAGAAATACACATCTTAGAGCTCTTGCATCTAACTTGTCTTGCTTGACATGGACAAAAGCAAGACAACAAAACACCCTTAAACCTTCATAACTTGGTTTCTGTCCACTCCACACCTCTTCAGGTGTTTTGAACCCAATTACTGATGAGGGTGACCTGTTAATGAGATAACATGCTGTAGCAATGGTTTCACCCCAAAATACCTTTGGCAACCCAGCATCCAACAACATACACCTTACTCTTTCAAGAAGAGTCCTATTAAGCCTCTCAGCAACCCCATTCTGTTGAGGATTCATTGGAACAGTCCTATGTCTCTTGATTCCTCTTTCTTCACAAAAGTTTGTGAACTCAGTAGAGAGGTATTCCAATCCATTATCAGTCCTAAGGTGCTTCAGCTTCTTTCCTTTGACATTTTCCAGTTGAATCAACCATGTTTTGAACTTATGAAAAGCATCACTCTTATTCTTCATCAACATGATCCACACCTTTCTACTGTAATCATCAATCAAAGACATGAAATACCTTGCTCCACCATGAGTCTCTGTCCTTGCAGGGCCCCATATGTCAGAGTGGACATAATCTAATGGCTCTTGAGTTGTGTGAACACCCTTTCCATAGGGCAGCTTCTTGGACTTGCCCAAAGCACACTGATCACAAAACTCTAGGTTTTGATTTCCCATGTTTCCAATTACACCACTTCTTGACAACTCCTTCAACCCTTTCTCTCCTATGTGTCCAAGCCTCTTGTGCCATTTAAAAAGCTCAGAACTGCTCAAGACCATATCAACACTCCCAACAACAGGTGAACCAATCAAGATAAACAACCCATTATGCTGTCTGCCTTTAATCACCACTTTATCATGTTTAGTGATATGCAAGAAACCATCCACTGAGCTAAACTGACAACCACTAGTTACCAAAGAACCAAGAGATAGAAGATTTCTTTTGAGGCCAGGAACATATCTTACATTAGAGATGATTCTGACCACCCCATCAAACATTCTTATGCTCACTGATCCAAATCCTTTGACCTTGCATGATTGGTCATTTCCCAGGAGAACATTTCCACCATCTTCTCTCTTCAGTTCATCAAACCATGACTGGTGTGGACACATATGGAAGGAGCAGCCTGTGTCCAGGACCCATTCTTTCACCATTCTTGATTCAGTAACATTTAATACTTCTGGAGGATCTTCTTGATGGTCAATGGCAGCAGCTTCTGCCCCTTGGTTTCCTCCTTTCTTGTTTCTTTTAGGACAATCCTTCTTCAAGTGACCAGGCTGCTTACACTTGAAGCATTTCCTCTTCTCAATCCATTCATTCCCCTTCTTTGGATTAGAGTCTCCTGCCTTGGGATCCTTAGCATTCTGTCCCTTCTTCCCTTGCCAAGGTTTCTTGAATTAACATTCAAACCTTCTCCAGATTGCACCATGCCTTTATCACCTTGAGTCTGGAAACATTTAGACCTCAGAGCCTTCACTATCCCATCATAAGATAGCTGCTCATCTCTCCCATACATCAAGGCATCCTTAAAGCTTTCCATGGATTTTGGAAGAATGTTTAACACCATCAATGCTTTATCATCCTCCTCCAATTTCACATCCAGGTCTTCCAATTCCTCAACCATCTTAATAAACTCATCAAGTTGATCAGAAATTACCTTATCTTCAGTGATTTTGAAGGCCAACATCTTCTGCTTCAAGAACAGCTTGTTGGAAACTGACTTAGATTGATACAGATCTTCCAATCTCTTCCATGCTTCTGAGGAACTCTTGCTTCTTGAGACCTCTCTTAACGGTTTATCACCCAAACACAGAAAGATAAGACTCAGGGCCTTCTTATCTACTGATGCAAACTTGGGTTTCTCACTTTCTTCCCACGAATCAAGACGTATCAAAGCAAGATCAAGAATATTGTGAACCAAAACTGCATTCATCTTGATCTTCCACAATGTGAAGTCATTTCTCCCTGTAAACTTCTCAAAGTCCATCTTCATACCAGCCATTCCTTCCCTTCTTCAAGCTGTGAGAGTTGTTTCCCACAGACGGCGCCACTTGTTAGTGAAATCAACTCTTGAACACACAACACCAAAGAATCTGGAATTTGTACAAAGAACAATTTGAAATCACACATGCAGTTCGGCCAGAGTTGTGGCCGAATTGAACTTGCGCAGAACAGGAACTGAAAATGAATCAAACACAGTTTTAACGTGGTTCGTTCAAGATGAACTACATCCACGGAGGCAAGGCACACCTCAATCCACTAAGAACTCCAATCAATTACAGAGAATACGCTCAAGAAATGAAATGCCCAATTCTAGATACAAATTAGGGCACGAACACTCAATCTCTAAATACTCTCTCTAATCTAAAGAACAAGGAAATTACTCGATGTAGTGATCTTCTCCTCAATGAGAGCTTTACAATGATATATGGATTGAAGCTCGAATGCAACTGCACAGGAAGTTCTAACTGAAAGAAGTTGAGCTCAGCTACCGGACAAATGTGACGGTTTTCTTCGTCACAAATCTGCAACTGCTCCGTCACAAATGACGGTTATTCCAAAACTACCTCAAACCCAGTTTATTCTGACCAGTTGTCTTCTTGGTGCTAAAACCCGGTTTAAACCTCCGGTTCTTCACTCCCTGATTCCGGTTCCACATTCCCAACACACCATATTGCAAAGTATAGGCTCACTTGATGATATTGAACATCACCTCACATAAACACTAGCCATCAACTGCAAGAACGTTGATGCAAAAATCCATCTTGAATAAGCTTTGCAAACATCTGTCTACCTCAAAATAGAATCTTGGGGTTATAATTAATTTCTGAAGCATGGGAGTCTCTGCTTTTCTAGTTTGTTGAAATCTCCATATCAAAGAGTTTCCGGATTTGAGGCATAGTCAATAACTGTGAGGTTGTAGCTAAGAAGGGGGGGGGGGGGGGGAGGGAGGGGGGTGTTAGAGAAAAAGGCAAAATGAGGAGTCTGGTGAGCAGCGGCGGAGAGGAAGTCATTAGGCAGGCTAGAAGTAAGGGTTATGATTTAAAAAACTATGTTAAACATTCGGTATTTATACTGAAATATCAAAATATTAAATTATTTTTAGTGTTCCGATATATATAGAAATACTGAATTTCTTAAATTTTCATATTGCTACCATACAAATTTTTTTCGGTACAACACCATGCCATACCAACGATTTTCGTTTTCAGTAGGGATACATTCCGTACACCGAAATTTCAGTATTTTCACCACCCTAGTTTTCACGCTGAAAACCCAGGTTATAGGCTAGTGCGCACCTGTATGCCCACGTCAAAGGCTGGCGCGCACATAGAAGGCTCGTTCGCGGGAAGATGAGTAGCGCGAGCAGGTGGCTGGTCGCGGGAGATAAGTCGCACGAGGAGGCTACTAGCGGGGAGATGAATTAGGCATAGGAGGTTGGTCGCCCGGAGCTAATTTTGTGAGGGAGCCATTACAGGAGCCTGGTTGTCGGGAGCTAAGTTGCGCACTGGAGCCATTGCAGGAGGCTGGTTGCCAGGAGATGAGTTACGCGATGGAGCCATTGCATGCATTGAGGGCTTGTTGGTGGGAGGCTTCGAGGCCACGGTGGGTTGGTGGGCGGCTGACGGCTGTTGGGAGTGGTATATTACTTTCGAAAACCCTGGCTTCTCAGGAATGTTTTAACTATATTGTTCCTTGTTGATATGTGACTCGCTGAGATTTGTCCTTCTGAATTTTGACTTGTTGAAATTTTATCTTTTTGAAACTTGGCTTGCTGCACTTTTGTCTTACTAGAGCTTGACTAGTTGAACCATCTTGACCATTACAAGAAAGGAAATGATTCTCATAGGAAAGAAGTAGTGGAGCCTTCTCAGCTTTCCATTCAGCCCACTGAGATACTTGAGCCTTTTGTAAGGAAAGTGCGACCTTCATTTAGAGTGACAATTGGCGTGTTTGTAATTCGAAGCTGGAGGGTGACACTGTTGAAGAGTTCAAGAATACTGAGGCTTATGAGGAAGCTCTGAAGGAACGAGCCACTGGTTTCTGTGATAAAATTATAGGTGAGTGTCAGGTTTCCTTACGAACTTCTAGGCATGTCAAGGAGGATGTCATTTGACTCCTTGGTCCCTCTAAGGGAAACGAGGGAGACACTGAGGATGAGGGGTTGCTCCAAATGATGAGGAGATTATCTTTTGCCTTAAACTTGTCGAGATGTTCTTGCAATATTAGGTCATATGTGATGTAATGGTCAATTTTGTCAAGTGTGGATATTCTATGTTAAATGGTGTGTTAGGATTTCAGAACTGAATCAAGAAGTTGAAGAACCGGGTTAGTGAATCGGGTTTTAAGCTGAGGAAGAAGACTGGGTCATTCTGGACCGGGTTTGGGGTAGTTGAGCATAACTTCCACTTGCAACGGTTATTATCCGTTGCAAGGAACCGTTGTAGAAGGCCCGACGTAACAAACTTTCAGCTGGTGCAACTAAATCGGTAACAACTTTCTAGTGTTGAAGATTCGAGCAACAAGCCATATATAGAATTGAAGCTCTCAACAAGGCGATTATTATTCCGTTTCTTTCCCTTTCATTCTTATAATCAAGTGAGAGAATTTCTAGAGATAGGGTTAATTCTGTGCCAGAATTGGGGGTTAGCTAGTTTGAGAGATATTCTTGTAATTGCTTGTTTATTTTCTTTGAGTGGATTGAGGTGTGTTGAACCTCCGTGGACGTAGATCATCTCGATCGAACCACGTAAAAACCTTGTGTATTCGTTTTACTTTTCCTGTTCTGAGCGAGTAGGAGTTCGGTCAATTCTCGCCGAACATTCATTGTGTTTTCGACGTCTGTTTCTAATTTTGGCCGAACAATCCTGAGTTGTGCGGCATGTATTTCGGCCAAATTCAAATTTGTGATTTTATGTGTGTGAGTTCATAACAAATTTGGCGCCGTCTGTGGGAATCTTGCTCACACACACGAAGAGTTAAGGAGAATGGCTGGAGTTAAGATGGATGTGGAGAAGTTTTCAGGTAAGAATGACTTCTCACTTTGGAAAATCAAGATGAATGCAATGTTGGTTCAAAATGGTTTAGATTCTGCACTCCTCCCCGTCGATCAATGGTCTGATGCTGAGAAACCAAAGTTCTCAGAAGTGGATAAGAAGGCTCTGAGCCTGATATTTCTGTGTTTGGGTGGTAAACCTTTGAGGGAGGTATCAAGGTGCAAGAATGCAGTAGAGGCATAGCGAAAATTGGACGAACTTTATCAATCCAAGTCAACATCAAATAAACTGTTTCTGAAGCAGAAATTGATGTCTTTCAAGATTACTGATGATAAGGCCATTTCTGATCAACTTGATGAATTTGTCAAGATGATTGAAGAACTAGAAGACCTGGGTGTGAACTTGGAGGATGATGACAAGGCTTTGATGGTGTTGAATGTTCTTCCAAAGTCCATGGAAAGCTTAAAGGATGCATTGATGTTTGGGAGGGATGGAAAGGCAGTTATGAGTCTATCCTCTTAGCTTTGAAGACAAAGTGTTTTCAAACTCAGGGAGATAAGGGTTCTACTCAGGCTGGAGAAGGCTTGAAGATAAAGTTCAAGAAGAACAATCAAAAGAAGAAGTCCCAGGGATCCAAGGATAACAAGGCTGGAACTCAGAATTCAAAGAAGAATGGAGACTGGGTTGAGAATAGAAAGTGTTTCAAGTGCAAGCAAACTGGACACTTGAAGAAGGATTGCTCACAAAAGAAGAAGAAACAGAACAATCAAAGGGCAGAAGTGGTTGTGACTGAACATCAAGATGATGCTCCTAAAGTTCTAAACATCACAGATACAAAGATGGAAAAGGAATGGGTTCTTGATACAGGTTGTTCATTCCACATGTGCCCAAATGAATCCTGGTTCAAAGACTTAAAGAAAGAAGATGGTGGATGTGTGCTACTGGGCAATGACCACTCCTGCAGAGTTAAAGGCACATGATCAATTCAGATCAAGATGTATGATGGAGTCATCAGAACCATTTCAAAAGTGAGGTATGTTCCTGGTCTTAAGAGAAATATCCTATCTCTTGGTTTTCTTGTGGCAAGTGGCTGTCAGTTTAACTCCACAGATGGGTATCTTCATATCACTAAACACAACAAGCTAGTAATCAAGGGAAGGCAACACAATGGCCTGTTTATCTTGATTGGTTCTCTTGTGATAGGTTGTGTTGAATCTGTGATAAGTAGAGAGGATTTCATGAAGTGGCATAAAAGGCTGGGTCATATTGGAGAGAGGGGGTTGAAGGAGCTATCCAAGAGGGGTATAATTGGTGAAATAGGGAATCAAACACTTGAGTTTTGTGACAAATGTGCTTTAGGAAAGGCAAAGAAGCTGCCTTATGCTAAAGGGGTTCATTCTACTCAAGAACCACTTGACTATGTACATTCTGACATATGGGGGCCTTCAAGGGCAGATACACATGGAGGAGGAAGGTATTTCATGTCCATCATTGATGATTACAGTAGAAAAATATGGGTATATGTCTTAAGGAACAAGAGTGATGCATTCCTTAAGTTTAAAACATGGTTGAGCCAGGTGGAGAATCTAAGAGGGAAGAAATTGAAACATCTTAGGACTGATAATGGCTTGGAATATCTATCTACTGAGTTCACAAGGTTTTGTGAAGATAAGGGCATCACAAGGCACAAAACTGTCCTAATGAACCCTCAACAAAATGGTGTTGCTGAAAGGTTTAACAGGACTGTGCTTGAGAGAGTTAGATGTATGCTGATTGATGCTGAATTACCCAAATCTTTCTGGGGAGAAACACTAAACACAGCATGTTATTTGATAAATAGATCACCATCATCAACTCTAGGATTTAAGACTCCAGAAGAGGTTTGGAGTGGAAAGGTACCAAACTATGATGACTTGAGAGTGTTTGGTTGTTTGGCTTATGCTCACATCAGGCAAGACAAGCTTGATGTAAGGGCACAAAGGTGTGTATTCCTAGGATACCCTGAGGGTATCAAAGGCTACAGGTTGTGGTGTTTGGAACAAGGAAACCAGAAACTCTTGATAAGTAGAGATGTGAGATTCAATGAGGCTGTGATGGGATACAACTCTACTGGAAGTTAAGAAGAGGTTGATGGTGCTATAAAATCTGAAAGAATTTCCATTCAGGTGGAGCCTACTGATGAAGAGAAATCACCAGAGAACAATGTTCCAACTCAACCAGGTAATGACAGTTCATCAGAAGAGGATGAAGACCAACCTGAGATTTTAAATCTCAAAACTTATAGTATTGGTAGAGATAGACCAATGAGGCAAATCCACAGGCTTGATTTCTATGGACAAGCTGGGAGTGTTTACTATGCATTAAGTGTAGCTGAAGACCTTGAGTTTCAAGAGCCAAGCAGTTTCAAAGAAGCAATCAATTGCAGTGAAAGTGAACATTGGATAGGGGCCATGATGGAGGAAATAGAATCCTTGGAGAGAAACCAAACCTGGAAACTTGTAGACAAACCAAAGGGGCAGAAGTTAGTCAGCTTAAAGTGGATCTACAAGAAGAAGGTGGAGGCTGGAAAGGCTGATAGAATCAGATACAAGGCAAGGCTTGTGGCAAGGGGCTTCACACAAAGGGAAGGCATTGATTATAATAAGGTATTTTCTCCTGTTGTGAAGCATTGCTCTATCAGACTCCTTTTATCAAAAGTTACACAAGAAGACATGGAACTACAACAGTTAGATGTTAAGACAACATTCCTGCATGGTGATCTCATTGAGAGAATATACATGAAGCAACCTGAGGGCTTTGTGATTCCAGGAAATGAAGAGAAGGTCTGTTTTCTCAGGAAATCACTTTATGGTTTGAAGCAAAGTCCAAGGCAGTGGAACAAGAAGTTCAATGAGTTCATGATCAATGCAGGTTTCATAAGAAGCTTGTATGATAACTGTGTATACTTTGATAAAGGTCCAAGGCTTGAACAAGTGTTTATGTTGTTGTATGTGGATGACATGCTCATTGCCAGTAAGAGCATGGAAAAAATACAACAGTTAAAGGGAAGATTGAGCTCATAATTTGACATAAAGGATCTTGGAGAAGAAAGGAAGATCCTGGGGATGGATATCATTAGAAGAAGGAAGTCTGGAACACTTTGGCTCTCACAGAAGCAGTATTTGCAGAAGGTTGTGGAGAGATTTCACATGCATGAGTCCAGACCATTAAGTATTCCAGTTAGCCAACAAACCAAGCTATCCAAAGAACAATGTCCAAAGACAGAAGAAGAAGCAATTCACATGAAGAATGTTCCATATGCCAGTGGTGTTGGCAGCTTGATGTATGGAATGATATGCAGCAGGCCAGATTTGGCCTATAGTGTTTCTTTGGTAAGCAGGTACATGTCAAATCCAGGAGAGGCTCACTGGGAAGCATTAAAACAGGTCTTGAGATATTTGAAAGGCTCAGTCAGTCAAGGTCTGAAGTTCGAGAAGCAAGAAGCAAATGTTGTACCTCTTGTTGGGTATGCTGATGCAGATTTTGCTGGGAACCTGGATACAAGGAAATCTGTTACAGGCTATGTCTTTACCTTGTATGGGACAGCTATAAGCTGGAGAAGTGTGCAGCAACCTGTGGTTGCCTTGTCAACAACTGAGGCAGAATACATTACCTTAACTGAGGCAATCAAGGAAGCTTTGTGGCTCAAGGGAATCCTCAAAGACTTGGGGATCAGACAAGGTTGTGTCACCATTCAATGTGATAACCAGAGTGCACTTCACTTGGTGAAACACCAAGCTTTTCATGAGAGATCTAAGCATATTGATGTTAGACTTCACTTTGCAAGGGATGTGATTGAAGCAGGGTCTGCAGAGGTGAAGAAGGTCCATACCATGGACAATGCAGCTGATTTTCTTACAAAGGCTTTACCTAGGAACAAGGTAGTGCACTACTCGAGCTTGCTGAAGCTTGAACATTGCACTGAAGTAGCTTGAAGAAAAGAGGCAGTGATGAGGTTATGACACACACTTGAATTCATTGAGGTGGAGATTTGTGATGTAATGGTCAATTTTGTCAAGTGTGGATATTCTATGTTAAATGGTGTGTTAGGATTTCAGAACCGGATCAAGAAGTTGAAGAATCGGGTTAGTGAACCGGGTTTTAAGCTGAGGAAGAAGACTGGGTCATTCTGGACCGGGTTTGGGGTAGTTGAGCATAACTGCCACTTGCAATGGTTATTATCCGTTGCAAGGAACCGTTGTAGAAGGCCTGTCGTAACAAACTTTCAGCTGGTGCAACTAAATCGGTTACAACTTTCTGGTGTTGAAGATTCGAGCAACAAGCCATATATAGAATTGAAGCTCTCAACAAGGCGATTATTATTCCGTTTCTTTCCCTTTAATTCTTGTAATCAAGTGAGAGAATTTCTAGAGCTAGGGTTCTTAACCTAATTCTGCGCCAGAATTGGGGGTCAGCTAGTTTGAGAGATATTCTTGTAATTGCTTGTTTATTTGAGTAGATTGAGGTGTGTTGAACCTCCGTGGACGTAGATCATCTCGATCGAACCACGTAAAAACCTTATGCATTCATTTTACTTTTCCTGTTCTGCGCGAGTAGGAGTTCGGTCAGTTCTCGCCGAACATTCATTGTGTGTTCGGCGTCTGTTTCTGATTTTGGCCGAACAATCCTGAGTTGTGCGGCGTATATTTCGGCCGAATTCAAATTTGTGATTTTATATGTGTGAGTTCATAACATCATATCAAATATATCCCAATTTGTGAGCTTCAATCCATTTGGCATGCTGGTTTCCAGGATGGCTGGGTCCAGAGGACTCTTCCTCATAGGGTCTTGATTGTGTGACGAATTTATGATTGGGTCCCTTATTTCTTGACTTCCAATGTCACCATGGTCTGAATCCTCGACATTCTTGTGCACAATAAGTTGTGGTGGATGAGTAGGAGACGAGTTTTGTTGTTCCTGAATTGTGATTACTATGTGACAACTTTTGTAGTTGCGTAATTGATTATTGTTTGTAAGGCATCTAGGGTTAGTTGCATCATATGAGAAGTATGTTCTTGTTGAGTAGGCACTCCCTGATGAGGTGGGAGGGCTTATGAGGGCGGTTGGAAGTTTCCTTTTCAGGTCCAAATATTCTGCCTTCAAGGAGTTCCTAGTAGATGATAAATCTGCTGGAAATGAACTTTTTGGATTCATGGGGCGAGCTGTTGTGGAGGGGCCTCCTGTCTTCTAGGTGGAGCCTACTAAGATGAGACTTTTATCTTCTAGATGGATCCTGCTAAGAGTAAGCCTCCTGGAGGCTAACGCCTAGAAAGGACTTGTTGGCGAGGAGTTCTCTAAGCATTAGGTGGAAACCATTGGTGACGAACATCTTGGGTGTCAGACTAACCTGTTGAAGAGAAGTCTATGAATGCCAAGTGGAAATAGTTGGAGACGAGCATCATGGATGCCAAGAGTAACCTAGAAGAGAAGAGCCTCCTGGCTGTCGGGTGGAAACAGTTGGAGACGCGTCTTGGAATCCAGGAGTAGCCTACTAAAGAGAAGTCTCTAGAACGCCAGGTGGAAACAGTTGGAGATGAGCGTCCTAGCCTTGAGGAGTAACCTACTGAAAATAAGTCTCCGGACGCCACGTGAAAATAGTTAGAGACTAGCATCCCGAACTCAAGGAATGACCTACTGGGGAGGAGACTCATGGACGTCTGAGAGATGATCTTCTAGGCCGCTGTCATTTTGGGTCGCGTGGGGAGAATCACGGGAAGCTTCTTATTCCTCGAATCCTCCTGCTAGGAATCCAATTTTTCTCCTTACTCACCACAACCAGTAGGTTCTTCTGATACATCCTTCAGAAGTCTAGAAAATTAAAAAAATTCTTGTTTCCTACAGACGGTGCCAAAATGAGATAATAAACACGATAATTTTTGGATAAAAATTGTATATTATTATCTCGTTTATGGAAATTATGAATCGTATGGGGGTAGTTATAGGTACAATTATTGGACTTAACAATAGTTAATAGCCCATAATATCCTCAAATCATGGTTATCCCATTCTAGATCAGAAAATAGGCTCGTGGGGCCTTGCAAAGAAATATTGGACCTATCGGGTATATTTTAATAGTAGTAAGCCCATTACAAAGACTAAGCTCGTGGACATATGATGAACGTTGACATGTTCGCTTTTCTTGCATTGCCCGCGTTCATATTTGCTTAAGAAATGTGATTGTTCGTTACGTTTAAGTGCATATTTGTGTTAAATTGCATTTTGGTTAGATCTTATTTTTTATATGATTTGATGAGCTTTTAGGCCTTTTTAAATCGTGTTTTGAAGGTTAGGAAAACCCGAGAGCTCAAGAACGTCATTTTCATTTAATCCTCCACTCCTGCCCACAAACTGAGGCCTAAATGGGCCCCAAACGGGTCCGAGTTATACCCACTAAAACTTCTTCAAGTTGCAAATAAAAGTCGTGAAAGATTCGAGTCAGGACAATATGTGGAAGAGCCTCAAAATGGTGATGCACAAAGACGGCGCACGCGACAGGAAAGAAAATGCCCCGCGATCGAACGTCGGGCAAAATTGTACAATACTGCACCTAGTACCGCATTCAGTATTCAATACTGTGCCCGGTACGGCCTCCATTATTGGTTCTAGGTCATCATATTGTCATGCATTACCAGCCTAGGGGATCGGTATCTAAGGCAGGTTTCGTTCGATTCAGATCGGGCCGTCATGACTTGTGTGTTCGTATTTTTGCCATATCTCCTTTATATGGCATCAGATTGAAGCAATATAAAGTGCCACGCATAGTTGAGATGAATATCTACAAGTTTGTAGTTAAAGTCGAATGTTGATTCCAGATGAGGAATTCCCATAATTTCCAAGAAGATCGAGTTGAGCAGATTTGAGTAGTTCGACCCATTTCTAAAGGAAGTCAAACATGACAATTAGCTATTTTATATATTTACCCTTACTAAAAGGGTTGTTTCTGCATATTTTATGTAGTTTCACGTAGGAAGAGTTTGGGGCATTATAAATACCCTTTCCCCCTCTCATTGTAGGAATAGTCTATTCTACTTTTCTTCACTTTCTTTAGGTTTTAGACTTAGGATTTTCATATTTCCTCAGATCTTGAGGCTAGGATTTTCCTTACTCTTTAGGAAGGAACGCATCTTGGGATGAGAACTTGAAGTTTATTCAAGGGCTTGTAACATTTGGGAAGGGATAATTGGACCCCTAAGCTCAGAATTTGCTAGTCGTTTGAGGCTTGTTCAGATAGATCCCAAAATGCGATTAGATGTTAATAATTATAATTATGTCTTAAAACATGCCAGTGGAGGATTAACATTGGAACCTTATGTCAATTAAAACCTAACCGACAAAGGGGAGACCCAAGGGAGAAGCTTCATCAGGGAGGGGACTAGAATGTAGGGATTTCTAGTTGCGATGGGAGAAATTAGGTTATGTTGTTGTGTAGGTTGGTACACCCTCACACCGGTCTTTAGTGTGGAAGAAGCCGACAAAATTTCTTCTGGCCTTACTTAACAAAGACCCCCGGACCTGAAATTGAACCTGTAGTTCTTATTCTTGTATGTATTCTACATGGAATCCTGTTTACTTGTCTTTCTCTAGGGGATTCGGGGTACCTCAACCTCTTTTGTAGAATTCACACCCGATTGGAACATCGGTTGGTTTGGGAATTCAATCTCATAAAACTCACAACAATATCTTATAATCGTCTTTGAAATACCAATCTCACCTGGCTTGTGTGGAACTAAACCTCGGGAATATCTTCTCGATGATTGGTTCCCTCATTGTTTACATTTAATTGCATTTATGTTGTTTAACTTAATTACCACTTATTTTTGTTAGGCTTAACTTACTTAAAAGTACTTAAGCCGAGTCTCACCGAATAATCCTCCCTATAGTTTGGCAATCTTTTGTACTATTTGCATCACAAGTCATATGCTTGCGGTTTGAGAAAGTCGTTCTAATCCTAGTGATTCAGAGTGATTTTTGCTATAATTTCAACATACACATTAGTACATGATTGATTTTCCACATTTTAATTTTTGTTAAAGTAATGTATATATCTCTCCTGCTTGAGTTAAATATTGTGCTCTAACTTGGTTTCCTTTCAACAACATACACATAAGTGTTCATTTATGTAATAAAAAGTAAAAGAAAAGAACTAGTAATCACATAGAACTGAGTATGTTAATCTGTTGCAGTTAGTCGACAACTCATTTTTACTACTTTCTATATACCTATGTGTATGATCCTCTACTATGATCAATGTGTACTAGAGATAACAATCATACTATGAAACCAAATTTACGTTTCCACAACATTTTGTCGTCGTCATAATGTTACCATCAATATTCTATGAAATATATTGGATTATCTGTAAGAATTTCTTATCTTGGAATCTCAAATACACATCTTTCTCTTTTTCCTTTAGTCTTTTCTTCTCCCTCGTGGTTTCATTGAGGTTTACTGGATATAAAATATCTCTTGCTTGATATTTTAGTTCTAAACTTCTAGGACATTGACATATGGTGTACCAATTATTAACTTAAACTTCGGAATCCCAATTTCTCATGATGGTATATTTTCTAATGTGATTTTGGAAACATTTTGCTAATATTGAAATATAAAACTAAATTGTAAAAGTTATCATAAATGGTTAAGATTAATCTATGAATTCATTTTATACATAGATTTTGTGGAGGTTCTTTCATTACTCATAAGTTAATTCCGGATGAAGATCCCCTCGAAAAAAATGAAAGATCCAGGATGCTTGTCCTTGCAACTTCGCTTGTTGGAAATATGGTTATTTATCCGCAATTTAAAAGTAAAATAATAATAAAAAAAAAAAATTGAGACATGGAAGATAAATGGACTGAGTTGGTCTAATTCTGTTTTGGGATCAATTAATATTCACAAAAATGATGTAGTTTGGGTTTCAAAAGCAAATTTTCTTATCCAATAGTTATGTTCATTAAATGGAAGGCAATAACCACTCATTTACTTACTAATCCGGAATTCCTACATTCTTGGATCACCAACCCCTCCCTGACCCCCATGACGCACATTTACATATGTATAATTTTTATCCTTCATTATTGTCTCTCTTGAACCACCTTGAGAAGACATTGTCAATGGGAGCGGTATTCCATTGTATGGAAACCGCTCTTTCTAGACTTAACTTACATAGTTTTTCTTCAGATTGTTAAATGTAAAGACGGACAGATAAGCGTTGATCATGCTTATATCTGTCTTGTGTATTTTCCCACTCTAAATTTGTTCTTCTGGAGAGGCGCTTTTTCATTCTTTTCTTTTCGCTTCACTTTTATCTGTTCATGGTGTATTCTTCTATCTAAAGCATTCTTGGTATCTGATGCATTTTAGGAGACTAAAAAAATTTACACGTTTTGAATTGGGCTCTACAACCAACCAAAACCTAATCCAACATGACAGGGAAGTGGTTGTGCTTATTCCCACATGCCACACCCACTGAATGGTTAGAAGGCAATGTTATAGGATCAGGATCATTCGGTACTATACATTTGGCCATAGATACTGCTAGTGGATCACTCTTTGTTGTAAAATCTGCCAGATCAAAGGTTGGAATCGAGTCTCTCAACAATGAGGCTAATATTCTCCAAAATCTTAATTCTCCAAACATCATCAAATGCATCGGGAAAGATGTATCTAGAGTAGGAAACAGTGAAAACAAATATAGCCTTTTCTTCGAGTACATGGGTGGCGGTAGCTTAGCAGACGTAGCACATAAATTCGGAGGGGCATTTGATGAAAAGGTGATCCGTTTATACACGAGAGAAATCCTCCAAGGCTTGAGGTATCTACACAAAAATGGGATTGTGCATTGTGATGTTAAGTGCAAAAACATCCTCTTAGGTACATCAGGAGCAGTAAAATTAGCTGATTTTGGATGCGCTAGGAGACTAAGTTGTGACGATGAAACTTCATCGAAAGGGATAGGAGGGACTCCTCTTTGGATGGCCCCTGAATTGGTAAGAAACGAAGAGTTGTCTTTTGGTGCAGATATTTGGTCTTTAGGGTGTACAGTGATTGAGATGGGTACAGGAAGGCCACCATGGGGTGGTAATGCACTGAATCCAATGGCGACATTGCTGAAAATCGCGAATGGGGATGAGATCCCTGAATTTCCAGGGAATTTTTCTCCTGAGGGTAGAGATTTCTTGGCCAAGTGTTTGGAGAGAGACCCTCAAAAGAGATGGACGAGCAAAGAGTTACTTAATCATCCATTCGTAGCTCAAGATTCATGTCCAAAAAAGCAGGACGTGTTGTCACCTACGAGTGTTTTAGATGTCTCGAGTTATGATTCTGAGGATGACGATGACGATAATGATGAAGATGACAATGACAATGAAGAGTGTGTAGATGTAATTCCACTTTCAGTTAAAATTTGTGTAAAGGAGAAGAAAGAGTTACCAAAAATAGAATTAGAAAATCTTTTTGAGGCGTCGGGTAGCTGGATCACTGTGAGGAGTGCATACTAATAGCAAAGGAATGGCAAGAGATTACACATTGTGCCTTGTACAGAAAATTAGATAGTTATTTTCTGTTATTTATGTAGAATTTGGGTTTTCTTTTATACTACTTGTTTTCCTTTTCAGATGAGCTCTTGTGTAAAGCAATCTGAACATAATTTTTAGGGCCCAACAACCCAAATTTTTAATAACTTTCATATGGTCAATTTGTTTATATATTGGCTTGCTTGAATGGGGAACGAATCGATCCATTATACTCCTTCCGTCCTGCCTTAATTTGCACACTTTCCTTTTCGACCGTCCCATCCTATTTTGCACATCCCAAAATGGAAAGGAATCTTACAATCTCCACCCTTAAAATCTCCACCTTTGAAAAAGTCAACTAAAAAGCAAAAGATACCTTTTTCTTAATATACGCACCGGAGCAGGCAAATTAAGCCGGGACAGAGGGAGTATTAACTATTACCTAATTTGATGAATGTAATTTTTTTTGTTTTTCTTGCATATTACACGTCCATATTTTTATAAGAATTGCGAGTGTTTGACATGTCTAAGTGTGATTTCGTAATTAAGTGTATTTTTTGGGTTGATTTTTCTTTTTGATATGATTTGATGCGTTTTTGGGTGTTTTTTAGTAATGTTTTAAAGGTTGGGAAAATCCGGAAGATCAAGAAGGCTATTTTCACTCATCTCCTCACTTCAGCCCACAAACTGAGGCCCAAACGGGCCCGAATGGAACCCTAACAAAGCCCTTATAGTAGATCCTCAAGTTGCAAACAAAAGTCATGAAGAAGTCGGATAGAGAAGACGTGAGGAAAGGGTCCAAAACAATAATGGAAGAAAACAGCGCACGACGGGAGCACGATGTGCGGGCGACAGGTGAAAAAAATGGCATCGCCAAACCCGGTACCAGTGGCTGCCGGCCTGAACTCAGTGCAGTAGCTACTTGCATCCTCCGACACAAGCCCATACTGGCCGGCAGCAGATCCAGTGGTTAGCCGGTTTTGGGCCGGTTTTGCCCGTTTTCAATGCGTCTCATTCGTATTTTGGCCATAACTTTCTCATACAAACTCAAATTCAAGTGATGTAAGATGCCAAGTATATCCAAGATGAAGATCTACAACTTTATAGTTAAAGTTAAAGGCTGATTCTGGATGAATAATTCCTAGAATTGCTGAGAAGGCCGAGTCGAGCACGATTAAAGGGTTCGATCAACATTTTAAAGGGTCAATCACTCTCTTTTGTTATTTTATCCTTTTGCCCTTACTAAAGGGATATCTACTATAGAATTTAGGTCTTTTTACTTGTGTATGGCTGGGAATCTATAAACACCCCTTCCCCCCTTCATTTGTAACAAGCCTTTATCGTATAACTTTCTCTACACACTTCATTCTCTCTAGTTCATAGTGAAATATCAGAATATGTGCGCGTGTGCTATTTTAATAACTTGTATAAAATGATTTAAACAAGAACAGTACCGATCTAGTTCATACTGTGAATGAACATGACGTAATCTGAAAATAGTTAAAGGTTGGGAAATATGAGGAAGACACCTTCCTCTGGAGCATTTTATTACTGGGAAGTGATTTACTTTACAATGTACTATAGAGATTTATATTACAATGAATAAACACACTCCCCCTGAATACTATACCCCTAAGACTGTTAAGAACTCAAAATGTAGAGAATCCCTTCTCCTACACAAGCAGAGAGTTCTCCCGAACTCAACTTGTTCTCCCGAACAACTCAAGAGTCAATTCTCCCGAATAAACTCTATCTGCTTATCTGTGTTCCAACACTGGTTGAACACAGATTGAACTCTATAGTCGAGACAGCTGCTATTTCCCAATTGTCAATCACTTAAGCCGTACTGCTCTTCACAGATCCTTCTCCTCTTTATACCAGCGTCAAGAGAGTCCTTCTTTGGTATATCAATCAATTCCATCTTTAATTGATTCAATTACTTGATCCTCTTTGACTTTCTTGTTTTGGTTCTCCCCACTTTGGCAAGTAGATCAATTTGTCCCTTCATTCCTGAAATATAAATCAAATATGCCAAGATTATTTGTTTCAAGTTGAATGCCACACAATTCTTGTGTTTACAATCTCCCCCTTGGCATTCAAGTTCGAAAACTTAAGCTTCCTTCCTGCAATTCAAGAGTCAAATAATCGAAATATCCGAGAACAGGATTATCTGCAAAGGTTGAGGATCAGTCAAAGTAATAGCATGAAGACGCGTTTGAAAATTGAAGTAGGTAGAACTGAGTAGGAACAGAGACAGACAGAACTCATTAGAGCGATGTCGAATACTATGTTCCAAGACACCAAAAAGACTTAAACAACCAAAAAATTCACATAAAGACTTAAACATCCAAAAATTAAACTTAAACATCCGAAAATTCACAGAAAGTTATTTTTCAGAAACTTGAACTGCTGTCTTCACCATGGTCACCCTGTTCTTCCTCATTAGTATCTTCCTTGTCTTCATCATCCTGTCCACCAGAATCTTCGACCTCTTCATCATCCATAGCCTCATCATCCATAGCCTCGTCGTCTGCAACCTCAACTTCCACTTCGGTTTCGTCAACACCTGTGGATCTCTCCCCCTTTTTCGAACGAGAAGGCAAAGGACGAACCAGATGCTTGAGAATTTTCTGATAGTAGACCTTTTGAGCTTGAGCATTCTTGACCTGGAGGTCAAACACCGCAATCTGCTGTCGGACAAACTGTTCCAACTGCGAAGGAACTGCATTAGCAGGAATGGTATCTAGCTCATCGGTTGGAGTATAGACATTAGTGGTCCGAGTGGAGACAGTAAATGAAGATATGGGAGGTCCCAAGTGATCCCCTCGGCGAGAGTCTATCTCCACATTCTGATGTTGGAGCACTGTCCAAATCAGGCTTGGAAACGGTAGCATCTTACGGGATTCTGGTTTACCTGCAAATTCCACAATAATACGGAAAACATGCTCACCGAAATTGATGGGCTTATTTGTGAGAACACGATAGATGAAGATAGCCTGACTGGGTTTGAGACTCGATTTGTGAGCAGTGGGTGTCCAGTTCCGCATGCCAATTTTGTGGAGCATGTTGCACTCTAGGGTAAGAGAAGCAGGTGATAGGCCGGAGAGCGGCCATTTCGTGACCTTCCCATCAGTGATGGCAGTGGCGACAGTGGCAAGGTCATCATCCAGTTCATACTCTGGAGGAGTACTGATGCCACAAACAAAATTGATAATTTTCGGAGAAAATTCTCGAACCAAATTCCTGCACCAAACTCGATGAAATCTCGGAGACGAGGGATCATTAATCCCAAGAGACAGATTAGAATAGAATTTCTTAACAATTTTCTCACAATACCGCTGATTGTTCAAAACAGTTTTAGCAAGACCCACACTGGTGATCAAATCCAGAATGTTATAGTTTCGAAACGATCGAACATCAAGATTCTTTTCTTCCCAAAAAATTTCATATCCTGAAAGATTTTGTGTCTGGCAGAGGCAACCGGAGAGTAGAAGCATACTTCATAGTTTTGGTCACGAGTCATTTCATCTACATCAGAATCAACAAGAGGTGATGAAGTACCTTTAGATTGAGATGCAAGGGGCTGTGGACCCTTGTTCTTTGCGAGTCTGGTTGACTTGCGAACAGGAGCAGATGGGTCTTCCGGAACGAAGTCTGGATCGGGAGTTCCTTCCCTAGTTGAAGACTTTGGGGCCCCAGAAATTCGAACTCCATATTTGGTAGTAGTGGGCATAATCAAAGAGGGAACCTTGGTTTTGCCCTTTTCCGGATCTGGTGGTGGCGAAACTGGTTCAGAATCTGAGGAAGGAGCGACCGCTCTCTTTTTGGACTTCGATTGACGGACAGTGGAGCGAGTTTTGGGCTTCGCTTTTGATGGAGATCGTCGAGAGGACGAACCAGAGGAGGTGCCCGTCCTCGGTTTGGGGCTGCCTTTTCCGATCTGAAGGTTTGAATCGGAATGGCGGCGATTGCCTCCTGTGGATCTGGCGAGGGTACATCGGGGTTTGTGACAGGGACGGTGGTCGTCTTCCTGCGCTTAGTAACTTCCTTAGGTCGACCCATGAATAAACAGTGCAATCTGTGAAAAAAAAAAACAGGGAGAGGAGCAGATACGGAGAAGGTGAAAAGGCGTTAAGGGGAATGAGCTGAATATGTGGATATAGTGCACTTAAATAGGATGATTAGGAGTATCAATTTGAATAATATCTAAAAGGAAATCCCCAAAATTGTGCACAATATTTTCACCTTATCTAAAGAGATCCCTTTAAAATAGGAAACTGAATATCCTGGAGAGAATAAGCTGATTCTATTAATTGGTCTCAGTTGAAAAAGATAACTTAGCTCTGAAAAAATAAAAGGAATAAAATAAAAAAAGAAAAAAAAACGAAACAAAATAATGTGAAAAATCCGGTGACTGTGTACACCACAAAATATAAAGGAACTACTGATACATACGGAGACGCTGATATTCACTTTTGGAGAGGACGAACCTAATGAGAACCCATCCTTATATCCCCCCCCCCCCTTTTTTTTTTTTTTCAAGGTCGTACTGGAATTCTCATTTCACTTAGAGACGACAGAAATTTTTCATCTGAAGTCTACCCCACTACTTTGTGAATTCCATAATAGAGGGTACTTCACGTTTCACTTAGTGCTATCGGAATTTTCGTCCAAAAGCTACCCCATTACTTTATGAAGTACACTCGGCATCTCTTTTCACTTAGAGCTATCGGAATTTTCGTCCGAAAACTACCCCATTACTTCGTGATATGAGGGATAGTACGACCATGAAAGGAACAGAAAATATAAAGGTCTACCGATCAACGTTGGAATAGTTCATCAAGGAGGCCTTGACGTCTATCAGCAGCTTACACACGATCGGTCATTTTCTGTGCATGAGACCCTGATTTCACAACAGAAATGGTTACTCACTACATCATTTTCCGACGGTAGCTCTTTCTGACAGATAAGAAGGATATATCAGTCAAATTAAGTCTCAACGAAGTTTCAAGCAGTTATCCTTTCAATGTGGGTATAATGAACGGATATCACCAGACAAATGCATGTTTCTTTTTTTTTTTTTTTTATTTTAAAAAAAACAATATTTAAGAAGAAATGCATATTCCTAATGATTTTCTCAGAGTTAGAAATCTGTTAGCATCAAGAGATTTTGTAAATATATCAGCTAGTTGTTCCTGAGTAGGAACATGCTCCAGAATTACAGTTCCTTCTTCAACCAATTCACGAATAAAGTGATACCGAATGTCGATATGTTTAGTTCGTGAATGCTGAACAGGATTCTTAGACATGCTTATTGCACTAGTGTTATCACAAAAAAGATTTACAGAATCTAAATCAAACCCATAATCACGCAGCATGGTTTTCATCCAAACAAGTTGTGCACTACAGCTGCCAGCTGCAATGTACTCGGCTTCAGCTGTCGACAGTGAAATGCTGTTATGCTTTTTGCTCATCCATGATACAAGATTTGTTCCTACAAAGAAACAGCCTCCTGAAGTGCTTTTTCGGTCATCCATGTCACCTGCCCAATCAGCATCACAGTATCCTGCCAAGTTTGAGTTCGTGTCACGGGAATATTGAATCCCGTATTCTGATGTTCCTCCCACATACTTGATTATTCTCTTCACAGCGGTCATGTGAGATTCCTTGGCATTCGCTTGATACCTAGCACACATACCAACACTGAAACATATGTCAGGTCTACTAGCAGTTAAGTATAATAGGCTGCCAATCATGCTTTTGTATAGTTTTGGATCAACTGGGCTTCCTGGATCATCCTTAGATAATTTGGTGCTGGTTCCCATAGGAGTATCAGGGTGTTTTGCGTTTTCAAGTCCAAACTTCTTGACAAGGTTTTTAGCATACTTAGATTGGTGAATAAATATGCCGTTCTTGCTTTGTTTGACCTGTAAACCTAGAAAGTATGTTAATTCCCCTACCATGCTCATTTCAAATTCCCTTGACATGGCCTCAACAAACTCATTGACACTGACTTTAGATGTTGACCCAAAAACAATATCATCTACGTAAATCTGTGCAATGGTAATGTCCTTGTTCTTTTGCAGTATGAACAGTGTTTTGTCAGCACCGCCTCGTCTGCATCCTTGCTCAAGAAGAAACCTCGTGAGTCTCTCATACCAGGCTCTAGGAGCCTGTTTGAGTCCATAAAGTGCCTTTTTGAGCTTGAATACATGTCCGGGGTAGTGAGGGTCCTCAAACCCTTTGGGTTGTTCAACAAATGCAACTTCTTTCAAAAAACCATTTAGAAAAGTGCTTTTTACATCCATTTGATATAAAACAAAGTTTTTGACACATGCAATGGACAACAGCATTCTAACAGACTCTAGACGTGCCACGGGGGCAAAAGTTTCCTCAAAGTCAATGCCCTCCACTTGAGTGTATCCTTGGGCAACCAATCTAGCCTTATTCCTCGTGATGTTACCAAATTCATCAGTTTTGTTGCGAAAAATCCATTTGGTACCAATCACATTGGAATTTTTTGGCCGAGGTACAAGTTCCCACACATCGTTCCTCTCAAATTGCTCCAGTTCTTCCTGCATAGCCTTGATCCAATACTCATCAGTAAGAGCTTCCTTGATGTTACGTGGTTCAATAGAGGAAGTGTAGCATGCAAAGTATGAGTATCCAATCATTTTACGATAATTAGGTTTAGGATTACCTCGGGTTTTGATACCTTCATTGATGTCACCTATTATCAGATCACTCGGATGATCTTGTTGGATTCTGCTGGGAGGATCCCTTCTGGAATCAGAGATTTGTTCGACATTTTCAGCTTGTTCGAGCTTCTGTTCCTCTGGAGAACTTGTTACTGAAGAACTTACTTCCTGCTCCAGGAGTTCTGTATTCTCAGTTTCCTCATTTGGTTGGGAACTATCATCGAAAACAACATTCACACTTTCCATTACTGAGCGTGTTCTCAGATTGAATACCCTGTACGCTCGACTACTGTTAGCATAACCAAGGAAGAAACCAAGATCACTTTTAGACTCAAATTTCCCAACAGTTTCTCTATCCTTATAGATATAACATTTGCAACCAAATACATGTAAATGACTTAAGTTAGAAGACTTACCTTTCCATATCTCATATGAGGTTATCCCCATGCCTTTCCTGAGATAAATTCTGTTTATTAGATAACAGGCTGTGTTTACAACTTCAGCCCACCATCTCTGGGACATTCGTTTTGATGCAAGCATGACTCGAGCCATTTCCTGCAGCGTTCTGTTCTTTCTCTCAATGACCCCATTTTGCTGAGGAGTCTTGGGGGCTGAAAACTCATGACCGATTCCTCTTGATTCACAGTAGTTGGTGAATAGGGAATTCTCGAACTCTCGCCCATGATCAGTTCGTATCCTACTTATGCTGCATTGTTTCTCCTTCTCGATCCTTGTGCACAGAGTTTTAAACACATCGAACGTTTCTGATTTCTCTCTAATAAAGTTAACCCAGGTGTAGCGTGAGAAGTCATCCACCACAACAAAGATGTATTTCTTGCCACTGATGCTTTCTGTTTGAACTGGTCCCATCAAATCCATATGAAGGAGTTCCAGTACCTGCTTAGTAAGAACATCATGAATAGGTTTATGAGGGGTGTGTTTTTGTTTTCCATATTGACATGGTCCACACACACCATGACCTTTTCTTTTGAGTTTTGGTAGCCCTCTCACAACCTGCGACTCAGACAAATTCATCAGATGATCATAATTCACATGTCCAAGTTTTTCATGCCATAACTCTATTTCACTGACAGTACTAACATGGCATTTGAAATCCTTATCAAGACTGTAGCAGTGATCAACAGTTCTAGTTCCAGTAAGAACATCAAAGTTATTTTGATCAAGAACATGACATTTTCCTTGTGTAAATTTAACATTCAGTCCTTGATCACACAATTGACTTATGCTAATGAGATTAGCCGTTAAATTTTCCACAAGCAAAACATCTTCCAGTTTAGGCATTCCTCGAATATTGAGAGTGCCTATTCCAATAACTTTGTTTCTTACTCCATCTCCAAATGTGACGAATTTGTCGCCAACTGGATATACATTTGTCAGATATGTTCGAACACCAGTCATGTGTCTCGAACATCCACTGTCAAAGTACCAAGTCCCTTCTATGTTCGATCTGAGGGCCAGAACAGATGTTAGACATTTGTTTCCTTCCTTTTGAACCCAGATTTTAGATTGTTTGTGATTTCTGAGATCGATTTTTGTTCTAGGACTTGATCTTTGATATGTTCCAGGTCTCCCTTTATAAATATCCCTAATGTTGATCTTGCCTGTTCGAAGGTCATATTTCATCCGATTGCACACAGGACGTATATGACCTTTTGTATGGCAGTAGTGGCATGTAGGGATAAATTTAAAGGTCTTCGAATTATGATGATGTTTCGAATGGGTCTGCTCAAATCGAGTAACAGCCTGGGCATGATGGGCTTGATCAGAATTATGAGTAAATGTGTTACCTGATGCATTACCTGTACCGACGGTGGGTCGTTCTGTGGCAGACCTTATTGAGGAGAAAAGGACTGACTTTGTGTTTTCCTCCATCAGTCTTGTTAGCTCGTTCTTGAGCATCTTGATTTCTTTTTCCCTGTTTTTGATTTCTTCCTACACATCAAACAATTCATTTTTTAACGAGTCTATGGTAACATCTTTGGAACTGATTACCTGTCGTGCGATTTTCAGTTCATTTTCCAGCATGATTACCCTCACAGTTGGTAGAGCTTGAGGGTATGTAGAACTGCTTGGATCAACATTCTTTTCATAGAGTCTGACTTTAGCTTCAAGAGTTTTGATGATTTGTGCAGCTTTGTTAGCTCTGGAGGATATTTCTTCATACATTTCTTGAAGTTGTTCAGCAGTAGGACAAGGCTCATCTTCAGATTCGGACTCATCAGTCACATCTTTTCCCGTCAGTTCCTTGATGGGTCGAACATGGGCCATCAGACACGTAAAGTCCTTCAGTGAATCACATAAAGCAAGATTGTTGGTGTGATTGACAGCATCATCTGTCTTTGACTCTTCATCAGTTTCTGAGTCACTCCACGTTGCTTTGTAGGCTTTGTTTTTCCTCAGGAAATTTGGACATTCTGCTTGATAGTGTCCATATCCTTTGCATTCTCTGCACTGGTCATTCTCCTTTTTGCTGGCCTGATTCTTCCCATTTGAATTCCTCCCACCAGATTTATTTTTGTTGAGGTACCCGGAATTGTTCTTTCCCTGTCCCTTGGAGGTGTTGAACTTCTTTATCATTTTCCCGTAGTTCTTTGCTAAAAAAGCCATAGTGTCTGCAAAATTTGCAGCATCCAAGTCATCGGTCTCTTCTTCCTGTTTGTCGGATACTTCGGCTTTTAGTGCAATGCCTTTGGCCTTGACTTTGTCGTAGCCATTGTTAATCTCAAATGTTCGTAGCTCTCCAAGAAGATCGTCCAGAGTCATTTCCTTGACTTTCATGAATGATTCCAGGACAGTGATTTTCTCTCTGAATCTGGATGGCAACGTCCTCATGATTTTTGAGACCTGTTTCTCTTCTGAGATGTTTTCTCCAAGTATGTAGCAATCATTTACTACATCACAGAACCTTGCATAGAAGCCATCAATATTTTCATCCTCATTCATTTGAATATTATCAAATTGGAGAGATAACCTCTGGAGTTTTGAGGTTTTGACTGAGGCATTCCCTTCAAATTGACTTTGCAGAATTCGCCATGCATCTTTTGCGGTTGTGCATTTCACTATCATCTTGTGTCTCATGGGATCCACAGATGCTAGAAGTGCGTACAAAGCTGTGTAGTTTGCTTCTTCTTCTTGCTTGTCCTTTTCAGTAAAGGACTCAACTGGTTTTGGTACTAGATTCTCTTCATCGTCCTCCATTTGAGGCCAGTCCCATCCTTTTTCAACTGTGAGCCAGCATTTCTTGGATCTTAGGTACACCATCATCATGGATTTCCAGTAGGAGTAGTTGGTTCCCTCCAGAAGTGGAGGTCGTAAGGATGCGTGATCAATGGAAGCCATTTTGTTCCCTTGGATCTACCTGTTTATAAAAACTGGAACCTGCTCTGGTGCCAATTGAAATATCAGAATATGTGCGCGTGTGCTATTTTAATAACTTGTATAAAATGATTTAAACAAGAACAGTACCGATCTAGTTCATACTGTGAATGAACATGACGTAATCTGAAAATAGTTAAAGGTTGGGAAATATGAGGAAGACACCTTCCTCTGGAGCATTTTATTACTGGGAAGTGATTTACTTTACAATGTACTATAGAGATTTATATTACAATGAATAAACACACTCCCCCTGAATACTATACCCCTAAGACTGTTAAGAACTCAAAATGTAGAGAATCCCTTCTCCTACACAAGCAGAGAGTTCTCCCGAACTCAACTTGTTCTCCCGAACAACTCAAGAGTCAATTCTCCCGAATAAACTCTATCTGCTTATCTGTGTTCCAACACTGGTTGAACACAGATTGAACTCTATAGTCGAGACAGCTGCTATTTCCCAATTGTCAATCACTTAAGCCGTACTGCTCTTCACAGATCCTTCTCCTCTTTATACCAGCGTCAAGAGAGTCCTTCTTTGGTATATCAATCAATTCCATCTTTAATTGATTCAATTACTTGATCCTCTTTGACTTTCTTGTTTTGGTTCTCCCCACTTTGGCAAGTAGATCAATTTGTCCCTTCATTCCTGAAATATAAATCAAATATGCCAAGATTATTTGTTTCAAGTTGAATGCCACACAATTCTTGTGTTTACACATAGAATTTCAGATTTTTTAGTCTTTAGCTAGGATTTTCTTCCTCCTCTTCAAGGAGAAAGTCCTTTTTGCAGGAGAACTCAGAGATTATTCACGGGCTTGTGACACTCGTCAAGATTATTAAAGTTCTTCAAGGATCCTTCAATCTTTAAGCATTTTCTTATCCATTTTCTTTATTTTTAGTTTATTGCTTTTCTTGCTTGTTGTTGTTGAATCTTGTCTTTTCTTTAATGATTAGTGAGTACTTTTCTTGTTTCCGAAGCCCGAGAGTAGCCCAAGTTTCGAGTTTGATTAATTATTGATTGGTTTTTTGATTTGTTATAGGTTGTGGTAACCTAGGATAAGGGCTTGATTAATTGTAATGATTTCCAATTAACATAGGGACTAAGTTTACAGGTTCGCATTACGGTTGCTCGGCTTTCGATGGCTTAGAATTTTTTTGATTGGTTGCGCAATTAGGAAATGATAGTTGGATCCCTAGGCTTAGGGTTGCTACACTTTCAAGGCTTACCGACTAGATATTAGTTGAGTTTAGGGATTAATTGCTACACCTTAGAATGGTCGGGTGGCGAATTAATTCTGAAAAATTAGGTTAATCGAGACCCAATTGGTAGTAGGGAGACCTATGGAGGATAAGCTCTACCGAGAGGGGGAGTAGAGTTTAGGGGGCGTCGGTTGAGATTGATGAAATAAAGTTTAGTCTCATGTGTAGGTTCTACATCCTACATCGGTTTTTAGCATAGGAGAAGTCGAGCTATCTTCTTCTAGTCTTACTTAACAAGAACTTGGGGCCCAGGGTTACCGATTCTAGGGGATTAGGGGCCTTCAACCTCTTTTCTAGAATTCACATCCAATTGGGACGTTGGTTGGTTCGGGAATTCAATCACATAAAACTCACAACAATGTCTTACAATCATCTTCGAAATATCAATCTCATCTTGATTGTATGAAACCAAGCCTCAGGAATATCTTCACATCGTTCGGTTCCCTCGCATTATGTTGTTTAGCTTAATTACATCTACAATTTGCGTTTGGCTTAACTTACTCGAACGTGCTTAAGTCGATTCTCACGGATAATCCTCCCTGTGGATTCAAGATCTTTTATACTACCTCTGTCACAAATCGTACGCTTGCAATTTGAGAAGGTCGTTCTAATCTTAGTGGGTTGGAGGACTTTCGTGATAAGTTCATAATTGTTTAGTACATTTTATTAACTCTTTAAGTATGAATTGACACTATTTTATATATCTTTTCAACTCTATCTTAAAACAACCATTAAACCTATAGTTTATATAACAAATTCTCCACAGATATATTTATCTCCTGCCCTCTCCAATCATGAAAAAATGCACCCTTAAAAGTTGTCAATTTAATCATGGTTTTATTTCATCAACTTATCACAATTTTGGCCAACTCAACAGTTGATGCAAAATCCTTTCAGTCTAAAGGTAGATCTGGTTCTAATTTAAATGTCTTCTATATCATCTGATTTTAAAATAAACTAGTAGTACTCCCGTGCATCACACGAGCATATAAAAGGTTATATATTTTTTTATCGTACAAATATGTAAAGTTATAATCATTATTCTTCATAAGGTTTCTGTTAAGATTAAAGATTATTTTTTCATACATGTTCTTTTCTTTTTTTTTTTTTTTTATAATAAATATCAATAAGCCTCAGATTCAACTAATCATCGAGCACTTACCAAAGTGACACTACCAACAAAGCTTCTTCTAGATGCATTAAGAAATAGAGGCATGTCAGGGTGGAATATCTATGGGATTTTTGTGTATAATACCCGATGAAAAGTTCATTTCTTCGTATTTGTCAACTATTTAATTGCTTCTAAGTAAATGTTTCTTCATCAAGGACTCATAGAGGTATGAGACTATATATATATATAATATTAAATTTCAAGAATTAGATCATCAAAAACACAAAACGAATAATTAGATGACAAAGTTTGGGAAAAATAAAATTCAATATTTTACCATGTAAGAATCCAAAGAGTCTTGTTATCCGTGTCACTCGAGCATCGGTGTAAAATGCATGGTACTAACAAAATATAACGACCGGAGCCGATCAATAGACTTCTTTCCACTTTCTTGTTGGTTGTCCCTTACAAACAGGACATGTTCAATTCCTAAGAGTGTAACTTTATATTAATTTTTTTAACAATCATTGTTGGTTATCTCATCATAATATGGAATATTTCCCAAATCTATTATAAACATAATATGAATTATGTTGTGGAGAATGAAATGAGAACATGAATGAGTTGGAACCTGAGATTCAATGAGTTTCTATGGGACTTTTAAAGGATAACCTAATTGTACGCATTGCTTGGATTATGAGATTCTTTCTCCACTAAAACACATAATCGAAACTTCCTCTCCCCATTTTTGCTGGAATTGGTGAAGCAACGGTCTTTGCGAACCTGGTGTCTTCTTAAGTGAAGCCGATGATATTGATATTTAGGAGGGACATGTTAAATACATGGCTAACGATAGGAGATAGTGAGGAGCTGACGGATCTCACTTTGGATGTCCTGCAAATGGTATTACATATTTTGTGATAATAGTACTATAACTGTGTTTGTCACATAATTACTAATAATTCATTGATGAAGTCATCACACGCACATGTCATATGTAGATTTAGATGGGGGATAAGGGAGATAGCTAGATGAAAATGCATATTTTTTCACTTGATATATTAATAATCGTTGTTTATCCCCTAAAGAAAAAAAAAATATTTAGAATAGAAGTTACCATGACAACATTTCCACTATTCTTAAAAGAAATCTTTTAAGAAAAATTACTACATGTAAAAGTTAAGGAGTAAAAGACTCTAGCAAGATGGAAGAGGACTCAACGGACTCAAAAGAACTTAGAGTGTAAATCCTTATATGCTAAGTCCGCGATGTGAGCAGGAAGGGGATTCTACCAAGTGTAAGACATACGTAATTTGGAGAGAGCGTTCGCCGGTTGATTGTCTTCTTTGTATATATGAGTGATCATAAAATCCATAGAAGTTATCCTCTGAAGGACCCGAAGCCATCTTGCCTGCATGCATCGTGGAATGTCCATGGAGTGGGCATAAAAAAGATTAACAATGTAAACAGAATCACATTTCGAGCCATATTTGAACCCGGAACCTTTGTGAAGCCAACTCCAGAGATACAATAGCCGTCTCTAAATCCACTTGAAATGCAAAGCCACGGCCAAAAGAAGACGAGAAGCCAACAGTAATGAAGCCACAGGCATTTCTATAGATTCCCCCGCTATTAATAGGACCTGGTATGAATTAATATTTTGAACGGGTCGGGAAATGAAAGTTTAATTAGACAACACTTAGACGCGATATTACCTAATGATATAGGAGAAGCTAAGCCCTCTTCATAAGATTACTAACCCCTCTTTATTAAAACCAACAACCGCAAAACCATGGTTTCATTCCCACAAGATTGTCCAAAACCAATGGCCGAAAATCAGGGTTCATTTCCACAAGATTGTCCAAAACCAATAGCTAAATACCATGGTTTTATGCCCATAAGATCAATTAAACTAGCAGCCGATACCATAGTTTTATTCCTATGGTTTTCCCCAAGTTAGTGTACTTGTTATGCCTATATACATGGATGTGGGGGGAACCTTCATTCCATCATTGTCTCCCACCAAAACTTAGCTTGAAAGTTTTTCCTTCTTCTCCACAAAGAATAGCTAGTAATTTTTCCCTCATGCCCTCTCACATTTTCCATCCCTAGCCACCGAAATCCAACGAAGTCGCCAGAAAATTGATCGGGCAGCTTTTAAGCTCGCTGGGTCAGCTGCTGCCCCACTTTCATTTTTGTTCCTCTATCAAAACCCATATTTCTGATACCAAATGATAGGTCTCGGTGAGAGGATTCCGGAATAGTTTTTGGAATCGCAATCGGAGATCTAGAACTCCGATTATGACCGGTCAAAGTTGAGGTGACACTCATGTACCCGAACCACCTTCAAGGAGCCATAAATTTCTGCTTCGAACTTCGATTATGTTGTGGTTGGTCATTCTAGAAAGCTCTTGATGAGATCTTTCTATAGCTAGGTCCTGATTGAAATTTCACTAATTGAGTCATCGGAAAAGTTCGATCAAAGTTTTTACAGAAGTTCATGTGCCGTCTTTTGAAAATTAGATATTCTTTAGGGGCTAAAATATAATTTTTTATTTTCAATTATGCCCCTAGTCAAAGTCAGTCTTTTCGGAAGTCAACCAATCCAAGAATTTACGAAAAAGCCACCGCCCTTTTTACAAAATTGCCATTCTTTTTCCAAAAATTACAACAATGTCATTAGACCTTCAAAGTGTCATAAAATGCTCGTTTTTAACTCAATTCGACTCAAACTAGTTGCAAAAGAACCCAAATTAAAAAATCTACAGTTTTATATAAAATTACAAAATCTGGAAAATTTTATAAAATTGCGAAATGGTCCCTCAACTCTTATAGAATTACGAACTCTGCTCAAATTTTCACTTTATGTTTAAGCCGAGTATCCACCTATGCTAAGACAAATATTCTATATTATAGAACTAAAGGAAGTTGAAGTAGAACTGGACTTTGATCTAGAGGAGGACTATACTACCAACTAGCATGTACGCACTTTTAGATGGGGTAACTCTATGTGGCTATGTTCTGTTGTTTACTTATTTTCATGCAAATTATTGTTATCATGGTTAACATGAATATTGCTTATGTTTATGTGGCGAAGGTGTGCAAGTTATGTGAAGGTTATGTGAAACTTGTGTGAAGTTATGTGCTGTGGGTAAAGCCATATTATGTGTACTATAGAGTGTAGATGGGTTATATCGTACTAGCTATGTTAGGATTGCGGGTAACACCGTAAAAAATTCCTCGAGTTGCTCCCAAATATGCTTTTCAAAAACTTATGGGTAAAACCGTACATGCTATGCTTTACAGGTAAAACCATACACGATTATGCTTACAGGTAAAACCTTTTAAGATTATGCTACGGGTAACACTGTACATGTTTATGGATCGAAATATCACTCTCGGGTGACCCCGAATATGCTATGCTACTCGAATGGGACAATGCATGGCCCACCTATGTACTCCTATGTGTATCTATATCGTATGTATATATGTGGATATATATATATATATATTATTTTATTTTTAATTCAAGATTCCAACACGTTTTCGGATTTGTTGTATGTGTTGATGGTATATGCATTATTTATGTAATTGTCCATTATTGCAACTTTTTGTATGAAATTTAAGTGGGCAATCGAGTGAACCCACAAGGTATTTTTCCCGAACACTCACCCCCTCCTTTCAGGCACTAACATGGAATAAGAATGAAGATGAATGTGTGCCCTCATCCGAAGTGAATACTACTAAGAATTGATAAAGAGCTTTATTAAACTCTATTTTAATGGACATGTAAACTGACTTTGTAAACTTCTTTATGCTCTTTCGCTTTAAACTCTATCAAACTAGTTTTTCAAAATAATGCAATTTCTATCTTAAAGTTATGGTGAACTATTTTGAGCTGATTATGTGTTTCCGCTTTTATGGTTATGTTAACATGATGATTTATAAATTAATTTTTTTAACTTTTGTTTCGAGGTAATATTTTTTTCAAATCAAAGTTTAAAGATTTCATATATTTAGGGTTCAGGTAGTGACATTCTCCATTTTTTATAAAAATAAGGTTTATTGAAATGTGGACGTCACACCCTGTCTGACGACACATGGATCATCTAGTGGAACCTTGGAAGCCTGGTTATGTAACACCTCCCAAGAAGGGAGCTTTCCATGAATAGTGCGCCGATTGATGAAAGACATGCAAGGAGGAACGAAGAGAGCCCATATCCAAGTGCCCAAGAAGGTTGTAAGCCAAACTAGATGTAACAAGACCACGGTTATCTCTTGTCTAGACCCGATGATCTAAACTAGTCGGAGAGAAGACAAAAGCCACAATATCAGAAGCAATATGAGTATGAGTCGTGAGAAAATCATATTACAAATACCATACTCCCTGAATAAAATAGTCTAAAATGCTTTGGCCCAAGAATAGCCTACAGAAGTCTGGAATGCCAAAGCGATCCGCTATGAACCCAATCCATAACCGGATATCTAGCGAAGGACTAACAATCTATCACGAATCATGGTCCAAAGGCAGCAACAATTGCGAGCATCATTGAACATAGATGACCGAACGTAAGAAGAAGGAATAGTGCCATTGGCCTTGAGCCAGCACGACGAATGAAAGAAATCCCAGGATCCGGAAGCGTATGCACATCCCAACAACTCGGAAAGAGCGCAAACCAAGCCCACCTTCATTTTTAAGGCAGCAAGCTTTCTTCAAAGAGATGTTAAAATCCCTGGTCGGCCATGTCCAGATGAAACCGGCATAGCATGTTCCACCTTATTCAATAAAGATCATGTCCATCGGAAAACCATCATATAGTGAACAAGAGAGCTAGAGATAATCGAGTCAACCAAACAAACCTGTCCAGCCATAGAATGGGCGGAGCCTATCTAACGTGAAAAATTAGCCTTCACGGAATCGATAAGCTCCCGGGAACTACGAAGCCTTATGCGTACCCCTGAAAAAGAAAATTCCTAACATCGAGCAGGCAAGGTTCCTTTTATCATGCAAAGCTGATGTCTGACTATCCATTTAAGATGACGTGAAGCATGTCTATTGTAAAATACCCTGGACTTTTCAGGACTAAAGATTTGACCTGACAAAGTGTCGTACAGGTAAAAAAACCTCTTGAATACCGCTAACACTAGCATGAACATTTGCTGCCATAAGAAAGATATCATCTGCATAAAGTAAGAGCGGGGGCATGTAATCCTCTTTTGGCAACAGCAACCCGAACACAACCATACTCTTATTGAGAAAGGCATGTCATATATAACATAATCATTACATTATATTATATAAGGAATGTGAAGAATTTGTCATTCTCTAAACTCGAATCTTTAGATGGGCAATATAGAAATGTTTAGCGCGGTCTTTGAAAGTCAACTTTATGTAGTAACATACTTTTACGTAATATATATTAATAATAATGGTCTACTATTTTAGTAACTAACTATGAGGTATTTTAGGATAATTTTTAATTATAAAGGAAAAAGTTATGATTACTTATTAAATTGTTTTCATAATGAAATCTAAATAAATTATTTCCTGCTTTTGCAAGTTGTTTTAAGCAGGAATACCAGTCTCTGCTATTTTCAAACCGACTTCTCTTTATATATATATATATATATATATATATATTGTGTTAAGAAGAGTTTCTTCCAAACCCGTGGTAGCTGCTACGTTTGCCGATGTGGAATCCATCATCGAATTCCCGTTTTACAATGTTAATTTCAAATTCTTATGGTTGGATCAACAATTTTGCATTCTAATATATTGTTGTATTTGTTATGATGACCACGAGAGAGATTTAGGAATCGAGAATATAAGTTATATTTGGTTAAAAAAATACTACCTCTGTTCTACCTTATCTTGCACAGGGGAGATTAACACAAGTATTAAGAAAAGTTATTTTTTGAGATTTTGGTGACTTTTCAAAGGTTGATTGAGGGTGGAGATTTTGAGGGAGGAGATTATATTATAAATTTCCTTTTTAAGAGGTGTGCAAGTTCGCCTAGGACGGACGAAAATGGAAAGTGTGCAAGATAAAGTGGGACGGAGGTAGTATTTGTTATGAAATGGTTGGAATATTATTTTAGTATCATTGATAGAATAATTAAATGATAGTAAATGACTGGAGGTAATTAAATGATAGTAAATGACTGGCGGTTATTTTTGTAACTGTAAAAATTTAGTTTTATTTCACACTGATTTTTACATTAAATTATATTTATTATTATTACTTAATTAGGAGTGCAATAATTACTTTATTACTTCATTGAGTTTATTGTTATATAAATATAATTATTATGGTTTCCTAATTTAGTTATATGATTGAACGGGAAAAATTACCATTACTATATTTAAAGTTGGTCAAAGTTACATCATAATCAACCTAGAAGCCTAGAACGACAACTTCAAGACAATTGTTCAATTTTTTTCCCTTTTCTTTGGGCCTCTTTTTAAGATTGGAGTTCGGACTGATAATCCAAAATCCCATTCAATTACTTATGTTTTGTTGTTTCTTATCATTGTAAAATATTATTTCTTCGCAGTTTCGACCAGTAAATATTATTTTCCTCATAAAAAGTAATCCTATAATATTAATCAATTATCATGTAATATGATAATTAATTATACTCAGTACTATTTCTTTTAACATTATTTGATTACTCTTTTACTTTATATATACACACGACTATTTGCAGTCCATAATTTTTTTAATGCAGTTCACTTCTTAATGCAATTCACTTTTATTTAAAATTCAGTATACATTTCTTAATATAACCCACTGAACACAAATTATAGCCTTTCTTTATTAACTAAATAATTTAATTTAAATCATTATAAATAAAAATAATAGAACATTAAAAAAAAAAAAAAAGTAAACAAATGGGGTAATGGAGAAGAAAGAAAAGAGATAAAAGAGAAAAAGAAAGACAACGGTTTATTGGATTACGTGTACGAGGATGTACTTTGTATCACCTCTATCAAATCATTTGTTGGAGAGAAGGATGGTGGCGACCCCCTTGCGGAAGAAAAAAGAAAAAAAATTGAATATCGGTCTTGATTAATAGAGTGTTACAATTCGGATGAACCTGTAGCATATCATGAGCTAAATCAATGGAGATTAATCCAGCGCTATAAACAAATGCCGGAGAGATTGTAGATCTTAATATTACTTCGAAGCTTATATTTATACCCCACCATAGCTGAAAGCAACAATGTAGGAGAAAATAGGTTGGAATCAACGTAAAAGTTTCAATGTATTTTGCCGAAGCCCTGCATTCTCCATCAGACACCACATATGCCTCGTATAATGGAACTAATTATATGTCATATCATATGATCAATTATATTGCCTGGTATGGAGTGGATTCCTAAAACATCTATTGTGAATCAAGAAACTCAAGGATTTGGCGTGACATTGATGTTTAGGTTAATTACAAAATCCAACTTGTACTATGCGTGTCTTATCACTTTGCAAGCTAAACTATTTTTTATCTTTTCCGATCAGAACCTGCATTACACGATTTTTCACTTTGCAACCTTTGGCTATATATGTTGTCGTGGATATGTCATGTGCCCAACACATACCAAAAGGATCAATAAGATGGTGACACATGGCAACAAATATAAAAAACGAAAATAACATTATAAAAATATATGTTTAAAATTCAGAAAATTCATTTATTCTGAAAACATTAACTCTTTCTCTCTCTAATCACTATCACTATCACTATCACTATCTCTCTCTTTCTAGTATGTCAAGATGAAGAACATGGGGTTTTACCCAATTTACCAGTTTCGCTCTCTCTAATCTAGCGCACAAATTTATCGCTGAAGAACAGAGGGTTTTCCCCCAATTCATCTCTCTCTCTCTCTCTTTCTCTCTCTCTCTCTCTCACTCACTCACTCTCTCGTGAACACATTAAGGCACAAATCTCTTGCTGAAGAACATGAGATTTTTGCTAAATTGAGGGGCATGTGCAGCCAAAGAACAATACCGCGTGGAGGACAGCCATGGACGTCGTCATCTAATGTGAGAAGGGTGTGATACAGGGGTATTGACAACAAGGGTAAAACTTTGTGAATCCCCTGTTATAATTTGTGAATCTGAAACAAAAACGATGGAGGTTGGGGGCGATGAATCATCAGGTATATGGACCATAGGGTTAGTCGAAGTTGCTCGTGTCTTGTTCGAAGGTGGAGGATGAGGGGCGCGAGAAGAGTCGCGGTGTTGATGGAATTGAAGTATTTAAGCTATGGATTCTAGGGCTTAAGTTTCGGGGGGAAAAAAATCATTTTCTGGATTTTTATTTTTATTTTTCTTTTGTATTTTTTATCTTTTAAAATATTTGGAACATCTTAACTTTCTAGATTTTTTTATTTTTTATTTTTGAAAATATGAAATTATATTTTAATTAAAGTTAGCATATTTTCTATAATTTTATTTTTATTTTTTAATCTAAATTTAAATTTCATGTTTTCTCTATTTTTCTGAAAAATATAGTACTTTTGTATTTTTATATGTTATATTAGAATTTATAAAATAATTTTCAAACATAATTTCTTTAATATTCTAGATTTTAAAAAATGGAATTGTTAAAAATAATTTTTATATTTTTACTTTTTTAGTTTTCTAAATTTTAATGAATAAAGAAAAAATTAAAATTATTTTTCATAATTGTACTCTTTAAGTTTTCTGAAATTTTAAAATAATTTTCAGAAATAACTTTTTTTCTGGATTTTAAATAAAATTTTATGAATTTCTTAAAATATCTGTCTTGTTAGATTTCGGATTTTTAATTTTCTAATTTTTTAAAATATATTTTTATATGTTATTTTTTTGTGCCACGTGTCGCCACCTTATTGGTCTTTTTGGCATGTGCTAGGCACATGTTCTGCATAGGTCAAAATATATAGCCGGAGATTGCAAAGTGAAGAAAAACGTGTAATACAGCTTCTGATCAGAAAAATAATTAGTTTAAGTTGCAAAATGAAAAACGCGCATAGTACAGATTACATCTGTAATTAACCCTAATGTTTAAGCAATACATATTCACATTGTGTGATATATATAAGACACAACTCTATTGATGAAAGCTTAATGAAACTAGGATTTATGGAGTTTTGAAAAGGAAAAAAAAAAAAAACAGTCAGATTGAAGATGACACAGGAAAAAGAAAAAATACATTCTTTTCTGTCTTTATTTTCTGAATTTTCTTTTATGTGTTGTTTCAATTGATTATGTTACTTTTTTCATTAAGGGTGTTGTACTCTTTTACTAAATACATTCTAATTTATTAAATTAGTGGGTTGCATTAAGAAAAAAAAATTGTGGTGCAAATAGTAGCGTATATACACACACACACACACATATAATCACACAAATATACATAAATTAACTAGATCCTTGTAATTTTACTTATAACAATTGATTTGTAGATTCTTGTATTTTGAGACCAGTCTCTGTAATCTTGTTTGTCAAAGTTGAATCTATGTACTTTTATCTTGTTCTCGTTATACACCTTCATTTTATTTCGGATTAGTACTACTCATTGTACTTTTTTTTTTTTTTTTGTTATTGTCAAAATATTTTCAATTTACAAAACTTACATGCGATCGGCGCAAAGATTTGGAAATTTGCCCCCCTGAATTTATACCATAGGTTCAAATTAAACCTTAAACTATTCTTTCGTCTAAATAGACGCTTGAACATTTTAAATATGATGAATACATCTCCGAACTTTTAAATTCAAGACAAATACAACCTTATGAAATAATAAAATAATTAAATGCATTTTAAGAATATATGATAAATACGAAAAAAAAAACAAATTAAATAAAAACATATATGTAATTACTTAAAATAAATCTAACACAATCTAATATATTTATATCTTACTATATAATAAAAGAGAACCCTTAATAAAAGAAAATCAAACATATTTACCCGCTCATTTCAGTTACTAAATGTAGTCAGTTTAAATCATAAATAACATAATAATACATTTGTATATATATATGATAAAATCTTTCCAGAATTAATTTCAAATTTAAATTTTGTTGGCAATTTGCTATAAAAAAAAATTATATATGATATGCAAACTTTTGATTGATTAATTTTATACTAAAAATAAGATAATTTAGAAAGAAAATAATTGTGGTGTTTTTTTCGTTTTTAATGTAAAATATAACTAATTAATCTTTTTCATGACTTTTTTTTTTTTTTTGACACAATCAAGAATCTTATTGCTTAAGGAAGGTCCTTAAGTACAAGACTCTTAACCCACAAAGGGATATCACCCTCCACCCAAACAGACGAGTGAGGTAGTGTAAAAGAAAACCGGGCTAACTGATGGGCAACCCTATTACAATTACGACTCATATGATGCAAACCGTCTATATAATTCCCCATCAATAAAATCCTAATATCATCAACTAAAACACCACAATAATCAAAGGTAATTCAATTGCTCCTTAACTGCCTGCACTGTCAACAATGAATCTTTTCATGACCATTAATTTGACATCTATATTATATATTCTAAAGTAAGTTATATTAGAATTTGTTTGCCGATTATTTAGATTGGATTTGTTTATGTAATATGAATTGAATTATATGATTGATATGAAATACAAATAAAAAATAAATAAATGTTAATATTTTTTTTATAAATACTTATTAACTATTGTTTTTTAAATGTTTATTAATCTTTTTTGTATTTTTTAATACTTTATTTGTATTTTATGAACGAGCTCATATATGCATATTTCCTACATTATTACAACTATTCAGAAATAGTGAAAGCTAACTATTTTTCAGTTTCTAAATTCATAGATAAATTTGTTTTTTTAATAAAGAAAAAAAGAAGAAGAAGATAATAACGGAGGAACTTATGCGCCCACGTTAGGGATGGAAAGAATTTAGATATCTGCTTATTTTTTTTGTCTATCTCTCTCAAATATTTTATTTTTTCAACATCTTAAAGGCGCTAATAATTTTTTTTAATCCATTTTTTTTAATAGATAAAAAGCAAACCTATTTTCTTAGATTTAATTTGATACTGATATTGAATACTTTGATATAATATACTAATATAAACAAACAAGTGTTTGCTGGTTTACTATTGTACTTAGATTTAAATATGGGAAATCTACCTTAAATATAAAAGAAGAATCGTTGAATTTCAAATTGGATGATGTGTTTTTTTGTGATTTTTTAAATTTTTTGAATTATTTAACATGTACTATTGTTGCTTGCTACAAATGAGGGAAGTTGGCTTAGAGTCATCCAATAAGATTCTTTTCCTTTCTTTTTTCTTTTTCTTTTTTGTGTTTTCCCCTTTAATATTTAAAAGTTTTATAACTTTTTCGTCTCAACCCGGTTTTTTACGAAAAATGATAATGCGCAGTCCGCTTATCCCAGGAATTCGAAGTAAAGTCCGATTAACAAGACTACCAAACGCGAGAAAAAGTAAAGAACACAAGATATACGTGGTTCGATCCGAAGATCTACGTCCACGGGCGTAAACAATCACCTGCCGAGGTGTTTTTCACTATCTTCCTGTCAATCTTACACGTTGTAGTTTTGGAGTACAAAGTGCCAACCCTAAATCTGAGTACAATTCTAATATTTATACTATACAATTCAAAACCCTAACTAAATCCCTACAATTGCGCCCACCAAATCTGCATGGACGTTGGGAGGAGATCATGGGGATCACACTTTCCAAATATGCCGCGACTGGGCTGTGCTAGGCTAGTGCGCGCTTCTGGGCCGGCTTAGTTGTTGGGTTCGTTCTTCTGGGCCCGGTTGCTCCGGGGCTGGTTAACCCGACCCGGAGTTACTGGGCCATACCTATCGGATGCCTCCCCACCAGCCGGAGAGGTAGGAGCTTCGGTTAAAATTAGGGCAGGGTGTAACGGGCGCCGATGTTGAGTGATGTAAGGACCAAGGAGGGATGTTATCTTTGTCGAACCGAAGTATCCCTGGGGTCAAGGGATCGATCAGAGCCGAGATGATGCATCCCCGGAGTGAAAGACTCCACGAGGACCAACCGTGATCGAACTGAAGTATCCTCGAGGTCATGGGGTCGACCGAAGCCGAACTGAAGTATCCCCGAGGTCATAGGGTCGACAGGAGCCGAGCTGGAGTACCCCCGAGGTCGTAAGGTTTGGTGAAGCCGAACTAAAATATGCCCGAGGTGAAGGGATCACCGGAGTGAGACTCAAAACTTCCTGGGAAAGGGTGAGGTTGATGTGATTGGCGGCGCCATCATTAGGAAAAGGGATGGGAAGTGACGCGTTTGAGAATTCCAAGAAGCGTGTCTCCCACGCGCCTTGGTAACTGTAACGCGCGTGACGTCCACGCGCGAATCTGAGACACAAAATTTGAAAAGGCCAGATCTGAGCCGTTGATGCCTGAGTTTATATAGAGAAAGCTTGCACAGTAAACTTCATTATTCACATTTGCGACTTGCAAGATACAGAGAGCGGGAAAAAAGAGATTCATCTGTGCCATTTGTGAACCATCTCAAATCGAAACCAAGTAAGTGTGTCTTCCTCATCGTCTTCATCTTCAATTAGAGAGGTAGGGACCGAAAAAACCCCGTTAGATGTACCTCCCCTGCGCTTTATCATTCCAGAAAGAAGAGTGATTAGGATGGTATATAGGACCGACGGCATGGACTCCGGCACACGGGCAGTAGGGTTCAGTGAGTGTTTGGAAGAGGATTTCGAGATAGCCGTGGAGGCACTGCGGATGACCCGAGGGCAAATAGAAACCCTGATTCCAACCTTTCACTTCTCGTTTAACTTAGAATACATAGTGTCGGAGCCTAGTGACCGAGCATGTTGCCCGTCGAAGGGCTTCATAAGTGTGTATATAGACCATTTGAGAATAGGAATTAGATTCCCCCTTTGGGACTTCGTAGTACAGTTGCTGAGGTATTACGGCATCGCCTTAAGCCAATTAGCACCCAATGCCGTGAGGCAAGTTGTCGGATTTACAGTTGTATGTAAGAATGTCGGGGTGGAACCAAACGTAGATTTGTTTAGGTTTTTCTTCCAGCTGAAGGCCTTCGGGAAATCGAAGGGATGGTACTCCTTTAGCCCCAAAGCCCGAGGTGGGTTTAAGGTGCAAAACCCGAGTAAGGTGGAGGGTTGGAAGGAGAAATTTATTTATGTGAAGACTGGCCTGGTCCTCCCGAGGTGGAGGAGGGATGAGGTATTAGATAATGCCCCGGTGGCAGAGCCGGAGCCGGAGGTTGTAAGACAATTCCGTACTGTAGGTACGTTCAAGACCCTCTGCACCGAGGAGTAGCTGGAGGAGGCAGGGTTAAGCCCGTATTACTCGGGCGGAGCAGAGGGGGATCCCACCCGGGGGTAGGAGTCGGCAGCCGGGGCAGCCGAGGAGGGTAGGAACTTTAAAATTGTGTAACTGACTGCAACTTGCACAGGATTAACCACGAATTTCTTTTGCAGTGGGATGCTTCAAAAAGGAGACTTCGGGAAGCCCTGCGGTGCCGAGGCATCAAAGAAGAAGGGAACTGCAGCTGAAGTGGCATCTAGAAGTGGGGTGTCGCCGAGTTCGAGGCTGTCAGAAGGGACGGAAGAAGATGTGGTGGTCGCGGGGGCGACCCCGAGGTCGAAGAGGAGGTCGGAGCCATCTGTGACTCCCCCGGGAGCGGCCAAAAGACTGCGTACGGAGTCGATCCCCGAGGTAAAGCATTTGTAACCATTGCTGGAGTGAAAAACTGCTGTTGGATCTTTTTTTTTCTAATGTGTGTTACTGGTTTTATTGTTTCAAGGGGCAAGGGCGCGCAAGCGTGCTGGGTCTGGAGGGGCCCGATGCCGAGGAGCTTCTACGTCTGGCTCAGGGGATCATGGACCTCGGCCGAAGGAGTGAGAGAGAGGCCAAGGAAGAGCTAGCCGAAGCGGTGAGGGAGCTGCGTTCCCGGAATGATAGTTTAACTCACGACCTGTCCGAGGCTCGGAAGAGAGCTTCCTTGGTGGAGAATGAGGTGGCGCGGCTGCACGAGGTGGAGGCAGAAGCCGGGGTGCTCCGCGGCGAAGTGGTGGAACTGCGGGCGGAGATGAAAGCCAAGGAGGCGGCCGCAGTGGATGGCCAGGGGGCCGTGTTGAAGACATTTGTAGAGAAACTGTTGTAAACCAGCACATTTCTTGACTATCAGACAAGCTTCGTCGTAGTCGGGGACACGGCAACACGGTCAGTGATGCTAGAGAAAGTCAAGGAAATCTATCCGAACGTGGATGTCTATCGTCCAGAGTTCGGATATGATTTCAACGTCGTGAGCACTGTGGAGGAGGCGTATTACAACGCACTGGGTCGTGTCCCGGAGTGGCCCTTAGTGAGGGCTCTGGCGGAGAAGAAGACGATTCTGAGCGCCGAGCAGATCGCTGCCTGTGATGTGGATCAAGACGAAGAGTTCTTGGCCTTTCGCCGGGGTGAACTCATCCCAGAGCCCAGAGACAAGGATCCACCTCCGCGCATGGAAATCACCACGGAGGCAGCGAGAGGTGACGGGGGGGTGATCCAAGAACTGCCGGAGGGAGAGCACGAGGTTGAGATGGAGGTGCCGGAGGCAGCTGAAGGAGACGAACAGGGGGAGGTCAGTCGTTCCCCGCAATTTTGATGAACTGTACATATAATAGATGATAGGAGAAACTGGTATTTCTGATGTAATGACTGCAGACGATGTATACACTTGTCTTTTTTGAATATGAAGTCGATTGTTGTCAAAATTGATTAGTTACTGATTTGTCGTTGGTTTGAGAATATCATACGAGTACTGATTGTGTGCTGCAAACAGGAGAATGCCGAGGAGCTTCATAATGTAATAAAGAAACTCATGCAGTCTTTAGACTGGTTCCGCGAGGAAAAGGATAATCCGCAAAAACAAGTGGTTCCTCGGTTGGAGAGAAGGGTGGCCGTAGCGGAGAGAAGGGCCAAGGAGGCCGAAGAGGCAAGGGCCAAAGCTGTGGAAAAGGCGAGAGACCTGGAGCTGAAATATTTGTCGACGGTCGCCGAACTAGACCGCGTCATCATCCACCAAAAGGAATATGAGCGAATACTGACGGAGTACGGCCTGCTAACTTTTGAGGAGGTCGAGGAGCGGATAACCGAGATTCAGGAGGAAATTTCGGCGCTGATGGCAGCCGGTCCCACAGACTCCTCTGAGCTTGTTAGAAAGCGGGAGGTACTGGAATTACTCCTTAATATGTACGAGGGCTTAAGAGGTCGCGGCAGGTGGCGCCGTACTGCAGAAGAATATGTTGCGAGCTCCAGCCGGGGCCAGGATGTCTCGAAGGCTCCGCGGAGGAGTAAAAAGGGAGCGGCGGGAAAAGGCAAAGGGATCATAATCCAAGAGCCGACCCCGGTGGCCGTTGGGGAGGAGACCCCGGTAGCTGTTGCGGAGGAGGAGGTTGAGAAGCTTGCCGAGGAGATTGAAGTAATGGACCCCGCGGAATGGGATCCCGCGGAATGGGCTAACACTCCGAGACCAGCGCCTCAACCGAGTCCTCGGGGCCGAGTGAGGAGCGACGTTCCAAGGGCAGTGCCGAGGGTGAGTTCTCGGCGTAGAGGAGGTCAAAGCAGGGGAAGAACCGGAGCTCAAAGCCGAGGAACCTCTAGATCCTGAAGGACGCGAAGGAGCTCCCGGGACGGGTCCCAACGCCGGAGCGCGGAGTATTGGCTCGGAGGCCAAAGATAATGCTTAGTTGTTGTAATAACGCATGCATACATGTAAAGAACTCTTTTTGGGAAGCAAAATGGCGAAAATATTTTGATATGTTTGACAAGTATGTTAAATAAGAGTGGTTAATGTTTGATCATGAGGCAACTGCTTTAAATTATTTTGACATGTCATTACCAAAATAATGAGGTAATTAGTAGTAGGGAGTACAATATGTAAATAAGGCCTTGTAGAGAAACAAGGCAGAAAATCTCCCCGGACGGATCGGGCGGGAGTTAATGATCTCTCCGGACGGATCAGGCGAGAGTGAATGACCTCTCTGGTTAAGTTGACGAGAGGGAATATATGTCCAGGGACAAAATGCTGATCTCTCCGGACGGATCAGGCGAGAGATCAGTGTGTCCGGAGACAGATAATAATGAGTCTAGGCTAGGGCGTCCCCGCAGCGTAGAAGAAAGTATAGGAATATACGTAAAGTGAAAACTTTATTCAAAGTAATTGTCGGAACAATTGAAGAATACAAAGAGACTCATAAAAGAAAACGTTATAGTACAGAAACGAAATAACGTACAAAGAACGTAAAGGTAGAAAAGATACTTGACAATCGGGAATCATATATAAAAACGCCGTAGATTAGTAACATGCCATGTTCGGGGGATCGGCGTACCATCTAGATGTGCTAACTGATAGCACCCGGAGGCATGCGCGGCAATGTCGCGGTAAGGCCCTTCCCAGGCGGCATGCAGTTTGCCCTCGGGGGCAGCTTTGCTGGCAGAGTTTAACCGGAGTACTAGGTCTCCGACTTTAAATTGAGTACCCTTAACCCGGAGGTTGTGATACTGAGCTGCGCGTTGCTTACATTTAGCTTGTTGAATGAAGGATTGATCGCGGCGGTGCTCGATCTCATCCAAGTTAGCACGGAGTGCATCGTCGTTAGCCTCGGGATCGAGGGTAACGAGGCGGGGACTGGGTACCCCCACCTCAGCAGGGATGACAACCTCGGAGCCATAAGTGAGGTTGTATGGGATTTCTCCAGTTGACGTGTGCGGCGTGGTACGATAGGCCCAGAGAACCTGCGGAAGATTCTCGGCCCAGAGACCTTTAGCTTGATCTAAGCGCTTCTTTAAACTAGTAAGCAGGGTGCGGTTGGTGACTTCGACCTGACCATTGGCTTGAGGATGAGCGACCGAGGTGAAAATTTGTTTGATGTGCAACTCCTCGCACCAGGACCAGAAGGGGTCATTGGCGAACTGTTTGCCATTGTCTGAGATAATGGCGCTCGGGATGCCGAAGCGGCATATGATGTTACGCTAAACAAACTTCAAGATTTTCTAACCGGTGATAGCAGTGAGGGGTTCAGGTTCAACCCATTTGGTGAAGTAATCCACTACAACCACAAGAAATTTTAAGCCTCCCGGAGTGACTGGAAACGGGCCCACAATGTTGATTCCCCACTGGATAAATGGCCAGGCACTTTGTATGCCACTGAGCTCGGTTTGTGGTAAATGCTTCACTCGGGAGTGTCGCTGACACTTGGCACACTTTTTCACTAAATTATGGGCATCATTAAATAACGTGGGTCAGTAGTATCCCCACCGAAGGACTTTCTTGGCTAACGTCCGCGAGCCAATATGGCTGGCACAGGCCCCCTCGTGAAATTCGCAAAGGATATAGTCAGCCTGGACTGGATCACGGCAGTGAAGACTCGGCTGTAAGTATGACTGACGGTACAGGATTCAGTCGTGGAGTGCATACTTCGGTGCCTTAAGAATTATCCATCGAGCGAGTAATTTATCATCCGGCAGTGTACCATCCCGAAAATAATGGATGATTGGAGTCATCCAATTGGGACTGCTCTCATTTAATATAGAAATCGTTGCCTCATGTATGGAAGGGTGGATAGCATCTTCGACGATTATGTCCGGAGACATGTTGGTCGGGACTATGGAGGCCATTTTGCTAAGAGCATCAGCTTGAACATTTTCTTTGCGAGGCACCTGCTGGATATCAACCGAAGCAAAAGTTGACAAAAGCTTAAGTGTCAAAGCGAGGTACCTTTTCAACGTATCATCCTTCGCTGCATAGGTGCCCTTAATTTGACTAGAGACCACCTCGGAGTCCGTGAAAAGCTGGAGATGTGAGGCTGCAAAGGATTGAGCGAGCCAGAGCACAGCAAGAACTGCCTCATATTCCGCTTCATTGTTAGTCACCTTGAACTTAAATCGCAAGACATATATGATTTCAACACCATCGGGGCTAATGAGAAGGACCCCGGCGCCACTGCCTTGGGCCGCAGAGGCACCATCTACGTACAATTGCCACTCGCGGGCTTCAGCTTCGGGATGTGAGTGATTAGGAGTAGTGGCATATGCAGGTGAACCGGGGTCAGTGAATGGTGCTTCTACCAAAAAATCCGCAAGGGCTTGGCCTTTGATGGCCCGACGAGGTAGAAATTGAATATCATATTCCCCTAGTTCGATGGCCCACTTAGCCAGACGTCCTGACACATCGGGCCTAACTAGGATTTGACGAATAGGGTGATTAGTGAGAACTCTGATGTCACGTCCTTGGAAATAGGGCCGCAGGCGGCGGGCAGCCATGACGAGGCCAACACTGTCTTCTCTACCACATAATACCAGGTCTCTGCCCCTTGAAGTGCCCGGCTTACAAAATACACGGGTTGCTGACTCCCGTGATCCTCGCGGACGAGGGGCGCGCTGATTGCTTCCTCGGCAGATGTCAGGTATACATAAAGGGGCTCTCCGGGGACAGGTGCGGACATAGTTGGCAGCTGCTTGATGTGTTGCTTTAAAGCCTCTGTGAGGTGATGTTCAACTTCATCAAGTGAGCCTATACTTTGTAATATGGTGTGTTGGGAATGTGGAACCGGAGTTAGGGAGTGGAGAACCGGCGGTTTAAACTGGGTTTTAGTATCAAGAAGACAGACTAGTCATGAGCAAACCGGGTTCGAGTTAGGTAGTGTAACTGTCATTTGTGACGAAGCAGTTTCAGTTTGTGACGACTTGAAACCGTCACATTTGTCCTGCAGCTAAACGAACACAACGTGAACTTCTTGCAGTTATAACTTCCTATCCAGTTGCATTCGAGCTTCAATCCATATATCATTGTAAAGCTCTCATTGAGGAGAAGATTACTACGTAGCATTATCTCCTGTACTTTAGATTAGAGAGAGAATTTAGAGATAGAGTGTGCGTGCCCTAATTCACATTCAGAATTGGGCATTTCATTTCTTGAGCTATTTCTCTGTAATTGATTGAAGTTCTTAGTGGATTGAGGTGTGCCTTGCCTCCGTGGATGTAGTTCATATTGAACGAACCACGTTAAAACTGCGTTTTGATTCATTTCTGATTCCTGTTCTGCGTAAGCTGCATTCGGCCACAACTCTGGCCGAACAGAGATAGTTTCTTCATACGTTTTCAAGTTCTTTGGTGTTGTGTGTTCTTGAGTTGTTTTCACTAACAAGTGGCGCTGTCTGTGGGAACCAACTCTCACAGCTTGAAGAAGGGAAGGAATGACTGGTATGAAGATGGACTTTGAGAAGTTTACAGGGAGAAATGACTTCACACTATGGAAGATCAAGATGAATGCAGTTTTGGTTCACAATGGTCTTGATCTTGCTTTGATACCTCTTGATTCTTGGGAAGAAAGTAAGAAACCCAAGTTTGTATCCGTGGATAAGAAAGCCCTCAGTCTTATCTTTCTGTGTTTGGGTGATAAACCGCTAAGAGAGGTCTCAAGATGCAAGAGTTCCTTAGAAGCATGGAAGAGGTTGGAAGAGTTGTATCAATCTAAGTCAGTTTCCAACAAGCTGTTCTTAAAGCAGAAGATGTTGGCCTTCAAGATCACTGAAGATAAGGTAATTTCTGATCAACTTGATGAGTTTATTAAGATGGTTGAGGAATTGGAAGACCTGGATGTGAAAGTGGAGGAGGATGATAAAGCATTGATGGTGTTAAACATTCTTCCAAAATCCATGGAAAGCTTTAAGGATGCCTTGATGTATGGGAGAGATGAGCAGCTATCTTATGATGGGATAGTGAAGGCTCTGAGGTCTAAATGCTTCCAGACTCAAGGTGATAAAGGCATGGTGCAATCTGGAGAAGGTTTGAATGTTAAATTCAAGAAACCTGTGCAAGGGAAGAAGGGACAGAATTCTAAGGACTTCAAAGCAGGAGATTCTAATCCAAAGAAGGGAAGTGAATGGGTTGAGAAGAGGAAATGCTTCAAGTGTAAGCAGCCTGGTCACTTGAAGAAGGATTGTCCTAAAAGAAACAAGAAAGGTGGAAACCAAGGGGCAGAAGCTGCTGCCATTGACCTTCAAGAAGATCCTCCAGAGGTATTGAATGTTACTGAATCAAGAATGGTGAAAGAATGGGTCTTAGACACAGGCTGCTCCTTTCATATGTGTCCACACCGGTCATGGTTTGATGAATTAAAGAGAGAAGATGGTGGAAATGTTCTCCTGGGCAATGACCAATCATGCAAGGTCAAAGGAATTGGATCAGTGAGCATAAGAATGTTTGATGGTGTGGTCAGAATCATCTCTAATGTAAGATATGTTCCTGGCCTTAAAAGAAATCTTCTATCTCTTGGTTCTTTGGTAACTAGTGGTTGTCAGTTTAGCTCAGTGGATGGCTTCTTGCATATCACTAAACATGGTAAAGTGATGATTAAAGGTAGACAGCATAATGGGTTGTTTATCTTGATTGGTTCACCTGTTGTTGGGAGTGTTGATATGGTCTTGAGCAGCTCTGAGCTTGTTAAATGGCACAAGAGGCTTGGACACATAGGAGAGAAAGGGTTGAAGGAATTGTCAAGAAGTGGTGTAATTGGAAACATGGGAAACCAAAACCTGGAGTTTTGTGATCAGTGTGCTTTGGGCAAGTCCAAGAAGCTGCTCTATGGAAAGGGTGTTCACACAACTCAAGAGCCATTAGATTATGTCCACTCTGACATATGGGGTCCTGCAAGGACAGAGACTCATGGTGGAGCAAGGTATTTCATGTCTTTGATTGATGATTACAGTAGAAAGGTGTGGATCATGTTGATGAAGAATAAGAGTGATGCTTTTCATAAGTTTAAAACATGGTTGATTCAACTGGAAAATGTCAAAGGGAAGAAGCTGAAGCACCTTAGGACTGATAATGGATTGGAATACCTCTCCACTGAGTTTACAAACTTTTGCGAAGAAAGAGGAATCAAGAGACATAGGACTGTCCCAATGAATCCTCAACAGAATGGGGTTGCTGAAAGGTTTAATAGGACTCTTCTTGAAAGAGTAAGGTGTATGATGTTGGATGCTGGGTTGCCAAAGGTATTTTGGGGTGAAACCATTGCTACAGCATGTTATCTCATTAACAGGTCACCCTCATCAGTGATTGGGTTCAAAACACCTGAAGAGGTGTGGAGTGGACAGAAACCAAGTTATGAAGGTTTAAGGGTGTTTGGTTGTCTTGCTTTTGTCCATGTCAAGCAAGACAAGTTAGATGCAAGAGCTCTAAGATGTGTATTTCTTGGATATCCAGATGGAATAAAGGGCTACAGATTGTGGTGTCTAGAGAAGGGAAATCAGAAGATAATCACAAGTAGAGATGTAAAGTTTAATGAGAATGTGATGGCTTATACTTCAACAGGCTCTAAGGAAGAACTTGATGGTGCTAAAGAGACTGAAGAGATATCAATTCAGGTGGAGCATCCTGCTGAAGATGATCACACATCTGAACAACAACAAGAGAATCTACAAGATAGTGATTCATCATCTGAAGAAGAAGAACAAGCTGGACCTTCACAAAATGTGAGAGAATATAGCATTGGAAGGGACAGACCTAGAAGAACAATCAATAGACTTGACTTCTATGGTCAAGCAGGGAGTGTTTACTATGCCTTGAGTGTTGCTGAAGACCTGGAATCACAAGAGCCTAGTAGTTTTAAAGAAGCACTAGATTGTGAAGAAGGAGAACACTGGATTCAGGCAATGATTGAAGAGATGGAATCCCTGGGAAAGAATGAGACCTGGACATTGGTGGATAAACCAAAAGGTCAGAAACTTGTGAGTTCTAAATGGATATACAAAAAGAAGTTAGAGACTGCAGGATCCAAACAAGTGAGGTTTAAAGCAAGATTGGTGGCTAGGGGCTTTACACAAAGGGAAGGGATTGATTTTAATGAAGTTTTCTCTCCAGTAGTAAAGCACTGCTCAATCAGGTTGCTTTTATCAAAGGTTACTCAAGAGGACATGGAACTACAACAACTAGATGTAAAGACAGCATTCTTACATGGAGAACTCATTGAGAAAATATATATGAAACAGCCAGAAGGCTTTGTTGTTCCTGAACAAGAAGACAAAGTTTGTTTGCTGAAGAAGTCACTGTATGGACTCAAACAAAGTCCAAGACAGTGGAATAAGAGGTTCAATGACTTCATGATCAGTGTTGGCTTTGTAAGAAGTCTTTATGATAGTTGTGTTTACTTCAACAAGTGTTCAAAGCAAGATAAAGTCTTCCTCCTTTTGTATGTGGATGATATGCTGATTGCCAGCAAGAACAAGAAGAGTGTACAATGGCTGAAGGACAGACTTAACACTGAATTTGACATGAAAGATCTTGGAGATGCCAAGAAGATTTTGGGCATGGACATTCTGAGGAAAAGAGAAGCTGGAGTTCTTTGGTTATCTCAAAGGCAATATCTACAGAAGGTTTTGGAGAGGTTCCACATGCATGAATCCAAACCTCTCTCCACTCCAGTTAATCTACAGAAGAAACTCACCAAAGAACAATGCCCAAAGACTGAAGAGGAGGTCATACATATGAGCAATATTCCTTATGCTAGTGGAGTGGGCAGTCTCATGTATGGTATGATTTGTAGTAGGCCTGACTTGGCCTATGCTGTTTCTTTAGTGAGCAGGTTCATGTCAAACCCAGGTGTTGAATATTGGGAAGCTTTGAAGCATGTGATGAGGTATTTGAAGGGTTCAGTGAACTTGTCACTGAAGTTTGAGAAGAAAGTGAATGGAAGCACTGTTGCATTGGAGGGGTTTGCTGATTCTGATTTTGCAGCAAACATAGACACTAGGAAATCTATTTCTGGATTTGTGTTCACCTTATTTGGAGCAGCCATCAGCTAGAGAAGTGTACAACAATCAGTTGTAGCACTTTCAACCACAGAAGCAGAATATATTTCTCTCACTGAAGCCATCAAAGAAGCAATCTGGCTTAAAGGAATTTTGAGAGATGTTAGACAAATCAACTCCTAATCACACAACACTAAGAAACTGGAACGAGTTCGAAAATGAAACTTCTGAAAAATACACAACTGTTCGGCCAGAGTTGTGGCCGAAGTGAGCTTCGCGCAGAACTGAAAATAAATGAATCACACAATCGATTTTACGTGGTTCGTTCAAGATGAACTACATCCACGGAGGCAAGACACACCTCAATCCACTAAGATATCCAATCAATTACAGAAATTACACTCAGAAATGAATATGCCCAATTCTGGAACAAATTAGGGCAGAAAACTATCACTCTCAAATTCTCTCTGTAATCAATGAAAACTGGAAATTGCTCGACGTAGAGTTGTTCTTCAGGAAGAAAGCTTTCCAATGATATAGGTCTTGTAGCTCGAATGTAACTGACCAAAAAATTCTAACTGATTGAAGATGACTGCTGCTACCGGACAAATGTGACGGTTTATTCCGTCACAAACTGTAACAAACTCGTCACAGCTGACGGTTATCCCCCAACAACCCTGAACCCGGTTTATTCTGCACAGACTCACTTCTACACGCTAAAACCCGGTCTATCCACCCGGTTCTTCACTTCATGATCCCGGTTCCACATTCCCAACTCATCCTATTTCAAAGTATAGCTCACTTGATGATATTGAACACTTCCTCACAAATCTCCACCTCAATGAATCAAGTATGCCTCTTCCTGCCTCTTCACTGCTTATCTGTTAATGCTCTTCATGACACTGCTCAAGCTGCAGCAAGCTCGAGCAATGCTCCACTTTGTTTCCAGGTACACCCTTTGTAAGAAAATCAGCAGGATTATGCAAAGTATGCACCTTCTTCACCTCCACAGACCCAGAATCTATGATATCTCTAGCAAAGTGTAACCTCACATCAATGTGTTTTGACCTTTCATGAAATGCTTGGTGTTTCACAAGGTGTAAAGCACTTTGATTATCGCAGTAGATTACCACACACTTTTGCTTGATATCCAAATCTCTCAATACCCCTTTCAACCAGATTGATTCTTTGATAGCTTCAGTTAAAGAGATATATTCTGCTTCTGTAGTTGATAGTGCCACAACAGATTGTTGTGCACTCCTCCAGCTGATGGCTGTCCCATATAAGGTAAACACAAATCCAGAAATTGACTTCCTTGTGTCCACGTTTGCTGCAAAATCAGAATCAGCAAACCCCTCCAATGCAACAGTACTTCCATCTGCTTTCTTCTCAAATTTCAGTGACATGTTCACTGATCCTTTTAGATACCTCATCACATGTTTCAAAGCTTCCCAATGTTCAACTCCTGGATTTGACATGAACCTGCTTACCAAAGATACAGCATATGCCAAGTCAGGCCTGCTACAGATCATTCCATACATAAGACTTCCAACTCCACTTGCATAGGGTATATTGCTCATCTGTATGATCTCCTCTTCAGTATTTGGGCATTGTTCTTTGGAAAGTTTCTTCTGTAGATTAACTGGAGTGGAGAGAGGTTTGGCTTCATGCATATGAAACCTCTCCAATACTTTCTGTAGGTATTGTCTCTGAGATAACCAAAGTACTCCAGCTTCTCTGTTTCTTAGAATGTTCATTCCCAATATCTTCTTAGCTTCTCCCAGGTCCTTCATGTCAAACTCAGCATTAAGTCTATCCTTCAACCATTGTATCCTCTCCTTGTTTCTGCTGGCAATTAGCATGTCATCCACATACAATAGAAGAAAAACTTTATCTTGCTTTGAAACTTTGTTGAAGTAAACACAACTGTCATAAAGGCTTCTTACAAAGCCAGCACTGATCATGAAGTCATTGAACTTCTTGTTCCACTGTCTAGGGCTTTGTTTAAGTCCATATAGTGACTTCTTCAGTAGACATACTTTGTCTTCTTTCCCAGGAACAACAAAACCTTCTGGCTGTTTCATATATATTTCCTCATTGAGTTCTCCATGTAAGAAAGCTGTCTTTACATCCAGTTGCTGTAGTTCCATATCCTCCTGTGTGACTTTTGATAGAAGCAACCTGATTGAGCAGTGCTTTACTACAGGTGAGAAGACCTCATTGTAATCAATTCCTTCTCTTTGTGTAAAGCCCCTGGCTACCAACCTTGCTTTAAACCTCACCTGTTTGGACCCTGCAGTTTCTAGTTTCTTCTTGTATATCCACTTGGAGCTTACAAGTTTCTGACCTTTTGGTTTCTCCACCAATATCCAGGTCTTATTCTTTTCCAGAGACTCCATTTCTTCAGTCATTGCCTGTATCCAGTGTTCACCTTCTTCACAGTCTAGTGCTTCTTGAAAGCTGCTAGGCTCTTGTGATTCCAGGTCTTCAGCAACACTTAAGGCATAATATACACTCCCTGCTTGGCCATAGAAATCAGGTCTGTTGATTTTTCTTCTAGGCCTATCCCTTCCAATGCTGTATTCCCTGATATTTTGTGCAGGTCCAGTTTGTGCTTCTTCTTCAGATGATGAATCACTGTCTTGTTCATCTGCTTGTGGTTGAGGTGTGTGATTATCTTCTGCAGGTTGCTCCACATGAATTGATATCTCCTCTGTCTCTTTAGCAGCATCAAATTCTTCTTTAGAGCCTGTAGAAGTATAAGCCATCACATTCTCATTAAACTTCACATCTCTACTTGTGATTATCTTCTGATTTCCTTGTTCTAGGCACCACAATCTGTAACCCTTAATCCCATCCGGATATCCAAGAAACACACATCTGAGAGCCCTTGCATCTAATTTGTCTTGCTTGATGTGGGCATAAGCAAGACACCCAAACACCCTTAATCCTTCATAACTTGGTTTCTGTCCACTCCACACCTCTTCAGGTGTTTTGAACCCAATCACTGATGAGGGTGATCTGTTAATAAGATAGCATGCTGTAGCAATGGTTTCTCCCCAAAACACCTTTGGCAACCCAGCATCCAACAGCATACACCTCACTCTTTCAAGGAGAGTCCTGTTAAACCTTTCTGCAACTCCATTCTGTTGAGGATTCATTGGCACTGTCCTGTGTCTCTTGATTCCTCTTTCTTCACAGAAGTTTGTAAACTCTGTAGAGAGGTACTCCAGTCCATTATCAGTCCTCAGATGCTTCAGCTTCTTCCCTTTGACATTTTCCAGTTGGATCAACCATGTTTTGAACTTATGAAAGGCATCACTCTTGTTCTTCAGCAACATGATCCATACTTTTCTGCTGTAATCATCAATCAAGGACATGAAATATCTGGCACCACCATAGGATTCTGTTCTTGCAGGGCCCCATATGTCAGAGTGAACATAATCTAATGGTTCTTGAGTTGTATGAACTCCCTTTCCATAGGGCAACTTCTTGGATTTGCCCAGAGCACACTGATCACAAAACTCCAGTTCTTGATTTCCCAGATTTCCAATTACTCCACTCCTTGCCAATTCCTTCAGTCCTTTTTCTCCTATGTGTCCAAGTCTCTTATGCCATTTAGCAATCTCAGAATTGTTCAAGACCACATCTACACTTCCAACAATAGGTGAACCAATCAGGATAAATAGTCCATTATGCTGTCTTCCTTTTATCACCATTTTTCCATGTTTTGTGATATGCAAGAATCCCTCTACTGAGCTAAACTGACATCCACTGGTTACCAATGAGCCAAGAGATAGAAGATTCCTTTTAAGGCCAGGAACATACCTAACATTTGAGATGATTCTGATCACCCCATCAAACATTCTTATGCTCACTGAACCAACCCCTTTGACCTTGCATGATTGGTCATTTCCCAGGAGAACATTTCCACCATCTTCTTTCTTCAGTTCATTAAACCATGACTGATGAGGACACATATGAAAAGAACACCCTGTGTCCAGGACCCATTCCTTCACCATTCTTGAATCAGTAACATTTAATACTTCTGGAGGGTCTTGTTGATGATCAATGGCAGCAGCTTCTGCCCCTTGATTTCCAGCTTTCTTATTCTTCTTAGGACAATCCTTCTTCAGGTGACCTGGCTGTTTACACTTGAAGCATTTCCTCTTTTCAACCCAGTCACTCCCCTTCTTAGGATTTGAATCCCCTGACTTTGGATCCTTAGCATTCTGACCCTTCTTGCCTTGCCACGGTTTCTTGAATTTGACATTCAAACCTTCTCCAGATTGCACCATGCCTTTATCTCCTTGAGTCTGGAAGCATTTTGATCTCAGAGCCTTCACTATTCCATCATAGGACAGCTGCTCATCTCTCCCATACATCAAAGCATCCTTAAAGCTTTCCATGGATTTTGGAAGAATATTTAACACCATCAATGCCTTGTCATCCTCCTCCAGTTTCACATCCAGATCTTCCAATTCTTCAATCATCTTAATGAACTCATCAAGTTGATCAGAAATTACCTTGTCTTCTGTGATCTTGAAGGCCAACATCTTCTGCTTCAGGAACAGTTTGTTGGATACTGACTTTGATTGATACAGTTCTTCCAATCTCCTCCATGCTTCTAAGGAACTCTTGCATCTTGAAACCTCCCTCAACGGTTTATCACCTAAACACAAGAAGATAAGACTTAGGGCCTTCTTATCCACTGATGCAAACTTAGGTTTCTCAGTTTCTTCCCATGATTCCAGAGGTATCAGTGCAAGATCAAGGCCATTGTGAACCAGGACTGCGTTCATCTTGATCTTCCACAATGTGAAGTCATTCCTTCCAGTGAACTTCTCAAAATCCATCTTCATACCAGCCATTCCTCCTCTTATTCAAGCTGTGCGAGTTGATTCCCACAGACGGCGCCACTTGTTAGACAAATCAACTCCTAATCACACAACACTAAGAAACTGGAACGAGTTCGAAAATGAAACTTCTGAAAAATACACAACTGTTTGGCCAGAGTTGTGGCCGAAGTGAGCTTCGCGCAGAACTGAAAATAAATGAATCACACAATCGATTTTACGTGGTTCGTTCAAGATGAACTACATCCACGGAGGCAAGACACACCTCAATCCACTAAGATATCCAAACAATTACAGAAATTACACTCAGAAATGAATATGCCCAATTCTGGAACAAATTAGGGCAGAAAACTATCACTCTCAAATTCTCTCTGTAATCAATGAAAACTGGAAATTGCTCGACGTAGAGTTGTTCTTCAGGAAGAAAGCTTTCCAATGATATAGGTCTTGTAGCTCGAATGTAACTGACCAAAAAATTCTAACTGATTGAAGATGACTGCTGCTACCGGACAAATGTGACGGTTTATTCCGTCACAAACTGTAACAAACTCGTCACAACTGACGGTTATCCCCCAACAACCCTGAACCCGGTTTATTCTGCACAGACTCACTTCTACACGCTAAAACTCGGTCTATCCACCCGGTTCTTCACTTCATGATCCCGGTTCCACATTCCCAACTCATCCTATTTCAAAGTATAGCTCACTTGATGATATTGAACACTTCCTCACAAGAGATTTGGACATCAAGCAAAAGTGTGTGGTGATTTACTGTGATAATCAAAGTGCTCTACACCTTGTGAAACACCAAGCATTTCATGAAAGGTCAAAGCACATTGATGTTAGGTTGCATTTTGCTAGGGATATTATTGATTCTGGTTCTGTGGAAGTGAAGAAGGTACACACATTGCATAACCCTGCTGATTTTCTTACTAAGGGTGTACCTGGGAACAAAGTGGAGCATTGCTCGAGCCTGCTGCAGCTTGAGCAATGTCATGAAGAGCACTGACAGACAAAGGCAGTGGTGAGGCAGTAAGAGGCACACATGATTCATTGAGGTGGAGATTTGTGAGGTGATGTTCAACTTCATCAAGTGAGCCTATACTTTGTAATATGGTGTGTTGGGAATGTGGAACCGGAGTTAGGGAGTGGAGAACCGGCGGTTTAAACTGGGTTTTAGTATCAAGAAGACAGACTGGTCATGAGCAAACCGGGTTCGAGTTAGGTAGTGTAACTGTCATTTGTGACGAAGCAGTTTCAGTTTGTGACGACTTGAAACCGTCACATTTGTCCTGCAGCTAAACGAACACAGCGTGAACTTCTTGCAGTTATAACTTCCTATCCAGTTGCATTCGAGCTTCAATCCATATATCATTGTAAAGCTCTCATTGAGGAGAAGATTACTACGTAGCATTATCTCCTGTACTTTAGATTAGAGAGAGAATTTAGAGATAGAGTGTGCGTGCCCTAATTCACATTCAGAATTGGGCATTTCATTTCTTGAGCTATTTCTCTGTAATTGATTGAAGTTCTTAGTGGATTGAGGTGTGCCTTGCCTCCGTGGATGTAGTTCATATTGAACGAACCACGTTAAAACTGCGTTTTGATTCATTTCTGATTCCTGTTCTGCGTAAGCTGCATTCGGCCACAACTCTGGCCGAACAGAGATAGTTTCTTCATACGTTTTCAAGTTCTTTGGTGTTGTGTGTTCTTGAGTTGTTTTCACTAACAGCCTCAAAGGCCTCGGTGCACTGCGGAGTTCTCTCAAATTTCTTTGCCTGACGCAAAATTTTGAAGAACGGGAGATGACGCTCCGTGGCCTTAGACAAAAAATGATTCAAGGCCGCGAGACCACCGGTGAGACGCTGGACATCCTTCGCTGTCTTCGGCGGCTGAAGATCCAATACATCTCTGATTTTGGCTGGGTTTGCCTGGAGACCATGCTGCGAGACCAAGTATCCTAGAAATTTACCTGAGCCAACGGCAAAGGTACACTTGGCCGGATTGAGGCTTAGATTATAGCGTCGCAATGCGCTCAGCGTCTCGGCAATGTCTTGTATACATGTGGTGGGGAAGGAGCTTTTAATAACAAGATCGTCGACATATACTTCAACATTTCGACCGATTTGATTTCGGAAGACGTGGTCCATAAAGCGTTGGTATGTGGGTCCCGCATTCTTGAGCCCGAAGGGCATTTTTTTTAAGGCAAAACACCCGAAGTCAGTGATAAAGGCTGTTTTGATAGCATCACGGCGATCTATATGAATTTGATGGTATCCCTTGTATAAATCTAAAAAGCAAAGTGCCTTGTGCCCAGTGATGGCCTCGGCTTTTTGGTCGATGGGGGGCAGAGGATAACAATCCTTTGGGCAGTGCTTATTGAGATCAGAGAAATCAACGCACATTCTCCATGCCCCGCTGGACTTCGTCACCATCACTGGATTAGAAAGCCAGGACGGATAGTGTACTCCAAACAGGATGCATCCAGGAGCTGTTGAACTTTGGTTCGGATGGCTGCGTTCCTCTCTGGAGCAAATTGCCTCCGTTTTTTTTGTATGGGCTTCACGTCGGGGTCGATGTTTAACTTATGAGTAATGAAGTCCGAAGAGACCCCCGGCATATCCAAGGGAGACCACGCAAAAACTTCAGAATATTCGCGTAAGGTCTGGATGATGGCATTATGTAGCGATGGGGTGTCTACAGCGCCGACTGTAACAGTCTGCTCCGGTTTAGCCGGGTCGAGCGGCACCTTAACAGTATCGTCCCCAAGTGATGCAGACGAATCCGAGGTAGGAGCCGAGGTGGCTACTTGAAAATGTGGCTTGGGAGGAACCTTCATCGTCTTTTTAAGTGCCACATACATGCACTCTTTAGAGACCCGTTGATTGCCACGGACGGCCACCACGCCGTGGGGTGTAGGAAACTTCAGTGCGAGGTGGTATGTGGAACAAACGACCTTCGCCGGGGTGAGCCAATCTCGGCCCAAAATCATGTTATATGGAGATGGAGAATTGACCACATAAAAATCGACGAAAATGGTTTTTATTGCTGGATAAGTACCGAGCGAGGCGGGAAGGTTGATGATTCCTTCAGGTCGAACCTCACCCTGGGTGAAGGTCTGTAATAGCCCGGGGGCCGGTCGAAGTTGTTCCCGAGGGATGCCCATTTTCTGGAAACAATCAGCGAATATGACGCTAACTGTGGCTCCATTGTCGATGAAAACCCGTTTTATCGTAACATTAACCACGGCCATATCGATTACGATGGCATCAATATGTGGGGTGAGCTCGGCAACAAGATCTTCATCAGTGAAACTTACAGCTTCAGATTTGTGGAGGCGTTTGTGGCGTGGCTCCTCGGGAGGAGGCCTACGCGTTTCCGCCTTCAGGGCACTTCGGGAAGTCCCGGTTGGAATGGCCCCATAGATCACATTTATAACGTGGTTGGGCGTATTGTCTCCAGGTCCTCCATGAGGAGGCGGTTGCGGCAGCAACTGGGGTTGTTGACGACTTCCCTGGTCTTGCCGAGCATAGTTGTTGTACCCCGACCTGTTATTCTGCCACTGAGGCCTGTTTTGTCGTGGACCTCGATCGTTGTAACCTCCACGTCTTTGTTGTGAGCCTCCATTTTGGTTTGGCCGGGACTTGTCCTCGGTCCGAGCTACATATTGTCGTAAGAAACCCCTCTTCAATTTCTTTCTCAAGTTCGCGACACTCTTCGGTGTTATGTCCATGATCATGGTGGTACGCACACCACTTGTCACGGTTACGTTTCTCTGCCGGAGCAGTCATCCGTGGCCACGGTCGCAAATCATTCTTGTGAACAGAAAGAATTTCTGTCCATGATTTTGTAAGCGGAGTGAGCTGAGGGATATCTCCGCGAGGTTCCAAACGTCCTCTGCTTAGGCGAGTGAAGGCACTAGGCCGGGTACTGGTCCCGTCTTGTGTTTTATTCAATTGCCGTTTGATGGCATGTTTCTCGCGCTTGCGGCGGGTTTGCTCCTCAGCCTTGGCGAACCTGCATACAATGCTGGAAAGAGCCCGGGTCGTAGTAGGAGGGTTTCGAACAAGCTCGGTGTAAAGCGGCCCGGGGCGAAGGCCATTCATAAAGGCATTGATGATAACATCATCAGACCGGCTGCCAACTTTAAGGCTCTCTGCAGTAAAGCGATCGAGAAATTGGGTAACAGTCTCCCCATCTCGCTGTTCCAGATTCATGAGATCGGCTAAGGTGGCCATGGGTTTTGCTTGCATATGAAAACGCGCCCAAAACTGCTCGGCGAGATCCCGAAAAGAGGTAACGCTGCCCCGGGGTAAAGAATCGAACCAAAGTCTAGCTTCGTCTTGGAGATACTCAGGAAACACCTTACACAAGTGGTGAGGTGTACAATTGCGGTTGAACATAGCATACTTGAAGGCGTTTAGAAAATTACTTGGATCTCCGGTGCCGTTGTAGACGGACAGGGGGGGGAAGCTTGAACCCCTCGGGGAGTGGAGTAGCAAGAATCTCCTCGAAGAACGGGGTGATGATCTCCCCGTCAGCATCGAGACCCAACACCTTGTCAAGCTCCGCAGCAAATTGGGCTTATTCTTGTTCCAGAGGATCCAGCACACGGGATTTGTCTAAGCGAGCACGCTTTGGTGCGTCTATAGGTCTGCGACGATCCACGCCTTCGTGAGCGTAACAGGGTCTCGACCCATTAGAGCTGCGGTTGTCCGCTGGAGAGGCCGATCCCTGTCGATGACGATCATGCCTTGCGCGGTGAGGTGGATCTTCATCCAATTCGTGTGATAAATCGCGGGGCAGATTTCTCACACCCTGGTCGACACCATTGTTGGCGCGCTCACCGGAGTGGACGCACCGATTATTCCATTCTTGGAATAGAGCGGCGTGCTCCCTAAGAAAGGCTTGTTGCACCTGCGACAACTCGGGGGCAGGTGGTGGATTAACTTGCGCCGGATCATTGGCAGGAGGGAGATTCTACATGTTAACGTGCTCCGCAGGCGGATCTTGATTATGTTGATGGGGTGGGGGATTCTGATCCACAGGAGGATTGCGACGGGACCTGGTAGGATTAGCAGATCGGCGAGTATTCACCATAGCGGTTGTGATGACGCTGAAGTATACTAGGGTTTTCTTTCGAATCGGTTCCCACAGATGGCGCCGATTGATAATGCGCAGTCCGTTTATCCCAGGAATTCGAAGTAAAGTCCGATTAACAACACTACCAAACGCGAGAAAAAGTAAAGAACACAAGATATATGTGGTTCAATCCGGAGATCTACGTCCACGGGCGTAAACAATCACCTGCCGAGGTGTTTTTCACTATCTTCCTATCAATCTTACACGTTGTAGTTTTGGAGTACAAAGTGCCAATCCTAAATCTGAGTACAATTCTATTATTTATACTATACAATTCAAAACCCTAACTGAATCCCTACAATTGCGCCCACCAAATCTGCATGGACGTTGGGAGGAGATCATGGGGATCTCTCTTTCCAAATATGCCGCGACTGGGCCGTGCTAGGCTCGTGCGCGCTTCTGACTCCATCCCACGTGATAGTGTTTTTCGAATTTCAACGTCATCAATTTGCTCTTACTGTTTCATATGTTATGACCATCAATAACAGTCAAGAAGTCTAATGTAGGGCTCTTCTTGGGCAAACCAGTTGATTGTGATGACTAATTAAATATTATTTTTTTAAGAGTTACAATTCTACGTGACTTAAAGATCCTCATATGCGATGTGGAGAAACAACATGACACCTTTACGATAATTAGAAATGTGTCGTTATATCAAATTTTTACTCATTATAGTACAATATTTTGTACAAGTCATTTATAATATCTTATTTAGTTACGCTTTTTGCTTTCTACTATGATACATATTTACGTTTATATGTTAGTAAAAATATAATAAAATAATATCTAGCCCGTGCATCGCACAGGTGGATATCTAGTTAAGTATAAATGTCATGTATGTTTCTAGTATTTATGCAAACGCCCTCTAAGTTTCGAATTGTTGAAAAATGTCCAGTAAGTTACATAAAATTGATAAAAATGCAGTATCAATTGTAACTAAACCTATTACTCGTGGCGTGCCCATCCAGCCTAAGATGGATCGATTTTCCACCTTTTTATAGGAAAAATTAGTTTAAAATACCCTATATGTTCCCGTATTTATGAAAATGCCCTCTAAATTTCGAATTGTTGAAAATGTCCAGTAAGTTACAGAAAATTGATAAAAATGCCCTGTCACCGACTATCAATTGTAACTGAACCGATGATGCTTGAAGTGTTCATAAAACCTCATTCACGCTAGACAGGGACCATAAACAATATTTACACAATAATAACCCTAAAGTTTCGGACCCTAAATTGCACAGAATATGGACATTAAACACCCCTACATGCATATATATACGACTCTGAATTTAAACAACACTTATGCCGGATCTTAGACGCCCCCACCATTGAACTCTTACTCCATAATAAATAGTTCATAAAACCCCAAAATTACATGCACTAAACTACCACATTTTCTTATCATAATCGGGATGAATCTTATCATTATGGCGACGCACATCTCTCAGTCGCATTTTAAACGCTGCGACGGGATGAAGGCAGAATTTGGAGGTAATGTGGGGAGGCGTTCAACGATTTGGGTTGTCTTACAGAAATGGGTCTTCAAAATTGCAAGTGGGGGAGACTTTCAACCCTATTTCATTAATTTTTTTTATTTTTTTTGTTGAAACTGTCATGTGCATCGATCTCACATGCCATGGTTTCCATCTAAAAGCAAATTCCACATAGATAAATTTAAAAGAATAGAATGTCACTTCATATTGTTTAATGATACGTCACACATCACCGATTCATTTACAACTGAAGCTGGTGATGGAGAATTTTTATCAATTTTCTGTAACTTACTAGGCATTTTCACCAATTCGAAACTAAAAGGGCATTTTCATATATATTGAAAATATATAGGACATTTATACCAATTTTTCGTACGCAGAAAATCGATCCAGCTTAGCATTGAATGGACACGCCATACGTCACCGATTCAGTTATAGCTGATAGCCGGTAACGGAGCATTTATATCAATTTTTGTAACTTACTGGGCATTTTTCAGCAATTCGAAACTTAGAGAGAATTTTCATAAATAGTGAAAATATATAGGGCATTTATACCAATTTTTCCTTTAAATATTTATTGTAAGTTGAACTATTTATATTCGATATGAGTTACAAATAAAAATAAATTAATGAAATTAAATACTATTAGATAATCTAATATTACTTTAGTTTAATAAAATATAAGTTATTCAATTATTTAATTAAATTTTTTCTTACAAATAAATATATTTCAAATCGCGCATCGCACGATATGAAATTCTAGTAATATTTATCAAGTGATAGCCGGTGACGAGCGTATATTTACCAAGTGTCTGTAAATTACTGAGCACTTTCAAAAACTCGAGACTTAGAGGACATTTTTATAAATACTAGAAACATATAGGACATTTACACCAATTTTCCCTATTTAATAACTTATGAATTAGGTATAACTTTTATCTTTACTTTATTTAAATAATTTATTAGAATTCTATTAAAAAAAATAGAGTAACATTTGCGTGCACTTGCTTCATCCTACTCATTCGGAATTCAAAAATCCTCTCAAATGCCCTTTAATTTGTATTTCGTACCCGCCCGACCTGCGAACAATTTACGGGTAAATTTTTTCTCGTCATCAGGTTTATATATTTGTAGCAACGCGTTTGAACTCAAGAGGAGCTGGTGGTCTAATGGTAGTGACTTTTTAAATTTTTTTGCAATTCAATGCATCATTGGACTTTTTATGAGATATTAATGACATAATCCTCAAAATTAAACCACCCCACCACGGTGTTATCAATATGTTTCAAAATATCTTAAATAGACATAAGTTATCACGTATTAGATTTATATATTTAGCTCCTAAATGTAGTGGTGGATCGATATGGTATATCGAATTTTTTTGTTCATACCGTAAACCGTACCAAAAAGTTCAGTATGAGTAAAAACCTTACCGATGCCATACCAAAAATCTCGGTATATCGCATATATCGTATCATACCATATTATCGAAATTCATGTGCAGTATTCGTACCTTACTGATTCATACTAAATTTTTAACATCATATCGAATTTTCTATACATTGAAAGTTGTATTCTTATATACATACAAATTCCCTGTTCCAGATTAATTACTATCACTCAATCATGCCCTGTTAATTAACAATACTCAAAATAAATTAAGAATCAGATTTGCAGAATTCATTAACAATACTCAAAAGAAATTCACAATCAGATTTGCAAAATTCACCAGACTAGTTTCGCACAATCGCAACCGTATACAAAAGAAATTTAGGAACAAATAGTAAGTGCAAAAGAAAAGAAGGGGAAGAAGATGGATCTAGAGAACAGGGCCCCCAAAGTTCACGGCCTCTTTCATGCAACGACCACTGTTCGTCGTGTTGTACCCGCTGACAGCGGCCGCCGTCCATCATGCTATACCCGCTGACGGTCGACAATAATAGGCTAGAATGATTTAGGAGAGGGAGGACGGGGAGATATACAAAACACAGGGCGAAGATCTGAGAAAGAGAGATAGAGTGGAGAGGGAGAGAGAGAGAGTGGAGAGGGGGGCCTAGGGAGTGGTGGCAGAATTGAAATCTCAAGAGAGAGAGAGAGCAGATGGGGGACTGGGGAGTGGTGGAGAATGAAATTAAAACTAGGGTTGGAGCATACAAGAATTTGGCACGGAAATATTAAAATCCTAAAAATTACTTTTTTAGTTTCGATATTCGGTATATATACTGAAATAACGATACTTTTTTATATTTCGGTATATACCGAAATACCAAAAATTTCAGATATTTGATACCATTAATGTACAAAAAATGTTTGGTACGGTATGATACTGTACCAAAATTTATTTTCAATAATTATTCGATACTAAGTGTGTTGTATTTCGGCATTTCTTTATTTCTCCCCACACCTACTCAAATGTAGTTGTATTTAAGGATTTGAATCGAGTTAGCTCTCAAATGTTGTTGTGTTTAATGATTTGAATTGAGTTTTTTCAGCTAATTGATAGGGCATCTTCCGAGGACGTTTGTATTTGAAAATTTATGCATTAAAATTGTAATTTTGGAAAAGGTATGATTAAATTGCAAAATATGGTAAAAGTCATGCATTTTTATGCAATTAAACCTTTTATTAATTATACTTTATTAGTATTCTAGTTAGTTATTTATTAATATTAATCAATAAATAAATGTATTTAATTTAGCTATAATAAATTTAATCAATAATTAATTACAGTTTTTTTGTTTTTGAACTATGTTAATTATTTTTCCAATTTCTTTTTTCAATTTTTTTTTTATTATTTTGTTTTTTTCTCCTTGTTGTGGGGAATCTGATATAATATTTACTTGTTTAATTGAAAAGTATAATTCCTTTACTAACAGTTTAATTTGTAACTCTTTAGCTTTTGTTTTTCTTTTTGTTATTGTGGCGGATCCGATATAGTGCAACTTGTTTAACCAAAACGTATAATTTGCTTACCTAAACAATATAATTTGTAATTCTTCAAAAAAACTTTTATTTTCTTTTTGTTGCGCGGATCTGGTATAATATAATTTGTTTAATCAAATCGGCAAATAATATAATTTGTTTACCTGACAATATAATTTGCAATTCATAAAAAAAAAAAAAAAAAATTCCCTTTTATTGTGGTTGCTCCGATATTGTATAACTTGTTTAATAAAAATGTATGATTCGTTTACCTGAATAGTATAATTTGTAAATCCATTATTTTTTTTCTTTTTCTTTTTGTTGTAGCTGACCCAATATAAATTAACTTGTTTAACCAAAAAGTATAATTTTTTTACCTGAACAATATATATTTGTAAACTTTTTTCCCCATGCTCTTGCGAATCTAATATATTATAACTTGTTTATCCAAGAAATATGATTTGTTTACCTGAACGATATAACTTGTAAAAAAATAAAACTGAAACAACAAAAATAATACGAAAATTAATAAATATAATAAATTATCAATTTATTTGTACTATTAAAATAAATAATATTTATTCAATGATAATTAATTATAATTAATACATACAGAAAAACAATTGATAAATGATTTTTGGCTAAACAAAACGATATCGGATTTGTAATATCAACAAAAAGAAACAAATAAAAATAAAAATAAAAATAAAATAAAAAAATTCAAAAAATTGAAACAATATTTAAAAATAAAAAATAAAACTATTATTAATTGTTAATTGTTGATTTTATTATTAAATTAATTCATATTTATTTACCAATTAATATTAATTAATAATTAATTAAAGTATTAATAAAATATATTTGGAAAATAGTTAGTAAAAGTTAGAGATTGAGGGGGATCAAACCTTCAACCTCACACAATCGAAGGCGCGTGTCTCACCAGCTTGGATTAGGGATGGCAGTGGGGCGGGTTTTAATGGGTCCCCGCAATCGGGTTTGGGGAAGACCTAAATGAGTTTTGGTAGGGTTTGTGATTTATTTTTAAATATCATTAGTAATTGGTTAGGGTTCGGGTTTTAGTGCGAGGATACCCGCACCACCCGAACCCGCTATGTTTTATAAAAAAATTCAATAAAAACTATATATAAATATGTATTATGTAAGAATCGAACCCTCAACCTTCCATTTTATAAAATAAAGAGCATACCACTAGGCCAACAACTCAACTCATAACAAATTTAGTAATAAATATTGATAAATAACAATTTATATTAGAATAACATACCTTATACTTTACTAAACGAGGCCTACTCATTAATTGTGTTTGCTTTAGCCTCGGCCTAAGACCATGTTTATCAATAACCTTTCACAACCCAACCTATCAATAAAATATTCATTTTCTCTCATCCACATACACAACCTACGTCACAGCCCAACTTCAACTTTTTTATACTTTATCAACAACTCAACCCAATATTTTAATAAATATTAATTTCTTTCATCTACATACACAAACTATTTTCCGACAAAGCCAATATTTTTTAGCTACTATTTAATAATTGCATATTATTTTGGGAGGCTTTTTTAATATATTTAAAAGACATAAAAATAGATTAAAAAAATATTTAATAATTTAATTCTGCAATTATAATGAGTATTTTTTTACCATACACTTAAAATGTACAAACACAATAACTAAATTAAAATGCCAATGGTTGGAATACAAAATCGAAAATAGAGATCTTCAATTTTTAATTCTAAATATGTCAATAACAGACTCTACTTATAGAGAAAAAATATAGGAATTTTAAAAAAATTTCTTAACTTTTTTTTTTAAAAAAAAAATTGTCTTATTTAAATTATATCCTATAAAAAAATTAATACATCCAATTAAAATTCGACACATGGTAGGTTGTTGGAGTGGGTTATGGAGTGGGTTGGTTGACCAATCCATCTCCACAACTAGAGGTGGCAATTCGGGCGGTCCGGCCCAATCGTCGGGCCAACGTGTATTTTTGGCTGGGCCAAAATTTGATCGGGTCTAAAATTAATCGGTTCGGCCCGAGGTCCGTCGACTTTTGGCCCATCGGCCCGGCTCGGTCGGGCCAAAAAGTACTTCGGCCCTATATTTCTATGACCCGACCCATCTAAAATATCGGGTCTACTGAGCCGTCTCGTCGGGCCAGGCCAATTTTGCCACCTTTATCCACAACCGGTTGGGATAGGTTGTGATAATTCTTTTCTTTTCTATTTTTCTTTTTGGTTTTTCTTTTGTCGTTTTTTCATGACCCTACACATGGGAACATGGATAAAGATGGTCTAATGGCAATATAATGGGGTTCTTTTCAAGGTGACTTGGAGGAATGAGTCAATGTGCGGCGCCGAATTCAGACATTTCTCTCTCCTCTCCCCACTCTGAAACGTGATTATCACTTCTCTCTTCCGCAACCACTTCTATATCTTACTCTTCGTTCTTCTTACTCTCAAGGCTCGATAAATTCACAAAACTCACATGTATTCCGCCGATGACGTTCTTCCGTCTGTTTAGGGTTAGGGTTCAGTTATATAAATGGGCTTACTGAGTTTTGGAGTGTGCTAATAACAGGGCCAGGATTAAATCTGGATTGGAAATTAAGTTTAACTTCTGGCCTAGGCTTATATTTATGGTTGGGCCTGTAGAAATTAATTCAACTTGGGCAGATTTAATTTTGGGGTGGGCATGTTTTGAATGAAATAATGGATTGATAAAAAAAAATCAGATTTACAGAATTTAAATAATTAATTTGAGAAATATATTTTAATTATTATTATATTTGAAATAATAATAATTAACACACACACATATATATATATATATATTTATATTAATTTGAAATTAATATTAAATGTATATTTATGTTAATTTGGAATTAATATATAATTTTAATTCACAATTACTTGAAGAATAAAATTTTAATTGGATTAATAATTTTATTCGTTGAGCTTTATTTGATATTATGTGATAATATATTATTTGATTTTTTGTTTATTCTATTTAAATTATAATAATTTAAGACCGCTTTTATGCTTGGGTAGGCGGCACCCAATACATGTAGTCTGCAACATTATGTATGGGTAGACGGCGCCCAATATGTGTGGTCCGTATTTCTTATGCCTGGGTAGGCGGCACTCAGTAATTGCATTTAATTTAATATTAGATATTGAATTTAACAATTAGTATCACATATAAAATCCCCACTAAGTCTTATTTAGAAATAAAAGCGTTGTCACTCTTAATTGTTTGAAATTCCTAATCTCTTCGTCCACGAGTTTTACACCAAAGCGTTTACTCTAAAACGACGAGGTTTGAGCCCATTCATAGATACATGTTTTGCATCGTGTGATGGAATTGACTTGCTTAAATTATTTTGTGACTGGCTTGGAGGTCTACTAAGTGATACTACCTCCGTCCCGAATGAACTTGCACACTTTCCGAATTCGGCCGTCCCAAGCAAACTTGCACACTTCTTAATAAGGAATGTTATAACACAATCTCCACCTTCAAAATCTCCACCTTCAATCTCCACCCTCGATCCATCTTTGAAAAGTTAATAAAATTCCCAAAAATCAACTTTTCTTAATATATGTGCTGAACCCCCTATGCAAGTTCATTTGTGACGGATGGAGTATTATTATAGTCATCAGCCAAAGCAGAGGCTACAATAATATAGACTTGGATCTTGGACCACTAAGATTTATAATTATTATAAATCCATATTTTATGTTTGAGGACGCAAAATATGTTAAAATTTGTGGAAGCTAATCATTACAATAAACCTTTATTTTGATTAGTGATACAAATGTGATCTTTGTTTACTTTGTTCTAATTTGCTTTCCCATTTTATTATCTTTTGTTCAGATAAAATGTCGAATTGGCTTATAAATGTTTGATGGAAACAAACAAGTTGACTGGGTCTAGCTTTACGGATTGGCTCTGTTGCTTGCGCTTGGTGCTAAGGCAAGATAAGGTTGAGTACATCTTAGACGAACCAATTAGTGCCATCCCCGACAAGACTTCTCCTGAGTATGCTATGTTTGACGCAGATGCTCATACGAAGCATGTTGAAGATACCACGTTAGCTCAGTGTGTCATGTTTTCTTCCATGAGTATTGAACTGCATAGGCAACATGAACACATGCTCCTTTATGAGATGATAAAACACTTGGAAGGTATGTACGCTTCACAAGCTCAGAAAATGGAGTATGAGATACTTCGTGATCTCTTCAAGTGTAAACTTCATAACAGGGGCCAGGTTTCTGAACATATACTAAAGATGATTGGATTAATTAAGAGGTTGGCATCGATTGGAACGGTGCTACCCTCAAGTGTCTCAACTAATCTAATCCTGCAGTCGCTTCCTAGTTCATTTGAAAACTTCATAGTGAACTTCAACATGAACAATACGAAGGTGATTTTGTCTGAGTTTTACAACATGCTTAAGACCTATGAATCTTCTACTTCTAAAGGAAAATATGTGCTCATGGTGAGCTCTTTTGTGAAATCTTCCAAAAGAAGAAGAAGAAGAAGAAGAAGAAGAAGAAGAAGAAGAAGAAGAAGAAGAAGAAGAAAGCAGCATCTAACGATGCGACCTTGAAGCCTAAGAGTAGAGGGGTTCAAAAGAAGACAAAACTGCCAAAGGATGAGTGTCGATTCTATCACGAAAAGGGACACTAGAAGAGAGACTGCCCAAAGTTCAAAGTACAGATATGGGAGCTTAGGTATGTCTGTTAATGTGATAAATATGTCTATGAACAATTCACAATCCTAGGTATTAGGTACAGCTTGTAGCTCACACATTTGTAATAATGTACAGGGTCTAAGTGATAGCAGGAAAGTGAGATTTGGGGAGGTGGACTTACGCATGGGAAATGGAGCAAGATTTGTTGTTGAACGCGTGAGGACTTATAGATTAGACCTTCTTTCAGGATATAGACTATATTAAATTAATTGTTATTTTGTTCCTACGGTTTCAAAAGAAAATGTTATGTCCATTCCAATGTTAGACATCCAAGGTTTTTCTTTTCATTTTGCAAACAGTAGATGCTCAATTTCACTTAATGGATTGTTTTATGGAAGTCTCTCTCTTTTGGATGGTTTATATATGCTTGAATGTAAACAAAATATTCTCAATGTACAGAACAAATGACCTAAGCTAAGTAATACGAATAATAAAACCTATCTATGACACTGTAGACTTGGTCATATCAATGAGAAAAGAATAGCAAGATTAAGAAAGTTAGACTATCTCACATCATTTGATTTCGAATCATATAGTGCTTGTGATTCTTGTCTTAGAGGAAATATGACAAGTAAACCATTTTCTAGGAAAGGGTTACGTGCAAAGGTCGTACTCGAGTTGATCCACACAGATGTGTGCAGACCGTTCCCAACTCAAGCAAGAGATGAACATTCGTACTTCATAAATTTCACTGATGATTTTTCAAGGTATGGATATGTGTATCTCATGAAACATAAATTTGAGACCTTCAAGAAATTCAAGGAGTTTAAGTTATAAATCAAGAAACAACTTAGGAAAAGTATTAAGTCCGATCAGATCGAGGAGGTACTTAAGCCGAGAGTTTCTTGATTACTTGAAAGCACATGGAATTCGGTCAGACTAGACATCTCCGGGTACACCACAAATGAATGGAGTATCTAAAAGGAGAAATCAAACTTTATTGGATATGGTTTGATCCATGATGAGTTTCACCAGTCTCCTTTTATTCCTTTTGGGTTATAACTTACTTACCGCAGTTTATCTTCTAAATAGAGTTCCTTCTAAATCGATCAAAAAAACACCATATGAATTATAGTGTGGTAGAAAGCCGAGTCTTAACCATATGCGGACCTGAGGATGTCCTGATTTTGTTCAGAAGATGATGACTGATAAGTTAGAAAGTAAAAGTGAAAAATGTTATTTTGTGGGATATCCTAAATAAACTGAAGGATATAAATTCTACTGTCCTGGAGATCACAAGGTGAGAATTTCCAGGAATGTGACGTTTCTTGAAGATACTTAAATCTCTAAGGAACAAGGTCACAACACGGTAGATCTTGAAGAAATTCAAGAATCACAAGATAACATAGAGGATGAGGTATTGTCCAAGGGAGTGGAAAATAACTCAATAGGAGTTTTTGATGATCTATTGGGAGGGAAAATGACTCTTAGAGGGTCCCCTCAAGACAAAGAGATGTGTTATATAAGTCAAATTCATCAAGTATATATGGTATGCAAGTGTATTTGGGTCCAAGAAGTTGCAAACCGGGTTCAGATCGTGAAGAACCGGACTAGAGGAGAAAATCGGTTGATCTCTTAAGCATGAACCGGTGGTTAGGATTTGGAATATGTTGTTGTCAAAAGACAACGATTTCTGCAACCGTTTTCTGTTAGAAATAACTGCCAAGCTTTCTTCTCTAATTTGTGGTGATTCTGGAAGATTCGAGATACATGTTATATACCTATAGACTCGTATTGAATTATAGAACAAGTTTATCAAGTTTTCCCTCTGGATTATTCACTTCAGTTGTAGAATTGCGAGTTAGGGTTGAATTGGGCAAATTAGGGTTCTATTTTGGGTTTTCTACAATTCAGCTGTATACTTTGTAATTTATTGAGTGAATTAGTGAATTGAGGTGTGAATAACCTCTGTGGATGTAGATCTTAGATTGAACCACGTAAAAATAAGGTACTCTTGTCGTTTGAATATTCAATTCTGCGTGAGTTGTTGGTGTTCGGTTGTTCTTGTGTGAGTTGTGTTTGAACAAGTGTCCAAATTTCAGTTGGTTGTGGCCGAACAGGTTCTGTGTTTGTGCAGTTTGTGTTTTCTTGTGAATGTAACAATTAGCGCTGTCTGTGGGAAGCCAACCCGAATCAAAGGAGAAATGGCAGCCATGAAGTCAGATGTAGAGAGATTCACAGGAAGAAATGATTTCAGTCTTTGGAAAATCAAGATGAAAGCAGTGTTGATCCAGAACGGACTCTTCATGGCTCTGAAACCTGTTGAAGAATGGCCAGAAGCAGAAAACCCAAGTTCTTGGATGCTGATAAAAAAGCTCTAAGTGCAATCATTTTGTGCATAGGAGACAAGCCTCTAAGGGAGATATCCAAGGCAAAATCTGCCATAGAAGCTTGGAAAAGGTTAGAGGAACTCTACCAACCTAAATATGTTTCAAATAAGTTGTTCTTGAAACAAAAACTGCTAGCATTCAAAATGGTAGAAGAGAAGAGCTTATTTGAACAATTAGATGAGTTTAATCGTTTGATTGATGAATTGGAGGATCTGGAGGTTAAAATGGAAGAGGATGATAAATCTCTAATGCTTCTGAATTCCCTGCCAAAATCTCTTGATCATTTTAAGGACACATTGATGTTTGGGAGTCAGGATAAGTTTAATCGGGATACTATTTTGACATCTCTGAAAACAAAGATACTACAACTTCAAGGGGAGATAAAAACCCAAATCCAACCAGAAGGACTAAATGTGAAGTTCAAAAAGAACAACACTAAGAAAAAATTCCAAGGGAATAAACCAAAGGATCATAAGTCCTTTAAAGAAGGGGATAAGAATGGAACTGGTTGGGTGGAAAAAAGAAGGTGTTTCCATTGCAAGCAAACTGGACATCTCAAGAAGAACTGTCCAGAAAGAAAAACCAAAACAGAGGGAAAAGAAGCTGATGCAGCAGTGGCTGAAGAGGGATATGAAAGTGCAGAGGTTCTCACCATTTCTGATGGAAAAATTATCTGATGAATGGGTGCTAGATTCTGGGTGCTCCTTTCATATGTGCCCCCATAAGTCATGGTTCAAAGACCTGAAAGTGTATGATGGAGGATTTGTTCTTCTGGGAAATGATCACACATGTAAGGTTCAAGGAGCTGGATCAGTAAAAATCAAAATGCATGATGGGATTGAAAGAGTTATTTCAAATGTAAGATATGTTCCTGGTTTAGAAAAAAACCTGATATCTCTTGGTTCATTGACAACATCTGGGTTCTGAGTTCAACACTGAAGATGGTTTCATCTATGTGACTAAATCTGGGAAAAATGTCATGAAAGGAAAAAAGGCAAATGGTTTACACATTTTGATTGGGAAGTCAATTTCTGGTGAAGCTGAAGCAGTGTTAAAACCAGAAGACATTGAGTTGTGGCACAAAAGATTGGGCCACATAGGTGAAAAGGGAATGTCATAATTGTCCAAGAAAGGTGTATTTAGGGGAACAGGACCAGTTAAGTTAGATTTCTGCCAGCATTGTGTTCTTGGAAAAGCCAAGAAACACTCCTATGGAAAAGGTACTCATAACACTGTTGAACCCCTGGATTATGTGCACTCAGACATGTGGGGTCCTGCTAGAGTAGAAACACATAGAGGAGGAAGATACTTTATGACCATCATTGATGATTACAATAGAAAACTGTGGGTGATTATTCTGAAACACAAAAGTGAAGCATTTGCCAAGTTCAAAGACTGGATGACTCTGATGGAAAACCAAAAAGGGAAGAAAATAAAGCACTTAAGGACAAATAATGGACTAGAGTATCTATCTGAGGAATTTAACAGATTCTGTAAGGATAAGGGCATCACAAGACATATAACAGTCCCACTCAATCCTCAACAAAATGGGCTGGCTGAAAGAATGAACAGAACATTGCATGAAAGAGTAAGATGCATGCTTGCTAATGCCACATTACCAAAATCTTTCTGGGGAGAAGCAGTAACCACTGCCTGTTACTTAATAAACAAGACACCATCCTCAGCAATAAATTTCAAAACTCCAGATGAGTTGTGGCATGGAAAATTGTCTAACTATGATGATTTAAAGGTGTTTGGATCCAAGCCTTTGCTCATAAAAAAGCAAGATAAATTGGATCCAAGGGCTTTGAAATGTATATTCATAGGATATCCACCAAGGGTTAAAGGATACAAGTTGTGGTGCTTGGAAGCTGGAAATCAGAAAGTGATAAATAACAAAGATGTCATATTCAATGAAAAACAGTTGGGTTACAAACACACAAGTGGTCATGCTGAGGTTGATGGAGAACTTTCAACTGATCCAACTTCAGTTGAGGTGGAGATCTCCAGAACACAAAATACTCCAGTAGATACAGAGGATACAGGAGGATGAAGATGACAGGTTAAATGAAGAAATACAGGAGGATCAAAACCTGAGGGATTATCACCTAGCAAGGGACAGAATAAGGAGAAATATCCACCCTCCAAACAGGTATGGACAAGCAGACATGGTATCATATGCCCTGTCAGTTGCAGAATTGTAGAGCATACTGAACCACAGAGCTTTAAGGAAGCAATTTCTGGAAATGAATGTGTTATGTGGTTAGCAGCAATGATTGAAGAAATTCAGTCACTACAAAGAAACAAAACCTGGGTGCTTATGGACAGACCAAGGAATCAGAAAATAGTAAGCTCAAAATGGGTGTTCAAGAAGAAAACTGAAGTGATTGGAGCTGAACAAGTAAGATTTAAAGCAAGATTGGTGGCTAGAGGCTTTACTTAGAGAGAGGGTATTAACTTTAATGAAGTTTTCTCTCCAGTAGTCAACCATACATCAATAAGACTTTTACTTGCTAAAGTAGCACAAGAAAATATGGAGCTACAACAGTTAGATGTAAAAACAACTTTTCTACATGGTGATCTTGCATAAACCATCTATATGCAGCAGCCTGAAGGATTTGTTCAACTAGGAGATGAAAATAAAGTGTGCCATCTAAGAAAATCTCTGTATGGCCTCAAGCAGAGCCCAAGGCAATGGAACAAAAGGTTTAACAATTCATGATTGACAGTGGTTTCCAAAGAAGTCAATGTGACAATTGTGTACATTTTCAAAGACAAGGAAAAGAGGTTCTAATCTATCTCCTGTTGTATGTGGATGACATGCTCATAGCAAGCAAATACAAATGGAGAATAGATTATCTAAAGGGGAAGCTGAATGCAGAGTTTGAAATGAAGGATCTAGGTGAAGCAAGGAAAACCCTAGGAATGGATATTCTGAGAGACGGATCTTCTATGAAATTGTGTTTGTCTCAGAAAGGCTATCTTGAAAAGGTTCTAAAAAGGTTCAACATCCATCAATCTAAGTCTATGGTAACTCCAGTTGGTCAACAATTTAAATTGTCAAAGGAAAAATTTCCCAAGACTGAGGAAGAGAGAAAGCATATGGAAAGAATTCCTTACTCAAGTGGTATTGGCAGTCTCATGTATGGATGATTTGTAGTAGGCCTGATTTAGCATATGGTGTCTCTTTGGTTAGCAGATTTATGTCAAATCCAGGCAAAATCCACTGGGAAGCACTCAAATATGTGTTGAGATATTTGAAAGGAACTTTAAATATGGGATTAATGTTTGAGCACACTGGAAATACAAATGAACCACTGCAGGGATTTGTGGATTCAGACTTTGCTGGAAATCGGGATACCAGGAAATCAATCACTGGATATGTCGTCACTTTGTATGGAACAGCAGTGTGTTGGAAATCCATTCATCAGTCAATAGTTACTTTGTCAACCACTGAATCAGAGTATATTGTTGTTTCTGAAGCAATAAAAGAACCTATTTTGTTGAGAGGAATCTTAAGGGACTTTGGGATAGTTCAGGAGAAAGTTACAATTTTTTGTGACAATCAAAGCACGATCCACTTAGTGAAGCATCAAGTATATCATGAAAGGTCAAAACATATAGATGTGAAACTTCACTTTGTAAGGGATTTAGTAGAAAAAGGTGTTGCTGTGGTGGAAAAGGTTGCAACTGAAGACAAGGCTGTAGATTTTTTCACTAAAGCACTTCCTGGAGCAAAATCCAACACTGTGCAAGCTTAATCAAGCTTGTACCGTGTCTTTGAAGCAAATCAGCAGGATAAGGTTGAGGTTATTTGCTGTCTTGATTCATTTGAGGTGGAGATTTGTTATATAAGTCAAATTCATCAAGTATATATGGTATGCAAGTGTATTTGGGTCCAAGAAGTTGCAAACCGAGTTCAGATCGTGAAGAACCAGACTAGAGGAGAAAACCATTTGATCACTTAAGCATGAACCGGTGGTTAGGATTTGGAATCTGTTGTTGTCAAAAGACAACGGTTTCTGCAACCGTTTTCTGTTTGAAATAACTACCAAGCTTTCTTCTCTGATTTATGGTGATTCTGGAAGATTCGAGATACATGTTATATACCTATAGACTCGTATTGAATTGTAGAACAAGTTTATCAAGTTTTCCCTCTGGATTATTCACTTCAGTTGTAGAATTGCGAGTTAGGGTTGAATTGGGCAAATTAGGGTTCTAGTTTGGGTTTTCTACAATTCAGTTGTATACTTTGTAATTGATTGAGTGAATTAGTGAATTGAGGTGTGAATAACCTCTGTGGATGTAGATCTTAGATCGAACCACGTAAGGGTGTTCTTGTTGTTTGAATATTCAATTCTACGTGAGTTGGTGCTCGGCTGCCCTTGTGTGAGTTGTGTTTGAACGAGTGTCCAAATTTCAGTTGGTTGTGGCCGAACAGGGTTCTGTGTTTGTGCAGTTTGTGTTTTCTTGTGAATGTAACAAGATGCATAAAAGACGAGATATTATATCAACCCCACCTCAAGAAAATCATAGTGAAATTCTTGAGAATATCCCAAATGTTGAAAACCTCAACACGCAAGAACCTCTTCACGATCAGAATAAATCGCCTGAACCAACGTAAAACCAACTCAATAGGCCTCAAAGGAATCGTCGTGTACCTGAAAGACTAAATCTATTGGTTGAGAACCAAGATGATGAAGTTGATTCAGAAGACGACGAACCAAAGACCTATATCGAAGTAGTGTCTGGCACCGATTGTATATGTCACAGCCTGAAGGTTTTGTATCCAAAGAAAAACCGAATGGAGTAGTAGGAATATTTGCTTTGACAGAGCAATCGAATTGTTTGATTTTGTCAGAAGCAAAGATAATCCATGTGTTTATAGTAAACGCAAGAATGAAAATGTTGTCTTCCTTATCATATATGTTGACGATATACTGATAATGGGAAGCGATCATTCCATGTTGTAATCCGTGAAAGATTGGTTATCTAGTTCCTTCATGATGAAGGATTTGGGTGAGGCTTGCTACATCGTTGGAATTAGGATCTATCGAGATAAACCTAATAGGATGTTGGGATTGTCTCGTTCCACTTACATAGACAAACTGCTGAGACGCTTCTCAATGAAAAATTCCAAGAAAGGATTTTTTCTTAAAGGACATGGCATTATCTTTTCTAAGAAAGGTTGCCCTTCTAATGATAAAGAAATGAGTTACATGAAGATGATCTCATACGCTTCGGCTATAGGATTCTATTATGTATGTCATGATATGTACTAGTCCAGATGTGACTTATGCACTCAGCATGACAGGCAGATTTCAGCAAAATCCAGGTGAGATACACTGGAGAACTGTCAAGACTATTCTTAAGTACCTTAGAAGGACTAAAGAATACTTCTTAGTCTATGGAAGGTAGCTAGAGTTATCAGTTACTGGTTATACTGATGCTAACTTCCAAACAGACTATGATGACTTCAAGTCTCAGTCAAGATATGTTTTCATCATCAATAGTGGTGCAGTGAGTTGGAATAGTTCCAAACAGAGCACAACCGATTCCACCATTGAAGCCGAATATATTGTTGCATCTGAAGCTACCAAAGAGGTTGTTGCTTTGTTGGAGTTCGTAAAAGAACTAGGTGTCGCTCCAAGTGCCAGTGGTGCAATATCGTTGTATTGTGACAACACTGGTGCAGTTGCACAAGCAAAGGAACCGAGAGCCACGAACAGGAATAAGCACGTTCCTCGACGATATCATCTTATTAGAGAAATAATAGATAGGGGAAATGTGAAGTTAGATAGAGTGCCCACTGATGATAACTTGGTTGATCCTTTCACCAAGCCATTGTGTATAGCAAAGCACAACAAGTACTTTGAGAGTCTGGGTGTTAGACATGTTGGTAGTTGGCTTTGATTCAGTAGGAGTTTATAGTTTCTATGTCTTAGAAACCTTTTCGTACAGACATTTAATACTTGATCACATTTTATGATACTATGATTATCTTTTAGGTTTATGCATTTATTAGATAATTATTTTGATGGTTTATAATTATTCTTATAATTGTTCTGTTGTATCATGACTGTCATTTATGATGTGAGACATAAATGATAATGTATGATTCTAAAATTTCCACAACCGATGGGCATCAAGAATGTGATATTGATGACATGCAATAGGTTAGCATGTGGTCCGCATCACATTCTTAGAGAATGTAGTAGGTCTCACGACTACAAAATATTAGATATTTGTGATGGACTCATGGATACTTTGGAGAGTATTTGTATTCCCTGCTATTAAACCGTTTATTTTAGTGTCTACGATCTATTAGTGTGTGGAGTATGTAATGATCCTTTGACCTGGGATCAATACTCATTTTGTTTGTCAAGTGATGTGCTTTGACCAAGTACAAGACTTATCCCCCCCAAAGGAGAACAAGACACGTTTTGTATTGGGTTCAACATGAGATAAATTGAAATGGTAATTGAGTCAAGATTGTGATTAATTCCTTGATTGATTTCAAGAGAACACTCAAACTTCTCTATATTATTTGACCATAAAATCATTGGCCAATGCAAAGATATATTCAATTAAAGTAATTGAATATGATCGAATGAGTCATATAATAAAGATGCGAACAATGATTGAGCTATTTGAATAGACACGTGGCAGATCCTAGGCTCAATCGGGTGATTCATGAATGAAGGGATATTACATAAATTTCATAACAAAGGTTTGTTTACTGGATTCACGTAAACGCCCTTCATATATCGAGTTCGCTGCACAATGCAGTCTAGGAGTTTTGTACATACTTTAATTAGATTATCGTCGATAATGAAGGCCTAAATGGTCACACTTTAATTGTATTGTTGTTCCGCTCAAGGGTACAAGGTTAATGCATTGAATTATATAATGCTGCTAGTCCAAGTATGGATTGAAAGATATGGACTAGATTAGGATATACGAGTTTTATTAATTAATAAATTAAACTAATTAATTAATTAAACATACATGGATATTAGCCTATTCCCATAAACCTCGGATTGGATCTTCTACTACAAACGATGTTACATCTTCTACTACGATTACACAATACAGCGATACATATACACAATGACATCATCAATACATCACAAATGCACATATCTACTATATTTATATAATTTTAGTAGGAGATGTAGCACCGTATATAGCAGAAGATCCGAAATCCATAAACCTAGGGTTATGTGGTACTATATATACATATTCTCTATTATAGAATCAATAAGTGATTTCCTAGTAATTGTTTATTGAACAGTTGTACCGGAGATAGTTATTGAACAATTGTACCGGGATAATTCTTGCATCGAGCATAACCTGAAGTGGAAGTGCTGTGGTGAATTCAGCGTGTACCGGGGATAACAATTGTACGGGGAGAATTCTTGCATCGAGCATAACCTGAAGTGGAAGTGGTGTGGTGAATTCAGCGTGTACCGGTGATAGTTCCTGCATTGAGCATACGTGTGGCACTCACGTGGATACCTGAAGTGGTGAATTCACTCGCGCTAAAATTCACTCGCGTGGATACCTGAAGTGGTGAATTCACTCGCGCTATTTCTTCCGATTAATTACGCAATAAGTAATTCGAATTTTTGCGTAATTATTGCTCAATGTGTAATTTAATTATAGATCATGATCTTTATTCTCGATTAATTATTTCGCTATGTATATTAAATGAAATCGAGAGTACCCAACATTATCATGGAGGTAACATTGTGATATACGCCGTAAGATCTAAGTGTCATGTTTGTTCTACTCTTGATATAAAAATATGATTTCATTCTATTAGTATCGTTGAGTGTGGAGTTCTAAGCTCATTTAGTGAGGATATTGATTGATGTTGTTGAGAATCTTCAAAGTAGAAACTAATTAGACGTTAAACCTTAATCAGCTATTTGACTAGTGTCTAAAGTATTTTAAAACATTGATTTTTATGCGATTAACCCTAAAAGAAAGGCAGCAGTAATCTTAATGACTTTAGTTTGAATGGTGTAGTAAGAGTGGAGTGATTAATTATGTTGGTGGAACTCGTTTCGACTCCACTGAGGGCGACGTGGGCTCGTGGGCCAAAGGCTGTTTTAATTCGCCATAATCTTTATACTGCAGATACGCCACCTGAATTGCGATCACTGCATTTTCCCATTTTCGCATAACATACATTCTCTGCTTCTTTTCACACACTGACACACACATTTGACCAATCTCACACTCTAAGTCACATGCAAGGATCATGCCCACATTCCCAATTTCTATCAAAATTAATTTGTTTCTCCTTTTTTTCGTTAATATGTTAAAAAAACAACTCTACATGTTATCTTCGTTTTACGTTTCTAAGTGAAGCAGGGTTTTGTGAAAGAGAAGTTGTTTGCTTACAGCAGAATTTGAAGGGTTGGTGATGAAAAGCAGAGGGAAAAACAAGGTGGTTAGGAAGAAGGAAGAAATTGCGGAAAGCTGGTGCTTTTCTTGTAAAGACGGTGGTGATCTCCGGATATGTGATCACCGGTATATATATATATATATATATATTTTTTTTTTTTTTTTTTGGCTTTTCCGTATTTTGTTTATTTATTTTAGTGAAACCCTGTGTTGTGTTGGACTGTTGGGATGCTGAGGTTTTCAAACGCCCAATAATTTTGTGTTTTGTTGATGGAGATAAAGTGAACTTTTACTCATTTAAATGCAGATGTCTCTCAACAGGGTTTCACGTCTTTTTTTGTTTGTATGATCTGTTTGTCTTTTTTTCTTTCTTACTTATTCTTTCCGCATTCCATTTTTTTCCTTGTATTCTTTTAGGGTGGGGTGGGGTGGGGGCAGAGGTGCAAAGTGTTGTTATGCACCTCAAATCAAGTTAATTATTAACAATATCCTGGATCTTTGCGATGATGCTTGGTAGAAAATTAAAGATTAACGAAATAATGGTGAACTGCATATCTAGCTTTTAAATGAAGTGGATAATAGTAATTGGGATAGTTTAGAGCTTTTAAGAGTGGATTAGGCGTATGAAACTGGAATACTGATGAATGTGCTTGACCTATTAGGGTGGGATTTTGGTATCATAGTAACCTAATGTAGGGGAAATGTGGTGAATCCGCTATAACTTACTTTCCCGTTATTCGCCTTGAATAATAGCACCCTGTTATAGCTTCAATGAATGTACTCATTATCTTGATTTTTGTGCTTTATGTGCCTACTGAATTAATCTGTTTGTCAAGAACTATTTTCTGCACTCATATTATGTCAACTGCTACAAGTGGCAACTGGACTGCTCCATTGACATTTTCTCGTGCTATTATGTTTGCCCTTGTAATGTTAAAAATGCTTTACATCTTTATCAAGTTTTCGTTTTCAGGGAATGCATGAAATCATTTCATCCTAGCTGTGTGGGGAAGGACGATTCATTTTTAGAAAGTAACAGATATTGGGTGTGTGGTAAGTCAACATCCATCACACTTATGACCAGAAAGTAATATGCATGCGTCGTGATTTATCTGTTTAAACTATGGGCTTTGAGATGTTTATGGGTATGTGAAATAGCATGGCTATAAGGGACATGGTTAGTCAAGAAAATAAAAGGTATTCGTGTATCAGAAGATGGTAAGTAAACTTTATGTAGAAGATGAATCCTCAATTCTGAAAGTTAATGCTACTTCAAAATGGAAAATATGACTGTTATATGAAAGAAACATAAAGGGGAGTTAATCTGTAACAGATTAGCATTAATGATGAATCCTGAAAAGGTAACCCAGGATCAAATGAATCTGATAAAGCATCAACAAATAATAATTTATTATTTGACCGTCAAATTTACAATGTTAAAATTCTATCATTGAAGCAATAGGATCACAGTATGACATGAACATTCTTTTCAGATCTTCAAAAGATCATGCTGCATGGTTGTTGATATCTCTCTCTCTTTCCATGTGGCATAATCTATCAAAGATTATAACATTTATAACTTTCACTTCATCAATTTTTTTTTTTTTTTTTTTTTTGTTTTTTCTCACGAATAGCATAAGTGGATGGGAAATTAATCATTTAAATATTTTCCAGCTTGGCATACTTGCTTCCTTTGCAACAGAACTTCTCATTATCATTGCTACACCTGCACAAGTGCTGTGTGCCGTCGCTGCCTTTCTGCTGCAGATTTCTCACATGTAAAAGGAAAATTTGGATTCTGCAGCTGCTGCCTAAAACTTGCGCTACTTATTGAAGAAGGAAAGGATTATGACTCTGAAGGGGTATGATTATCATAAACTGTGAATTAGTACGATTTCTTTTCTTTCGTATGTGATGAAGTAATCATTGTCCAATCTCTGAATCTTTTTTCTTTGTAGGAGAAGGTGGACTTCACGGATTTGGAGACCTGTGAGGGTTTATTCATGGAATATTATACTATAATCAAGAGAACGGAAGGATTTGAATCTACAGATATTTACTCTGCAAGAGAACAACTGAAACCTATAAAGGTACGTAAATCTCCATCTGATTCAGACGAATATCATGAAGATGAAGACGAAGACGAAGATGAAGATGAAGAACAGGTGTCTGATTATGAAGACAATTTATATGCCAAGAAATGCAAGAAAAATTGCAAGGGGAAAAGATCTGTGAGTGAGAAGCCTTCAAGTCAAACACCCACAAAATCAAATAAAAATGAGTTTATTGGCTGGGCCTCGAGATCTCTTATCGAGTTCCTCAACTCCATCGGGAAAAATACTGATGAAGAATTGTCACAGCGCGATGTGACTTCAATTATAAATGAGTATGTTAAAGAGAATAAACTAGTGCATCAAGAGCGGAGGAAAATGATAATGTGTGATGCACGTCTCCAGTCTCTTTTCCGGAAGAAAACAATAAGTAAAAACAGAGTGCATGAGCTTCTAGAGGCCCATTTTGCTGAGAACCTTGAAGAATCAGAAGAAGATGAGATGGATTATGATTCAGAAGACAAAGAAGATGCAGGCCTTCCCATTGTCTGTAAAAGGCAAAGAAAGTTGGACGCACAGAATAAATCAACAAAAAAGGAGCTGGATGATAATGTGCGCCAGAGTTGTTTTGCATCCATTACAGTAGAGAATCTAAAACTTGTTTACTTGAAGAGAAGCTTGTTGCATGAAATGCTTAAACAACCCAAAACATTTGAAGAAAAAGTGAATGGATGCTTTGTTCGTGTGAAATCCGATCCATATGATTATCTTTCAAGATATTCTCATCAGCTCATTCAAGTTGAAGGTTAGTCTTCAAATACAATGTACCAATTATGTATGCATGAGCCATTGCTTTATATTCTACAGTATATCTACATGGATGTCCTAATTTTATTTTCAAGTTACTGAAAGTATCTAAAGTACACACCACTTTGCTTCTTATTGAATTAAACTTCAAAACCGATGCATAGTGGATATTATCTGTTAAAAATTTGAGAATAATTAATAGTCCACTGTCATTCAGCTACTTCGTCATTTTTACATGTGAAACAAATAATAGGTGGATGACATAAGAGTAAGAATATAATTTACCCAACTACATGGATTCCTAGCTATCAGACTTTCTTTTGCAAATAATTGAATCCTTTCTAATTTTTTTTTAAGTATGTATTTTCAGGTGTCAAAACAGTTCCGAAAAGTCAAAACAATATGGAGGTCTTCCTTCTATTATCAGCTATGCCTAAAGAAATATCCATAGATCTGCTTTCAGATGGTGATATCTCAGAGGTGATCAAAGTTGGTCGTGATTGTTAATTTTCCCTTATATAGGTGGTTGATTTTCTTTTGCATATCTCCAAAATTTCTTGTAGCATTAAATAGGGGAGCAAGCTTCTTTTGGTTGCAAAAGTGAACAAAATGGTGCTAATAAATGCAGTTCAATGAGAAAAGTTGTTATGCTGGTTACAGAAGCTATTATCGTTTATAATAGTTGTTGATTTTGGATTCACACTATGCTCTTTTGGCTTCCTGGATGATTAGATCTGACCTAAAAATTTCAAAATTGTCTAGATGCTTAGTAAAATTCCAGAAAGCAGCTCTGGACATCGATGCTTTCACTGTTTTTCCTGCTATTCCTCTCAAATTTTATCTTAGGTATTCCTTCAAGTAGATACCAATCAATAATTTCTTCAGCTAGTATAGTTTTGTTCTTGGGAATATTTTTAGCCCTAACCATTTTTGGTCTATTTAATCCTTTACATGTAATCTTTTGCCACTCATCGATCGCACTTGGAATGGGCTTTGAGATCATATGTTGTTGGCCGCGTGACTCAAACAGGTTCCCAAGTTATATTTTGAAGTCTGTAATCGGTACTTGGTTTGTAATCATATTGGGAATAGATAAATTGATTTGGCCAAAAGTTACAGTGGAATGCAAGCTACGGGGCTGATTTCCCTATTTATTATCTTTGTTTTATTCTTTTTGAGAAATGAAGTTAACTTGATTAGAGTTGCTTTTTTCGTTGGCAATTGTTTCCATGCTAATGTCTCGTGTTTGTGTTACAGGAATCTCCCTATAATGAAAGTAGTATTATAATATGTAACGTCTGTTTCACCTACAATACTATTTCCTCTTAATATTTATCCATGTCTTCAAATTTGAACTATGCTACAAAATTTAAAGATTCTGTTAATTCTGTGACGTTCTCCCTCTAAATGACAAGCCTAACACCAGCGCCGTCAATTCTCCAAAAGTTCAATAAAGCAATATATCCTGCAAACAGGGCATTTGATTTAGGAAAAGGTTACATCTCGCTATCCACTTGTTACAGGAAGAATGTGAAGATTTGAGACAAAAAATGCTGGCTGGTCAGCTTAAGAGGCCTACAGTGGTGCGTGCTATTATGTGTATTGAGTTTCATATAATTTTATATGCTAGACTGCAGCCAGTTGAGAGTCTTCGACTTTTAGGAAATTTGTTTGGGGCACAATAAATATGAGTTTTGTTTATGTGTATTGTTGGGAGTAATTGATAAGCTGACTAAATGAATTTTCTATGCTGAGTTGGAGTTTTCTGAAACCATAACTTATTATCTTCTTTTACAGGGTGATCTTCAACAGAAGGCCAAAATTATTCACGAGGATTTAACAAAGCATGTATGCTTTTCGTCTGCATCCGTCATTACAAGTTTTGACACTGAACTAATGTGAAGTGATTGAATTTTTTGCAGTGGATCAATAAAGAGCTGACCTTGTTGCAAAAGCTCATTGATCGAGCCAATGAGAAAGGATGGAGGCGCGAATATCCTTTTTATGAGTTATTTTTATTTTATTTATTTATGAGAGACTACGCTAACTTTCATTTTCAAGAGACTACGCTAACTTTCATTTTCATTCATGAACTTTATGCTCCACTCAACTGCAATGCTCTCACATTTCTCCATTTCAGAAAGTTCATACCTGTCAATATCATAGCACTTGGATGAATTCCAACCCAATAAATTTCCCTACGATCCTTTGTTTTAGAAAGAAAATAAAGTTGAACAATTTGTTGGGCTTTTCTTGCTGTAACACTACAATTAATTTCAATACGGATTTTGATTTTTCTATGCTATAGTAAATTGACTTGTATGAAATACTACAGAATAGAAGATGCTACAACTGCTGCTTTTATTGATGATCATTGCTACTGAAAATTATCATCCTAAGCACTAGTCAGCATGAGTTTGCTTTCCGTTAGTGGCCTTAACTATATTTGGTTCTACGCTTTTTGAGTACCTAGAGAGGAGAAAGAGACTACAAACTCCATCAGAACAGTCGAAATTACTTGCAAATATTCCAAAAGTGATTCCAGATGTAGAAGAGCCGCTTCATTCCAATTCTGAAGACATTAGAGACGAGATTAGCAGTGATAAAGGCTCTCCACAATCAATCCTCCGATGTAATTCCTCTCTCCCCGATAATGGTGGCAAAGCATCAGGTTTGTTAGATTACTAGGTCTACATGTTCTATATTGTCTTTAACCATCATTAATTTTTTGGATACATACAAGAATCTGATTGACACTTTGACTTTATCTTTTTCCCGCCTATTATTGAAGAAAGATTTCACTCTATAAAGATTTTAAAATGCTGCCATTCTGCCATCAAAACGCTTGTGCCTCTGTAAATAAGTTTGTGTGTTATATTTGCACATTGAAACCTTTTAAAATAAAGTGAAACTTTTCTGAGATTGTAACATTCATTGCGTCAGCTACGAAGACTGATCATGACTATATATCTCCTCCAGAAAGAAAGCAACTCGTTTCTGAAGAATCTGTGTGTACAGATCCTGAGCTCAATCATACACCCAACTCTAAACTCGAACATGACAATATTACCAGTGCAAAGGTTGGCCACAGGGCTTCCCAGATGGAGGGTGTGATTGAGTTCCATAGTGATGACGATGATGATAATGAGGAGGGATTTGATGGGTCGGAGAGGGAGATATGGTGCATTAGAGGGCCAAATGGGGAGCGCGACAAGTGTTCGTTGGGGCTGTTGAGACGTTGGGCCGAAAAAAGTCAGTATGCATATAATTATAAGGCTTGGAAAGCAAATGAGAATGAAGACAAGGCAGTTTGGGTGAGGGAAGTTGTAGACAAAGAAATAGCTTGAAGATGATCTTTTGTCTTGTCCCTTTTGAAACCTAAATGAGGTTTTTTGCTCAAATTTTCCGTGTAAAGTTAGTGAGCAATCAATGTTCTTAGCTTACTGATTTAGTTTCTGTTCGTTAGGATTCTCTAAATTAACGTTAACGTTCCTTAGAGATGGTCTCTCTCTCCAAATGCTTCTTCTGGTTCTTATTCTAGGTAGACAATACGACTATTCGTCCCTTAGTTATTCGTGAATATTTTTATAGTTGTTTCAATTATGGAAATTGTTGTAGTATTTCAAAAGATTAATCAGTTACCCAAAAGATTTAATATGAATATTTATAAATAACTAAGTGGTCTCTGCGGACATTTTTAATAATTGAAGTTTAAACTAACCTATAATTAGAATGGATTAAATTCATATGGTGTTGGATATTTGTTGCGTGTAGGATTTTCTTTTGTTATACACAACATGTCACAGGATATTTAATATAAGAGGAAGTACAACTACTTTACCAAGGGATAGGATTGATCCAATAAAATTTGTTATGGCGTAATGAAGTACTCTTCATCCTATTAAAAGAATTCTGTAAAATTTATTTTTTGCTCCAAAAAATTATAGTTTCAATAATTAATATCTCGTTTTATTGATATAAACAAAAAGAACTAAAATTATCATATCACATATATATTACATTTGATTGAATAAGTAATAAAAAAATAAAAAACTTGTATAAGCAAGCGCTTGTAATTATTAGAAGACTGTACACTAATTGACAAACAATTAAACATTGTAACACCATGAAACAAGGCTTTCTTTTTGGGACAAAGGGGTAATATTTTTCCTTATTTTGTAATGCCCCTTCGTCTCATGTATCGGCTGATTTATTTTCTTACAAGTCATTGGAAAAGATAAATCAACAATTCAGTTTCCTTATTCCATCATATTTAATGTGAATTTTATTCTCCAAAATACAAGTTAAATAGGGCATACTAGTAATAAATAGGAAAAGTTTTATGTGCACCATTTGCACAGTGCAATTCGATTGAGTATCACTATTTATGCTTAAATGTATTACATGTTTTTGGTAAATGTATTACAATATATTTTACCAAGAAATTGTAATACCATTAAGCATAAATGGTAATATATTTTCATCATGATACATTTACCCATCACATGTAATACTTTTAGGCATAATTAGGAACATAGTTGTCAAAATCTCGAGTTAACTCTTACGATTCTACGAGTTTATGAATTATTTTTTCCTAAACGAGTTAACTCGTGATAAAATCGAGATCTGATGAAATCGGAGTAAACTCTCGAGTTTGCTCATGCGATTTTACGAGTTTTACGATTTTACAATTTTGTGTACGAGTTTAACAATTTTATAACATACTGCTTTTTATTCTATATGACCATTTAAAAAACATATAATATGGATTGTAGAATTTATACCAATTTCAAATTGGGTTTTTAAAACTTTTCTAGAGCAATTTATACTCAAAGAGAGCCAATTTTGCTGATTTTTTTTTTTCTAATTATCAAGTAGATATATTTTTTATGTAGTACTTAATTTCACTAAAATTATTTGTTAGTTTTCTCTTAAAATTAAAGTATTCATAATTACAATTTAAGAATGTTTTACTAAATATATATATGAGCCATGATGCCTAAAACATTTCTCCATATTGTATTTTTTTTTCTCTTTGGTTAAATGTGTATATAATGTGTATTTTTTAAAAGTAATTTCTATTCAAAACTTGTTGTAATTAAAATATATTTAGAATAATTTAAATATATGGTTATTTTGTATAGGTAGTAGAATCTTACGATTTTATGATCCGATTTTATTGACACGCCACCAATTCTACTTAAAATCGCGAGTTTGATAACCTTGATTAGAAATACCTTTTGACCAATGACTCGGATTGCACGGATTTACGATTCATGCAACTGATGAATAAGAGACTTCCCCAAATAAATATTGCTCAACATAGAATATGTACTATATATTTGAAATACTTTAGAAAAAGAAATCAATCTGTAGACCGAAAAATTATATATGAGGTGATCTAATGCTCTAATTCTGTATCGAATATTCATGTACACTAGCACACTGATTATCTGATTGTAGGCAACCAATTAAAGGGGTGTTTGAGAAAAAAAGTGATTTTAAATAAAATAAATAATAATTCCATCTAATTGAAAAAAAGCTAAAATTTATAATTTTGGGATTCTCAAAAGCCACTTCTAGGAAATAATTTGATACCCAAAATATAAGATTGCAAACACTTTTTAAATTAAAATTACTTTCTAAAAGTGATTTTGGTATACAATTGAGTTTGCAAAGTATGCTATTAAATAAACCAATGGAGCTCGCAGGGACGAAATCAAAGGGGTGCGGCATGTGGGTGGGGCGACGCTCCCCTCAATTTTTTTAAAAAATTAGAGAATATATATATAAAGTGTAATGTCAAAAGAACTTTGAATTTTGTTTCGTAAAACATTTTGAAATCTCAACCCCGTTCCTTTAACTTCTAAATACATCAACTAGTCCCATTAAAAAAATTAAAATTTAATATTATTAAAAGAATAATTAAATCGCCCCTTTTAACTAAAATTCCTAGTTCAGGTTGCTGAGAGTTCATCAATTCACACCCTTCCGTCCAAAAAAATATAAAAATCCCGGCAACCATAGTGTTTATTTCCTTTTTCTTTTTCCGACCAAAATATAAATATTTCATATCCAAACACTATAAATACAAATAAAAGAATCGCATAAAAGAAATTAGGTCATATTCATCAGGACATGGGCCTTAGCCTTTATTAAAACAAATAAATGAATACATAATTTCGTCAATACAAAAATGAATCAAATGCGGATGTATCAACTATCAGTGATTATAATTTATAACAGATAAAAAATAAAATAGCCATCTCAAATAAATAAATGATTAGTAAATATTTGAGTCTCAATTTCTTTTTGTCAAAATGATAATATTATTTCAAAATTCAATATCATTAGAGTATAATTTTGATAGCCAATCCAAAGGGAAAAAGATAGCTATGTTTAATAAAGTTAAGTGAAAGAAGAATAAAAATGATACAAGAAAGAATTTTTTATAAGTTTTAAGAAGACTGTGAGTTAATTGACAACAACAAATTGGTTTTCGTTTAATTATTTTTAGTACAATTATGGATTGGGGGTGGCATATTGATTTTAATTAATATTTGTAATATAAAATATCTTGTGTGATATGATATGATAGGGAGCGAATCCCGCAGCATGCCACGTGTCATAACTTGTGCTGAATTAGTGGAAAACATTATGCGGTGACTCGCCGCCTTCAATCCCTAACCGACAAAACTTAATGCCACGTTCTGCTGCCTCATAATTTCATTAAAGCTTTCAGGAATTCAAACGCCCAATGGAAACCATTATGAAAATGGATAACGACGATCTTTCTGTAAATAGGGTAGTAGAGGAGATGAAGAAGAAGAACGAAAAGGAAGAGCTGATTCACCCGGAGGAGAGACAAAATGGAGCTAAGGAAGATTTGCCTTCGGTTGATGATGTATGCCCCATCTGTTTCGACGGATTCACTATCCCTTGTAGATCAAATTGTGGTCACTGGTTTTGCGGTAAGTTTTTCCTCTTTTCATCACTTTTTCCTTTTCTGTACTATTTATTTATTTATTTATTTATTTTTTTTTTTTTTTTTTGTGCGTAGCAAGCTGCATCTTGCAGTTCTGGACGTTTAAATCATCAATTAAAGCGTGCAAATGTCCGTTGTGTTGCCGTCGAATTGTGAAGCTGGAGCCGCAAGTACCACAGGCTGTCCCACAAGAAGATGATAGCGTTGAGCTTCTTAAAAAAGTTCACCAATACAATGGCCTCTACATTACTGGCCTGCTTGGCGCTTTTCATGTACGCTCCGTTTATGCTCATTTTTTATCATATTAAATTGTCTTCGTCCCTGTAACATCCCTGTATTCCTGATGTTTGTTTAAGTTCCATTTTTCGAATGTGGTGTCTATACCTTTGAACCCTGTGTCGTACTTTCTTAGTCGATGAAATTAATGAATTACGGCAACTTTTAGCCGTTATTCAGTTTTTTTTCGTTTAATTCATTTAATAAAACACCTTTCATCGATCAGGCATCTTTGATTGTGATTAAATGCGTCTACTTCAGAATTTTATATGTTTCGGAAATTTATTGGCAGCCCAAAAATATGAGTTTTTTCCCAAGACACGGATAGAGGGGGAAGGGACAGTTCTTCGGGGCCTGGAAAGGTCGATCTTTAACAAAACAAACCACTGGTTGAAGAATGTGATTAGATGCTTGCCTTAAAATGGTAGTTGATTTCGAAATAGAGGTTTCTTTTGACTAGGACGAATGTTTTTACTGAGGGTGCTTGAGGAAGAAGCATATTACACACATGTTTTTTCTGTGAATTGGTCACAGATCATGTCGTATGATATTGTTTTTTACTTTCTCCTGGAGTTGTAATTTTCCCATCTCTTCTCGCTGTCTTTAGCAGAAGGAATAATAGCAGTTTGATACACATCTTCTTTTCAGTTTTAAAATTTGAAGTTGACATTATGCATTTTTTTTTGTTGACGTATTTAGGAAACGTTCGGTTTTCCAATGGCCTCTCGTTCTCTAATCGTATGAGATACTGTTAATTCAATCTGTATGTGTGGAATATTCTGCATGTTATTTCTCATGAAAAATAGAACATAACCTTTGAATACATAGATGTCATGATCTGGTTTCATATTTGGCAGAGGGTACAAGCATTTCCACTTCTTCTGGGGAGAATATTTAGAGTTCTATTGGAACCTGATAGTTTGAAATGCATCCACTTCATAACGCGCCTTCTTGGGGTAAGATCATTAACCCATTGGTTCACTAAATTTTTGTCAGCATCTCTCTTGAACTCTGTTTGATCCTTCAACTAATTGTTGTGCATACGATTCATATGTTATCAATGGTTGGATAATAAAGCAATGGTTGGATAATAAAGCAATGATTTCCGGCTATATCTTTTTACAATTTTGTAATTTAAAGTTGAAGTTTGATTCACATATGGCTCAAATAAATTACCTCTATGATTAAGTGGAAGATACAACTCAAGTAGCGATCTTTTGAGAATTCCAAATGAAATTTTGTGGATTGGGTTTCATATATGATAAATGTTTATTTTAGCTTTTCACTTCATTTTCCTAAGGTTTTGATACATGCGGGTCCATTTTCATTTGCAGTGGTGTTTGGCTCTACTCTATGAGAGGGGGGAGTTTGAGTTCATGCCTAGTGGTATGTGTTTCTTCTTCCATCTAAGAAAAAGCCGTACAATGTGAATTCATTACAGAACATATAGTTTAAATTGTATCGATTGTTCAGTTGTATGAGAATTGGTCCCTTATTACTATGTTTGGAGTCACGTGCTGAACTAGAAAGGAACTTGAACTATTATTGAAAAGATGATAATTGTGGTGGCTGTACCTAACTAGATCCCTCTGTTAAAATAGGAGGCTTGGGGATCCAAAGAATGTTCAATCTGTGTGGAAGCGTGATGGTTGTGTTTCTGTTTTCAATTGGTGCGGTGTATAGATGGATGGTGAGACGACGTGTGAGGCGCTTGGGAGAAGCATGGGATGCATAGTTGAGCCACTACGGATTGGTGATGTGTATCATGATGTAGTGTTGTATTTTTTTGGTTACAACAGTACATGTTAGATATGTTGTAAATGTTACAGTGTTGAGAGTGGTGTAGCAGTAGAGAGGAGGAAGAGTAGTATGAATAATGAAAGACGAGGTGGAGGGCGTCTTATATGTTGATTAGGTAGGAGGAGTTGGGAGTATTGTAGGGTAGTTTGGTGTGAAGGAAGCAAGCAAGCAAGTGGGTACATTTCCAGATGGTTTTGTTATTTTTGACGGAAGGCTTTGTTGCGTTGTGGAGTTTTCATTATGGGCACACATGGAGGATGTCGTACGGTATGGATGGTGACATGATCCTTATCCATAGTGCCACGTGGTATTAAAACAAGAATTTCATTGGGGGAAAATAAAATGGGTGTCTTTGATGGAAGGCTCACATTCGTTAAATTTAAAGCACGCCCATTCTTTCTTTGGACAAAAATACTTGTAGTCTACAAAGACGCCCATTCTTTGAAAAATAGGAAATATTATTTGATGTAAAGAAAAATTTACTTGAAATTTTCAATATCATATATATTGAATTTTTAGTACAACGAATAATGTGTCTTACTTTTCAAAATATAAGTCCAGATTAAGAATAAAATTCAAAATTTAGGTTATTGATTAACAAAAACTTTAAATTGAAGTGCGGATTAAATATTTTTCAAAATTCAGATTTTCTATTGAAATTTTTCCGTTACGAAATGGCTTGATTTTTCGATTATATTGAATGTTTATATCTTAATATAAAAATACTAAATGTTTAATACAAACATATTAAGGGTCCGTTTGTTTAAAATTGGGCACAGTAGATTTAGAGGACTGAATCTCAATAAAATACATTCATTAACTTTCTCAGTTAGATTTCGCCCAGCACTCCCCAATTTTAAGCAAACGGACCCTAAAAGTTTAAATGAAGTTATCATTTACGTCAACAAAGAAAAATTCAGTCATATTTTGTAAGGATGTAAGAGGATTTCTTACATTAGATAAATATATTAAGGCAAAACTTGGGTGCATGTGATGCATCATAACTTATTGTACACCATACTATTTCTAGAATAATATTTCGCGCGCTATTTATATAAATAAGGGTCTGTTTATTAAACACTAAAAGAAATTAGTTTGGTAGTATTTGATGTAGTCTTAAACATCTCAACCTTGAGGTCAGGGGTTCAATTTTGGGTGCTTATTTTTCCTTTTCTTTGCGTCTTTTTTCCTTCTTCCTTCATTTTTTTTCTTTTCCTTCTTCTTTCTTTTTTTTTTTTTTTTTGCTTTGCCCTTTAATTTTTTTATTTTTTAGCCTGTAAGTTTAGAAAAAATTATAAATTGTATTATTAAAAGTTTTTATTTTTTTAGTAATATTATGTATTTTATAATACAACAATAATTGTATCGTAAGTTCGAAACATAAATATTGTACAATATACAAGAAAAATTAATCTAATCAAATCTATACTGTCATTCATTAAAATATATACTATGTTCAAATATATATTGTGTGGTTAAAAATTAATTTGCAAAACATAAATATTTCGCAGTGTAAAAGAAAGTTAGTTAAATGTCAGACATCATAACGTATACTAGATCGAAATATTAAATATATTGTGTATTGTAAGTTGGAAAGTTTAATATTCCGCAGTATGAAACAAAAATTAATTAAAACAACGCATAATGTCAGGCATCATAACATAAATTATATCGAAATACTTCCTCCGTTTCATATTAATTGACGTTTTAATATGAAGGGGACGTATTAACGATTGGATACTTTGACAGATATACCCTCAGCTAAAGATTTGACCAAATGAAAATATATTTAATAGATTGAAAAGTAAAGATATTTTAGGATTGAGTCCAGGAAGAAAATTGGTAGAATTGGTAAAAAAAAACGTCAATTAATTGAAAAAGGAAATAACATCCTAAAACGTCAATTAATATGGAACGGATGGAGTATTAAATATACTGTGCGTATTGTAAGTTGGAAAAAATAAATATTTCGTAGTATGAAACAAAAATTAACTAAAACAACGCAGTACTGTCAGACGTCATAACATATACTATATCGAAATATTAAATATACTGTGAGTATTAAAAACTAATTAATGTGTAAAATATAAATAATAGCTTAATAACTTAACTTAGTTTTTAAGTAATGTTATGTATCCCACAAGGGAACAACAATTTTATTGTAAATTGAATTTTTTTTTTTCATGGCATAATAAAAAAACTAATCAAAACAAACATATACTCTTAGGCTTTATAACATAAACTATGCTCGAAATTTAAATATACTGTTTGCAAATATTATGTCCTCCACAAAAATTTATAAATCAAAAGGAAAAAAAACTAACACAAAATATAATAATAATAATAATAATAATAATAATAATAATAATAATAATAATAATAATAATAATAATAATAATAATAATAATAATAAATACATACATATATCTATATCTATATGAACTAAAAAATAGATGTTAGGATTCGAACTCCGCCTTGAAAAGTAAAATGTCGCACCTTTACCATTAAGCTAGTGCTTATTTTGTGATTCCAAACACACCTTAATATATAGATCGCACGTACGAGAATAGAAGGAGGTGTACAATAAGTCCTAATGTGCATCTTATGCACATGAATGTCACTCATTCGGCTCGACAGAGTTATTAAATGTCTAGCTCGTACATTTCCTCAATTATTAATTACGGATATCTACAAACTGGAGTGCTAGATAACATATATAATTTGACAATTACTCATTTATTTAAGGTTGGATGGAGGAATTTGAAAATTTGTGGATTTTATTTATGATTTATTGTAAAAATTCACTCATTTGAATAATTTAGGGGTAATTCTTCCGTGCAATCGTTGCACCTATGCAACTTAGGGTATTTTTGACATTTTAAGTGTTGTACTGAAACCTATTATTGTTTTTAAATAATTTGAATCCACCTCATTATTATTTTTTAATCATTTGAATCGAGGACCTCTGAAAAAGAGGATGTCCCGACGGAGGTGGACATGCCTGTTGGGGTCGACGGCGGGAAGGCTATTGGAGGAGGCCCTGCTCTCGTTTGACATGGTACGTCTATGTGTGGGGGTGAAGACGGAGTGGTGTAAACCACAATATGTTGCGCATAAGCAAATAGAAAAAATTGTCTAAAAAACTTGGCTAATGGAGGATTATTTTCGAAACAAACGGAGATAGAGTGTTGAACTTAGTTTTCATAAAGGTTTTTTTAGGACTTGTAATAACTTATGGGGAAGAGAAGAGAATAATTTGACATTTCAGCACTTTGTCTTTTTCTAAATTATTCGAATTAAATGAACGTTCAGATCGAAATGGAATAAATCTAACAGTGAAAAAATGAGGGTTGCATGGATGCAATGGTTGCGCAGAAGTTGGACTCATAATTTAGTGGATCATTTGATTTTTTTAAGAAGGATGATAATGGAAGTGTGTGTGAAGTGTGGATATAGTCTGTATGTGTGAGTGTGTGAAATGTATTGTGCGGGTATTTAATGTGTCTTTGAAGTGTGTGGAGTGTATGTATATGTAAAGTGTGGGTGGATGCGTTTGTGCATGAAGTGTGTGTAGTATGTCTTGTACGTATATTCAATATGTTTATATTTGTGTGAAATGTGTAAAGTGTATAAAGTATGTGTATGTGTGTATATGTGTCGTAAAGTATGCGTAGTGGGTTCCAATGTGTGTAAAGTGTGCAGTGTGCGTGTATAAAATGTGTGTAGTAAGTGTTGTGTGTTCAATGTGTGTAGTGCGTGCGTATGAAGTGTGTGCAGGGGCGGAGCTACGGGCGGCCTGTACCGGGCTCTAACCCAGTGCAAAATTTGTAGAACCTTATTAAATGTATAATTTTTATAATTTTTATTATTTAGTACTTTAAATTTTAACTAAGCCAACTCAATTTAAGTCGCAACTTCACCGAACACTGATAAATTTTTAATGTCTCAACCCACCTCATTTATAAATCCTGGATCTGCCCCTGAGCGTGTGCAATAGGTGTTGTGGTTATTCAACGTATATGTGTAGTGTGTGAAATTGTGTTTTTAAGTGTGTGGTGTGTGTTGTGAAATGTGAGTCTAGTGTGTAAGCGTGTATTATGTGTTTTGTGTGGATATTACGTGTCTGCAATGTGTATTTTGTACATGTGAAATGTGTGTAGTATGTGTTGCGTGTGCAATGTGTAGTGTGTAATTATGTGGATAGATAACTTCTACTAACTAGTAGTGGTGGTAAATTATGATTTATCTTACAAGGACCAGTCCGATTTGTTGTGTTTTACGTATTAATTAAACAAAAAGACAATATAGGGAGTTGGTTAAAATTTATTTAATAAACTAGTGAATTAGAAAATAAATTGGATGCACACAATAAAGATAATAAAAAAATCAAATAAATGTACGATTTCAATCTTCGATCTAGTTATCCTCCTAATCTGAAATTCTTTGAATTAATATGACTTCTCTCGAATTTGTCCTAGAATTTATACCCCAAAATCAACAACAAGCTCTGTTGATTCGAATTATCCCTTAATTATAATTAATTAAAACAAACTCTCTAATTAACCTATTTAACCCAACAACATAGACAAGTTCTCTAGATTTAATTGGTTAAACGTCTTGGGGACTAAGATAATAGGGTAAACACGATGTTTAATTCACAAGCTCGATCCAATTAATCATGATTTATGTTATTCAGGTGAACTAATTCACTAATTACTACCGACATACATTAATTTATAACAACTACGGATTATGAATACACCTTAGCTATAAATATATGACAATCAGTAAAGATGATCAATCGAAATTAATCACCTATATATACAATAAATTAAATCGGATAACATAAATATTCTCAAAACGAGATCATCACGGTAATAATTACAAGGTAAACATAAGTAGGGTTCAAACATAAATCGAGAACTTAAATTAAAAGTTTAGCCGCACATAACGTCGAATAGCAAGAACAAACATTTAAATACAAAAGAAATAACGGAAAGAAAAAAAAACTCTCGAAACCGAGGGGACAACTCTTCCACGCTTCCAGATTATACCCTATTTTTCTTCGGTGGATGTATTTATTCACTAGCTTCTGTTGGGCTATATTCTTATGTGGGCCTTTTACTACTCCAGTAAGATAGAGACTTGAGATTGAATGGTAGGCTCAACACTATATCGTCCAGTACCGGGACCAACTCAATACTAGCTAGTCTTTCTTAATCTAAAAATACTTCGAATTCATTGAAATGAATAATCAAAGTAAATGGGATAAAAAACGAGACAGGTAGAAAAGCATAAAGTGCAATAACTAAAATGTTCATAAAATTTCAAACACAACTAAATGAGTGCACATTTTTCTACTTATCAATATTAATGATAAATTTCAAAATGACCAGGTTGTGAAATCCATCCAAAATGAACTATAAATTTAGGCGGGATTTAATTTATTTATTTATTTATTTTTTTGATTTGGTTCTTTTTACCAAACAAATTAAGTGAATTTTATTGTAAATTTCAAAATTCCTCCCTCAAAACCTCTTATCCTCAATTATCGTTTTCACAAGAAAACAAGTATCCTTAATAAGTTGGATCTTCTAATTACAATATTTCTTTATCACTCATGTCCTATCATTGAAACTACATCGTCTTAGAGGACTTATTTCTCAGACTTTAGTCTTGTTCTTTTACAAGTAAGATACATGTGGTTAATTAAGGGGACATTTCACTTTTTGTCCTGTAACTTAGGGCCGGTTCAAAAAAAGTCCTGTATGTTTTGAATTATCAATTTTAATCCTGTATGTTATGATCAATTTTAATTTTAGTCCTGTATGTTAAGATCGGGTCCAATTCAAGGACAATTTTTTACAGAAATTATAAAAATTAGCCGGACTTTGTGCACGTATTCACCAATTTTTGGGTTTTTCGATCAATTGCTGCTGACATGTCCAAAATTATTGATGTAGAACTCCATATCATTTAAAAATAAAAAGAATTCGAGCCACTCGCATTCGCCTTAGTTGCAATCTTCAACGCATTCTTCACATTTGGGTCAATACCTGGACAAAAGGTGCCACCCGAGACAATAATGTAGACCTTTCTACCGAATGTGGCTTGAAATTTGTCGAGAAGTGAGGTGATGTCTTGAACTTCGGATAAGGAGTGGGCGTAGAAAAGTGCATCGATATTTTTGGGGGTGCATTGTGACCCATTGAGAACGTAGCCCAAAATTTGTGAACACATGCAGTGCAAGAGATAAAATTCGGTCAATTTTACAATTTCCGGAAAAAGGATATTTTGAAATTGGATTCAATCCTAATATACAAAATCAAATTGGACTCGATCCTAACATACATGATTAAATTTAATAATTCAAAATATACATAACTTTTTCTGCACCGACTCTAAATTACAGGACCAAAAATGAAGTTTTACTATTAAGTTAATAAAAACTGATGAGAATTCCTACAAATGAGAATTTATAACTCTTAAAATGCTGTAAAATATATAAATTGAAAAAGAAAAAATATGGTTCTCTATTCCACCAATTTTCATACCACTCATGCAGGGTCAGACCTAGCTATGTCTGGGTCTGAGTCAAAATTTTACAATGAACTCCTATATTTGTATCACAATTAAAAAAGAAAAAAAGAAGTGTAAAATTAGGTCCACCTTGTTAAGGGTGATTAAGCTAGTGGACTATGTTGCATAATCATCGTCTGATATATATATATATTTTTTAAATACATAAAATTATTTTAGGACCTCTAAAGATTTGTAATTTTTTTGGGCCTAAATTCATTATCTCTTTTGCCTAACACAATGCCCAGCTATGCACTCATGTCGTAACATCAAATTTTCGTGGTCGGAGTAGGATTGAAAATTAAACCAAGCTATTCGATGCTTTGATTTGAGATCATTAGTTAAAAGTCCGTCTGAACTTTGTTCTAGTAAAGACATTAAACAAGTTTAAACATGTTTTTACATTTGATAAAATCTAAAGCTCGATTCGAGCTCGAGCTTGATGAGTTAAAATGATTGAAGTTAGTGTAAAAATGTCAAATGACTCGAGCTTGAGTCGTATTTGGCTTGGTTAAAAGTCGTTCAAGCTCAATAAGAACAATAATCAAACAAGTTCAAATATAATATTAAAAGCTCAATAATATTTTAAATAAATTTGAACAATAGTATTTAAGGCCCTAGCTGAGAAGAATTCTTTTTTAATTATTCTCACTAAGTGAATTCGAGTATACAACTAGAGCCTAGAGGGTCGAGTAAATTCGAGTAATAGATTTTTTTTATCGGAGAAGAGAAAGGACAAAAATATCCTTGGTCCCATTTAGAAAATTTCACTCGCAAGAAAATTTGTTACATAGTCCCTATAAGTTTGCAAAATTGTTAGCCGTCCTCTGAAGTGATGACGAGATTCTGGAAAATCGGCGTCGTGTTCTAAGAGGTATGTAGATTCATGCATAACTCAAACCGATCGCAAATATGATCAAACCGCTTGACCGATTTAACATCGGAAGACAAATAAATTTCTAAAAAAAATGAAAACCTTATCCGGTCTCTTTCGTAAAACCCGAGATGCCAATCCCCACCCGGAACCTGTGTCTCATCCCATCGGAGAAACGAGCGGTGGAGGAGAAGCCCCGGCCGCTGTGGCGCCATCTAATGAGACCGCAACAATTTCGGAAATTTCTGATGCTGAGGTTGATGTAACGCCACCTCCGACGACGTCTGGGGAGGGAGAGAGGAAGAGGGCTTTAATGGAGAAACCACCCACTGATGACGTCTGCCCTATTTGCTTCGGAGATTTTGATGTTCCATGCCGGGCTCCTTGTGGTCACTGGTACTGCGGTGAGATTTTTCTCAGTTGGGTTATACTGAAAATTTGCACAATCATGATCGTAAATTATTCGGAGAAACTCCTTATGTGGGGGTGATCATTTTTTCCCCATTTCACCGTTGAATTCATAGTATCGGAAAAAAAACATGATGTGTATAACATCCTCAGGGATTCGTTGAATGAGTGAAGTGCAAGAATTATAGTTACATTTAAGTGGAATTGATGACCGAGGCTGCCTAGTGTCTGTGTGATACCACTTGCACCTTATCTGAGATTGCTCCTGAACTCAGAGGCACCAAAAGCCCTCTTTTATCTCTTCTGCTCACATGTCAGGTTATCAAACTTCTTGGTGTGTGGGAAGAACCAGGAGAGGCTTGTAGGACTGAGAGAAATGTAAAAAAGAATGTGAGAGAACTTGAGTCGGATTTATACGAGTTGCTATAAGACATGTTCATTTCTAATGCCTCCTTTGAGGGAGATTTTCCCTTTTCTTTGGGCGTTCATTACACTCTGCTGTCTTACGGAATAGGACCAAGAACTGAAATTTGGAGAATAACTCTCGAGTATTTTGATAGTGATGTAATTTTTCTTTTAAAACATGGTATACTTGGCAATCAGAAGTTTGGACAGGTGCTTTAAAGTTATTATTGCTGAGGGGTATTGTTGGTGAGCAGCAGTGCTATGTAATTATTTGCTATTTAGATGAATCTGCTTCTTTTCACATGAAGACAGACACCTTTTTGTGCTCTTTTAGCTGATCCAAATACTGAGAGTGTACTTGCTAATCAGTTTCTTTATTTTTCAGGAAGCTGTATTCTTCAGTACTGGAACTTTAGTGCTACATTGCAGCCATGTAAATGTCCTATGTGCTCGCAGTACATAACTAAGTTGATCCCAGAGTCCTCATTGTATCAGAGACATCAAGGAGAAACTTCGGAGGTTTTAAGGAATGTTACTGACTATAATCGCTTGTTTGTGGGAGGGGTTTCTGGATTTATGCTGGTGCGTATGATGCATTTTCGTATACATAAGGGCTTTGAAAATGTTGGCTAAAATGGTGGAGGTGTCGTTCATTTCACTTGCTTATTCTGCACACATCGTGTGGTGTGGTGAAACCAAATGTGTCAGCAAAAGTATTACCTTGACTATATGAACAATAGGATCTCTCGTCAATGTTCTTGACAATCAAAAGATCAATCTTAGATCTGAATCTGCAGATTTTTTACTGATGAGAAATGTTAATGGGGTATTGTAGGCAAGCTCACATACTTCTTGTGAAGAGGTTAGGAAGTTAGAGAAGTGATGAAATTACAAAATTAGAAGGGAAGCGTTAGAAAATACATGCCAGTCTTATCCTTAAACATCTAAGCCACACAGAATTAGTTAATTGCTTTGGGGTGGTGATTGTTGTGCATTGTCAAGTTCGCCACATGCAAAATGTGACAATTTTTCACAAAATTGTATTTGTCGCTGCATTTTGAATAGTAAGTGATCTTTGCTGCAGAATGTAACTGGATCAACCCCCCCACAAATAAAAGACAAAACACAAAAATGTAAAATAAAAAAGTAGGAAATGTGGTTCCGTAATCTGTGGAATACTTGAACTGGTACTTTCACGTAATATATTGATTTTATAGTATGATTGTGACATCTGTTCAACTCATGCCATTTGAATCCAAAGAAGATCTTATTCTCTTTTTATTCTGTTTCTGCAGAAATTTCTTGCTTTTCCGTTGTACATGAAGAGAATGTTCCGGGAGATGTTGAACCCTGACAGACCTGGTGTTTATCTACACGAGATGCGGGTCATTGCAGTTAAGTTAATTGCTGTTACAAATTGAAAAGTGAAAGGAAGAATGACTTCCCTTTTATTAGCTACTTAATGCTTAAGTATGTGCTTCTACAAGATAAACTTTTTACCATAGGCCAGTGTTTTGATAAAATGATGGTTTCTTGATAGTCAATAGTTTCTTGAGTGCTTGTGTAACATTTCATATTCTGCAAGTCTGAGCATCTAACAAAAATCATCTTTAATCTCACTAAAATTTTAAGCTAACTAGCCTGTTATTTTAACCTGTGGTAACTTGTGCAGAATGAGAATCAACACAAAGTTTCCATATTTTTTGTCTCTTCCAAGTATGAGTTTTGGTTGACCAACAGTCTTAATGCATATCTTGTACATAAAAACAGAATAAGAAAAAAAAGATGAACTTGTTCTGAATATTGAGGGATTCTTAATTTTGCTATAACCACCATTCTTTGTTAAGCCATTGGATGTTATTAAGTACAATTAGTTGATTAGATCTACTGGCACATATACTAGTAAATATCTTAGCTTGTGCGAATGCAGTGGTTCAATTTGATTGTGTTTCTTGAAGATCTTAGTTTATTACGTATAATTTGATTGTGCGAATGTATTTTATGTTTCTCATACACTTGTTAGAAAGCTTGTAATGATGTTTCGAAAAATGGGGTATTTAAGTATGAAGGTGCACTTGCGTAACATTTGAGATGCATTAGATATTCTATGATTACGATGTTGTGGGGTGTGATTCTAATGACTGCATTATTGGAAGTGTGATTGGCCAAGCAAACCTCAAAAGATTGGATTCCTATAGACGATATGATAAACTTGCTCCTCTAAAGAGGGACTTACCAAACTTGATGATTGCCTATGGTCGTATATGATATATCTAATGGGCTTTGTTCATTGGCAAGTCTCTTTTGAGAAAGGCTCTCTAGGGCATTCTCAAATGGTGAAATTTTGATACGATGTGCTTTGTTGGCGTTCTGACTTGGCACCTATGAGAAGTTTTTTTTGTTCACATGCTGATGTCAAGATGCTGAAATTTAAAACTGTCTTTATTTCTGCTGCAAATAGTGGTGCTTCTCGGTTCATAATTTTAGTGTTGGTCATTTGTAAAAATATGAATCTCAAGGCTGATTTTACTTTGATATGATATTTTATTGTTTGGGTTATTGGTCAATGATTCATTTGCTAATGGGAATTGGATTTGCAGATGTTACTTGGGATCCTCTACTCATTCATCCCCTTTGATTTCCTCCAAATAGGTAATTCAATCTTATATACAGAGAGAGATAGACGGTTACTGAATAAGAACATGATAGCGTGTAGGAATGAATGCATGCTTGTAGGAAAGTCATTTAGCCATCCACTCGTAGTCATTAGTTGTTTCCTCTTTTTACAAAATCAGCATGGAAATTTGTTAATGTATGCGTGTATGTTGTACAGGTCGTCGTAACATCATAAATGTGTTTGACTACTCTGCGTTTGCTATCTCTTTGGTGCTATACCTGGTTGGTCTGTGTCTTCGTCGAAGGCGCCAAAGACACATCCGACAGTTGCTGGCGGTGCCGCCTCATGATGACGAAGACTGATGATGTTTTTCAGCTTTTTTCCACATCTTGTGTTCGAAGCATCACTTGTATAAAATGAATCGCAAATAATAAGTTTAGATTCTTGTAAAAAAGTAATGGAATAAGTTCAGGTCACTTTGTACAAAATGTCTACCTTTGATCTGTTAATTAATTTCCTGTATTTGTGTCATTATTATTATTATTTTGAAGGCTAGAGATTTTTATTTTTTAAAAGAAATTGCAAGTAAAGAATTCTATCAACCTAGGGAACCATTCTCAACCTAATTACTTATTACTCCCTTCTTCCCGGCTTAACTTTCCTACTTTGATCGGGTACAGAGGTTAAGAAAAAATAGATTTTGTGGAATCTTTGACTTTTTGAAAGATGGAGATTTAGGATAGAGATTGTGAGAGAAATTTGTCATTTATGGGCTGGAAAGTTAAAATTGAGACAAATCGAAAAGAAAAATAGGAAAGTTAAAGCGGGACGAAGGTAATATTAGTTATAGGGAAAGGAGATGAACAAATAAAAAACAAATCATGCTGCTTGAATATATGAACATTAAGGAAAAATCCTAATTAAATTGATGCAAATCATTATTTTGGACCTAATGAATTAAATTTCTCCTGCAAACTATGAATTACAGGTAGCAATCATTAACCCGACTTGACAGTCCTGATGCCCGACTCAAAATGATACAAATTTATCTAGGAAAATTCGCAAATAACCCGACATGAATAGATTAATCCAATTTTGAGCCGAATCGATCTGAAATCAATAATTATCTTGAAATGTAATAATTGTATGTTTCAAATCATTCTTAATATGTAATTCAAATCGTCTCGAAATCAGATACACGCCCAACTCGATAACCTAAATTGTCATCCCTACTGACTGGTGACTACAATGAATAAATGTTCAACTACTAGAAAGTAGAGGTTCAAACAGAAAATGGAAGATCTACCGAAAATCAGAGATTAGCGGCTGCACAAGGTGCGAAAGACGCACAACGCAACAGTAAGACAAGAAAAAATCTTACTTAGACAAATATAAGGAGAACAAAAAACAAATAGAACAAGACAACAAAAATCGAAATAAATACTGAATACTACCTCCGTCCCACTCTAACTTTTCTACTTTCCTTTTCGGTATGTCCCAACTTAACTTTCCAGCCCATAAATGACAAATTTATCTCACAATCTCCACCCTCAAAATCTTCACCCTCAATCTCCACCTTTAAAAAAGTCAAAGATTCCACAAAATCTGTTTTTTCTTAACCTCCGTGCCCGATCAAAGTAGGAAACTTAAGGTGGGATGGAGGGGGTAACATATTAGACAAATCCACCTATTCTCTTATATTGGAGGATGAGGTAAGAAAGATGAAGAGATCTATAAATCAATATTGTCAGATCAGGACTGAACTTGTAAGTTAAACCGATTAAACCAAAAATTGATGTTTGATTTAATCAATGATAACCTATAAATTTTTTTGTAAGGTTCAATGGGGAATAACCTGATTGAACCATGAAAATCAAGAAGCAAAGAATCGAAAGTACTGGCGCTTTTTTTTTTTTTCCCCTTCCAATTATGAATTTTCCTTTACTTTCCACTGTGAGTTAAGTTACTCATATTCTTTTAACAACCATAACATCTCTCTGGTCTTAAAAACATAGTTTCAATTTCCTTTTTTAGATATTTCAAAGGCAAAAACTTGAATGCATCACGTGCATAATAAGTTTTATTACACTCCTGGAATTTTCAGGGATTTCAAGGGTTTTTGGAGTCTTAAAATTTTTTAGGATTTAGAATTTTAGGAATTTTAGTGTTTTTAGGGGTTTTTTAGAGAGGACGTACAATAAGTCCTATTGATCATCCTATGCACCCAATCACTAATCTCAAAATGATACTCCCTTTCCTTATTAGGAATGTATTTAATACTCATTCTACTAATATACGCTAATAAATTGTTTATTCAAATTCTGGTTTAAACTTAACATGATTTAATTCAAATGTATAGTAGAAATATTATGTGTACTAAATGAATTTTTTTAGGGCTCGCTTGATTGCAAATCATCAATGATAATGATAATGAGTATGAATGAGGGGTCAATCATACTATGGAATAAGATGAGAGGAATTGTTAATGAAATGAAGTATTGATTAACTTATTCATTATATACCAAACACCATAAATAAGAATGAATTTCCATTCATTCCCATTTTCTACCCTTAAAACTCTCAATCAAGCGGGCTCTTAATTTGTGTGAAACTTGAATGTGAACTATTTTTTGATACTAAGGGAGTATGTTCGGAAATAAATAGAAGAAAAATGCGTAATACAAGTTATATAATTGTACTGTGACATCCATATTTTTAAGTTGTGTATTGTATCTTTTTTTGTCATTGAATTTGGAAGGTTGATATTTAATTTATAAGGATAATTTACTTCCGTGGATGTAACATGTCTTGACATCACCAAAATAAAAATGGGTGATTAAATTAGACCGTCTATTCGATCGATCCGATTAGTTGAATTGTCAATTGATGGTAAAATTAGTTTGATTGTTGGTTCGGCTATAACCTTTTATTTTTTGATTTTCTTTTTTGGCTTAACTCTGTCATTATTGCACAATCTAATTAGTTTTGATCAGTTCCTATCTAGGTGCTAAAATTCTATTAAATACCTATATTTTTGTCCAACCGTATCTTAGTCCCTTCTAAGAGGATGTTTGACTAAGTTTATGAACCTTCTCAAAACATTTTTTGTAAGATGTTACAAAATGTTTGATAGCTTATAAGCTCTCGAATGTGTTTCAAACTAAAATGGAAAAATACATTATTAGAGCTTATAAGGCAAAAAATAAGTTATCTTATTTTTAAAAAAATTTATAAGTTACACTCAAATTTTAATTATTACACACACAAACTGACACTCACATACAGTACACATATTTTACATACACTTCACTCTAATTAAAATGTACGTTGGTAATAACTTTAAAATTAGTCCCTAAGATTTATTGTTAAATTCCTTGGACGGAGTAGTTTTTTACAAGTCCAATTTTAATTTCGAACGATTAGTAATGTCGCACCAAAATGAGACATCACAATTGATATTTTCCCCTCTGTAAATCGGTAAAATCCTTCGCCGGGTCATCGGCCATTTGCTGCTCTATCCACCCATTTGTGGGTCAGACGCCATGAATTCCGTATAGGAGATCACCGGAATCTGCTCCATTGACTAACACTCACCACCTCTGCTCACGCCTTCTCACATAATAACTCACCCCTCTGTCTCCTTCATTCTTGTGTTGTGTCTCAATAGAAGAAGACATCCATTAATCTTAAGGACTAGTTTGTTTCGTCATGGATGTTTATGTCTCCGCTTTCCTCCAGTGCCCCTTGTTGTTTGTGTTCTTACCTTCGCTGTGAGCTCTGTTGATTCTTGTTTTGTTCAGGGTTCTACTGTCTGTTATATTACGAGCGACGAGGAACATTGAATCAACAGTGCTTGTGTTTCTCTTTAGCTTCAATAATGGATTTAACTCAACCGCCGGGAAATTGTGGTCTATCGTTAGGGTTTCTGTCTCCAGTTTCTGCGAATAGTAACAGGGAATCCATTGTTGACGATGAATCGATTTCCTTCCAGATTGAATCGAGGGTTCAAGAGGCTCTGCATCCCCTGCCGTCGGTTCCGCTCCAATTGATGGAACCGCCACAAACAGAGAATTACAGTCTTCGAGCTCGAAACAGTTCGAATGAAAACAAGGATGTTGAAGAAAAAGAAGAGGAAGAATTCCGGATTTTGGGGCACTCCATGACTCTGACGAAACGGAAACGTGACCGTGATTCAGGCTCCTCTATGGTGGCATGTTCCTCTTCCAAGGGGTTTAGGGTTTCCTCAGATGAGATGGAACTGCGGAGGAGTGCAGTGAGAGCGTGGGGAAATCAGAGCTTGCAAAATGCTGACCCTGATATCTTCACAATAATGGAGAAGGAGAAGCAGAGGCAATTTAAGGGGATTGAATTGATTGCATCTGAGAATTTTGTATGCAAAGCTGTGATGGAGGTGTTGGGGAGCCACCTCACTAACAAATATTCTGAAGGGATGCCTGGGGCGCGATACTATGGTGGGAATCAGTACATTGATGAGATTGAAACCCTTTGCTGTGAGCGCGCATTGGCTGCTTTTGGGCTTGATTCTGGAAGTTGGGGTGTGAATGTGCAACCTTATTCATGTACTTCTGCCAATTTTGCTGTTTATACTGGGCTTTTGTTACCAGGTGATAGGATCATGGGATTGGACACACCATCTGGAGGGAACACGAGCCATGGATGCTATTTGCCGAATGGGAGGAAAGTGTCAGGGGCCTCAATATTTTTTGAGAGTTTCCCGTTTAAGGTTAATCCACAGACTGGTCGTGTAGACTATGATAAGCTTGAGGAGAGGGCACTTGATTTTCGCCCTAAGATTTTGATTTGTGGTGGGAGTTCTTATCCTCGGGAGTGGGACTATGCAAGATTCAGATATATAGCAGATAAATGTGGGGCTGTTTTATTATGTGACATGGCTCAGATTAGTGGTCTTATAGCTGCTAAGGTGAAAATCTTGATGATTCTTTAGATTGGTGTTTTTGCTTGGACTCTTGTAGTTTAGATGATATCATTATGTGAGCTGTGGCATGGTTGACATCTCGGTGGGGTCATTCCACTCTCATAACCTCCTAAATGTTTATCTTGAAGTTCAATTGTGTTGTCTGGTACTTGAGTTTCTCAGTGTTTTACTTCAAAAGGAATTATAGTTAACCCATTCGATGTTTGCAGTCACTTTGATTTTGATCAATATGGTTCCAGGAGACCTTGACATGGGTAGTGCTGCCTATTTAACAGAACTGTTACTGTTTTTTTTACCAGTTTCATTTTTTCTGGTAATAGTGATGCTTCCATTTTTTATTTGAGAAGTTCTTCAATTTTTTTTGTGTTATTGAGGAAAATAACTCTCGCATATTAAGCAGACCGCTAAGTACAAGAGTTCGAAAGAGTACAATAAATACTTCATTGTTCAATCTTATTGAAATTTGTTGACTGCCAATTGCTCAATATTCAATATGCTTGCTTTTTGACAATATTGTCATGCGATGTGGCTGTGGTATTAATCTGTGTTCTATGGCAATGTAGTTTCTCCTCTTGCACATTCAGATTCCTTGCTTTGACTTGCTGCATAATAAAATTTTGATGCAGGAGTGTTCAAGTCCTTTTGAATATTGTGATGTTGTCACCTCCACTACACATAAAAGTCTACGAGGGCCGAGGGGAGGAATAATTTTCTATAGGAAGGGGCAAAAGCCAAAGAAGAAAGGCATGCTTTTGAGTCAAGGAGATGGCAGTGATAGATATGAATTTGAGGAAAAAATTAACTTTGCTGTTTTCCCTGCCTTACAAGGTGGGCCACATAATAATCACATTGCAGCCCTTGCCATAGCACTGAAGCAAGTGGCATCTCCTGATTACAAGATGTATATGCAACAAGTTAAGAAAAATGCTAAGGCCTTAGCATCAGCTTTGTTGGGAAGAAACTGCAAACTGGTCACCGGGGGCACTGATAATCATATGTTGCTTTGGGATATAAGAAATTTGGGTTTGACAGGCATGTTACTTATTATTCTGATTCTACTCTTCCCATCAACTGCCAATCTTGTTCATATCATGCAATGCGTCATAGGGTATGGTTTTAGCAGTGAAAAATAATTTTTAACTCTTTTTGTGTAATTAAGAATTCTAATTAGATCTAATAGCTTTTCCTTTGATCAGTAAATGAAATAAGTACGCCCTCGTATAATATCTGGAGAAAATGATAATGGGCGGGGAAGTAAGTGAGATAAATAGAACTGGATGTTGTGAGAAGAAAAAAATGAATTCAAGGTTTACTGATGGTGGGCATGCAAAAAGGTTTATCTTGGGTGATTAATTCCAATAAACTCTGTAACTGTCTCATTAATTTGTATGCTTCTGTTCTTTATGCACCCATTAATATTCCAAACTCTTGAGTAGTACGGGTTTGATTCCTATTTATTTCTTATATAATAGTAGTATTAATGCTTTAATTTACTTTTATTTTTATCCTTTGAGGGACATTTTTTATATTTGATATCTGTGTGCTAAATGGCATGTTCTGCTTTTGATTCTACTTCAAAGCATTTATTATAATCTGCTTTGCTGCAGGTAAAAATTTCGAGAAGGTCTGTGAATTCTGTCATATCACCCTCAATAAAGTTACAGTCTTTGATGACAATGGCAATATCACCCCTGGAGGTGTAAGAATTGGTATGCAAACATTATTTTCCATTAGATAACTTTTCCAACTTGCTGTGGTCTATGCGCAATAGTTATAGTCTTGTCATGTTTGTTCTCCAGGAACACCTGCAATGACATCCAGAGGTTGTCTCGAGGCTGATTTCGAGATGATAGCAGAATTTCTCCTGCAAGCAGCTCAAATTGCACACTGTGTCCAGAGAGAATATGGAAAACCTACAAAATCTTTTCTCAAGGGGCTTGAGAGCAACAAAGAAATCGTTGATCTCCGAATGCGTGTCGAAAGTTTTGCTTCACAATTTGCACTACCAGGTTATGATGTATAATCTGGTTGAGGGTTTCGTGGTAGTGTTAATACTTGGAACCCGCCAAGTTTTGAGCTCCTCATTGTATTTATGTATGGCAAGTTCAAAGTGACAGCGATTTGTTGTTTGACCAAGTGAATGAGGGCTGTTTAGTATTTTTGTGCCAAGTGATTTCTGACTCACATTTTGAAATGGCAAGCTAGCAAGTACCGGGAAAAGCTGTTGTGCCTGTAAATGGGAAGCTGGGATAGTCTGCGGGTGGAGTGAGTTTGGCCACTCAAGTGTGAAAACAATGTAAGGTGGCTCAGACCTTTCCCTTGTGTTATCTGCAGTAAATTTTTGGTGGTTATGGTAATTATTATGTGTAAATCCTGCTACAACCTAATATCCTATTATTTAAAATTGTTTTGTCCTTGCAAATCTAGGGGTTTATACTTTGTCTTCTGTGGTGCCATGTATTACAGGCTGAATTCGAGTTTTGTGACATGATTATTGAATTTGTTGGTGAGTTACATAAGGTTCTGTTTCTGTGATGGCATGCAATATGCACCATCATGCAAGAATCTTATTCGTGTGGCCTCGGAATTTGAAGTTAATTAGAGCAGTTTAATATGTGAGGCAAATTGAGTTTGTTTGGCTTGCTTTTTCCATCTCGAAGTCTTTGGTACTTATTTGCTGTTTAAGAAGTAAATCTTAAATTTGAGTTTTTCCATTTCTATAAGAGCGTTGGACCCAACCCGGCCTTCAACTTTTGATATGTGATGGGTGAAAAGTCCCTTGGTGTTGGTTGGATGGATCAGTTGAGTTGTGATGAATAATTAAAATGTGTATTTCTGATGTTGAAGGAGGGAGAATTTTGATTGTATTGGTAAAAATTGTTAGTGGATGGTGATAATAGTTTGAATATCTGTCATGTATTGGCATTGGCATTGGCATTGCACAGGAATCTTATGATGATGAATAATAATCTGTGGAAACACTTTTCTCATGATTATTTGGCAGCCCAGCTGAAATGAAATTATTAGTTGTTTTACCTTTGCAGAATGTAGCATCAAAATGCATTACAACATATCTCTCTCTCTCATAAGTAATTCAGGAAAAGTCCTGCGTCCGATTTTGTCTTCACTGCCGACTTAGACTGCTTTCCAGATTTACATCATAACCCCTTAAATCCTAATATCTTGTTGGCTTCTTACGTGCTTTATCTCAAACTATTATTCGTATTTTAAATATTGCTACTCTTATCTTTCTCTTGTGACATGATTATGAACAATTTTAGTTGTGAGCTGCAGATTTTATGATTACAAGAATCTATTCTTTATTTTTTAATATAAAGAAATGTTGCTTTCAACTAAAGCTATCATTGCCCTAACAAATTCTTCTTGTTTCTACTCTTAACATAGTAATGCTAACTCTACTTTTTCCTAAAGCAAGGATCACATTCTTTTCCTCAATTCAATATTTTTTTCCCATGGAATAAATGCTTTCAAAGCTTCAAAGGATACTTAAAAAATTGTTCTGAAAATGCAGAAAAACACAAGTACAACTTAAAATACTTGTAATCCATCACTGATCTGATTAATTTCTTACACTCAAATCAACAACACCCTTCTGTCTCCCTACCTATGAGAGCACATGTCTAAGAGCTTCTTCCTACCTTCAACTATTTCATCAAAGAAATCATCAAGCTGCCCAACTATACCCTCAACCCCACATTGCAAAACTCCAAAACAGCTCTTCAAGTTTTCAACTTTATTATAATCAACAATCTGCACTATCTCGTGTTCGATTTCCAATGCGCTTTCGATCTCCATTTTCAGCTCATCCAGACCCAACCTTGCCTTGTGCAGCTCATCAACAAGGGTCCCCTGCTGATGCCTCACTGCATTCACCACTCTCTCATGCAATGCAGCTGCTGAAACCATGAAACATGACTTCCCTACGCCGGCCCATCTCTGGCCCAAGCTATGATACACGAGCCCGCTAACCAATATCCCCAGAAGCAATGTGCTCACATTCCTCATTGCATATAATACTCCTCGAAAACCGTTGTACTTGTTCAACTTTGATTCTTCATAATCATCAAAATTCAGACATAACATTGGAAGCCTTGTTTCTGCTATGCTCCTGTTTTCCTCTTGCATTGCTGTCATTTCCCTTTGGCAACCGTTGATCGCTCGAATAACCTGTCCTAACAACAATAAGCTAGTGCTTGAGATTGCTTTAAATTAAATATTGTAGAAAATTACGTATAATCTAACATTACCAACTTCAAGGTTCCTTCAGTCTCTAGTTTTAATCACTTATTCAAAGTAGTAGAAACAAGGACGATGAAGAGTAACCTGGCGGGAAAGTTGAGCGTTTAAAACAGGCCGATGATCGAGCATAGACAGTAAATTGGCAGCAGAAGAATAGTAGTTATCCATGGAAGAGACACCGGATTTCAAGACGTGGCAAGCCTCCCAAAGCCTGGAGCTTTCGTCCATGTACTCGTCGAGCCATTTATCGCCGACGGGCAACTGCAAGTGTTGGACGACGAGGGTGAGCTGGGAATGGAGAGAGCGCAGAGAAGAGAGAACATGTTGGAGGAAGTTGAATGAGATGGTCATGTTTTGCGAGACGAAAACATGATCAAGGCTGTCGACTTCTCTAGTCAGGAAACTGTAGAATCCATTGGTGGAGGACATGGAAAAAGTGGAGAAGAAAGAGAAGTGAGTGGATGTGTTTATATAGATGGTGAAAATGAAACAATATTTGAAGAGCGCAGCGCAGGTTCCAAAAAAAGAATATGTGTTGTTGGGAGTATAATATGTGTTTCCTTAAGAGTGGAAGAGATGATTGAGAATCTGCCGCTTCAGTTTTTCTATATATTATGCAAACTAGCTATACATAAAACTATCTTATTTTGAAAAATCCGAAATTCAATTAAAACAATACAGTTTTATACGTGGGATTAAAATAGAGAATTGAAGGACCGCTTTATATGGAAGAGTGTAGTTAGCATAGCAGTCTATAACCCAGTTAGTTGACACCCCCCAAAAACTGCAAAAGCTAGTTCTTGTAATTGCATATACTTTTTGTTGGTAAAATGTTGTGGTAAGAAAGTGTATAGCTTGAGGTGAGGCTTTATTTTAGGGGAAGGAATAATAAGATTGTTGGGTTGGGATAGTTTTGTATAGACATTGCTCTCATCTTCAGCATTATCACTGCGCTATTGTAGGCATATTCTTTATTTTTATATCTATATATATATAAAAACAAAATGAATTTATACTACTTTTGGAAAAAAAGTGTTTTTCCCGCCCATTTATCATTACTTATTTGGGAAAGAAAACATGTAAAAACAATGAAATCGTATTGATTTGATGATCCCTTAAAATAGCCGACAAAATCTCTTTTATTTGGTAATTTGTTACAATTTTATAAATTAGTTTGACAACAAAATCAATTTCCCCCTACAAAATATATGGTTGAGATTTTCACTCTTTGTTGATATCGATAGAGTATCAATTTTAATTAAAATGAATTAATCTATATCTATATCTATATATATATATATAATAACAAAATGTATTGTTTCCACAATTAAAAAAATATTTTTTTTCCCGCTCAGTTTACATACGTAATTGGAAAACAAAAAATTGTGCAAAACAGAATAATCCAATTTAATTGGCAACCTGTTTGATGTATCTGGAGAAATCTCTTAATTTTAACAAATTAATCTTTTTATACATTTAACCTAAAACATAATTAATTTTATTCCAAAATAAATTTGTTGAGATATTCCCTCTATTTTAAAAACTGAAAAAATCAATTCATAAGATAGTAACTACAATGTGTCTACATTCATCTATATTGTTAAAAAAATCATTTTCTTAAAAAAAATCTGTATAGATTTGTTAGCAAAAAAATAGGGGTTTTGAGAACACATTCAAACCCCAACAATATCAAAAGATTCTAAATAAATATAATTGCACATAATTAGGGTGTAAAAAACTAACATCAAACCCTAGCCGTTAGTTTAAATACTAGATCATTTTTTGCCCTAAAACACACTTCTATAACTCCATATACTCTCGGTCGAATCGACCCGAATCCTATCGCTACTCTTCTTGCTTTCATCCGATAAAGTCTTTGGTTAATCACTAGAAGAAGAATGCGATGGTTCACCATGCTCGCGAGAAGTAACACGAGTAGAAGATATGAGTGCAGGAGGTCTGTCATCAGCTTTGAGGCACGAATTTGCAGGTGCTGATGTGGCATCTGGACGAGGCTCAGAAGAAGCTTTAGCCCAAGCAATCTATTTTTCTTTCCTTTCCTTTAGAGCTTTCTGGACTAAGAATGCTCTGACCACTGTACATGTATATTTAGTTATTTACATGTATATATAGTTTTATTTTAATCTTTTCTAATTGAATTAACAATAGATGTTAGATTATAAATTTTCCTTCTCGACACCAATAAATTGAGGATGATCGAGTTTAAATCGAGACTCAATCTTTCAAGTTTTCAGTCATCAAACTCGAGCATATACATTGATTCGATTACATTTCTATATAATAGCATAAAAACCTAACATGCATCACATTTTTATTCATTCCATTTTCTCTTCAGTTGATATGGGTTAAATGCAATTCTGCAAATTTTATGCACTTCCCTTTCTTCATCAATTTCTTTTTCCCGTATGAGCTATCAAGTTGTTTTTAGAAAAATCTTCCTATCAAGTTAGAATAAAATTTTCAGACTACAATAAGGGTAAGAAAACCAAGGGCTAAATAAGTTACCACTAAACTATACAAATTTAAAAAAAAATAAAAAATTAGAAAGATGTATATGTGAGTTTATTAACAGAACTGTAACCTCTCCAACTAATCCTCCGGGTTAATAATTTATATTCTTTAGAGGATATAATAATTTATACTATTATATATAGTGATACCAAAGGATTCTACAATATAGAGAAAAAAAAAAGAAGAAATTTCAGAATAGTGACTAGGAGCTAAGCTGAGTACCGTGCGTAGCGGTTTGGAAATTCGAAATTTTTCGGAACCAAACTAAAATTCAAAAATATCCGGAGATTTCTAATAAAATCTCCAGAATCACTCCACCTATCAGTTCCTTCTGCAAATGAATTGGCCTGCTTCGAGTAATCGGTGATTTTTAAATTTTTAATTTAAAATAAATATTGTTATTTGAAAAAACTACATGAAATGATTATTGTATTGCTGTATCTAAGATAAAACTATATTCTGTATAAAAAAAATTGTAAGATAGTATCTTAAAATAAAGTATCTAAGTTATATCTTACAACAACTCCTAAACCTAAGCTTATAAAATAAACTTTACAAGTTAGTAAAGTAAACGACTCATCTAAAAAGGAATAACACTAAATTATAAAGTTGTTAGCTTTGGTTAATAAACCTCTTTTTCGTATACCTTACAATAAAATTTGCCTCATACATGAATTTTCGTTCTTTTAGTTATAAATAGCTTAAAATGACTAACTATGGTGAAATCATAATTAACTTAAAAAGAAATATGAGATTTCACCAAAAAAATGGAGAACCAGAAGCGTTAGAGTTCATGTTTATGAATTCTACCTTTATATATTTTAATAATGAACTATTAGATTAAAATAAAATTTATTGGCAAATTTGACTAAAAAGTAAGTTAAATTTAAACATATTATTTATGATCTATTACTTTATATAAACTACAAACATATTTATTATCTATATATTTTATATCTATATAATATAATAACAAATGACATATTTTTTTTTATAAATCATTTTATCGCTCATATGGCTTTGCCAATTTAGGAAATAAAAATCACCAGGAAAAAAAAAAAAAAGATTTCCCTCCATTTTTTTCGCCCAAACACTAGGGAAGTTTTAGATTTTAACTTGATTTCTTGGAAACAATGACATACCCACTTTTTCGCAGCACTTTAACATTCTAAGTTAATAAAAAGTTACGACGGTTTCAAACAAAAAATAAAAAGATATAAACTTCAAATCTTTTCAAATTAATGCATGAGATAACTAAAATATATGTTTGGATGTGAAATAGCATATCATGATTCTATTTACTAGACAAAAGCTTAATAGTGAGTATGCAAGTGATTTTCTTTTTGTGTGGAGTACGCAAATGATATTTTGATCAAGATGCACAAATAATATAAAATAACGGTTAATTTTACCCTACTCCCGTGAATAATACCCGTGCCCCCTATGAACTATTGGATTAGTTCATGTGTAGATGTGAATCAAAGTAATATTAACCTTTGATTTTATCTCTACACATGCAACAATCCAATGATGTATGAAGTATGCATGTAAAATTTATATTACTATAGATACGTACAATCAATTAAAACGTCTTTTCACGCATCGCATGGGTGCCTATCTAGTTTATATAAATACATTGGTGCCACAAATCTTCCACCTCTACCGCAAACAAAAGTTACGGAAAGACCCACCAGGTTGTGTACATTTTTTCTTTTTTTAAATAAAAATAAATTTGTATTAGTATTTATGTTTAAATTATTACTTCATTTTTAGAAAAAATTATTAGTATTTATATAAAAGTTATTACTTGATTTACAGAGATATATTAGTGTTTTTAATATAAATAATAATACATTTTAATATTATTATAAAAGTACCTTAAGTTTCATCACTTTTCATTTGTTCAATTTCATTACTTTTTTATATTGTGTTAAAGAGTTATTATTATGTATTGCACAGTTGTTCTTTTAATACTTTAAATAAATTATGAAATAAGGCTTCAAGTTAAAATAGAATTAAAGAGTTTATCAATGAAGAAAAACATACTAGATACTTAGGAAATATACAAAATTACATTTTTTTTCTTCATTTTATCTTATCTATAACTAAAATTTTTGTATTATAAATTTTAATTATGTGGAAGAAAATGTTATGTTATTAGATAAAAATATTTCGAAGTTCATCAAATGAGTTTTGCATTTGAGATACAATAAACAAAATTATGATTCTTTAAATTTTTTATTTTTATCAATAAATGAATTATTTTAGTTTTTTGTAACTACAATGGAAAGTAAAGGTTAAATTATCAAATCAAAGCTAAGTAAATATTTTAATGTTAAACGAAATCAGTCAATTACTCAGATTAAATGCAAAATATAGTTATTTTGAGGATTATTATGAAAGAAATAAGAAATAATGAACACAAAATGATCTCTTCAATAAAATAATTGTAGTTTAAAAAAATGAAGTTTGTAGTATTTTGAGATTGAAAATCAAACGTAAGTGGGGATCAAGAAATACGTCATATAATTGATGTATAAATATAATGTGCATCAATTAGATAATGACACTACTACTATAGTACGTACCACGAAGATAAGACAAAACATCGCGTATTAGAACAATTTCATGTAATATGTTTAAATCAATTTGACAATACTACTATTATTGAAATTGTAGGAATGTCGTCCTAATTTTTATTTCATCCATATTTTTACTGTCTAGTATATCATAATTAAATATTATAAAATTTATAAAAACTCAAAATGTCGGTAATCTTAAAAGATAGCTGTCGGTATTCGGTGTATCTTTGAAAGCTTAGACATTAAATTATATTTTTAGATTGAAATTTAAAATAAAAAAATTAAGTTAGGGAGTGCTACGTGTTAAAATGCTAGAATAATTACACTTAGTATATAAAAACTTCTAGAAACATTAAAAGAAAATTACAATATATTCATGGTAGAATATTAAATAATATTTTTTTGTTTTTATTTTATTAATTTTTTTTTAGAAAATCGAGAATCTCATTAATCAATCTCAAGCACAAAACTCTCAACCCAATTAGAAAAATCATGACCCATCCACACAATCGAATTGACTGAAAAAAATAAAAAAACGTGCAAGCTTATGAACTATAGGAATTATTCTTTTATATCTCTTTGAATAATTAGAGTACAATTGTATACAGGATACAAGGAGGAAAAATAGTACATACAACCAATGTGGGATACTAGACATAAATTACAGAATAGAAAATATATATCGTAACACGCCCCCTCAAGATGGAGCACCATGAGTGACGCCAATCTTGGACATGAGTAGCAACAGGCGAGCGCGAGAGAGCGGTTTTGTGAGAGCATTAGCAAGTTGGTCAGCAGAGGAGACATGAGAGACACGCAACTTGGACGTTTTGACTAGGTCCCGAACAAAATGAAAATCAATTGCAATGTGCTTCATCCGAGAATGAAAGACTAGATTGGAGCATAAGTATGTAGCACCAACATTGTCACAATAGATAACCGGAGGAGTAGAGAGAGAGAAACCAAGTTCTCCAAGAAGAGAGGCAGTCCACTGTAACTCAGCAGCGACAGAGGCAATAGACCTGTACTCAGCTTCGGTTGAAGACCGAGCAACCGAGCGTTGCTTGCGAGACGCCCAGGAGACGGGATTAGAACCCAGAAAAATAATGTATGCACCAGTGGAGGTGCGATCATCAATGTTGCCAGCCCAATCAACATCAGAGAACCAATGAAGAGAAAGAAGAGATGTGGAACGTAAAGTGATACTAACATCCCGAGTGCCATTGAGATAGCGTAAGAGACGCTTCACGGCACCCCAGTGAGTGACGGTGGGAGCATGCATAAACTGAGCCAATTTATTGACAACAAATGCAATGTCTGAACGAGTGAACTGAAGATACTGCAAGCTGCCCAGGACTTGGCGATAAACAATAGCATCAGCAGGTGGAGTGCCATCAGTCAGAGTAAGATTACCAGAGGTGGCCAGAGGTGTGTTAACGGGCTTGGCGGAGAGCATATTATGACGAGTAAGTAGATCAATGACGTACTTGCGCTGGGAGAGAAAGCAATGGTTGGTGCCCCGGAGGACCTCGATACCTAAAAAATAGGACAGAGGTCCAAGTTCCTTAATGGAGAATTGAGAACTAAGGTCCCGAATCACCCGCTGAAGAAAACCAGAGTCAATGCCAGTTAGTATAAGGTCATCAACATAAACAAGAAAGTAAACCAGGATACCATCACTGTTATAGACGAAGAGAGACTCGTCAGAGTGTGTAGGACGAAAGCCAATACGAGTTAAGAAAGTCCGTAGAGCATTGTACCAAACGAGGAGCCTGCCTGAGACCATAGATAGATTTATGTAATTTGCAGACATAATTTGGAAAGTTCTTGTCCGAGAAGCCAGGAGGCTGGGACATGTAAACCTCATCAGGAAGGGTTCCATGAAGGAACGCATTGATAACATCAAATTGTTGAAGAGCCCATCCTCGTGAGACAGCAATAGTCAGAACAAGACGAACAGTGGCTGGTTTAACCATGGGGCTGTATGTTTCGAAGAAGTCAATACCTGGCGCTGATGAAATCCTTTGGCAACCAGACGGGCTTTGTATTTATCAACAGACCCATCAGGCTTGCGTTTGATACGAAAAACCCATTTGTAGCCAACAACATTCTGAGATGGATTAGGAGGGACAAGATCCCACATGCCATAATGTAGGAGAGCAGTGAACTCAGAAGACATAGCCTCACGCCAACGACTATCAGTCAATGCTTGAGTAACACAGGTAGGTTCAACATCAGTAGGGAGAGATGAGGTTAAACCATAACGAGGGTTGGGCTTAAATATCTGATTTTTTGAGCGAGTGACCATCATATGAGAAGTGGTGGGAGCAGGCACCGATGAAGGAGGTCGTTGCGGGGCAGCCGGAGAATCATCCAAGGTGGTAGGCCTCACGGGAGGCTGAATCGGAAGAGGACTAAGTGGCGGTGGATCAGTAGGAGGGGAAGGAGAGTGGATGGGAGGTATGGCAAACGGAAATGTATTTTCCACGAATTGGACGTGGCGAGATGTATATAGGCGATTGGAGGAGATATCAAGGCATTGATATGCACTTTGAGTGGTAGAGTAACCTACAAAGACACAGGGAGTGGACAGGGTGTTGAGTTTATGAGAAGAGTATGGTCGGAGCCAGGGGTAGCAGAGACAACCAAAGACACGTAATCGTAGCAGATTTGGAGGTTGTTGAAGGAGCTTTTCATGAGAGGAAAGAATTTGAAGGTTGACTTTAGGGAGACGATTTATGAGGTAGGTGGCGGTGGTCATGGCATACGACCAATAAGAGAGAGGCATGGAGGCTTGGTGGAGAAGAGCAAGACTAGTGTCAACGATATGGCGATATCGACGTTCGGCCATACCATTGTGTTCGGGTGTATGAGGTGGGGTGGTAAGATGAGAGATGCCATGAGTTTGAAGGAAAGGGAGAAGGGCAATGAATTCGCCCCCATTATCAGTGTAGAGTGTAGTGATGGTGGTGTTAAAGTAGTTCTCAACTAACAATTTAAAGGTAGTAAATGTATAGAGAACATCAGATTTACGTGCAAGAGGATAGAGCCATATATACTTGCTAAAGTGATCAACAAAAACAACATAGTAACGAAATCCATCAACCGATAAAATAGGAGATGTCCATACATCAGAGTAAATCAACTTAAGTGGTTTTGACGATTTCAAAGACGACTCATCAAGCGATAATTTATGACTCTTAATACAATGGCAAGAGCCACAAGCAAATTCAGCAGTACGACTAGACACAAGATTATTTTTAGACAACGTGAAATTTAAAATTTTGGCTGACGGATGTCCTAACCGGGCGTGCCATATAGGCAGGGGCTGTTTGGTAGAGATGAGAGCGGAGGGAGAGGACTGAGAACAAGAGCCCGGCCATACATAAAGTCCATTAATTCGAGGGCCTTGTAGAAGAATGCCCCCCGTTCGACGGTCCTTCACCTGAAATTCAGTAGCAGAGAAAAGAACCACAACATTATTTAAGTGACACAGGCTAGAGACAGAAATAAGATTCTTGGCTATGCTGGGAACAACTAATGTATCATAAAAAATAAGATGGGGAGCAACAGAAAATTTAAGTGAACCAATATGAGTGATACGCAAACCTTTACCATCGCCGATAATAATATCATCAGTGCCCGAATAAGGATAATGGAGAGAAAGATTCTGTAAATCTGATGTGATATGATGTGAAGCCCCCGAGTCAAGTATCCATTCGGATGCAGATGGATTGGCAGACGCTGTATGAGCCGAAGGGGATGAATAGGCAGGTTGCAAGCCACGGTTACGAGATGAAACCGGAGTAGGATCAAAGTCGGGACACCGATAGGCTGAATGCCCTTGAGTGCCACAGAGATGACACTTACCCAAGTAGGGTTTGGGAGTAGACGACCGAGGAGGTTGTTGGGGGCTGCCACGTTGAAAGCCACTGGAAGCAGGCTGATGGGGACGAGAGGGAGGGCCACGGCCCTGGTTTCTGCTAGCCGAGAAAGCTGTAGCAGGTGACATGGGCGAGACAGTGTTGCGAAACGCCGCCTGGGCCTCGGTGCTCAGCAGTTTTTCATGGAGTTCGTCGAAAGTAATAGGGCTGTCACGGGCTTGAATAGCATGGGAAAGTTCTCGGAAAGAGCCGTCGAGACCATTCAAGACCCGAAGAGCAAGGTCCTTCGGGTCAGTTGCAACACCGAGAAGAGCGAGTTCGTCCACAGTGCTCTTAACTTCCATCATAAAATCAGTAATTGAACGTGTACCTTTGTGGAGTTGCTGGAGTTTGTTTTTAAGGGCCATGATGCGACCCCGAGAGGGCTTGCCGTACGTGTTGGAAAGGATAAGCCAGGCGTCACGAGAAGTGTTGGCGGAGGCAATAAACGGAATCAAGGACGGTGTGAGAGATCCGGTTATGGCAGAGAGTATTAACTGGTCCTGACGAACCCATTCGGGATGTGGGGGTTCGGTACAGTTGTGGTATTGTTGGTATCGGCAGCTGGAATCCGATCAGACGGGCAAGGACGGCTGCCGCCGACAAAATCGTAAAGATCATAGCCCGTGAGAAGCGTTCGAAATTGAAAGCTCCACGCAATGTAGTTCGTGGATGTGAGTTTTAAGAGGGGCCTGAGCAGAAACATTGAAGGCAATAAAGGGCGGGGAGGGAATGGATGGCGCTGCCATTGAAGGAACAGGTTTGGAGTGACGGCGGGTGTAGGGTTGTTGCTGTAGAACTGGTGTGGTACGAGAAAGTCCCAAAGATGGGGGAGGAAAAAGTGGACCAGAAAATAGAAAAGATATGGATTGTGTTGGCGTTAGCCTAATGATTGGCCTGATACGATATAGGAATTATTTTTTTATATCTCTTTGAATAATTAGAGTCCAATTGTATACAGGATACAAGGAGGAAAAATAGTACATACAACCAATGTGGGATACTAGACATAAATTACAGAATAGAAAATATATATCCTAACATGAACAACTACATTAAATAATCCATCAAAAGCATACATTGAATATCATCTACAAGAAGCCCAATAGTAGTAGGACCTGATTCTTGTCTTGTGACTGCATGCCAACAAGCAACAAATCGGAAAAAATACGAACAACTACCTTCGACTTAGAAATAAACAATAAAACTAGGGCCACCTCTAAATCAAGATCATCAATCCCCATCAGATTTCGTCCCGGACGCTTTTCAATCACAACAACATTCAAAGTCGAAAGATACATAAAACCGGAGATCGGAGGCCGCATAAGGCTTGGAAGATCAGGAAGATCCATCTAAAAACAAAGATCAGAGACTGCACAAGGTGTGGAAAGATGCACAAAGACGCATAGAATCTCACAAAAGAAAACACGAGGAGATGAAAAAACAAGATAGAAACAAAACAAAATAAAAATGAATAATCAATAACATGTTAGAAGTATTCCTCCATCCTCCTATGATTGGAGGATGAGGGAAAAAGGAGGAGGACATTTAAGCTTTCAGGTGATGGAGAGGATGGAGGAAAAAGAAGGCTAGAGATTTTTTTTTCCAACCGAGGGGTGTTAAAAGAAAAGTTTATCCAATTTGCTAAGAGTTTATTTAAGATTCTTTAAAGATAGATAAAAATAAATGATTACAAATATTGGTAATATTAAAAATATATTTATTTAATGCAAGGTAGCTACTCTTAAGCATTCATTAATTAAACTTTTAGTATAGGTTGATTATAAAAATAAAATTCACACATTAGTTTTATTCTTGAATATTATTTACTTTGTGAAGACATAAATAATAAGTTTTAGGTGTTTGTTCTATATATGACCGTATACTTATATTCGTCAACTAAAAAAAAGAAACTGAAAAAAAAATAAAACACAAGATAAAGAACCATCTTTTTTAGAAAAGAGATATTAATTTTCAGAAAAAAAATAATTGGTCACCAAATGAATAATAGTTTATTTTTTTAATAAAAATGATGAGATTAATTTAAAATATTATTATCTATATAAAAGTGTAGCACTCAACCTGTACGAAGTTTTATATCATAAGAAAATTCACTATTTACAATGATTTCCCTGATTTCTAAATGACTGAACTATAAACTTGTAATTTTGATAAAGAAAAATATTAAACTAGATAAGAAAATTTATAGAGGTTCATTACGAAACAAAAAATTACGCTTTAGTTTTTAGGTGACCTCTATTGCCACCACAAAAGATTCTTTATACACAATATTTATCTTTTAGACAAAACTAACTCTAAGTTAATTGACTAATTATCTTTTTTTAATATATTTTACAAGATAAATATTAAACTAATCTTTTCCCCTCACTTTCTTCTTCACTGCTAAAAGAAAAAAATCATCGGTTTGTTCTCTTTCCATGCTCCTATAAACCTTAGCCTTCCAGATTCACTAAAATCATAAAGGCAACATAACTTCATTGAAACAAGAAAATGGACCATTCGAATCCTGAAAATATCAAGAACGTAAGTTCATTTCACATTTTTATTGATTAGAAAAATACTTTTTCTTCCCTACAATTTGTTTGTATCTGGGCCCTCAGTAACTCCTTCACTTCTTCATATGTCAAAAATAAATTGCTGTCGACGGAACAATTTTAAAGAGCAACAACGTTCGTTAGAACAATAACAACTCATCTGCTCTATCAATTTCAAATTCTTTTACAATGAAAAATACAAATGTTAAGTTTAACCTGACCCTAGTTGGGCTAAACTATACCGGATTCAAAATAAAATACACCATGTAATATATATATATATATATATATATATATATATATATATATATATATATATATATATATTAGCATACAACTATGCTGAATCCTTTCTTGAGAAGTAGAGGAAGATGAACGAGTATCTCTTTCCGTTCCTATTGCAACATCGAGTTCTTCGACACGTATCGTAATAAAAAATAATTCAATCTTCGAATTAATTTCACTCATTTATTATCTCGGCATATATTCAAGCAAATCTATTTTGAGTTGCTTTAGCTATACATAAATCTTGCAAAATAAAAATTGGCCAAATGGCAGATGAATTCTATTCACACCACCACTTTCTCTCTGCACACCACCATTTCTTTAATTATATACCACTCATTAACCTTTTAAATAACATAATTTACTTTATACGCCCCTTAGTATTCCAATTATACCCTCCAATCAAAAGAAAATATCTCTTTTCCTCTTTTCTTACCCTAATTTTTCCGGCGTAGATTGCAGTCTCAATTCTTCTACCAATTTTGCTATGTTCATAGGAAATAGCTCCCTCTCTTTATTATCAGAGTAAATCTTTAATGTCTCTCAGAATAAATCAGGGGAAAGGTTGAATACCTCGTAAGAGCTCACAAATTCAGATAGAAAATCACAATTTCAGAGACAAGTTTCTTTCCAATTTCTATCTTCTAAATTTAAGAATCAGACTGGCTGGAAAACAAAAATTCCAACCCCAATACCGCCGAAAATTAGCCAACAATTAGGTGCACGAAAAAGAAAAGGAAAAAAAGAAAAGTTTAGCTTTGGTTTTACAATCATTCAGTGAGCTGAACAAAACTCATCATGTTTGGTTAAATTGATTGAACGTGACTCATTACATTTTGCCTACAGTAATCGGACACAACCCATCATGTTTCACCACTTACAATCGAACAACTTCTATCCCAACCTATTCACCATCTTTAAGCTTCGATCTAGAAAAAAAAATAAAAAAATTGCAACCACAATCCATCCACCTTCATTGTACGTCGATTACATTTCTCCTTTCCTAAAATTGCAAGTTGTATTGTGTGGGTTTGAGTGTAGAAAAATAGACAAAAATGGCTTTGGGGCTATGGTGGTTGTGTACTTATGTGTAGAAGGACAAAGTGCCATGGGGAGGGAGAACGGTGGTTCTGCGCAGAACAAAAAAAGAACCACCCGTGTAGATAAGATTTTTTGTGGAAAATGGTGGTGTAGATAAGGTGACGATAATTTTGTCAACTTATTCATGTGTATTTTTGTAAAGAGAAAATGGTGGTGCAAAGAGAGGAAATAGTGGTGTAGATAGAATCACCTCAAATGGAAAATCTGTTTGGAGTTGCTTTAGTTATACATAAATTCAGCAAAATCAAAAGGTGGTCAAATGTTAAACTGAGAATGGAAAATGAATTGAAGAACATCACTGGGATTTCTTTCTAACTTTCAATCTTCATTTTTTTTTTTTTAATTTAATAGGAGAAGGGTAAGATTTGACCTTTATGTGGTGTGTGAGAAAATGATAGAAATTTAATTTTTTTATATGTGCATAGAAAATGTGGTGCAATTTTTTTCTTCTTTTTTTTTTTTTTTTTTTTTTTTTTTTTGTGGTGGTAATAGTTGCAGCCTTAGTTTTTGTTGTAATAATCACCTCACATAAAATACCCCAAATCTCGTTTGGACACATGATGCACAAGAATGAACGAACAGATGTTGGCTGTTCGGACTTAATCCCTCAAGAACAGTCGAACACTCAAAGACGCAGAATCAAGATACAAAATCACACAAAGAGGTTTTATGTGGTTCGATCAGAAATGATCTACGTCCACGGAGGCTCTACACACCTCAATTCACTTCACTCAAGCAGAAATTACAAGAATTATACAAAATCCAGCAAATCCGTAATTCACAGATCAAGTTAGGTCAAAAACCCTAGATTTCTAATTCTCTTTCTACTGTATTGTATACAAAGGGAAAATGTGATAATTGTATTCTCCTTCTCAAGAGCGTCAAGCTTATATCAGTAGTGTGTCTCGAATCTTCGTGAGGAGAGAGTTCTAACTACTACAAGTTGCGAGCTGAAGTTTGTTACAAAACGGTTAAGTCACAACGGTTTCTGCCAACTGATAACTGTTGTGTTTGGCATCTTGTACACCTGTCCCTTTTAGCACAAAAACCCGATCCAGTTATACACCCTTCTCTTGACTTAGAGAAATAGATTAGAGTTTTCTGACATGTCTTTCCAAGTCAACAGAGAACTACATGTGGCGTAATTTCATCAAATTTAGTCATCATGTGACTAACACGTGCATATCTTCGGCGACTTAGTGATTGGAAATTGATTTTGTCCTTAAATTGGACAATGCAAATAAAATGCAGGACGAAAATTGAAATTATACAACATACATGACCAGTTTTGGACAAGCTCAAACATACATGACTAGTTTCGAATTTTATCCTAATATTTTATATATTTTTAATTTATTATAGTAATAAATTTCACTTACTACTATTTTTAGTACCAATATATTCATATTTTTATTTTTTTGCTTGTTTATTATGTTTGATTAGTTTGAGAACTTATTTAGTTATTTTGGTAAATAATGTATATTTTATATTTTTTTTCTATTGTGGAGTCATTATATTAAGATGTTAGGAATTGTGCCTTGAATCTGATTCGGTTGGGATCGACATTTGTGTCAATGTGGAGGCTTAGATTTGAAGGGCGTTGGACGTGTCACGACCGCGACAAATTGTGCCCTATTAATGATTTGAAGCTGGAGAGCGGTCGCGATAGATGCGTGTCGCAGTCGCGATAAAGTGAACTTGTTTGGTCGCGGTCGCGACAAGTGATGGTCGCGACCGCGATAGGCCTAAGCGGCGCCGAAGATGCGCTAACGCGTGTTTAGGCCCAGTTTGATCTGTTTTGTGTCTAGGACGGTTTGGGGGCTTATAAATAGTCATATTATCTTTGGGATATGTACAGACAAAGAGCGATTGTCAGTCTGAGATATTCTAAAGTTGATATTTGTTGAGTATTTGGTACTCGTTTGGTCTAAAATATTCAGTCTGCTTTTGGGACTTTATTTTCGGGTTTAGAGTCGTTTGGTCATTAGAGTGTTGAGAATTTATTTTGGTCGAGTATCCATTGATTTGATACTCAATTTGTCTCCGTTTGTTAGGATGGAGAGTTTGATAGTTGACCTAGGATCAAATAAGTCTCATTACACTACTTTGTAACACTATCTGATATTCAATTTGGTTCCTCTCATTTAGCCATGCACATAGCTAACAAGTTGTAGCGAACCACATTAAATTTGGTGTGTTTTGCATTATCGATTTTCTCGCTTATCGTTTCTTTGTGTTTGCTCTTTCCCAACATAAGAGAAAGTGGCAATAATATTGTATATATTGGAGAAAGAAAAAAGACTAAAACAACATTGCTGAGCGGGCGAGAAAACCCGTTTGGTTAGCAAAGTGAAGTGGGGCGGGGTCGGATTTTCTGAGAATGTGGATCGAAGAGGGTTACAAATCTAATTCTTTCCATACGAGGTTGGTCTTGGGAAAAACCAAACTCACCTCATATTCGCTCCATGGCATCCCTACATAAAATAATACATTTGGATACAAATAGTAATATCTTGCATCAAAACATAAATTACTTTTGATGAAAAATACAATCTTAGGCTCATTTACTTTCTATATTTAGCCCCAGTAATTTACTGCTAGCGTGGATCTATAGGCGGTCAGCACCGAGATCTAGTTCAGTGTAAAATTTGTAGAACTTTATTTTTGTAATATTTTTATTATTTATAGTTGTTATTCACTTCAACTAAGTCAATCCCATTTATTTTTATGGTTCACACACTAGTCTGTAATCACATATATATAAATAACTCTTACTCAAAATCATGCCCAATTATTATGTTTCAACTTTATCTATTAATTGTTATAGTATTTTTTTCTATAAATAAGTAGGAAAAAGAATTTCTACGTCGATACTATTACTAATATCTTCCTTCTTCCCTTTAGACTCTATAGTAAGATGCTACTTTTTTTTGGGACAGATATAGTAAGTTGCTAAAGTAGCAATGCTACTTCATTTAAATGTAACAACTGTTTAATGTATATAAATGTATTATAACACATCATGGTTGTAGAAAAGCGGAAAGCGGAGGCGAAGCGATTTGGGACCGCCTAGCGCCTAGGCTGCCTAATCGCCGTCCTAGAGGATTCCTCATTAAAAAAAAAAAAATATTTTTTACATGTCTAAATTATAGGTTTATACTTATAGTGGGTCAAACTTCATTACAAAGCTTCATATATAGTTAATTAATTATGGAAGATGAAATGAAAAGAAGGTTGACGGAGGAGCTTGAAGTGTGGGGGAGAGGGTCATAACTGTTGTCTCATTTTTCTGCCGCTGAAATGAGGAGGGTGAGATGATCTTTTTTATTTAATAAACTCTCTCAAGTTAAATAAACGATGACGTTTTCAACTAAAAAAAAAAAAGGCAATGAAACGCCTAGCGGCCGCCTAACTCCAAATACGTCTAAAGGGACCGATTCGGCATAATTGCCTAGACTTATTTTATTTTTAGTTTAATATACTCCAATTATGTATTTTTTGTTGGTTTAAGTGATTTGGAATATTTTTGGACTAAGAAATAAGACCATGAGCTGATCAATGATATGATGTGAAGTTAGATTGGGAAAACAAATATAATAAAAGAATAATATAATTAGATCACATTAATTAATGATGAAATGCTATTATTATTATTATTATTATTATTATTATTATTATTATTATTATTATTATTATTATTATTATTATTTTACTTTTTTTTATTTTTTGGTGGCCGGTTATTTCTTAATTAGGCCCAATACTATTAGGCAATGTTTGGTTGGAGCGGGGTGGCTGGACTGGGGAGAGTGACTGGAGTTAGTGGCTGGGGGTATTAGAGAGTGATGTTTGATTGGGTGGCTGGGGTTGTGGTTGGAGTATGAGATTTAATTATTAATTGTAAAAAATAAATGATATGTGGGATTTAAAAGGCGATTTTATGTCCCCTCAAACCCTAAATAGTACCGGCTTGACCCAACCCCAAAAAAACATGTGGTTGGGTTGACCTAACTGATGAGTAGTTGAGCCAACCCCAACCAAACATTGTTCTAAATGAGAGAAGTTGTGATACAAGGATTGGGATTCAACTCTGTTTAGAAGAGAAGCCCTAATTCAGCGCAAGACGAGATAGGAAAAACTGAGGATACGACGACAACAGAGGGGCCGACTCAAACTAATTCAATTCAAGAGGTAAAGAAGTCTACAATATGCTTCCAAATTAATTACCACTCGTCTATAAACTGATTGTTTGAAAAGTTTGCTTTTATTTCTTTCCTTTATACTTTTATTTCATAAATTCATTATTTTTCATACTATGAATGTTTCAACTTAATTATTTTGGATTAATTCATTACTCATTTTTTTTTTCTAGAATTATTTGTATTATTTAATTTTATCGTTTATGGTGCGTAGATATTTGGTTTAGACTGATTATCTGGTTATTTGCTCATATATCTGTTGCTAGAAATATTATTTGTAATCCGTAATTATCGTGAATTAATAATATTCAACTAGTGAATAGGTTCATTAGAAATCACATAAATTTGTATTAATTGGATCGAACTTGTGAATTAAATATCTTGGACCAAGCTTCTGAATTCAATATCATGTCTGTGCTTGTGAATTCAATATCCTGTCTGCCCTATTGTCTTAATTCGTAATGCGTTTCACGAATTAAATCCAAATAACTTATTTTGGGTTGTTCAGTTAGATAGATTAATTAACGTACTTATTTTAATTAATTACACATAAAAGGACAATTCAGATTAACATAATTTTCCAGGGATAAAAATTTTGGAACTAGGTTAGAGAGACGTTGCATTAACTAGAACTTTAATATATTATTTGAAACCAATTTGAGATAGTTTTATTTAATTCTTGCTATTAGATAAGTTAATTATTAATTAAATTGTCAATTAAAACCCTCTTTTATTTATTACTTTTGTGTCTAAATTGGTATTTAAGCATAAAAATTAAAATAATGTAATTGCGTTCTATAGGATTGGCCCTTACTTGCAACCTTAGTTTAATTTTATGTGTCTCGACACTACGATCAATTTAGCTGCAGAAAATAGAGTCACTAAGCTTTTGGCGTCATTACTGGAGATTGGTTTTTAGGCAAAATTAATTTAGGCACTAGTTAGATATTACGTTGTTAAGGTTATAATCTAGGCATTTATTATATATATATATATATATAAATTATTTTAATATATATTAATTTTGTTTATATATATCCAGATTAAAAAATTGAATGTTAAAAAAAAATCGATTTTGTTTTCCAGGAAAAATTACTTTTTCTTTGTATTTATTTTAATATTTATTTATTTATATATATAGTATTATTTTATGTTTATATATTTTTATGATAAAAAAAACATTTTCCAGCTTATGGTGTTAGTTGACTATCACTTGCTTTTGAGTTGTTTCTTTTGAAGACAGATGGTGGATGATCAACAAATTAGCAGGAATGCAGCAGATAGTAGTAACTTGCAACCGACAAATCTCCCACCTGCTAAGGAGCAAATGACGATTCGAGAGCACTTTATGCCAACTTTTTTTGGTTATGGAGTTGTTAGGCAGCCCACATCTACTTATGATTTTGAGCTAAAACCAGAGTTGATCTTGATAGTACAACAAAATCAATTTGGTGGAAGTGTCGCAGAAGATCCGTATACGCATCTAGCCCAATTTTTTGAAATATGTGACATTGTCAAGATAAATGGGGTCTCGAACGATATTCTACGTCTTCGTCTTTTCCCCTTCTCTATAAGGGATAAGGCAAAGACATAGTATTATTCATTGATGCCTAATTCTATCACTAGTTGGGATGACCTCGTGAAGAAATTCCTCTGGAAATATTTTCCTCCAGGCAAGACACTTCAACTAAGGACGGAAATATTGTTGGTCGTGCAGAAGGATTCCGAGTCATTATATGAGGTCTGGGAGAGATTCAGAGACTTATTGAGAAGATGTCCACCACATGGTTTTTGTTTGGCCGATTTGATTCGCTACTTCTATAATGGCTTGAATAATCTAACTAGAGTCGTAGTTAATGCTGGCACCAGGAGGTGCTCTCCTTAATAGATCTCCTGAGCATGCTCTTAATTTGCTTGATGAGATGGCTATGAATAGTTATCACTGATTTATGAAGGTTGCATTTTACATGGAAGTGACGACGAAGTAAAAGTTATCTAATACATCACTAGAACAAGAACAGATACTAAGAGACCCCAAGAAGATCAAGGAAGAGAAGGTCTAAATTCTCCACCAATAAACCCTCCTATCGTTACTTTTGAGTTTTCTATTTTAATTTAGTTTTATCTTTTTATATCCTCCCGTCATGACTTTTGAGTTTTTTATTTTTATTTAGTTTTACTTATGTCTTGCATCTTGCATGAACACAAATAGGTGAAAGCATTACTTAATTTTATTCATTTCTTTAGAGTTTATCAATTTTTAGATCTAAAATTTAGAATTGTAGTTGACAGTATGATATATGGTTCTTCACACAATCACGAATTTCAAAACATATAACTAGAATTATTAGATGGATTGGGTAGGATGTAGAAAAGAAAAAATGCTTTGATATTTATAATCTGCAGAAGAAAAGTATTGAGTAGTATTACCCTACACATTTATGGTAAACATTTGTGCGAGCATCGACTCATGTGGTAGTTAAATATATATATATATATCTATATCCATTTGTTAGTCTTGTTTGTAATGTCCCATTATTTCAAGTTCCCTAAACTTGAATGTTGGAACTGCACAGCCGAATCTTAGATTCTCAACTATACACATACAGCTTATCATTATCTCTTATCACTTCAATGCAGTCAATTTCTGCACCTTCTTCATTACTCACCAATGCATTTCTAGCATCAAATCCAAACTTTTCACCTGCCAAACACATTTCGAAAACAAAAATCGTTATATCCACACTCCAATTTTAAATCCTACCCACAACAACATAAAAAATCTGCAAAAACAATTTCTAATATAGTTAGTACCTGCAATGCTCTTGAGCTCATCGAGTGAACTCGGCAATCTAATCAACCTCCCAGGCTCAGTACAATGACTCGCTCTCCGATTCATCGGATGCCCTTTGTATATGCTAACCCTTGACAAAATCAACTCTTTAGCAACACTGCATTCTTTGTCATCTTCGTCTACTCTAAATACATCGTCATTCAATGTCTCAGACATGATTATACGGTGCCCCACCTCGCGCTTCTGCAGGATTTCATTCAAGTTCGCAGAACAAATCCTGTTTTTAACTACTTCATTCACTTCGGATCCATTCATCACCAGAAACTGCACCATGTCTAAGTGGTCTTCTGTGGTTGCCACTTGGATTGCTGTCTGTCCATGGCGATCTCTAGAATCTATGAACAGGCCGTGTTTCAAGAGCTCTTTCATTACAGTGAAGTCGTTTCGTTTAGCTGCTGTACATAGGAGGTCGCCAGCGATGTAGGGATCGGAGATGGAAGCCCAGTGGTAGAGGATCTTGAATATGGAATGCTGCTTTGCTGCTATAGCTTCCCATACCGCTGTATTCCCGTTCATGTCTGCCATCGTTATTATTGTCAATAAATGGCAAACAGATCCTCCGGTGTGCATAAAACGCAGCAATAGCAACAACGGCTCCGATTTTGATTACATACCTCTTAGGTGTAGGCTACAAGCATGCTTGAGAAGGACAACTACACAGTCTTCATGTCCTTCTGATGCCGCTATATGCTGAAGTTTTCATGCAAGAAGCATTAGTAACATCACAGGAGCAGATAACAGAGAATCCGTATCCATATGTACGTTTACATTTTAACTAGTTACACGTGAGGATTTAAAGAAACAAACATACCAATGGTGTCTTTCCCTTAGAGTCTCCAACATCAGGGTCCAGCCCTGCCTTGAGAAGCTCATTAAGAAAAACAGCATTGCCTGTACCCGCAACAGTTAGCAAATTAATCGACATGTTTGCGTCACTATCTTCATCGCCACCATCAAGAAATAAGTCCCCCAGGCGTAGATCCTTAAGCTTTTTGTGATGCTGCCAACACCACATTTTCACAACATAAGCATCATCGATTTTTAAACCAAAAAATGCTGATTTGTATGCTCAATTCTAGACTTCACTTTTTTGTACAGGGCCAAATTTATTATTGGTTTTGGCCCAACGACAGATTTAACTAACCTGGAGGAAATTCCTAAGCATGGTGACATTATCTTCTTGTCTGTTCTTCATTGCGTCTATCAGAGAAGAAGTTTTCAGCCTGAGGAGCTGCGAAAGCGTCCTTGTTCGGTATGTAAAAGTTTGAGGTGTGGAACAGAAAGCTCCAACTTCTCCAAACATGTCACCAGAACTGAATGCCCAAACAACTTTCTCTCTCTCCATCTCACAATCCATCATTTCGACTTCTCCAGACACAATAATGTAGATGTCATCAGGCGCCTCATTCTGTATTATCACATCCTCTCTGGGAGGGATATATTCCGCTTTCATATCCGCAACCTGATCATTCGTGTCACTTGTTCAAAGACTTATACAAGTGAAATACAATAAACAATTGTTTATTTTATTAGTATCAAACTAGTAAATTATTAGGAAATTCTTACAAGGAGGAGTAGGATTTCCCTGGAAACGCCCTTAAACAGATAAACTTTCTGGACGGTTGGTAAGAACAAATGCTGCTGTATGGTTTTGCATATTGTTTTAGGAAGCTGTTCAATGAGTTGCTGCTGGTTTAAGCTCTCAGCTTTGAATCTAAGGCACATGTAAGCTAGAATCTGCTCTTTCAACCTCGGAGGCAAACGGTTTCGTGATACAAAACTTGATGCAGCTTCAATGCTGTTTCTCTACTCATAGAAAAGGAAACAAAACATAAGTTCAACTAACATTCCCATGTCTGCTAAAATTAGAACTTTGGTCATAGCTGAGCAACAAGAGCATTTCTAACTGTTGTTTCACTATGAATACCATATAAGGCAAGACCAAAATTACTACTATTTGAAATTGAACTTACGAATTCCATAGTTCGTCGAGTGCCCTCAACCACCAAGTTAGTCATGTTACCAATGATGTAAGCAGTGAGGCCCAAATTGAAGAGCATGTAAAAGATGATGAAGACCATCTCGACGGCATTGACAGCATGGATGTCTCCATAGCCAACAGTGGTCATGGTGGTGATGGACCAGTAGAGGGCAGAAATGTATCGTATCAAGAGGCCGGTCTCCTTAAAGTTTGGAATGGCGGAGCCGATCCAGGTGTTGCCTTCGTTTGGATACCGGTCCGCCAAGAAGTAGGCTAGGCATGCAGCACAGTGGACTTGCAATAATGTTACCTGAAACAATACATACAACATCATTGTTTTAGCATATAGTATTTGGTTTGTTGCATATTCTCAACTGAAGATGCTTTCATAATTTGTCTCAGAATGTAATGGGAAGTAATTAAGGGTAATGTTAGTCTAGAACTCGTTCTAACAGATTCTGGATGTCAAAACACTTAATCACTGTTATTCCTAATCCAATAATATAGTACCGTACATAAATTTTGACAGTTACTGAAATTACTAATATATCTATCTGTATGTTACAAACATCACATTTCCAACATTGATGTGACATCTACTTACAATTTCATTATTCAACTCTTTTTCACAATTTCAAGATATTTCAAAGATGCCCCTCAAATCTATTCAAACTACCATAATTTCTTGTTGATATAATACTACTAATTGATTGGTCAAGAGGTTGGTGGGGGTGTAATTTCATAAAATTTGTTGTTTATTTAGTAATTTAGCCATACCTCAGGCAGAGAGTGTTACTGTCATTAATGACGCAATTGGTGACTGAAAACTCAAAAGATTTACAAAAAAAGAAGAGTTTGGATGATGACTTACAAACAAGAGTCTAGCACATCTGACCCAAAAATAACTAAATCTGATGTCCTTCTCAATCCTGCATCATGCAAGTTTTGACAGTTACTACTTAGAGCAGAATGGAGTATGGAGGTAGCATAATTATTAATTAGTAACCTGGTAAAGAAACTCTTGACACGACGAAGACGCCAGAATCGGAGCATTCCGAGGACGGAGTAGGATACACCAATCTGATGTTTGCCGCTAATCAAGAATACTATCGTCTCAAAGGGTATGGTTGATACCACATCCATTATAAACCACGTAGACAGGTATCTGCACATCACTCCGCTTTCTTTAATCTATTATAATCATAACATAACAAAAACTATAATGTTCTTATTATATTCTACAATTAAAACTATACCGTTTTAATTCAATCTTAAAAACTAATTATTCTTATCCACTTCTCAAAATAGTGTAATTTTAGTGCAGGACAAAGGTAGTTAGAACAGAGTATTCGAACCAGAGATTTAGCACATTGACTTATAAAGGGGTTTTAGCCACAAAAAATTTATATATTCAATGATTCTCTTAAAGTATGTATATTCTTAGTCGTTTGTCTCTAAAATACTATTCCTAATAGATGGTGTAATATAAAATTTATGTTTTCAATTCTAGATGAGCATGGTAGAATATATGCGACTCAAAATTGTAGTTATGTTAAAAAACAGAAATTAAGTTACAACTTTAGTTATTTTCCACTTAAATTAATATATTTAAGACAACAGAGAATTTTGCGACAAGTCCTAGTGGATAAATCAGAAATAAGTTTAATGATGCCAAATACTCAAAGCCAGTGCCCTTGTAAATTAAATTATGACCATGAGAAATTGAGGATATTTTATGCAATGAGTCACCATCGTAAATTAAAAGAAAAAATAAAAATAAAAATAGTGATTAATTAGAATATGATACTTTTATGTGTGAGATTTTGTTTTTTTTCTTTTTGAAATTAAAATAAGAAAAGAAAGTAGAAAATAGTATCGGTGCACAGGTAAAAGGCTAACAGCAGTGCACCCGTAATGGCAATGGGCCCACAAAAGTCAATATCTGTGGACCACACTATTCTGTAAATGGGCTTATCCTTTATTCCTTTTCCTAACTACAATCTTCAATAATGGAATAATAAATAAATTGTGTGTATTGGAAATTAGGAATAATTTTGGAATTTGGAATCGCATAAACCTCTTCCATTATACAATACTATATTCCTTCCTTCAAATAATTCTAAATTTTATCAACAACAACCTTTCTTCACTTAATTATATATATAGATTTAACTTTATCAGTCCAAGTAGTAAAATATAAACACCTAATTTATTATTCATTTCTATGTTTGCCTCTAGCTAATATATCTTGAACGCATAAACATTAAATGAATAGGGTCTATAAGAAAGATAGAGTTAAAATTAGTAGCTTAACTATATATTATCATTTCTTGATCAGTGTAAAAAATAACTCTAAATATAAAAATAAGTCACTTTTTTATTGTTTGGATGTTGGGAAAAATTCCTTTAGTTATACATTCCAGACTTAGTGTTTCTATATATATATTGAGGGGGAAGTAACATAACAGAATTAAGTGAAATAAATTACTTTAGATCTTGTAATTCAATTATAGTGTCTCAGTATACCATTTTGATTAAATTTAAATATTAGATTAAAATGAGACAGTGTTGGTGTCTGAATTGGAAATGAATTAAGAGAGGAAAAGAAAAGGGAGTGACCTTTTAGCAATCTTATTGGAATCAATAACCAATAATTGAGTGGTGGAATCAATGTAGGCAACGAAAAAAGTGAGAATAATATCAACCGCAAAAAAGATGTCGACGACGTTATCTGCTATGTAGAGAGGGGTACTTGCACTTGAGTTTAGAAACGCAATCTCATAGGGACATACCCATGCCGAGTATGCCACCAATACTACCATCACTGTTTCCCAACACCTGCAAATATACCACACCTTTCATCAAATTAATAACCACATATCTTTAAACCTTGCAACATATTTCCAAACTTATCCATGCCTGGATTTTAATTTCGGGAAACCATCCTATAAACATAACTATACCTAATCTAATATATATATATATACACAACTTTTTTATTAATATACTTAAATTTTTCAAATTTTATCATATCAATACCCACACACCTACATAGGTATGTTAAGTCAGATATCTATTATATACCCGTCTCGTTTTACCCCACCCACTTCGTACTCTGCCATGGATCAATGCTCCATGCCCTGCCCCATCCTTTTTATGAAAATATTTTGTAATATAATTTTTTTAATATATATACATATAAAAGTTTATTAAGTATTTTAAAGAGATGTGTTGAACCCGAGCAACCACAGAATCCGTGACCTAACCAATGGTTCACAAGTTGGGCAGACTTGTCTTGTTTAGAACTAGTTGAATTTGACCTGCCCTAAATGTTTTGGAGCGAGGGAATGTGCTGGTTGAACAAAAATTGACATGCCTACTTTTACATATTTGTACAGAGACATAATAAATACATCTAGACTTTTGGACGGGGGAGGGGTTGGAATTTTCTATGTTTAATTGTTGATACCTTTATTTTGACATAAATACATACAGAAAAGAATTGCCAAAAAAATCAGGGGTGGTGGCCCCCACTCCCCCCACCTAGGTTCGAGAATTAGGTAAAAAACATGAGTCATGAAAAAAACGTAAAAAATGTACGGTTTGTACTTGTATGTATGATGTGGAATTTAAGTTTGGTTTGATGAATAATTATTTGGGAGTTGTTAGAGAAGAAAATGGATTTTAGTTGATGGTAGTGATTTTGAAAACAAATTGAGGAGGTTGCCTAATCCAACACTGTATATGGTATAGAAATAACAGCTTCCTTTGTGTGGTCTATAATTAATTTGTTGCCCACTCTGAAGATGTAATATAAATAGAAATGTATACATGTATGAAGCTATAGGCGGGCATTTATTACAAAGATTACTCCTAGCTACTCCTATACTAAAAAGCTTAATTGGCTTCACCCCCCCCTGCACATGCATATGCATAATTCTGTTGGTAAGTAGAGAGAGATCTGACCTGTATCTGGAGTCCAAAGGAGAGATAGAATGATTGTGAGTAGTGAAGCCAGAAGCAGAAGCAGAAGCACCCAATGGTGGAACTATAAGCTTCGACAGATTCTTGAAACTCAGCTCTCCAGATGCAGAACAACTCACTCGCCGCCCCTCTTCCTTTTTCATCTTCATTCTCTCTCTTAATTCTTGTTTCTAGAAGACAACAATATTTATATATCTTAATTTGCAAGTGAGAAGAGAACTGATGCTTAATTTCAACTACTACAGTAGTGGCCAAAAGCTAGCTCATCAGATATGGATTCATAATTTTTTTTTGTGATGATGATGATAAGATGGCCTTTATAATGCAACAACAGGAGGGGAGAGGACAGGTTTGGCCCATCACTACTCTCTCTCTTAATTTCTGTGGGGGTCTGGTCCTTCTCCTTCAATGAGGAGGCCCCTCCATTTCACTTATGTCTCAATCATGCACACAAAATCACAATAAATATAATTATTATTCTTATTTATTTATCGATAATTATAGCTAATATAAATCAATTAACAATTTTATTAATTAACACTAAATATTGTTTTTAAGGAATAACAAATAATTTCATTTTGTCATTATTATTTATTAACTAGCATTCCCCGTCGTGCGATGCACAATTTAAAATATATTTATTTGTAAAAAAGTCAAATAACTAAATGAATAACTTATCTTTTGTTAAATATAAGACTATTAAATTATTTAATTACTTTTGATTTCATTCATAATTTTTTTTTTATTCGTAACTCATATCCAGTGTAAATAATTCAACTCACAATAAATATTTAAATCTAAGCATAATAATTAATCAACAAACAATTGTTTATTATATATTTAATGTATTATATCGAAATATTTAATATAAGTATCATATTAAATAGCAAGAAAAGATGGTTGTTTTTTATCTATTGCAATTAAAAGAAATGGATAAAAAAAATTATTAGTGCATTTAGAATGTTAAAAAATCAAAATATTTGAGAAAGAGAGCAACAAAAAATAAAGTTATCTTTAAATTCTTTCTCCCTAACGTGGAGCACATGTGTTCCTTCGCTAGTTTTTTTTTTTTTTTTTTTGATAAAAGATCAAATATTATATGTGAATCTCGAAATTGAAAAATAGTTACTTTTTACTATTTACGAACAATTATAATAATATTGAAAAAAAATACATTTATGGATTTATTCATAAAATAAAAAAAAAAGTTTTCAAAAAAATATAAAAAGATTAACTAATATTTTAAGAAGATTATTTAATAAATAAAATATCCTTAATATTTATTTAATTTTTATTTGTGTCTCAGACTTAATCAAATAATTCAAGTCATATTACATAAACAAATCTAATCTACAAACAATTGGATTTTTTAGTATAACTTATTTTAAAATATGCAATGCAGATATCAAATTAAAGCTCATTAAAAAAATATATAATTTGTTATGTTTACAATTAAAACAGAAAAAAGAATTAGAAATTATTTACTTTTTATTTTACATTATTATTTTCTTTTCAATTTGTTTATTTTTATTATAAAATAAATCAGTTAAATGACGTCACCTATAAGTTTTTTTATATAGCAAATTGTCAATAAAATTTAAACTTTGAACATACACGCGCGCGCGCGCGCACACACACAAACGCACATATATATATATATATATATATATACATGCACAAATATCTTAATATGTTAGTTATGATTTAAATCTACAATTTATTTAATGTAAAATGGGCGGAAAAATATGTCCGAAGGTAATCTTTTATTATATAGTAAGATTTTGTGTTGATATAATATGAGATTTATATCAATTATAATATTTTCATAATTTATTAACCAAATGGACCTAAATAGCTAATTAAGATTCACGCAAATTACAAAAACTTGATTGACATGGAGGAAGATTAATATCAATTAGAATATTTACTCGGCATTATTTAATCAGAATATTAACTAAGGATATCACATTTATGTTTTCTAAATTTTGTAGTAGATTTACATGTAATATTTATACCATAAAAAAGCCCACACATATGTGAAAGTTTTTTTACTAAAGCTAGTAGGAATAAATGTGGTATTTAAATTTGGCACACAATATTTACCATATATTTAAAGTCACTAGAATATTTACCATATAATCGCAAATTCTAAAATAGTAAATGAATTCGGGTGAAAAAATTTGGAACTTGCTATTCTAGCCTGTTCCACTTTTATATTAAGTAGGATTGACAGTACCAACAATAGTAGCAGTAGTGATGATTGTGATGATAATAATAAGGCAAATTTAATAGAATATTGTATTATTCACGAGAGTGATAATAAAGTGTAGTAGGTTTTGTGGGTATTAATATAGTGCGCGAAGTCGCCCATGCAGCAGGCAACTCTGCAGAAGTCGCCTCTGTCATGGGCGACAATGGTCGTAATTAATTTTTTTTAATTTTATTAAAGTCGCCCTTGCCAGGGACAACATTGCTTAAATTTTTTTGTTCTTATATTGACACCCATAAAACCTATTACACTTTATTAACACTATCATGAACAGTACAATATTCTATTAAATTTGCCTAATAATAGTAGTAATAGTAATAATAAGCTCACTCTTTTAATATGAGAGTAGCACTTGATTTGGGAGTGATTATTTTGATGATAAATGAACTAGAAATGAGCATTCAATTTTAGCAATTATGACGTAAGGGATTTGTTTTCCTGATGTTGTTAATTTTGGTGCAACTTAACATATTTACGGGGCAAAAAGGGAAATCTTGATTGCACAAGAATACAATGCTAATGGTTGCAGTTGCATACTGCAAATAGATTGTTTTGAAATCGAGAATCGCATGGTTGTTGAAAACAAGTATCGGAATATATTAAGTGGTGATGTACCAAGTCCAACAATTTGATGGATCAATCATATGTTATTTTGTTTTCTCCATAAATAGAATTCTATTTTGTATTATTTACCAGAAAAGGAGAAACACAGATTAACACATATATACTACATCTAATGAGATCCTCTCTATCATATGCTGTTTCATTTAATATAATATACGATTATGTCATCAAATCTACGTAGCGTCTTATGATTATTATAAATAAGTAGTATTAGATATAATAACATATAAAATAGAGGATCATATCCAATGTTATCAAACTGTCAAGTTAACTCGTACAACTTTAAGATTCTACGAGTTATTTCCCCATAAACGAGTGAACTCATGATAAAATCAAGATCTGATAAAATCGGAGTAAACTACCGAGTTTGCTCATGCGATATTATGAATTTTACGATTTTGTATACGAATTTAACGGTTTTAAGAAATATTATTTTTATTTTATTTTAACCATATAGAATAAACATATAATACTTATACCAACTTAAAATTGGGATTTTAAAATTTTCTTTCAGCAAATTATACACAAAAAGAGTTAATTTTGCTGAAAAATAATTTTTTTTCTAACTATCATGTTTGACAAACGAGGTGTTTAGCTAACAAAACATGCTTAGAAAAATAATTTTATCGTATATTTGTGTATTATAAGCTCACGTTTATTCTATAATTTGTATTTTCTTTCGTTGGAAAAAAAATGATTTTTGAGTGTTTTGCAGGTATAATAGGCCAAAAAGTAAGACGGGCGGAAAAGAGTCGAAGAAACGAGGGTGAAAGAGCAAAGGAACAAAAACGTCAGATGAAAAGAAGCGAAAGCGCAAAATTCCATCTTGACACTCATTTAGTATTTTGCTTATATCTTGAGCTACATATATTCAAATGAGGTGCGGTCAATGACATTTAAAAGCCAACTCAAAGGGCTACAACTTTGCCAGAAATAGCCAATTAAATTTGGACCAGACGACCTTGAAAAATGGCTTTGAAGTTGGATTACAGGTGCAGTTTTAACAAACCCGCACGAACAATGCACGGTCTCTGGGAAAAAGCCTATTTTGCACAGCACACGATCTGACAGTGCAGCCCATAAGGGCTCGCACAGACCGTGCACAACTTAGGAGGGTTTTGAGGGGCTTGGCTCAACACCTTCTATTTTTAGTTCAATTGTTTTAAAAGCCCTCAAACATGTATCTAAACCCTTCCTTGTTCATTTTTCACAACATTTGATAATTTCTAAGGTTTTTCATTTTGGATGGAGAGCAAAAGCTAGTGGAAAAAATACAATAAAAGATCAAGATCAATAAATAGGTTTTATATTTCCATTTCCACTTTCATTTCATACTTGTATGAACATAGTTATGTCTATATATTTGTGTTTATTATTTATTATGATTATGGTTAGCTAAATTTCCTTAATTTAAGATTAGAAAGTAGAATATGGGTGATTAATATTTTTTAGCTGATTGATTAAATCTTGTACTATGTTATTAAATAGATGTTGATATAAAAGAAAAGAAAAAAAAAGTCACAGAAAAGTACTAAGCCGTAGCTCGTTATGCAAAGCTGAGAAGTTTAAAAGAATAGAACACTCAAAAGAGCGAAAAATAAACAAGCACACAAACGAAAAACAAAGCACTACCACAAGCCGGTTCCGAAAAGAGCATGAATTCATGTCCAACCAGCATAAACACCGTGCTTAGATGGTGGATTGGTAGTGGTCGCTTCTTACCACCAAATTAAACGTATATATATAAGAATATGTATACGCGATACCTAGCCTACGACTCTAACGAGTAGAGTGGTAAGTAAGGGTCGATCCCACAGAGAACGGTGGATTAGTGTTGTTCGGATATTACAAGCAATTAATGATTTACGATGGATAGGGTGATAAACTTTAACAAGTAAACGAGGGGGGTTTTGGATTGAGTTAACAACTAAATGCTAACAAGTGATCAACTAAAATTCTAGATAAGCAATAAATATTTTTGGTATTTTATATCAAACAAAGAAAGACAAATAACAAATATTTTTCGGGTTTAGAATATGATAAAAGGTCTACCCTCGATCTAGTATCCCCTTGAATCCGACTACCTAATGATTATCGTTGATGTCCCAAATTCAATGCGATTTAAACCCTTATCCCACAATCTACAAGGTCCGCTTATGTAGACCGTGTTGTCCCTTAATTGTGGATAAATCGAAAGTACGCTTATCGATTTATCCCTACCCAAATTAATTAGTGATCCAAACAAGCTCTTTTCACACTAATTGATATTGGGTGGTCACAAGCTAGAACACCGGGATAAATAAAGCATAAACCTCGACACGATCGGGTTTAGAGGCCAAACTCTATAATGCCACAAATATCAAGCATTGTTCGCTACTAAGGGAGATTGAAGCTTCAACAATCACGGAAAGTGAAGTTCAATCTCTAGCAACATTCAATAAATGCCTCCCAAAGGGTGATCAATCTTAAAACAAGCATCTAGGCATGAGACAATCCAATCAAGCATTATAGAACATTTAAATTGCATAAATAAGGTAACATCAAGAGTCAATAATCACATTCTCATCATCAATCAAGGTTCAACATGATCAAGGGTAGAATTTAGGGTACTAGCCACCCATTACACCTAATACAATCAAGAAATTACAGAAAATACAAGAATTCATAAAGATAGAGTGATAAAACCCAAGGATGATCAATGGGGAAGATGATGTGACTTCTTCTTGCCCTTCCTCCTCCTTGGATGTGATGGTGGCTGAATAATGCTTTCAAAAGTATCAAAAGGTAGGTCAAATTCGAATGGAATGATGTATATATAAGGGGAGAAAGTGCTAGTAAAAAATAGGCAAAATCGCATTCAGGATTTTAAAACTGGGTAAGGAATCTCGGCTGAGACGAAAGTGTGTCTCGGCTGAGAAGTGAAAAAGGGCTTTTCAAATTGTAAGCCGAGGGACAATCTCGGCCGAGATTGAGTTGCATCTCGGCCTAGACGTGAAAAGGGGATTTTTAGGGTTTGGGTTATCTCGGCCGAGATTGGATTTCATCTCGGCCGAGATCTTCATCTCTTTGAAACTCTGATTTTCTCTGGAGAGCTATCTCGGCCGAGATGCCGTACCCGTCTCAGCCGAGATCTTCAATTTTTCAAAACTCCAGGATTTCCCTGGAGAAGTATCTCGGCCGAGATTTTGCCCTGTCTCGACCGAGATCTATCCCTCAGCCCTGCCCCTTGTTTCTTCGACCGATCCCTCGACTCAGCGATCGTTTGGTGTTCCTTTTCGATCCTTTTTCACCTATCTTAACACAAAAATAACACAAACGCATTATTTTTCCCATGAGAATACAAAAGCACTAAATACACGTGATTATGCACATTATTGACACTATAATGACACTAAAAGTGTCCTAAAGTCCGTGCACGGGACACGTATACCATTGATCTTCCAGTTCAATGTTGTTAGCTCAATTGCCCATGACGGCTCGACTCATGTCCAACATTGCGGCTGATGTAGGGTGATTCACTACCTGAAAATTCGCATTAGCAATGGACTGTAACTCTTGGAATGGGTCCCTGTTTGAAGTGTTATCATCCTGAGATTTCTGTTGCAATCGAGATGACCTGCGGGTGGGAAGTTGCCCCTTAGAGGCACGAGCACGGCTAGCCAGGGGGAACTGAGTTGATTCTGGAATAGAACACGGTACAGTAGCAAAACGACGCAAGAACCGACACGGCCGCGTCAGACCTTCAACACGGCCGTGTCAAAAGTGGCTTGCAACGCGCTGTTGATTCTGGAATAGAACACGGCCGTGTCATAAAGCAACACGGCCGTGTCAAATTGTTGCTGGAAAAGGAAAATTTGTAAAGCAACACGGCCGTGTCACTTAAGCAACACGGCCGTGTCAGAAGGGTTTTTCTGCGAAGATTTCCTATTTTTAATAGGATTTTGATCCTATCTTCCCCAAGATTCGTCCCCAACTCTATAAAAAGGACCACAAGCTCTAGGAATCAATCAGAGAAGAACACCAATTACATCATTCTACCTAGAAGACATCTTGGAGGACAAAGAAGACGAAGATCGTCGAGACGGAGTCATCCGGGTTTAATTATTCTTTTCTTAGTTTTAATTCTTTACAATGTTTTTATTAGAATTTTGTATTGGATTATTACTAGGCATGAGTAGCTAAGCTATTCGTGTCCTAGGGTTAGAAAGTAGGGATTTTTATGACAATGAGTTGATTATGGTTTAATCTATTTTATTCCATTCTTTACGTGTTTATCTCTATGTTTGTGCTTATAACTGAATTTAGCTTGATCACCTAGATTTAGTAATTTAGTTTAACAATTCCGCTTCGAGAGGAGGGAATCGTTATCAGACTTAGAACATAGAGCGCAGTTGTCTATGACTGTGTAGGCCGTGGCTTAGGATCGTTTGGGAGTTATTAGGTTTAATTGACTCGAGAGGGTAATTAGCTTAATTAATCAACGGTTTAATCGCTTCGAGAGAAGGATTAGATTATTGTCGTGCCGCCTAATAAACATTAGAATTGGTAAATTAATAGGTTAATTATATCTGACATTGAATTAATATCCTGAAATCGAAGCCCTAGGATACCTTTTCTCTTTGATTGTTAGTTTTTACGTTTCCTAAGTTGAAGTTATATTTAATTGAGTATTTTAATTAGTAAAATCAATCTTTTGCAACTTAGTATCTAGTTAGGACATTCCTAGAGTATTAGGGTATCAAACTACCTAAAACTATTCCTTGTGGGATCGACCTTGACAATAGTACTACACCTACATCCGTACACTTGCGGAGCACTAGGTTAGAAACTGACGTGTCAAATGGTGGATGAATATGTGTGAGAAATATGTGCTTTGTTAGGTCAAATTCGAAATTAACATTATATATAGAGAGAGGAGAAAGTATTGGGCTGAAAATGGCCAAAAATGTATTTCAGGATTAAAAAAAGGATATCAGATCACGGACGCGACTCAGATTCACAGCTGCGAACCCTTTATTCATCTAGGGCAACAATTGGGTTCAAGGACTTGGTCACGGCCGCGAACAGTGGTCACGGCCGCGAATCATGACTTGGTTTTTTCTGCCTAGTTTCGTTGGATTGGTCGCGGTCGCGGGCGCGACTTCTCGCTCGAAACTCTTCCCTTTTGTTTCATCCTTGGCTCATTCTTCGTTCCGGACTTCTTCGAGACTTGTTTTTGGTCCTATATTGCATGTATTGTCCTGAAATGAGCTCAAACACATTAAATGGTCCAATAATACAAATATGAACAATACATGGTCAAATATGCATGCAAATTCCATTAAAAAGACACTTAATTGGACCTAAAATGCATGCATAAATACGTGTACCAGCAGGCGTGGGCCCCGTGCCTGCAACCTGCCCCCAACTAATATCTTTTTGCTTTTTCTTTAACTCCTAATCTTTGAAGATATATGAAAATTTCTAAACTAATCATGTGTGTTAGTTCCGGTCCGAGACTGATCCTCTTTATATTTATTTTTCAGTTTTGGTCCTTTATCCTTTTGGATTTGTCCAATTTAAGGACAAATTCAAATTCCCTTTAATTTAGTTGCCGGAAAGTAGCACTTGATGGTCACATGAGGCTCAAATTTGAGGGGTTTTCCAACGTGTTACCACATCTGTCGAGTTGTGATGCCATGTCAAATCACGACTTCAATGAGGTGGAAACTGGGTTAGCTTTTTTTTTTTTTTCATGTTTTATGACATGGCATTACAACTCAGCAGGTGTGTTAACACGTTGCAAAATCTCCCAAACTTAAGCCTCATATGACGATCACGGGGTCACTTTCCGGCAACTAAATTGAATGGAATTAGGATTTGTCCTTAAATTTTGGACAGATAAAAAAATATAGAGGGCTAAAATTAAAATTTAGAAACACAGAGGATCAATTTCAGACTAGACCTTACATACGAGACTAGTTTCGAATCTCTCTCTCTCTCTCTCTCTCTCTCTCTCTCTATATATATATATATATATATATATATATATATATATATTTTTTTTTATTTTTTTTATATGTGTGTAATATTCTATCTTTTTTTATACAATTTACGAGAGGTGATCACGGTGTTCCAACAATTATGCTCGAAATGGTTGAGTATGTAGACTTGTGGATATGGCATGCTTACTTTGGAGTTGGGGGATCAAATAACGATATGAACGTGTTCAACCAGTCTCCTTTGTTCAACGATATTTACAAGGACTTGTTCTATTTGTTAATTTTTCAACAAACACTATGCAATATAAGCAATGATACTATCTTACAGATGGAATCTATCTAGAGTGATAAAAATTTGTCAAGAGCTTTCAATGTCCTCAAGATCCAAAGAGAAAGTAGTTCAAGGAAATGCAGGAGGATTCTAGAAAGGACGTTGAATGGGCATTTGGTGTGCTCCAAGCTCATTGGGTATGATTAAAGGTCCAAGTCGTTTTTGGTACAAGAATAACTTGAAGGACATCGTGTAAGCCTGTATCATATTACATAACATGATAATCGAGAATGAAGGAGATAACAACATTCGATTAATTTGACAAACCTAACAACGCCAACAATGCTCCACAAGCAATTCAAGGCTCAATTAGAGCATTCAGTGACTACCTCATGAGGAGTTCTCAACTACGTGATAGAGAGAAACATCAACTTCGAGCCGACTTGATTGAGCATGTACGGACAAGGTCCGACGATAATTAGCAAGATATTAATTTAGTTTCAGTTGAATATTAATTTATTTTGCCATTTTTATGAATTTCTTGTCATTTTTAATGTATTACTCCTTTTGTTTGTTCTCAATAAATTTAATAATATATTATCTAATTTCTTTTTCTTTTTTAAATTAAATAATTATTTATAATTAAAAATTAATTACGTCAATTTAAATTATTATAATTTTTGTTTAGTTATAAAAGTTAACTAACAATAAAGATGATAAATTAATAAAGATATATATAATAAATAAGTGATTTAATAGTGGGACCTATGAATAGTTACTTTATATGGGTAGTATGGTTGGGGAGGTAATTTTTTTGGGGGGAGGTATTTGTTTTAAAGGTAATTGGTTTTTTCTTTTGAGGTGACAATGGTGTGGCACTAAAAAATCTAAAATTTGGGTAGTATCATTGGGGATGCTCTTATGAGCTATTCAATGAAATGGCAACAAGATGATTGAACTAGAATTTTCGAAGTCTTCTATGGTGCATATGGTATACCGGTACTCCAATAGATTCTAACCATTAGATTTTTATTTTTTAATTATAACATTTAGATTTTACAACCCAGCGTCTGAATAGAAGATTGTACATATAAAATAATGGTTTAAACATTTAAATGACAATTTCACTTGGCACTTAATAGTCATATTTTTCATTGTTTCCTCATTTCTTTTTAATTTTTTAATTTTATTATCTTTTGGTTTTGGATTAAGATTGTCGCTCAACATTTTTTTTAATAATAATAATAATAACAACAACAACAACAACAACAACAACAACAACAACAACAATAAGGTAGTAGTGTCCTAGTAATTACTTTCATGATAATTCTTATTGTAGATTATAGACCAATAATATGTTAAATGATTCATAAAATAGTCAAAAGAATGTAATTAAACCAAGCTGCTCGTACATTATTAAGATCTCGATTCTTCAAAAGTTTGAGAGCTCGTTTAATGCGGCTTGTTAAAATAAGCAAATAAAACTCAAAATTGATAACATTCGGTTTGTTAATGGCTTGTGAGCTAGTTCTTAAAAGTTAAACTAATGTATTGATATTTAATTCATAATTTTAAAAACTATAATTATCACAAATATTTAATTATATAAGTAAAACTATTTATTTGTATATATGTAATTAATTAATTTTAGTAAGTATATTATAATTTTAAAAGCTTTTAACTTATTTTTAATTACACATATAAGAAATTTATATTTATTAATTTTTTTTGGGCTCGATCAGGCTCGAGTAAGTTCGCGAGCCATTAATATATTTGATAACTTAAGCTCAAGTTCAGCTCGATACTTAATGAATCAAACACAAATTCTGAGGTACTCGGTTCGTCTCGATTAGATTGCATCCTTATTACAGTCACAATATTTTCAATGTTAGTTGTGTGCAAAATTAGATAATTTCATTTTATACTTGAAAATCTTAACTTTTGTTTTAAAGTAATAATGAGTACTAAATGTTTTTTAAAAAGAAAAGCCAATTACATGAATTCGTAAGAAAAAAAAAAATCCAAAATTAAAACACAAATAGATAAGAAGATCTTATAAAAAGACAAGCTCAAACAACTTACTATCATTATATAATTATAGTGACAAACAAGCTCAAACGAAATAATATCTTATAGGCTGATTCAAATAAAGAGACTCAAACGAGATAATATTACATAACCTGATAAAGGGAATGAGCTCAAGCAAGATCGTATTTCATACTCCTACAAGAGAGAAAAAGGTCAAGCAAAATAATATCTTATAGAATTTATAGAAAAAATAAAAAAAATAAAAAAATAGGCTTATAGGGAAATCAAGCTTGTTTAAGCATAACGATGAAAATAAATTACTTTAGATCTTTTAGAAATTAAAACAAAATACTCTAACCGTCCATAATGAGAGTCATGTTTGGAAATGTACAACTTTTTATTTTTAGCCAATTTTTTAAGGTTCAATTCTTTGAAAACCATCAATTATTTTATTTTATTTTTTAATTTATTCAATTACATGTTTCTAATTCATTAAATAAATTTTTAATTCTTTTACTTAGATTAGTAAAACGAAACATTGACTTTTGAAACAAAACTTTTATTTTAGGACAAGATTTTTTGGAAACGGGACGATCATTATGAGACATAGGGAGTTACATTTTACGTTAGAAGTACAATCAAATCTAATAATATTTACAAAACGTATTCTTTTATATCTTAATTAAAATAAAATTCATGTAATTTCTAAGTGAACAAACATTAAAAAAAAAAAAAAGTAGTTTTAGGGAAAAAATTCTAGCACATATTTGAAATCTTGCATAAATTTGAATTTGCAGATATTGATATTTAGTCAAGATATTTTTTCATGATAGGAACTACATTAATTTAATGGATTATTTATTTATTGATAAGGAGGAACAAATGTATTGAACATAATTTATTTTATCAAATCCTAAAACTTTAAGATGTAATAGTAATTTTACGTAATTTCTCATTTACAAAATAACTATTGTTCATTTATTACAAAATTTCAAATATTTAAAAATGACCCAAAATTATGATTCAACCCCCAAAATATTAAAAGTTAAATACTCAAAATGTTAAAAGCTCAAAATCTAAATATTAAAAGCCCAAGACCCAAATAACTCTGGTAGGTCACTAACCTACTATAGTAGGTGAATTCTCCAGGTGCATGATAAATGTTGTGTATACATGCATTTTATATTGTTTTAGATAGATATTTTATGACACTCGCATGTATAAATGGTTGAAATATGTAATGTTCCTCGTATTGAGCGTTTTAACATGTTTGTGAGTGTTTGGAAGTAAAATAGGTAAATATATGCCAAAAAGGGCATTTGGACGAAGTCGAGAGAAGAAACGAGTAAAGAACGAGCAAAAACGGACGAAAGGGGCCAAGGAACGGTCTGAAAGAGTAAAACCGGTCCTGAACCGGATTTGAATCGAAATGGCTATGTCAGTTGGACACGGCCGAGTCAAAAAGTGGTTTTGTTTAGCCTGTGAGCACTGTGAACTGAGAACGGCCGCGTCTGAAAACACGGCCACGTCTGAAGAACAACCGCAATGGCTTGAACGGTCGCATTCGTAGGTCGGTCTAAGTTAAGTTGCACATAATTTCTCCTAATTCGACCCTACTTCAACACCACTTGCCCTAATACTCATAAATAGAGGTTTCCAAGAATAAAGAAACACACAATCATCATCAAAGAAGTACTTTGAAGCTATATCAAAGAGCAAGGAAGTGACGAGATGACGATTAGAGATCAAGATTCAGGTTTCATCTTCTATTTTCTTTTAGTTAATTATTCCAATTATGTTTGTCTATGAACTTAATTGTTTGTTTACTTTAGTTATGAGCAGGTAAACACTTTTGTCTTATAGGGTTAGAGAGTAGGTTATTTATCAATTATGTTTTGATTACTTGGTTATTTATCAATTATATTTTGCTTACTTTTTATTTAATTATAGACGTCATTCTTATTTGATTATCTATATGCTTTGTTCTTATTTTATGAATGATTTAATCTGGCCAATTTAGTAATTCTATTTTCTTAACAATTTGACTTCGAGAGAAAGGGATTGTTAATAGACATACAAACATATAGCATAGGTACCAATAATCGCCAGAGAGGAGTGAGGACTTGCTTAGGCATCGGCTTAGGGAATACCTGGGAGTCTTTTACGCGATGTTGGCTCGAGAGGGTAACTATCCTTAATTGATCTACACAATAGCGGCTTCGAGAGGAGGGCTACTTAAGAGTAGCGTCGTCTAATAATAATAAGAATTGGTTTAGAAGTCTAGAATAATAGAGTAATCAAGCATCGGAGGTAAAAACTGAAATTAAAACCCTAGAATATGTCTTCATTTATCTGAGTTTCCCTTATTATTTGATTTCTTGCATCCCAAGTAATTCTTAATTAATTAGTTTATGCCAGTTAGGTTTTAGAATTTATTAAACTCAATCACTTATTCGAGAGTCTAGATAGGGTAAAGATATTAAAATTAGGGTAAAAAGTTATACATAGGACAAGTCTCTGTAGGATCGACTTTGTTGCCACTAGCTAAAGTAGCACCCTACACTTGTGGTTTACTAGGTTAGGAATTAGTGCATCAAGTTTTTGGCGCCGTTGCCGGAGACTGGCAATTGTGTTAAGCTTTTATTTGATAAATATCTTGATACTAGACTAGACATTATTTTCTACACATTTTTTTTTTCTGTTTGATTTTACGCTGGTTTTCGTGTTTTTAATCTCAGGTAGCGTATGCACCCCCGTTCTAAAGGGAAGGATAAAATCATCTCTTTTGATCCGGAAATCCAAATGACTGCTTGTAGACGCAGAACAAAGACATGGCTACACCACCGAAAAACGAGACCTTAGAAGACTTGGTCAGATAGCTTTTTGGAGCAAATAACACTATTTAGGTTGATATGAACAATATGAGACAGTAGAATTGATACACGTTGTGTATGCATGCATTTAGGTCGATTTTAGGTGTATAAATATGGCATTTGCATGTATAATTGGTCGGATATTGTTCATATTTTATAAATTGGATCAAATGACATGTTTTGTTGAGTTTTGATAAAATCATGCCAAAATAGCGCGTATAAGGCGAACTAGAGACGAAACGGATCAAGAGGAAGCAAAATGGGCCGAATTGGGCCCAAGTCAGAAAATCAGCGTTGCTACTCAAGTTCTGACGAGACCGCGTCGAGGATTCTACGAGGTCGCATCAAATTCACTCTGGAATTTCCTATCTTGCACTGGACCAGGATGCGACCGCGTCAGCCAGTTCGAGGTCGCGTCAAAATCGGCCTGGAAAGCTCTATAACGTTCTGTTCAAGAATGCAACCGCGTAAAGCCAGAACGCGATCGCGTCAAAAAGTGTCGTTTGAAGAATACGAGAGACCATCTCAACGTGACCGCGTCGACCCAGAACGCGGCCGCGTCAGAAAGTCATCAGAACTCAATTTTAAGTTTAAGTTGGGCTTTTTGCCCCAATCTTTCAGAACTCGACCCCAGCTGTATAAATAGCTCCTAAAACCTGCGGAAAGGAGTTACATCATCATCATTACACTTTGAAGAGATTTTAGAGAGTACTTGGAGGACGAAGAAAACGAAGATAATCGAGACGGATTCATCCGGGTTTCGTCGTTCTTTTCTAGTTCAATCTTTTACAATGTTTTCTGTAGAATCTTGTATTGGATTATTGCTAGGCATGAGTAGCTAATCTATTCGTGTCCTAGGGTTAGAGAGTAGAAATTATTATGACAATGTTTTGATTATGATTTAATTTATTAATTCCGTTCTTTATGTGTTTATCTTTATGTTTGTACTTATAACTAAATTTAGCTTGATCACCTAGATTTAGTAATTTAGTTTAGCAATACCGCTTCGAGGGGAGGGAATCGTTATCAGACTTATGACATAGAGTGCAGTTGTCTATGACTGTGTAGGCCGTGGCTTAGGATCGTTTTGGAGTTATTAGGTTTAACTGACTCGAGAGGGTAATTAGCTTAATTAAGCAATGGTTTAATCGCTTCGAGAGAAGTGTTAGATTATTATCGTGCCGCCTAATAAACACTAGAATCGGTAAATCTATAGGTTAATCATATTCAACATTGAAGTAATATCCTGAAATTGAAGCCTAGGATATCTTTTCTCACTGATTGTTAATCCTCTTTGTTTACCAAGTGTTAGGCCATAGTAATTAGGTAATTTAGTTGTTAAGTATTTTAGTTAGTAAAAACAAACCCTTTGCAATTTAGTATCTAGTTAGGATAATCCTAGATTATCGAGGTATCGAACTACTTAAAATCTATTCTCTGAGGGATTGACCTTGACTGCCGCTACTACACCTACAACCGTACACTTGCGAAATACTAGGTTAGAAAATCGACGTGTCAAGTTTTTGGCGCCGTTGCCGGGGAATAGGATTTAGCGCTTAGTTTTTATCTTGAAAAATAGGAGGAAACTAGACTAGATTTTATTTTTCATAATTTTAATTTAATTTTCATTTTTTTATTTTTGTTTAATTTTTGTGCTACACGGTAGTTCTTGTTTTTGGTGTTTCCAGGCTTTGCATGCAAACCAGATCGAAAGGACAAGAAAATCTTCTTCCTTTTGATCCTGAAATTGAAGCAACAGTCCGTACATACCGAAGGAGAAAGAATCCAGTTTTTTAGATGGAAAACCCACAGCAACCACAACCGAATCAAGATGAGGCAATGAACAGAGTATTGGCAGCTCTAGCGCGCCTGGATGACAGAGTCATTGGTATTTCTCAGCAGTTACCGCCACAGCAGCCACCGTTGCAATAGCAGTAGCCACAGGTTCACGAGGAACCAAGGGAAGTAGATGAAGATGATACTCCCATCAGTGACTGCCTGAAGCCTAATCCAAATCAGCAGGCAGAAGGAGTACAACCCCCACCACTTAATGCCAACAGCTTTGAGCTGAAGCCTGCACTAATCAACATAGTGCAGCAAAACCAGTTTGGGGGAGGTGCTTTAGAGGATCCGAATGTGCATCTGATCAAGTTTCGCAAACTGGCGGACACAATCAAGATGAATCATGTGCTGCACGAGCAGGTCAAGATGAGACTGTTTCCTTTCTCACTGAAGGACAGAGCACTACAGTGGTTTAATTCGCTGGAAGATATCAGAGATTGGGAAGACTTGAGTACTTCTTTTCTGTTGAAGTACTTTCCACCGAACAAGATGCTCGACCTGCAAAATCAGATCAATCAATTCAAACAATTAGACCAAGAACCATTCGGAGAAGCTTGGGAGCGATTTCGGGATCTTATCCGGAGTTGCCCTTAATATGGGTTTACCAAGAAGCAGCAAGTGTGCAAGTTCTACAATGGGTTGCTTACTCCGACCAGAAACCAGGTAGATGCAGCTGCAGGTGGTAGTTTGATGGAGAAGTCAGTAAGGATGGTATTCTCAATCTTGGACGCTATGGCCAGAACAAGCTACCAATGGTCAAATGAGAGGAACCTGCCAAGGAATGTGGCGAATGTAATGGAAGTGGAAGCAGTCAGCACTGAGCAAAATGAAAAGCTGATGGCGCAGCTGAAAGCCTTGACGAGTCAGGTAAATTTGCTAACTAGTCTGACGTTAGCACAACAACCAGGGGGTCAGGAAGAAAGTGAAGACATAAACTTTGTGAATCAACGAAACTTCAACAACTTCCAAAACAATTAGCCCAGATATAATCAGTACCCCCAAAATCGGAACCATCAGAGCTTTTCTTATGGTAACTCACAAAATACACTTAATCCGCCACCCGAATTTACTGTTACAAATGGGATGATTCACGATGGCACGAAGCCCACACAAGAGGAGATTGTGCAGTCCCAGTTTGCTAAATACGATGAGAAACTAGCTCATTTGGAGAAGAAAGTAGATGGAAAGTTTATTGAGCTAAACAAGCACATAACTGGACAGGGGGCTGACATCAAAAGGCTCGAGAACATATTGGTTAAGACTCAAGCAAGCATTGGTGAATTGTCATCAAACATGAGCCAATTGATAAAGATTATAGGGGCTCAACACAAGCAGGGCCAATATCCGGGTGACACAGTAGTTAATTCGAGGGAGCATTGTAATGTTGTGAAGTCAGAGGAGCACTTGGTGAAAGAGAAGCAGCTAGAGGAGCAAAAAGATGATGTGAACTCAAGTAAGGTTCAAGAAACCGAAGCAGATGAACCAGCATATGTGCCTCCACCGGCATATGTACCTCCTCCCCCATTTCCTCAAGCACTGAATAGAAGGAAGATAGCATCTAGTGGCGACAATGGTACTATGAGCACGAGGGACCTTGAAGCGAAGAAATCAATTGAGAAAGTAAAAAACATTGAGAAGAAGGAGGAAGTCAATACCATCATAGATAAGAAAATTTCATCTCCTATTCTTGATGAGTCTTTTGATTTTTGTTTTAAAAATTCATTCTTTGCTAACCTTGAGCCTTTAGAGCACTCTAGCACTGTTGTTGTGAAACAGAAACCACTACAGGAGAGTCTCCAAGATAGGGGGTAACAAAGAAGGAAGAGCTTCAACCCACCCAAGATGAAACCAAGAAGAGGAAGGATGAAAAAGAGACAACGAAGAAGAAACTGAGCAGTTCCAAAAAGAGCGCAAACACAAGCATGAAACCAAAAAGAGCAACAAAAGCAAAAAATCCAGGGAGTTTTGCTATTTCTTGCTCAATTGGTAGTCATGATTTTCACAATGTGATGTGCGATTTAGGGTCTAGCATAAATTTGATGTCTCTTAAGCTGTATAGACAATTAGGATTAAGGGAGATTAAACGATCCTTTACTACTATTCAATTGGCTGATGGATCTTCATTAACGCCATTGGGAGTAGCGGATGATGTATTGGTGAGAGTGTTGAATTTTGAATTCCCTAGTGATTTCTTAGTTGTCGACATGAAAGGGAATGATGAATTTCCTTTTATCTTATGACGACCTTTCTTGGCGACTAGCCAAGCACTTATAGATGTGGCCAAGGGGGAGTTGATTTTTTTGTGTTCAAAACGCAACCATCACCCTCCCAATACATAGGTCGGGTCTAAGAGGTAAGCATAATTGTAGCATTCTTTATACTACCCAAGCTGCTGTAAGAAATCCACACACCCTAAATAGCTCTTTAATTTTTCATAAAACATCCAACTCGAGTGGCTAGAAAAAGGTTGATAAGAAGAGGACGTCCGGCTGATGACGGAAAAGAAAGCGCTTGTCGGGAGGCAACTCGATGTTTACCGTTTTATTTCATTTCAATTTTTTTATTTTAATTTTATGTTTTACTTGTGTTTTTAGTGTTTTATGTTTTTAGTAACCAACATGGACGAGTGTTGCAAGAAACGGGGGTCAAAGAGACGAGAAACTAGAGCTAAGGGAAAAGAAAACAACATGGCCGCGTCACACATTGGACGTGGCCGCGTCAAAAGCCTTCCGCATAATTATTCAGCACTGGACCGCAACACGACCGCGTCACATCAGCAACGCGGCCGCTTCAAACTCGCCTAAAATAACCCAATTCCAGTTCAAACTGAACGCTTCAGCAACTTAAAATGCAAAAATCAGCCATGCGGACATCACAGGGTTTCCCACCACCACCTCCGCCACCACAGCAGTGATGTGTGAGTTAAGCACCCAACTGTCTCACTCTTTTCCCACAACCTTGGCCTTCGTCCAAGTTTGGGGGAGGGGGTGATAGTGAGCCAACTTGGGTTGCTTTTTTTTTTTTTTGGTTTTTGGTGGTTGTATATGTTTTCTGATGTTGAGACAGTGTCTGCTACTATCTCCTTTATTTTTTGTGTTTGTCTGAAGGTGTCGGGTCTGTGAACCTAATTTGTGTTGGTCGTAGTTTATTTTTCTGCATTTGTTTAAGTTGTTTAGTTTGTTTTAGGAAAAACCCAGATGTAATAGTTAAAAATTTAAGGAATTTCGATGGATGATGATTGTTAATGATGATATGATTTGTGCTTAAAATTTTGAAAATTGACACGTAGTAGAGCATGATAGGCAGTTTGAGATGAAATTGAGCTTGAACCTAGATTATTTGATCAAACAAGACCCTTGTGAGAATTTGAGCCTCATATGACTCCTATCTTTGGAGCAATTTATTTTTCTTTCGGTGTGATTTTGATCGGATATGTGTGTCTTTTTCTAGAACTTGCCTTGAGTCTCTGCTATGAAAAAGTCGGTGCATAATGTGACTTAGAAAGTGATATAGGCAGTTTTTAAATTGTAGCCTATTTCTGAGCCTTTTAAATGTTATCCTTTTTACCAAAAATGGTTGGACAATTGTCCCTAGTTAGCCCACTCGAGTTGTTAAGCCTTTTTGTTCATAGCCACATATTACAAGCCAATACCTTTTGATTTAGCCTTTGATCCTATATTGGACTAATTGAGTTAAGAGGGAGGTGAATTGGAAGGTAGATTGGATTTTGGAAACAAAGTGGTGAAAGTAGGGATAGATAAAAGGGTAGAAGGAATTTGAAGTGATAGGTGCAATTTCAAAGCTAGTAGAACTTCTCCTAGTTTGTTGTTTATGTTTTTATTTTAATTTTCGTGTGTTTAAAAAAAAATCTCTGAAAAAGCAAAAGAAAGAGTAAGCTGTAAATAAGTGTCTATAGAGTTATAGTGTGTTAAGGAGAGGTTAAAAATATTTAAAGTGCTTAATTGGTTATCAAAGTTGGAAAAATTCGGGTAGTCCCACAATGTGGTACCCGAACCTATAAGAAAAGCACTTGGTTGGTGAAGAAGTCACCTTGAGGGGTGATTTACTGAGATTGGGTAGTGAGATCGAGTGATTGTATTGAGGGGTAGTCGGGTTAGGAATATCTTTATTAGTCCGAAAGATAGTCACTTTTGTCCAGATTTATCCCACCTTACCTTAAGCCTAACATTACAACCAAACATAAAGACCTAATTGATTCTTTGTCACTTATGCCGAGTACGAGTTCTAGCTTAGACTATTGGCAAGCATATGGTAAATTGTGCATGTAGTCTGGTTTGAGTGGAATGATATTATTAGCCTAAACACTTGAGAGATGAGAGAAACACTTACCTGGTAAGGATCAAATATTTCGAAAGTTCGAAGTCTCGAGAGTAGTTGATTTTTGCTCTATCACATATGCTCACTATCACTATGTTGTCTTGCTTTTGAAAAAAAAAAATCAATCTGAAACGAATTCGTCATCCAGTCGCCCTAAATACATTTGTTTATTCTTCTTTTTATGTTGTTCGGACGAACAAAAGTTTAAGTTTGGGGGATTTAAGTAGAATCAACCACCAGTGATAGTACCAACAGAGCAAGAAGCTGATAATTAGAACAGCTACTAGGGACTGTCTATGTCCCATGCCAAATCAACGATGTGGAGGAGCCGAAGCACCACCAATTCAGGCTAACAATTTTGAGCTAAAGGTCGCACTTCTCTATAGTGCAACTGAATCTGTTTGGTGGAGGTCCACTAGAAGACCCGAATGTTGATCTAGGTGGGTTCAGAAGAATATCTGAGACTCTGAAGGTCAACCAAGTACCACATGAACAGGTAAAGTTGCGATGATTCTCATTCTAATTGAAAGACAAGGCTGTGAAGTGGTTTACCGCACTGGAAAATGTTACTACATAGGATGAGCTGAGTACTCGTTTTCTGCTAAAATACTTCCTACCGGGCAAGATACTTTCACTATAGTCCGAGATAACTCAATTTAGACAGTTGGATGGAGAGCTCTTTGGGGAGGCATGAGAGCGATCCGAGATCTTCACCGGAATTACCCTCAACATGGATTTTCTCAAGATCAGTAGATATGCAAGTTCCATAAAGGGTTACTTGGGCCCCTAAAGTACTAATAGATGTAGCAGCAGGGAGGTCCATTTTTGCAAAGAGCACAAGAGTAGCATTCACCATATTGGATGAGATGGCTGGTACCAGTTGGCAGTGTCCGGATGAACAAGAACAACCTAGAAAGGTAAACTGCATTTCAGAGATAGACCCACCAGAACCAGCTATAAACAAAGTGGAAGCTCGAATAGTTGCATTAGCTAATAAGTTCAATCTACTAACAAGTGTGACACTAGCTCAGCACACTGACCCGAACTTATGCAGCAGCCTACACAGGAAGTAGTTGAAGATGCGAATTTTCTCAACCAAAAAACTCAATAACTTCCAAGGCAAACAACAAAGGTACAATCAGTACCGACAGGGTGCAAGAAACAATTTGTCTTACGGCAACCCTATTACTTCTCTCCAGCCACCGCCGGGATTCGCTATCACAAATGGAATGATCTACAAAGGACATAAACTGACTCAAGAAGAGTTAGTATAATCGCAATTTGCCAAGTATGATGAACAATTAAGCCGTTTAGAGAAGAAGATGGATAGCAATAAAATGGAGCTGAATAAGAGTATAGTAAGCTTGGAAGCAGAGATGAAGACAATGCAAACGCACATGGGAGCTGATATAAAAGCAATACTAACGCACATGGGCCAGATAACACAAGCATTGGGAAATCAACATCAGAAAGGACAGTTTCCTAGTGATACCATAATAAATCCGTAGGAGCAATGCAAGGTTGTGTACTCGATGGAAGAAGCTAACTCTGAAAGCCCAAAATTACTAGTAGCAGAAAATTGGGTTAAAGAACAAGATCAAGAGGAGATGACGATATCCAAGAAGATGATTGTAGGCTGATAGAAAAATGGTTTACGAAGCTAAGATCGATTACAATCGAGGAAGGTCCTTGATATATTCCTCCTCTCCTATTCCCTCAAGCACCTATAGAAGAAAGACCGAGTCAAATTGTACTAATAGTGCTAAACTTATGGAGGAGCCTGAAGAAAAGAAGAAGCGAGAGAAACTTTGGGCCGCTAAGCAGAATAAAAATGGTCGGACCGACTTAGATAAGGGAGTTCTATCTTCTCTTAATGATAATCCCTTCAAATTTTGTTTATTTGACACATTCTTCACTAAATTAGACCATGTAGTGTGTGCTAGTACATTATCCGTGATGCAGAAAGAATCTAAGGATAGCAGTAATGATAAGGGGGTGATGAAGGAGGCGCTGAAACCACCTGATGAAAAAGCTGGTTGTATACAAAAGGAGGGAATGAAGACACACAACGGAAAAGAGTTAAAGAAATTAAAAGTAGCGAGTCCCAAAAAGAGTACCAACATAAGCACGCAACTAAGAAGAGCAACAAAAGTGAAAGATCCAGGGAGTTTTTCTATCCCTTGCTCTATTGGTAATCGTAAATTTTGAAATGTGTTGTGTGACTTAGGATCCAGCATTAATTTGATGTCACTTAAAATATATAGATTGTTAGGATTAGGGGCAGTAAAACAAGTCTTTACTATTATTCGATGGGTATGTACTAACACCATCTGGAGTAGTAGAGGACGTGTTGGTTAGGGTATCCAATTTTGTTATGAGAAGAATAGAATTACACAAATCAAGCAAGAACAATGTTCGGACGTAAAAGAAAATGAAACTGGCCAAACAGTGCTCAAACGCAGAAATCAGAAATAAAACGAACACACAGGGATTTACGTGGTTCGATCAAAGGTGATCTACACCCACGGAGGCTCTATGCACCTCAATTCACTTCACTACCCAAGCAATTACAAGAATTATCCAGAAACTAGCTGATCCCCAAATTTACAAACCAAATTTGGATCATAAACCCTAGAATTCTAATTCTCTCACTTGTGTAAAGATTACAGAGGGAAAACTACTTGAACTAGCTCGCATTTACAAGTGTTTCAGATTTGTATATGAGTCGTTTCTCGAATCCTTGAAATGAGAAAGTTATAACCACTTGAAGTCCAATGGCTGCAAGTTGCTGGAATGCGGCTTCAACAACGGTTTCTGGCAACCGTTGCAAATAGCAGTTGTAACAAACTCAAACCCGGTTTGTCTTCAAACCCGGTTCTCTGATTCAGTTCTCCCAATTCTGACTCCGGTTCTAGAATCCCAACATCCCATACTTCATATATGCTTTACTTGATGAAATTGAACTTATGCTCACAAATTTTGAGTTCCCTAGTGATTTCTTAATTGTCAATATGCAAGGGAATGTTGATGCCCATTTCATCTTAGGTCGACCTTTCTTAGCGACTAGAAAGCAATAATAGATGTGTCTGAAGGAGAGTTAACATTTCGTGTTTGGAACGACAAGGTCACTTTCCCAACATATAATAAGTCGGGGCTAAGAGGGAAACACAAGTGTTGTGTTGTCTATACTATGGAACCAAAGGGTAAAACTGAAATAACAAACCTAAGAAAGGGGTATGAGTTGTTAATTGATGATAATGCTCCTAATCTAGTTGGTTGGAGTTCGGCTAAAATTATCTAAAAGGTCTTTGGGCTAAAGACATAAAACTAAGCGTTTGTCAGGAGGTAACCCAATGTTTACTGTTTTTTTTTATTTTTCTACATTTTAATATTTTCTAGTATTGCTTTTTAGAACAATAACATAACATTGAGTGTAGGGGTGATGAAATAGGTAGGAAGAGCAGAAAAGAGGCACAAGAAGGAAAAAACTAAAGTGTTGGACGATAGTAGTCAACGGGGCCACATTCACCTATCACGACCGCTCCAAAAGTGCCCCAAAAAAAGTTGTATGTCCAACGGGACCGCGTTTACCAACACAGCCGCATCTGTTCCAGCATTAAAATCATAAACGCATTTTGTAAGTCCACCACCACCACCTTCTCCTCAGTAGCATACTATAAGTCAACACCAATGCGTACCACTCTTTTCCCCACAAATATTGGCCTTCAACCAAGTCTGGGGGAGAGGGTGAACGTGGGACGTCTTGGATGTTATTATGATTTATGTTCTTTATATTTTTTGTAAGTGCCTGTGTGTTATTGATTTTTTTTCTTGAATATATAAGGGTCTGTGAGCTCTATTGCACTTAATTTGTTATGTTTAATCTAGGTGTGTATATACTTTATTTAAATTTTTAGTTATTTTTGTTGAGTCTTTGTCAGTCTAAACACCCGAATCGGTAGTCTTGAAAAGTTAAAAATGGGATTGATGAATATTGATGGTCAATGATGAGATTATTTTTTAAATAAATGGTAGTTTGACGCTTAGAAGAGCATGATAGACATAATTGAGACAATATTGAGCTTGAGCTATAAATTTATGATCAAAAGTAGCCTGTGAGATTTGAGCCTTATAAGTACTCCTATTTTTTGAGTAATTTTTATTTTTATTTTTCTATGTGAATTAATTGATCATAATGTATTTAGTCTCTAAATATGCAATGCGTCTTTGTAGAAATATGTAGTACATGTTGTGACTTAGAAAATGATATTAGGCATTCTTTTCTTAAAAAGCCTGTTTTTTAGCCTCAAAAATATATTTTTTTACCAAACTTAAAAAAATCCCTAGTTAGCCACTTTGAGCTTAAGCTTTGTTTTTCATAGCCAAACACTACAAGCCTATACCTTTCTTTTAGCCTTGGCTAGTTAATGGATTGGAAGGTAGATAGGGTAAAAGCATGAAATGGAATGGATGTTTGGGATGGGTTGGTGAAAAAAGATACGTGGATTAGACAAAAGAAAGGAAAGAGATGACCCCTCCTAGTTATTTTTCGTTTTGATGTTAAAGAAAAAAAACAGAAAAATCAAGAAAAAAAAAATTGTTGTATTTTGTGTCGTTTAGATGGGGTTAGCAATGAGAAAATATCTAAGTATGCTTAATGTTTTGGAAGTCGAGTAGTGCCAATGTGGTACTCGAATAAGATAGGCATTTTAAGTTTGTGGTTGATAAAGTGAATAGAATAGTGCTTTTGAAGGGTGAAGAAGCTATGTTGAGTGGTTTTCTGAAATTTGAAGAGTGAGGATTGAGTGAACAATGTCGAGGGGTAGTCGGGTTAGGAATAACTTGATTGGTCCAATAATTAGTCACTTTTATCCAAATTTATCCTACCTTACCTTAAGCCAACATTACAACTAGAATAAAGACCTTTTTTTATGCTTTGTCACACATGTAAAGTACGAGGTCTAATTTAGACAATAGACAAGCATACGATAGACGATACATGTGGTCCAATTTGAGTGAAAAACACGCCCATATTTTATACACTTGAGAGATAAGTGTTGTGGGTTTTATAGAAAACCTTCACTGAGACTAGAATCATCATCTAATCGCCCTAAAATCATATTGCTCTTGGTTTATTTTCTTTTATTGTTCGAGGACGAGCAACAAGTTAAGTTTGGGGGATTTTGATACACGTTGTATATACACATTCATTTTTAGGTCATTTTAGATAGATATTTTATGACATTTGCATGTATAAATGGTCGAAATATGTAGTATTCCTTGTATTGAGCGTTTTAACGTGTTTGTGAGTGTTTTGAAGTAAAATAGGTAAATATATGCCAAAAAGGGCATTTGGACAAAGTTGGGAGAAGAAACGAGTAAAGAACAAGCAAAAACGGGCGAAAATGGCCAAGGAACGGTCTAGAAGAGTAAAATCGATCCTGAACCGAATTTGAACCAGAACGCCCACGTCAGTTGGACGTGGCCGCATCAAAAGTGGCTTTGTTTAGTCTGTGAGCACTGTGAAGTGAGAACGGCCGCATCTGGAAACGTGGCCGGTCAGAAGAATAGTCGCGTTGGCTGGAACGATCGCTTTCGTAGGTAGGTTTAAGTTAATTTACACGTGATTTCTCCTAATTCGATGCTAATTCAACACCACTTGCCCCAAGACCTATAAATAGAGGTTTCCAAGACGAAAGAAACACACAATCATCATCAGAGAAGTACTTGGAAGGTGGATCAAAGAGCAAGGAAATGATTCGGGTTTTATCATCTCTTTTCTGTTAGTTAATTCTTCCAGTTATGTTTGTCTATGAACTTAATTGGTTTTTTACTTTATTATGAGTAACTAAACACTTTTGTATTCTAGGGTTAGAGAGTAGGTTATTTACCAATTATCTTTTGATTACTTTTATTTAATTATAGACGTCAGTCTTATTTGATTATCTATATGCTTTGTTCTTATTTTATGAATTATTTAATCTAGCCAATTTAGTAATTTTATTTTCTTAACAATTCGGCTTTGAGAGAATGAGATTGTTAATAGGCATACAAGCATATAGCGTACACTACTACAAAAAAGTTCAATAAGTACACTAAAAAGACGACGGTTTTTCAGGAAAAAAAAAAAACCATTGTCTTTCAGCGCACAACCGTTGTTATTGTAGAAACCATAGTGTTTATGAAAATATTTTCGCTAAAAGACAACGCTTTTCCAGCACCGTTGTTGTTTAACCGTTGTCGAATTACTTTTTACCGCTCAAAGACAACGGATGTTAACCGTTGTTGATTGAGCGTTGTCATTTTCTTTTTTCCTTAAGTTTTATAAATATGGATTTGCAAGACTAAAATATTTCTTAATGTCTTACATTAAAAAAATGTTTATTATTGTTTTTTACAATCTTCTTTCCTTAATATCTATTAGTGGTGTATCCACTATTTTAAAGGTAGCTATATAATTTATTTTTTAGTATACATATTAATTAATCACTACAAGAAATTCACAAAATAACAGCAGATTTAATGACGGAAATTTATGTTTTCAATTATCGACAAAATCGCGACCATATATCGACAAAATAGGAAAATTGTGACTATATATGAAAAAAGAAAAAAAAAATTAAAAATAAAATTTATTGACGGATTGTCGACAAACTAACGACACTATTTTAGCGAAAGGTTCTTACTGTCGATAATTAGTAGTAAAATAATATAGTAATTTTCTATACAACAGATAAGCGGCCGATTTAGTGACGGAATTGTACCAATAAATAAAATTCCATCAGTAATTTTTTTATTTAAAATATCCCGAATGATTTAGTGATGGAAATGTACCGATAATAAAGTTGAGTCAATAAATTTATATTTGAATCATGCCTACAGATATACTAGTCACTAAATATCGATAGAAAATCGGTATCTAGTATAAACTAAAAAATAATATTAATTTTTAGGGGAAAAAATTACCCCCACACTCTCACCATTCATTTAGTACCCATTCGCTGATCAGGATGGGGTTGGTGATTCGATCCTGAACCACCAATCTAAGTTACAATATGTTGTTCTTTTCCTAGAAATGATGTACACATGTTAATGCAATACACTGAAATGTGGTGGTGTGTTATATGTCTTGTGAAAACTTGAAACTTCATATGTGTTTGAGCTTTGATATGTTTATGAGCTCACTTTCACTGGAATGTGTTTATTTGTGTGTGTGGTTGGGAGGGGGGGGTCATCTTGATATAATGCTATTCTAGATTAGATGGATTAGCCATCCATATGGAAGAGGCAAACGTAAATAAATAAATTTGATTGGATCCTTTGAGTTTCTATATAGAGAGGCTCGAGCAAATGGTTGTCAAAGAAATTCCACTTGAAAATGGGAAATAACAATTTGACATGGTTAACAAGGGCGATGTTATGGTATTGTCTGCCTTTGGGGCTGCTCTAGATGAGATGCTGATTTTTAGTGACAAGAATGTTCAAATAGTTTATACCACTTGCCCAAGGGTATCAAAGATAACCCTTTATCCCTCCTCCCAAATAGCTTTGTGAAGTAATTATTCTCCTGTAAATTAATAGATACAAGCTTCGTTTCAAAGGGTTGGAATATTGTTGAAAAGCAAAAGAAGTGAGAGTATACTTCAGAATCCATGGTGAATAATCCCATGAAGAGATCGTAGCTACAACTTCTTTTGTTGGGAAGTATATCATTGTGAAGACATGGAGGAGGTACTGTCATTTATGTGCTAGGAAAGGTAAATAATGGTGATTCATGTAAAAATAAAAAATTTAGCACAATTGGAACTTACAGAGGCAGTGTTTGCATTTGCTAAAGAAAATCACTTATAAATTTTTAACTTATAAAAGAAGAAAATGAATGTTTGCTGTCACAGCTTATGCTTTAAATAATCTACTTTAAGAGGAATTTGAGAAGTAGGTGGTTACCTACTTTTATCTGATTATTGGACTTCTAACAAACTATTCAACTTATGATTTTTTTATCAAAAATTACTTCTCATTTCAAACATTCCTACTTTTGATCATAAGTAAGTTTTCTAGAATCTCATATTTTAATCACTTTATCAAAAGCTAAGCAATCACAAACACTCCCAAAAATAGCAACTATAGTATATTGCAGCTGAACAATGGTTCTAAACACTCATTATTGACAGAATCCTCAAATAGAGGGTTCTTCGGTACTTAAACTTAGGTTTTTGTTTAATGTGTCTATCCCAAAGCGACTCATTGTTCTCACAGTTCTACTCGAACCTAGAAGTAAGATCAATAACATCTTCTCTTGATATTTTGAAGGACTTGCTATCATGTGTCTGTTTGAATTCCTAGGTCAGCAAACTTAAGAATGTCATCTCATTTTTGCTACTTCGAATGTTTTTTTTGTTGGAACTAATTCATGTCTTTGGAAGGCTATGTCTAGTGATAGAAATTAGCAGCCATTTTTGGTATCCCAATTTATATGTTGAATGATTTAAGAGTGTATTTTGAAGTATCTGGTCGGTTATAGAAATTAGCAGCCATTTAGTATAGAAATGATCTATTTAATTAGTATATAAATGATCCATTTTCCAGATTATTTAAGGTTGCGTCTCCAATAGATTAATTCGGTGATGGCCATGGATTTGGATTTTTGGATTTTAGATCTGGATTATGAATTTGTAATCACAATTGATATAATACCTTGTAAATGTAGAATGTTGAGTTTTTAATTAATATTGTTATTACCTGCTATATGTCACATTCTTAAGTTCAGAGTATGTAATGTAAGCATGGTGGATCTCTCTATCTCTATCTCTATCTCTATCTATCTATCTCTCTCTCTCTCGTTTATGTTGGGGTGGATGTGGTGGGACTGGGAACATTTGTCTGAACTAACTGTGTAAGACAAGTGCAAGATCGTTAAGCCTTAGAGAAGTCTTATTTCAAAGAGTATATTTGCTGTCAATTTGTGAGCTGATCGAGGGTTAGAATTAAACAGACCAGCGTTCCTAGATAAAAGTTAACATCTATTTATATGTAACACCACTGAATTTTTTTTGGCTTCATTGGTTAATTTTTAGCTCATTCTTTTAGCCTTCTATCTATTGCATTTGGTAATCTTTTGTTGATTGGTGAATTCTTAAACTGAATGTCAACCTCACATATGATTAAGAAGATGTTCCACTGATATGTTTAAGGTTATAAGATGTTCAAAGTATATGAAACATCATATCCACATTGTGCTGCTGATCTTGCATTTCTAGCTACCTATTTGCTTCTTTCTTGATTACAAGTGCTATACGACGGGATGCTCCGGTACAAGTTGAGACGTCTTATCACCACTATTATCATGTAATTCGGATGTACCTCTATTTGTTTTCGACTTGTGAATATTATACATGTTTCACACAGTAAGGTCTATTCTGATACATATATTAGTCTTTCAGCTCTTGACATTGACTACAACATAAATGGTCTTATGTAACATTTTGTTTGTAACACTTTTAAAATTTTGACTTTTATGTACTACCTCCGTCCCGGCTTATTTTGCACACTTTCCCTTTTCGGTCGTCCCACCTTATTTTGCACACTCCAAAAAATGAAACTTCTTCCACAATCTCCACCCTCAAAACTTCAACATTCAATCTCCACCTTTAAAAAAGTCAAAGAAAAAGTAAAAGTTGTTTTTTCTTAATATCCGTGCCCGGTCACCTGTGCAAAATAAGCCGGGACGGAGGGAGTAACACTTTTGTAACACTCATGAATATGTAACACTTCTATGTAACATTTTTGTAACACTTATGAATATGTAACACTTTGGACGTAACACTTTTTAAATTGTAACACTTTCAAATAAGTAACACTTTTTAGGTAACACTTTTGTATAAGTACACTTTCATGTAACACTTATAAATAAGTAACACTTTTTAGGTAATATCTTAAATAAAATTATATATTTATTTTATTCTAAACTAATAATCATATTTTGATTTATTTTCTTACGTGTATTTTGAAGAACTAGAATCTTTCAATTGCTTATATTTTGTAAAATGATTTTTTGAGACAAAGATTTATAGAAGTGTTACCTTAATTATCATAATAAAACATTCGTAAGAACACTTAAGGATTTACTTATTAGTTATCTAAAATAATTTTATTAGTGATTTTTTTTTTTTTTGGTATATAGATACACACATTGTATTTTACTAAACAACGACAACGGAATTTTGTAGCTTAACAGTTTGAATACATTTTTAAGCATTAAAACATGGGCTTGAACCATTTTGTCATGTCTTTCATGTTCCTAAGTTTATCTTATATTTAATTATTTTTTCTCTAAAAAAAACACAAGCAATTAATTACTTAATTTTAAAGGTGATTTTTAATGTGTCCTAAAGTAATCTACAACAAGTAGAAATATAAATTGTAATTGATTTAAATGTTAATGCCTTAAAATGTATATACAATAATTAGATGTTACACATTAGTGTATATAAAATAAGTGTATATATATATGAGAGGACGAAATTGGGAACAAGAAAAATAATGAAAATTGTATGAAATTAGATAGTAGAATAAGCTAAATAAAATCAAGTTATGTTGTAGTTTGATGGAAATTTAATCTTGAGAATAGTTTATTGATGTTACGGCAAAGAAATTGGGTATATATAGTGTTTCTTACAAAATCAGACAAAATAGTTATTACAGCCTAGTGGTTTGGCCTTTACAATTAAAGATCTTGCAGGCTTGCAACTTGAGTTCGAAACCCAGCTATGAGAACATTGAACATTTTTTATATTTTTAAAAAAGTGTTACATAAAGGGTTGTAAGTAACATATTTTAGTGTTACCTTAAAGTGTTACGATTTAAAATCTAATGTAACACTTATGAAAAGTGTTACTAAAGTTCATCAAAGTGTTACTTTAGACTTTAGGTAGCACCAACAAATGCATCACCAATAAAGTGTTACCAAAAGTCTATTGTAACACCTTTCGGTATATATGTAACACTTTTCGGGTGTTACATAAAGCATATTTATGTTGTAGATCCCCCGTTTTGCAGGTTGCTTTTTTTACTACAAGGAAAGTAAATGCTCTCGAAGAGCTTACTTGGGTTAGTAGTTTAACTCACATGGTTTTTTACTCTTATATTGGATACCATGGTTGATAAATGATAATAATGTGATATGGAAAGCAAAATGCTAAAATCATTATATATAAGTAGATATTATGGTAAAATTGCTTATAATCAAAAGTTAGCAATGTTTGTTAGTAGAAATAATTTCAGTTAAATCTAAATTTTATTGTGTTCGGTATTTGAGTAGTTTTTAGCTTAAAGGTAAGAAGAAGGCTTTTGTTATAATTACAAAAATATCTAAATGCTATAAAAAGCAACTAAAACATGCGTTTTGCTTTAGACATAAAATAACATTTTTTAAGTAAAAGTGGCATGCCTTAAACACTCCAACGAACTTTTCTCAAGTTATAAGTCAAAAATTACTCAAGAAAATTGGGCAATTATAGTTGGCAATGTGTTGTGAACTCAAATAGGTGGGCATGTGAAGTAAGATGGAAATGTTTGGAAATTGAATACTAAAGTCACTGTAAAATCTTACTAATGTAATCTTATAATCCTATGAACACAAGAGAAGAGACTTGTATGTGTCATATCTATGTACATAATATACTTTCTATTGAATTTGCATTGTGCACATAATATCTCGGAAGACAAAATTTGCATATTATGGGATTCCTCCATTCATGGTTATAATTAGTGTGCGTTTAGAAATGATTAAGAACTCTGAATGCCACAGTAGTTTGATAGAATTTGTGGAAATTATGAAAAAGATCAAGACTCATAAGTAGATATTGTCCTTAAGTAATTTTCTTTTAGGGGTAAATCTGTGATCTAGTTATGGTGGTATTAATGAAAGTAATTTTAGCTTTAATCGTGATGGTGGGTCTACATTATGATTTTTTGCTTAGTCAAGAAATGTAACTAACTAGAACCTATTACTGCTTGACAGGGGGAGCGAAGGAAGTAAATGGAGTTAATTGTGTCATACATCCCTTCCATCGATTTCTCTTGAAACAAAAGGTATGATTTAAGTTTATTAAGACTCAAGCATATTGAATAGTATATACTAACATACATATTGGATCATAAGTGTTCTTTGCATTCCTTTTGACTTCTTATATGGTCAATTTATTGGTCTTATAATTGATTAAAGTTGATCTTAGGTGTTCTTGCTCTTCAATTCACTATGTTTGCTATTTAAATTTTTCGAGTTTTATGATTGCTCTTCAATCCATCTCTGAAATTGATCATCGTTTTTCCAAAAGTTGTACTTAGAGTTTAAGGTGAAAATAGCAAAAGGACATACTGTTGGTTTTTTTATTAATTTTTATATTTGTGTTTTATACTTTAGATATATCTGATTATGACCTTATACTTAATGTTTTTTACTATTTTGTGTTGTAGATATCTGGATTAACAAATATTTTTTTTTTGTTTAATTCTATCCTTTTTAGTGTTTTTTTCTTTTTCCAGGATAATGAAAGATGATTCAAAAGAAAAGATGCGCCTCTATAATGGATTTAAGTATAGAGAAATTAATTTGTAATTTTTTTTCTTTTCTAGCTTTGAGACGTAATGTAAGTTTGATATTTAGAAATAAATAATGTTTTTTAATCTAATATTTACTCTTTCTTATGTGATATGTTATTGAAGATTAAACAACACAGATAAATACTAATTTATGTTACATATATATATATACACATATATATATATATATTACAAAAGAAAATGAAAATATATAAAAGAAAAACTATAAAAAAGCATCATCTACAACAACGGTTTATGAAAAAGAAAAGACAACGGTCTTTCACCGTAGTCTAAGAAAGTCACCAACCGTGACTATACATACTGTAGTCATAGATGCTACTATTACGATAACGGTTATCGACCGTAATCTTTATCGTTAATTACTACGGTTAAGACCGTAGTCGAAAAAAATCACCAACCGTAATCATACATTCCGTAGTCGTAGATGCTACTATTACGACAACGGTTATCAATCGTAGTCTTTATTGTTAATTACTACGGTTCATTAACCGTAGTTATTGGTGATGGGTCTACCACTACGGTATCTATTACCACGGTCGCTGAATCCCTTTAATTATGGTTTTTTACCGTAGTCTTAAACGTTTTTTGTAGTAGTGGTAGGTATCAATAATCGTCTAAGAGGAGTGAGGACTTGCATAGGCATCGGCTTATGGAACCCTTGGGAGTCTTTTATGTGATAGTTGGCTCAAGGGAGACTACTGAGAGAAGGGCTAATTAAGAGTAGCGCCACCTATTAACAATAAGAATTGGTTTAGAAGTCTAGAATAATAGAATAATCAAGCATAGGAGGTCATAACTGAAATCGAATCCCTAGAATCCGTTTCATCTATCTGAGTTTCCCTTGTTATTTGATTCCTTGCTTCCCAAGTAATTCTTAATTAATTAGTTTATGCAAATTAGGTTTTAGAATTTATTAAACTCAATAACTTATTCGAGAGCCTAGATAAGGTAGAGATATTAAGATTAGTGTAATAACCTATACATAGGAACAGTTTATGTGGGATCGACATTGCTGCCACTTAGCTACAGTAGCATCGTACACTTACGATTTACTAAGTTAGGAATTAGTGCACCGGTGCACCCTAGAATTCCTCAGAATTGTCACACGAATTTAGGCCAGGATGATTTGTACTTCAACCATGACATATAGCAAAATAATAATAATAATAATAATAATAATAATAATAATAATAAAAAAGAAAAAAAATAAAATTCACATGTGATTCTATGATCACTTGAAGATAATACTTACACTCTATTTGACTAATAATAGTCTCGTGTAATGCACGGAAGTTCATTTAAAAAGTAATGATTTTAATAAAACTAAATATGATATAATATAATATTTAAATATGTGAAATAATTTTTTTTAATGTAGGATAAAACATAAATAAAATTATAAGTAATGTAAATATAAGTTTCTCGTACGTTATATATGAATTTAATATAACTTACTTTATATATAAGTGTGTGTGCGCGTATTTATATATATATATATATATATATATATATATATATTAACATTAAGATAAATATTAAATATAAAAAATAAAAATCTTTTTCAAAATGATCATTTCTTATCTTTGAAATCCAAACACACATTTAGTGTTTTTTCTTCACCTATATGCATAATAGCTTATTAATTATGAATGTTAAAACTAACATAAATATCTAAATATAAACCCATATGATTAAATAAAATAAACCGAATAATGTTATAAGAAATTTATTTTCTTTTATTTTACTTTGAATATTTAAATTTATCTAAATAAAGTTTTAAATTATAACTACAACCATTTACTTTTAAAAAATCTTATTTGCAAGTTTTAATACTTTACTTGGTATTTCAGATATACAAAGAATAAAAAAATAAAAAAATAAAATTCAAAAGTTATTCAATAGTTGGAATAATAAAATAAAACATATGAGTTTTTCGATGTTTCTTAATACTTTCATATATATGTTGAAAAGTTTCAATTAAATTATACATTTATATTGTAAATAGTAGATTTATTTAAAGATACATTGTTTAGGTCGCAAAATGTGAAAAAAAAAAAAAAAAAAAAAAAAGAGACATGATTGAGAGTGGTTAATGTGAAAAAAAAAGACATAATCAAGTTGGTTAATTTTACTTATTTAAGATAAGGTTAGTTGCTACTTGTATAATATCATAGTTTAGGATGCAAAGTGTAATTATTTATAGAAAAATAACATTAGTACATGTAAAATATAAAAAACTAATAAAAAAATTCAGATTAATTATCATATATAAAGTAATATATATATATATATATGAGCAAAAGTCATAGTTTTGTGAGTTATCAACAAAACTAATTGTATTCCGAACCAATACTATATTTATTGTACAACCCACAATAAACACTGAAATCTTACTCAAATAACCAATGAACAAATAATGTAATATTTTAATTAATACCTTATTATTATATATATCATATGGATGTCAAGCCAAACATCGTCAAAATGATTAATTTGATATAGTATACTACCTCCATTTTTTTAGATGTTATTTTAGACTTGGATAAGAAAATTAAGGAGTGGATGGAGTGGACAAATAAGCCCCTTTCTAGATTTGTCTCTCTCCCCTTAAATTCCTTAATTTTCTCCATATTTCCTTATTATTGTTATCTAATTATAAGGTTACATAATGGGAGAATTTTTAGGGATAATAAAAAGGGTAGTATAGAAAAAATTGTGGGAAAAAATCTAAAAGAACATTTAATTATAAACAAACACAAAAGTTAAACGAACATCTGAAAAGAACGGAGGTAGTACATAATAAATAGATCAGAAATGAAAAAAGATATTTGCAACTTTAGAAAGTAAAATAAATTTTGATTCTTACAAAAATGTGATAACTTACCAATCACAGTCTAAAATTTAAGGTTGCAAAGTGTTACATACAAAATTGTACATAATGTTATATATAAAATATATAGAGTTTTTTAAAAAATAACTTTAAAATCTAACTATAAATAATTAAAATAACCATGAAATATATATAATAAAAGGAACAATGATATTTTATTTGGATATTTCATATGTAATGTAAAGTTTAATACGTTTTTCTTTATGTCTCTGCTTTTATTTAATATTTTTTTAATTTATCTAAATAAACTTTCAAATTTTAAATATATATATATATATATATATATATTTAATTTTCTCTTTCTAAGGTTAGATTTTCATTTGCAACTTTTAACATTTCATTTGGTAATTTCAAATACACTTAAATATTTTTTATTTAATAAATTATTATTTTAACAAAATAAATTCAAAAGTTATTTAATGATTTGATTAACAAATTAAATTCCGTGAGTTCTTCAAAATATTTGAATATTTTATTATTTTATTTGGTATTGTAAATTATTCATATAAATGTTATATTTTTTTTCTTATAAATAGTTATTTATTGAAGATAAAAATTGACTAATGCGAACAAAGTAATTTAAATTGTTAAGAATAAAAAAAAATATTTGATGTTGATTAGTGCGTCAAATTATTATTTAGCTTACAAAGTGTAAAAACATATAAGTGGAGCTTTAGTAAAAGCCAAAAATTAAAAAAATTGCAAAATGTAACAAATGTCATAATTTAGGTTGCAAAGAATAAATTTTCTTAAAAGAGTCATTTTAACAATATACACATTATTAAGAATACACATTTTAATAAAATACACATTATTAAAAATATAAATAGGTAATTAAAAATAATTTCAATAAATTTATAAAAGAATATGAGTTTTTTATGAGAATACAACCAATCAATTTATTTTAATTGACGTGAATTTTCAAATATTTTTGTTATTTAAGTTATGCAGGAAGAAAAATCATTATTTAAATAATGAAAGTCCTTTATTAAATCAAAGGCAAAAAAAATCAATATCTGTTTTATAATCAACTTATTAAATCATCAAATTTGCTAATATATTTTTTTATCACGAAAGTACATAAACTTTGAGCATATATATAATTATATATTAAAAAGAAATTATTTTAGTAATTTTAATTGCAACTCAAACCAAAATGTTATAGTCCAATTCACAATAAACATCAAGTTTAGCATAAATAATTAACCAACAAACAATTCGTTTATTCAAATCAAATATCTCATTATAATATATGTGATATAAATGTCAAATTATGAAAAGATAACTAGTTTGGTATATTATGCATAAAAATCGAATTAAAAGTGAAAAGAATATTTATATTTAAAAGTAAAGAAAACTATGAACTTTACCACAAAAAAAAAAAAAAAAAAAAAAGTTACCAACGAAGTAAAAGTTTTGAAGAAAACACTAAAATGACATTAATATCCTCCATTTTACTCTATATAAATTTGTCATATATGATATGTTACCTTTATTATATCCTTCCAAATTTCCGCTAACGCATTAGCAGCATGAAAAGTGAAGCCTTTTTAACTTTTTTGGACTCAAGTAAAGTCAACTTATTGTTGTACTTTAAACTAGTACAATAATTTGATCTTATTGATTGGGCCAATTATGTTCGTTAGTTTATGGGGTGAGCCCAATGCATTCCAAAGTCCATGTAATCCTACTCCTAGTTTATCTATTAATATTCAAGTTACGTCCTGGTGAACAAAGAAACGCATGATCCTGCAAAATTCATAAGATGCAATATTCCTACTTCTCAATCTCAAATTTCATGGAATTTTAGTAGGATATTCAAATCATACATTTCCAAATCACGGATAAAATTTCAATCTCATCCAAATTATATTTTATTTTATATGAATTTCTATCTCTGCTCGTCCAGATTGAAACGTTCTGCTAAATAGATGATTATATAATGATATAGACCACTTCCGTTCCATTTTGTATTCATTAATACGGAGAATGGAGCAGAAAAAGTTGACAGAAAATATGACTATCAACTACCAAAGTTCATGTCCTTAACCAAATTAGACAAAATTCAGAGTCCCACCATATGAGGACAATTATCTTCATTCTTAATCAACAGTCGCCTCATAATTCTGCTTTGGACTCCTCATCTTCTGAGGAATCATCATCCTTTTTGTTCTGGATTTCGAGAGCACGTGGCACTTGCTCTTGGGCCTCAAACTTTTCTCCTGAAATTTGGGCTGTAAAGCGCCTGGCCTCTAAATCAAGATCGGGCCATTCTGCAACTATTCTTTTAGCTCCCTGCAACAACAGATCAGAGTTGCTCAGTATTATGCTATTATATAAATTATTTAATGGTGTATTACTAAATGAGGTAGAAACTGGACCACATATTTGGTACATCCAAAAAGGAATATTTGCCTATATATTTGGGACAGAGGGAGTATATGAAGACAATGAGAGAATATATGCACATGTATAGAGAGTTGTAGAAACCTGAAGCTTGGGCTCCTTTGTCATGGGATTATTGCAGAGGTCTATAGTTTTTGCTCTAGATTTGGTTGCATTACCACACCAAGACTCACACCATAGCCATTCTTGTGGAAGGGAGAAGATGGGCACCATGTGTTGAGCATAGTTAGGAAGATCCTGAAAACATGCATGAATTCTTATCACCAAAATATCATTTCAGACAGAAAAGAATTCTAGCTACTCTCTCTCTCTCTCTATCTTACCTGATCAAGATTAGAAAGACTGTTTGGATCTTTGCTTAGGGTTTCATAAACTACTCGCAACTGATCCCCTGCTGCTGTCTCCCGAAATTTGACCAGATCAACAACATACAAAGCACTACACAAGCACAAGCATCCCACATCGTAAGGCTTTCCTCTAGAAGGAGCAAACATTTCAAAATCTATAAAAGGAGACCTACAAAGCCATACCTAATATGATATGGTCTTCCTCGCAAATGATCTTTCCAGAATCCCTGTTCAATTCAACATCGTTAAGAATCAAACAAGCACAATCAATATTTCCTACAGGTTAAGGATATAACAGAAATAGCTGAGGATCATAGGGTATTTACTTGTTTCCAAAATCGATAGCCATCCATCTCTTTGTTGTTATCACAGAATGGAGTATAGGCTAGGGGCCGTCCTTTTAAGTCCATATCATAAAGCTCTCCCATGTCTGCTCTCACAATTTGGTCCGCATCAACAAATATAACCTAAAGGAGTAACATTACCAGATAACATATTTACCAACAAGTTCGAGTACTAGAAGTGAATCATCATTCAATCAGCGTAATGTTATTATCCTATGAAGCCAAAAAGAATACCTTTTCCAAGGCAAGAGGGAAAATGACATCAAGAAAGAGTATTTTGTACGCCCATATGATTCGCTGTTTCTCTTTTTGCTTGTGAAGCCATGTAGGCCACTTATAGGTGATCAATTCATACTCAAAACCATATTCATGTGCCATATGAGGGATTACATCCTGCCAAAAACCAGAAACAATATATTGCAAGACTCAAAAAAGGGAAAGAATAACAAATTTTAGAGGACCAATCCACAGTAGCAAAGAGACAAAATTAGAAAAAGTGAAGGATGAAATATAGAACCTTGAATTGAGGAGAGAGATAGTTCTTTATAAACCAAAATTTTACTGGTCTGTTTGTATTCTTCAGAACACTTAAAATCATAATTTTCAGAAACCGTTCGTACCTGCGTTAAAATAGTTTGTCAGGCAATTAATAGCTAAAAGAATAAGAAGCAACTGAAGTAAATGGCCAACAGTAAAAATTTGGTCATAGTTGGTACCAACTTATATACCCGTGTAGGGAAGGCAAGTGGTCCACCAGACCAGATTGTCAATTAATAGCAAACCCATGTGATGTGGGTATCGTGAAGTTACTGGGTTCGGACTGGGAGTGGGTTTAAGTTTTAAAATCGGGCGACAACTGATAGCACGATGCCACGATTGAGTAATGAACTTTGTCATACCCAACCCATATAATTTATTATACGTATTTTCTTAGATAATGGTTGGTTAACTAGAACAATGAACTATTGTATTATGGATTTTCGGAACTTACAAGTGTCCAGAGGCAACAGAGAATATATTAATTGTTTTCCCATGACGACCACCACTTCCAGGCTTCTACAAGAAAATGCAAAGTGCGTCACTCATACACAAATTTAGGCTAAAGTAATGATGCAGGAGGTGATCAGATTTTGTGTTAGCTTAATTATATAAGAACCTCCCATTATCGCTATAATATGATGTGTAAAGTAAGAAGGGAAAAGGATAAATACCAAGGAACTGCTCTCCCCCGTCTTAGACTGGTCCTTCCCTCCAATCAATCCAGAAGCCCATTTAAGGATATTTGAATTCCAGCTGTTCTGAGTTCCCTGGACAATGATTTTGTAAAATGCACAGAATGTCTCTTTTTAGGCATTAAACATGAAGACAGATAAATATAAGTCTTAACTGCTTACCTGTTTACTGGTGGAATGGCTATCATCATCAGCAGGAACCAAGAGTTTCTTTCTCTCCATGCCCTTCTTCTTCATCACTTCCATATGAATTAATTTACCCCGCAAATCATCTATTGTGATTCGCTTCGACAAAGTTGCCTGCTGAGTTCCTTCGCCATCTTCTTTCATGGCATACAGCTCGGAGCTTCTACCTGGTGCTAGCTGCAAGTACCACACGCCAGGAAGGACCTTCATTTGCCAGTAACCCAGATTAGCCATAACAAGAGTATCAACCAAGTGGGGAGTTTTATTAGTTCCAAGAATCAGCTGTAGACCCCTGGGGGGTTCATGATCTTTCTCCGAGCAATGACCTGAGCATATGTGCCTTCATCAGCATCATTGATTAATTATCAAATCAAATGTGGAACTGTAGCAAATAATACCTGTAAGAACAAGAGCTTCGAGTTCGAACACTGCTTGCAAGGTCCTCGTGTCACCTAGATTTTCTAGCAATATATTGTCCAGGTCATGGCTGCATAATATACATCATATTAACAGAACTATTAAGTCACCATTGCAAAATACCTTGTAATATAATCTTACATGAATTCTATTTAAAAATTGCACAGGCCAATGCTTGTAAAGCCTTTCTTTCAGTAGGAAACTTACACAGCAACTACGGGCTGAACAAGCCATGGTTCAGGAACATCGAGATTCATTGTGAGTGTCTTGGAGAGTGGCATATTAGCAAAAAATGCTTTCGGACCATGTACAGTATGATCAGTAGCACTGAAATCATCCTGAAAAGTCAATGACAGGGTCAGCAGGAAAGCTAATGAATCTTCAGAGTGGGCGATAGGATAAGAGATGTTTGAAATACCATTGTCGGCACTACATATCTGTAGTAATTCTTCAAAGGAAGATCCGCTAGAGAACTCTGTCAGGAACATCACAGCAATTTTTCAGACAGAAATGAAAAGGGCATAAAGTATATTTAATTCTAAGGCACTCTGACGAGTAAACTGCACAGAACTGATTTTTCAAAAACAAATAAAAGAATAAGCAACTGTGACCAGTAATACTACTATTCCATTACATATTAACAACTGTCCATCCCATAAATTTCGATTAAATCTAAACTCTAAAAGTGATGCCTCAACAAGGATTTCCCCAAATGCAAATGACAGCCAATTACTTTTTTTTACTGCTAAAATGAAAGCAAATCAAACTTTGCACGCCATAATATATATCATGAATCACCATCAATTTAATTATACATCTTTTCATCCCTTTCCAGGAATGGTGGTCTTCCATTATGAGACATGAACTCAGAGAATGAAGGAGACAAGTTGATAGAGAGAACAATAGAGATGGATGAGAAATGAGAAGAAAGAGAAAGGACAGCTTCATTGGCATCTATACTAGTCTATGTGACTTGTGAAAGTGGCTGCAAAAAACAGACAGAATTAGTAAATAGTACGCTAGGATCTATTTTGGTATCACTGTAAACTAATGCATTTTCTTTTAGGCCTCTAAAAGAGATCACATGCTGGACAACCACTTCAACTTTAAGTACTAGACTTGAACAATTGAAATACTCCAATTTTAGTTAAAGAAACATAAACGAAAAGTATGAAGACAGATTCCTGATAATACAAGAGCTCTTAGTACTAATGCCTCGTAGTATTTGATAAAATTCTGCTTCATGATTGCACATCAATACCGCACACATACAAATCATATTTCAATCTCTGTACGCTATAAAAGTTCCAATATTTCAGAAGTAATTATGCTCCACATAATCAAACGTTGTAAAAGTAGTCAAATGTCTGGCAATCATAAGCACCTGTATGAATAAACTTACCACTGGATTAAGCACAAGTCTCATACTTGGTTGAACATACTTTGACAGAATCCGAAGAAGAGCTGAAAGCTTTTGGCCAGAAGGACTCAAGGGATCAATGACAGCATCAATGTGTATGCTTGAATGTTCATTTTGTAAAACAACAGCACTGTCGAAGGTTCGAAGAGAGAATTGAATTATATTAGCATTAGGCCAATGTCTTGCTGGTAATAGAAATCAAAGATGGGAACTTCATTGCTTATTGATATCAGTATGTTTGGGTTAGCTGAGACGATAAAATCAAATTCTATTATTTTGCATACATCACACAGTTGCTCATATTACACATGAATGAATCCTGAGAAAATGCTCTATTTAGATATGATAAATCTGATTATACAAATAAAAGAGATTTTTTTCAGAAAAAAGAGAAGGCTTGTAGACTATTAATATATTAATAAATGCTTGCTATGTTTAACAATTCAAATTTTATAACAGTGCCAAACTTTTTTGCATAAACATATTTACTTGATATATGAATTTCTACATAAGCATCATATTAAGAGGAACATACAAAAAATATATATAACTATCTGTAGATAGAGTATGTCTTGAGAAAAAATAGCACGTTATTGATGCATTTACATGTTAGGCATATTGGCCATGTTTGCAAGCCCGCACAAAACACGCAATGGGCCTTCAACTATCAATACCCAACGGAAAGAATAATAAATGCAAATTGCTAGTTTTGGTTAAATGATTTTTCTACTGCAAGATTTTCATCCTTGAAGAAGTTTATTTCCTTTTAATTCCAAAACATGCATCCATTACACATAAGTTCTCAAATTAAATCCCATTTGGTAACTAGAAGGATGGACTAAATACAGGTAACCTTAAGATTCCATCAGGCTCAATAGTGAAAGGAAAGCTTAACTATTAGAGACCAGGGATGCTGAAGTTAATGGCATTTGCATGTGAGAATCTGTATAATGGCATAGTGATTTGAAATAATTCAGAAAAAAGATAATAAAGTAGACTTTCAGTTTTAAACTTCAGATGCTTTTAAGAAAAGAAGCACCAGCACGCAGCTACGCGCGTTAGCAAGGATGACCTGATAACACTAGAGACAACTTAAAGGTAATTTTTCGCACACCTGAATGCCTATGAAGTGAAATCAACTCAATACATCTACCAATCAGGTCTACGAATGTTATGGAACAATTGCATCAACGCTGCAATTAGTTTTTCCTCCTTTTTGGAAGGGGTAATCAGATTTCTGTTGCAAAGTTCACAATCATTTGATCAATTTCCAAAAAGCAGTTGTATTGAGTTAAATAGTTAAGGTTTCAATACAAATTAAGGAAACATGATCTCATAATGTGGACACCCACCGCAATTTCCAGAGCGCCATTAAATATATCTACAAGTTTGTGACAGCAAAATATTGCCCAAAATAACAAAATCATGTGTGTGTATATAGTGTGTATATATATTTTTGGGGGGTCCACCAGATTTCTGTAGAAATGTTCAGAACCTAAATTAACTTCCAAGAAGATGTTGTATTAAGATAAATAGTCAGTGCTTTGGCTAGGAGATAATGAAACATAATGTGGGCAGCCTAGCACTTACCAGAGTGCCATTAGAGATATTCTATGACATGACAGCAGAGAATTGCCCAAAATAACACCAAGTGAATCGGCATATCCCTAACCATCCCCCCTCCCCCACTCCAACCCACACACATGATAAAATGATTCACTTAAAACAAGTTGATGGTACCTGTATTCTGCACTCAAAATTTCAAAACGAGCACCTTCCGAACTTCGATCCCTCGTAGAACTTGAGGATGAGATGGCCAAGACAATGTCACTAATGAATTTGCTGCAACGAGAAAAAATGTTAAATCAAGCAATGAGAGTTGGAGAAACAAAGCTGCCATACAGAAAATCAGAACCTTGATTAGACAAATGTTACAAAGATCAATTTTGAAATATCCTTCCTTCGATAGGGTAACACATTAAATGTTAAATCATGCGAATGTAGCTATAGTGCAAACAACAAGATTGTTAGAAATAATGTACAGACAATTTTATGCAGCAGTTGCAGGCAGAAGATGAAAGACATAACAAAATATAAAAGCGAAGGGGGTGCTTAACAAAAGAAAATAGCATAGTGGCAAGAAAATGATAGATGCCATACACGACAAAAGTGACTCCTTAGATGTTATCATTGTCAGCGTAACAAAGGCTCCACTAATCCACTCACAAACACCTTTGTGATGGATTATTTGTCCAACTCACTATGCACCTAGCTTGTGATTTTTACTTGACGAATTTATTGCTTGGTTTATCTGTTTCTCAATTTCTAACTATAGCGGACTCAAAGGATTATATTCAGGATCTCATCAGATCTGAACTGGTTTATGATTAAACTCAGTGGATAAATGTATTTTCACCAAGCCTCTGGGTCTTAGCTGATCATTTTTTATAAGTCCAAGGTGCAGGATTGCAGCAGGATAAAGTAAAAGTGCTGATTTCCTGAGGCGGATTACCATATCTCACAGAAATTCTGCACTCCAAGCCAGAAGCATAAACATGAGAATGAAAAAGTTTACCAGATAAACATAAAATTGTACAGGCGCCATTCCATCTTATATTATTTTATACTATGTATAATCCACTTTATTTCTGTATATCCACAAAATTACATGCTTTGGTAGCAAGAAAATGATATAAGATGGAATATACTACTAGGTATATTACTTGAGGGCTAGATCAATTCAGCAGCTTATCACATAGCATGCATTACTGAGGTCCTTTTGACCAAGATGATAACATGAATCAGGGTTATATGGTAATATCTGTATCTCGGTACTAGACAAGAAGAACGAATTATAGATTTCCAGAGAATTTTGGTCAATCAGAAGGTAAAAGGTTTTGAATTGTATTGTATAAGAACATGTAGAACTCTTGGGCCTACCTTGTCAGAATGTCAGGATCTACATCCTCCCACTTTATATCTTCAATAATTTCAGCAATATGTTTTATACGTTGCTTGAACTCTAGAGATTCAAGTAGATGCAAATCGTGGCTCAAGAAAGCACTACCATCAGAGAGTAGGATCACCTGTGGAACACAGTGCATTACATAAGGGCTATAAGTGAGCACATGATTTATAAGAAATAATTGCAAGAAAAACCAACCAAAAGAACCTCCAAAAATTCTTAAACGAGAGGATAGTTGGTACAAGGAAAAAAAGAATTACACACTTAATGTTGCTACTAAAATTGCTACTAAATGTTGGTACAGGTTAACTAAATATATGCAATCTAAATAAAGGAAGGACGAATAAAAGCTCACCCTCCCATTCGTAACAACTGCATTCACGCCAAGTTCAAGACCGAATGTCCTGTACAAAAATTGAGTCACCTGCATATGCAATAAGCAAAACAATGTCAAGCGTATGAAGTGGATTTAAACGCCATAGACAGAACATATCTGTGAATCCAATAGGTACAAATGTGAGCATATCTGGGACATCTAATATGGAACTGTTGGGCTTTTTGATATAATCATGTCAGTATGTCACCTTCTAAACCAGATTTTGTATGTTCAGTTAGTTTTATGTGTATTTCTTATAGTCGAGTTCTCTTTCACTCCTTGAGTTAGCAACATTATTGTGATCACACCAAATCATTATCAAGTGATTCAGCAAGGAATAGCGATTGAAGAAATCCTATATCTCCCACCAGAGACAAATAACACAACATCTTCATGGAATGACCAAGCATACGGAAAAAAGAACATTAGGATTATGGCCATGAAAAATAAAACAGCTCATACCATGAAAAGGTTCAAATAATTTGTTACACTAATTTGTTCTACAAATTGCAGTGGAGATTGATTCAATAGTTAACCTTGCAGCTAGTTGACAGGAAAAAAATTTGATAACGAGACCAACTCAAGACTTATTGCACCTCAGCAGAACATCAGAAAATGAAAAGCAAACCTTATTTAAGTAACTCCCCATATTTTCAGCAGAGAAACCTGAAAGAGCAGATTTATAGCCCTTCAATGGCAACCCATTTGCATCAGCTAACTGTAAGACCTTATTCATTAGTGCCTCATAGCCTTCAGTAACCCCAGAGGCCAAAATATACTCTTGTTCATAGAATGAGCAGAATTGATCCATGAACTGCAGTACTCCTTGCTTATGGCTGTAAAGTATGATATATGAAATAAGAAGAGGGAAAATACATAACTAGTCCAATAAAAAAAGAGCCAACAACTTCCTTTACATAAATCGTGAAAGAATTCAGCTAAATAATAAAGAACCAGACAAACCTATATGAGATTGACGTTATTTCAAATACTTTCATAAAAAAGAGACTTGGTAAAGTGGAATCTGCGTTAGCATTAAACAGCACACCAATCCGAGCATTTTTGGATCCTCCAATCTGTAAAGTAATTCAAGAATAATCACCAGAGAAGGGGAAAAGAAGGGAGAAAAGATTAAAGCTCAGAAGACTTAATAAAAGTGCCTAGGACGTGTGGGATAACCTACAGAGGACATCCAATCACTTGTTCATGGCAGAAAAATGAAGGAGATAAATCACTAGGAAATTAGCACAAAACTTACCAAATAGCGAATTCCCTCATGTAACAACTTCATCCCTTTCTTCGAAGTGATATCAACAGCAAGAATATGAGTCACAGGCTTCAAATCATCAATGGCTGAAATTAAATGATAAAGATCAGGTATTTCAAATCAGTTATACATTAACTTTTTCTTTTTCTTTTTCTCTCCTTTTGTGCATAACAAGAACTTACTTTCAGGTGAATGCAAGTAGTGCAGGTCACTGAGAACAGATTCCTTATCTAGAATTGATGCACACAAAGATACAAACTTCAGTTTGGCCTTCCCATCTGCTATGATCTACAGGAGCAAATGTATTTACAGGTTTAGCAAGAGAAAAGCAAACCAAAAGAGGAAAACATATACAGAATATTTGAAGCATACAACTCTAGATTTGGAGGTTTTGACAGAATGTGACCTTTGGGTTGTAACGCTGGACACCACTCTCAGAAAGAAATTTGTCCAGAACGTCAGTATGAGAATTTATTTGTCCATAGTAGACTTGCTCCTGTATTCTTGGAAGCTCTTCGTTCATGGCATTTATAAGAACCTCCTGCAATAGCAGAACCAATAAATTGGTGTATGTCATAACTGTTGCTATTGAGAAAATTTAAACAGAATATATTTGAAAATTCGATTCTTCAGTGGTAGAATATCCATTCAGGAGATGCAAAACCACTAAAAAACTCGTACAGAGCACAAAATTTGAAATGATGCTTGCAATTTGGCCAAACTAAGTAAAACTTATCCTTACACGAGTATAATTGTTACTTTGACAAAAAAAAATTGAGCATTCAACATGACATGAAAAGGGTAATACACCATTGCTGAACAATTAAATGCTAAGGGTCTTTTTCTCTAATGCTCAGAGTTTCTGGTTAAGTTGGTCATTTAATGAATCCCAAGCAGACAGATTTATGGTCACCTCATGTGTCAAAAACTACAGGTGCTTGACTAGCAGAGAGGATGATATCTGATAGTGATAAGATGGTGACTCTGAATTGTCTTTCCTTTCCCATAGCTTAGTTTATCATGAGGCCAAATTGTAATTACACGGTATGCTTACTTAGTCATAACCAAAAAGGCATACAAGCAATGAATCCAACCAGTTAATTAGCAATTGCCGTTTTAAGAGGAGTTAACAAATTGGCCTCATTAATTTAATGTCAACAAACCAACCAAAAGAGCAAAAACACCATATATCCAATGGCTTCATGCAGGAGTACTAAAGATGTACCTCGTTAGGTTCATAGACAAGTCCATTCATCAAGAGAGAACACTCTAGCTTAGCCAACCCCAGTTTAAAAGCAAACATGGAGCTTTCCTGAGAGAGTTCAATCAATTTTTGTTCCTTCTCCACTCTCAGTAGAGTATCTTGAGGTGGCGATTTTGCTCTTGGCCTAAAGAGGAAACTACGATAAGGAACTGACGAAAATATTTAAAGTAAAAAGAAAATAAATTCCAATAGGACTAAAAGAAGCAAAAGAAGTCCAACAAATATCCATTGCACTGCAGATAAAAGGGAAAAGTCAAAATGACAACAGCATAGTCATGGGTACAATCCTAAAAAACTTACAGTATTGTTTCCACAAAAGCCCCTTCAACATGATGCATTTCCGGACTATCTTCAGCAGCTGACTCGATTCTCAATTTGTTGACCTATGATCGTGGATCACATAGATTAATATCGATGCAATATAGAACAGGCAATGTCTTAGTTGTGGCACCCCATTAATAACAAAGCATAGATCAGTAATGATATGTTTGGATCAAGGGAACAGCCATTCTACTTCAAGGATCAAACTATGTAGGAACAAATATTTTTGTCCATCCTCCAAAGTCATAGAATTGGGAATCCCAATACCACATCCGCTGAGAAGAATGGGTAGTCCAGTGAATAGGAATATCCAGTGATCCCAGCTAAGTAGAAATGCTTGCCATGAATTTAATAAGATCCTCTTCATACACATCAGTGTGCTATAATCATAATTTATATACTAACTTTTATAATAATATGGTGTTTGAGTACAATAACATTATTATAATTGTAATTGTAATATTGAAGCTAGGTTTCTCTGCCCATGTGTTCTGCGACTCAGGGACTACAACATATCTTTATTCTAATTATACATAATCCATGTATGATGTATATTATTGATATAGAATATTTTTTGGGATAGTACTGCTTCAAAGGGTATATGAGTGTCGCATAAGTTTATTTCTATAAGCAATTTTTACTGATGGCACAAAAAAATGGAATGGCATTTCATGTGTAGGTGGACACAAACAGAAAAGACCATTCCAGGTGAAAGGCTTTCAGCTGCAAAGAACTAACAAGCGACTCTTACATTGCTCAAAAACTGGAAGGCCATCAGAGCTCCATGATTTTCCTCAATGTAAATAAACAGACGTATAATCTGCAAAATAGAAACAGCCACCATCAGGATAGTAAAGAGTGATTTCCCAAGGCAACACCAATAGACATGTATAATAAGTTAATTACTATCCACTGTCTGGAGCAGCAATGAGTAGCATCCACCAACACTGAGTTTTTTTCTTTCATTTTCCTAGGCCGGAGGCTAATATAATATATCATCTGCATTTTTCTGTTTGAAATATACTCAGGTTCTTCAATTTTATATTTTGTACAAAAGTTTATTTTTCATAAAAAAGGAGAGAATCTAAGTATAATAACATAGCATTTGAGCACCAATTTATAAAACGTATATTTTCCATTATTACCATTACAATTTTTAGTATAGATCCTTATCTATAACAGTTCACTTTTTACCATGAGTCCATGAAAAAACCAAGAGTTGACAAGGAGTAGGACCACAAGTGACCTGAAAATTCTAGATAGCCTTTTTGTACATGATTACAAATTAACCTTATAAAAGCGCCACCACTTGACAAGTAGAATGTAATATAACTACACAAAGGTATTATATATCAAATCAAGAATAAGCAAGAGTAACATAAAATCCAGAGTTGTATGTTTGATTTCATTGCGATTCTCTTTTCTACCTTTCCTTTATAAGTGCAATACTTAGGATGTTTTTTAAATGTTTCAGGGAATAGAAGATTGTTAAAGAAGAATATCTGCGGGAGAATGGGAGTAATGTTGGGTTTTCTTATCAGGCAATGAGAAACAAAATGAAAGATGTGCAAGATTTAAGCCAAACTTTAAATAACAAAAAAGAATTGACGTCCAACCGAATTTGTACATGGTATTTCAATTCTCAAAAGAAACATTTAAGTGCCGCAAGTAAAAGTTCCCCGAAAGATTTGAATTTTGTGAGCTACAGAAATTACCAAACTGGAAACGTCATCGTGGCCATCCTTTAAATGAGCAACTGGAAGTTCACCATCATTTGCTTCAATCATATCAACTACTTTTGCGGAGTACAATATTACACCAAACCTCATAGGAAGATTGTTCTCAAACAAGGAAATGATTGTGTCAATTATCTGCAATATTCAGATTGATCATAGAGGCATCAGTGATCAACATGAAGAATATGAAAAAACTCAAGGTGATCATGGAGTCAGAAAACTTGCCTCGGACCCACAAGGAGATGCAGGATCCAGCACATACACTGCATGGAACAGATTCTTGCGAATGTAGCGTAATTGTCCAGGGAAAACTGGCATCAAGATCTACGATCCAAGATATTATAATAGAAAGGAAAAAGGAAAAAAGTAAGCCATCTAATTTGTTGGAGGACCATAAACACCCAAAAAGGAGGGAAAGAACAGAGTGAGGGAAACAAACTATACCTCATTTATATTGCTACTCCAGCGCTTGTACATGGCATCTACTTCCAAGTTATTGATGTAATGAACATGGGAGGAACGAAAATCAACACGAAATGCGTCTGCTGCTGGAGGGGGCAAAACCGAAAGGAATTTCCTCACATCGCTTGCTGGAATCTAATTTATTATCAACATTCAGCATTAGACCTTGAGAAACATTCAATGGAATAAAACACGGCTACAGTGAAGATTACAAGCCAGAAAGAACTAACATTGAAACCAAACCAGTGGTAGGATAACTTTCGACATCTCTATGAATAATATGTCTTCCAGACCAATAAATCACAAAATATAGTTACAAAAAATGATGCTAAAACAGAATCCCATGATTACCCAAAGATTCTTTCAAAATCAATTGGAAAACTTAATTGCAGAGTTTGATAATTTCTACTGATCATATATTATTATGCTTGAAAAGTACAGGACACACACATGTCACACTTTTGATTTTTCATTTGTCAATGAATAATATGTGTTGTTCTGAGTTGGAACTATAACCAATACCCTAGGTATTAAGATCCTACCCTTAGAATTCTAAGAAGATAATACCCATAAAATACTTCAGAACATAATCTTAAGTACATTACATGCTATCTATTCAGTGATGATATAACAGTCACCACGTCACCATCATCAAGCTTCACTAATTGTTGAAAATACATAAATGATCAATAAGTATGGTCAAGTCTCTGCGAGCAGACACAGAATTCAACTCTTATTTGACAGAGTCTCCAATGATAATTAGTCACTAATATCTTTTAGCCTCCGAACGAAATTCAACAACCTGCCAACTACATCTAGACACGAGGTCGCAAGTTTTTTATCGCAGTTGAGTTGTATATCAATTCGTGAAAGCCCAAAATCTGCACTGGACAGTCTTATAGCACTTGAAAAGTAGAGTGAAGAGGTCCACTTTTGACATACTTAACCGGAAAAGGTTACAGCTTCATGAAATTGTGAAAGTCCCAAGTTTTTACATTCAGTTATATTTTTTTAGGAATTTCAAGAATTGCGTACCTTCAGTTTTCTGTACTGATCTGCCAATGACAGTTCCTGATGTACCATGTCAACCAGCCTGGGCAATGCAACAATATGTTTATCATGAAAGAGGAATATTTTTTGTCAGGTCAAATTTGCGGAAACATCCAATGTCTTCTGATCATTACTGCATCAACTAAATTGGCATGTACACAACAAACAAGATAGATGTACTAGAAATAACATTTTTATTAGTAAAAGAACAAGAAAAAACTAACGTTGCACTTTCTTAGTGTATTTAGTATTACAATCTCTTACCTCTTACGGCATACATGGTTACAAGATTAAAGTTAGACACCTCTGTTAGAATCAATTTAATTTATTTGTTCCTCTTGCATATAACCACACCAAATGACTGACTTAAATTGAATAAAGTTGACAAAGGAGAACTGGTAAAAGATATTGAGAACGAATTAAAATAAATGGTTAAATGGAGATAGAGTACTAGAGGACAGCAGAAAGAACTCTAGACAAATATTTAACAAAGCCGCGCCTGAATTGCGGGAGATATTGCATAACATTATGCTATTTTTTATTATAACGATAAATGATGGAAGTTAATGACTCATTTACCAAATAAACCAAGATAAGAGAACTAATCAACTATCACTGCTCTGCAATTAAAAAGAGAAAAAAGTGGGGAGAAAATGGAGTCAGGATAAATGGATAACAAGTCTTTTTCTTTTTTAAGTTACACAGAACTTAAACTAATATATACGCCAAAAATCAGGGGTAAATCATCTACCATAAAAATAAAATCTTAAGAAGGGCTCAAGAAGATATAGTTTTGTTTTCGAAATACATCATGTCTCAAGGCTCAAGGCGATCATAGGTCCACTTGGAAGTTTCAGTAGTCATTTCAACATTCAATTGGACTTGGGGACCCAGCAAGAGACACTTCTGCTTTGCAATAAATATGCAAAACTAAGTTTTTTTCAAAACAGCTCTCATAAGTTAGTAAAACAGATATTCTGAAGACTCTGGACCCATTAAATTGTTTATTTTTCATAGTACATATCACCTCCATGTAAATTCAGATTAGTCTATGCCCCCGATGAAGATGACTTATAAACAGGATCCAATAAATACAAAGGGCTTCTCTATTCTTTTTCCCCAGCAAACTAGAGGTTACCAAGATAAGAAGTAATAAAAGGAGATTAAATAAATTGCTGGGAAGGAAGCATTACAGATAAAGGTCAATGTCTTCAACATTGACCAAGGCACCATTCAGAGCCATTAAAGACTTGCCAGGGGGAATCATTCGCTGGTTCGCAATAATTTCATCCTTAATGGAATCGTTTAGCTGCAAAAAGTTAACATAGGCAACATCAGCTCACAAACACCATGTCTCTGATAAGTGTCATATCAGTCTGCAAACAAAGCGCACAAATTATAACCTCTAAAAGTAGTACGCTGCAGCACCAGCAGCAAATTCATACCTTCATACGCGATAATGAAGAAACAACACTGGGGAAATTTTGATTGATTTCCTGCATGGACTGTAAAGGATCAGAGGCGTGCACTATCCTTTGGGCAGTTTGATGTCCTAAATCTGTGCCATGCCAGGACATATATAAGTAAGATAGTTACTCCTTATATCCTTATATCCTGTATTCTCAAGCTACATTAAGAGAATTACCTTTCAGTTCCCAAACATCCAGCGTATCAGAAACGGTTGATGATAATAGATAATCCCTAAAAGCCATTACTTCAGATGTTAGCTCTGGTTTGCGCTCCTGCATGAACATCCCATATTTTAACCCCACATTGACAAGTATAAAGGGATTTGCATTCTTCACTTGCTTTTCAGTAAAACTCAAAAGCAATGAAAATCTTCGTTAATGTGTTTTATCACTTTACACCACTTTCCTTTATGATGTAGATTTATATACTGAAAATCTGAAATTTTGAGCTTTAACAGTATTTAGTTTCCTTTAAATTTCCAGTAACAAAAATTCAAAGGCCAAACTACTCATAGTAAGTGTATCATTTAAGAGTTGGGTCCTTGAAAAAGCGAATTATATACAGCCATCCTTAAGCTAAGATGCTTAGAAATCGCAAGCTTAGTGCCTCCCCAAATCCCAACTAACTACAGCATAGAGAATAAATATGTTACCAGTTACCCATATCTATAAATATACAGTGAAGTACCTACATTTTACAACAAGATATAATGGGGAAAGAAATTGTTCTTGCAACCTCGCAAGTCATAAGCCAGAGTTTCCAACTTACAATCACAGACATGAGTTTGATGTTCCTAAATCCTTTGGAGGACATACTACAACAGCATAGCTTTCAACAATGAGAAAGATATCATCAACCATTGACCCATTGCTTCTGTTGCTGAGATACTCACTTGTTTGGAACTTGTCTTGGTTGCTGTATAAGTTAACAACAGGCTTCTCCCACCAACAAGAAGGGAATAGGCATTGTTGATATCATAATCCACTCAAGGACGGAAGAGTTCCCCTTCAAATATTTTATTTTTGGTAGTTCAAATTCTATATTCTCTCAGTTATTAACATGATAAAATATAGGTAGCAAGGTATACTGATAAATAAAAGGCCCAAAAGATTTATTTAACTTCTCCCCCAGATTGAAAGTGTAGAACAGTTATCTGGGATAATTATATACGTCATATGAAAGTTAGTTACTTCAGTGTGAAAATATAGTTTCCAAAACAAAAATATACATCTTTCTTGTTTGCTTCTAAATTTAGTATGGCAGCAAAGATGGAGTACACAAACAGTTCATCAAAAAAAAATTAACCACTGTGAAGATAAGATCAATGTTTAAAAAAGTTGAAAATATGAACTATTTTCTATCCCAATAGTTACTATGAAAATTGATCGTGCTAATCTCTTTTCCCATAGATATTTTTTTCTCCACACCAAGAATTGGTTGTTGTGTTTGTGGCTGCATGGCATCCCAAAAGTGACATACTTTATTTGAAAGCATCCAGTTACTCAAGACGTACGGTGTGGCTATTTACAAGAAAACTTGTCTACTTCCGTTGTTACTTTATTTTACTTGTGGGGGTTGGGAGGCAGGGTTTTAACAAGCTCTCTCTCAAGGAATGAGAAAAAGAACAAACCAAAATTCGGGAGAAAATGAACCCTCTGACTTCTTGACTAAGATCTTCAGTATGGGGATCTTCGAGAGTTACACCTGTATGAATATGGAAGTGTTAAGATACATAGTAAGGCTACAAACAGTGATTGAGTCACTTCACTTTGATGGCTTGTCATTTCTATCACAATAAGCTAAATGCAATTGTGAATAAATAATGAAAATCAAGATACACAAACAAAATGTGACTGGCAAGAAAAAGTTTAGAGGATAATGATGATGGGATCTCTCCACTTTGACAGCTTTTCATTCTATCACAGTAACTAAAAGTATTTTGCAAAATGAAATTTATAAATTATAGACAAAGGGCATTGAAGAAAAACCAGGTTATATAACCCTAGTTCACGCAAAAGCAGAGACACGTTATTATCATTGCTAAGGGAACTCCAACACCTGGAGATTCATCGTACCTGATGCAAGAGGTATTAGAAACATGCTAATAAGCAAATAAGCAAGAGACACTAATTGACGCATCAGATTTCTATGTTTGGTGATTCAGTTTAAGTCTTTACAGGTTTGCAAGCTAACATTTAACAAGCTTTTGAGTCTTGCACATAACATCCAGAACAGAGATTTTATAACTGGTGACTGTCAACAAGGGGTTTTTCAGCTAACCATGTGATCAAACAATAATTTTGCAAGCAAATCATTAAGAAAGTCCATTTATTTGGGATTAACATTTTCCTTAATCTAGAGATGAAAATGAATATAAAAAAGATTACAGGTGCAGATACACAGGCAGATATAACTTGAAACTAGAAATCATTGATCGCCCTAAATCTAAACAAAAGAAAAAAAAGGGTACAATTAACATCGCCGAGTAAACAGTTCCTTCACCACCAACAATGTCTATTTCAGATAACCATTTCATATTAATTGGAAGAAATCCCATTAGTTGTTTGAGATTAAGGATGTCTGTAACTCTACAACTGAATATGCATATAGAAAGGAAGATACAGTTGAAACCAGAAATCATTAACTACCGTAAATCTAAGACAAAGTACAATTAATGTTTCTGCGCAAACTGATCCTTCAACATCCGAAATTACAAAGACATAGCAACATAGCAAATCCTACAAGAATGTAAACATGATTTCTACCAAAACTGTGCAATCCAGCTTTAAATCAGTAAAGAAAACACTCCTTATTTTTTTATATGCACGAATATACATCCTGAAGAATTCTCCGGAAACAGTACAACAAGTAGTTTTTAGTTTTTTAATGGCTTGCAGCCTGCAGGACAACACTTTCCACTAAACGAGAAATGTTGTGTGTTCAAGTCACAATTAAACATATAATGAGCTACTTCTCAGGATATCGAACTCAGAAGTGAGGAGAACCTGAAGAAAGGCATTGAGTTAAGAAAAAACAAGTGAAGCGAATAGCAGATCACATCTCTGCTATCTGCATTGTGAAGTTCTAGAACAGTCCAATTGTTAAAAAAGTATATTGGAAATAATTCATGTATACAAGCATGTAATGAAAAAGAAAAAAAACCCATGACTATTGAATGCCTCGATTATCATCTCATATTAACAGATAGCAGATTAGGCTATGAACTTCAAAGGTGCTGAAATTTTGTCATTTTAGAGAATATGTATCCATTGCAGCCTGAAAATATTAGCAACTTCCCCAATCCGTCAAGAAAGGTCCACCACATGAGATGTCCAGTTTTCGCATTTGATTAACATGCTCCATCCGTAACTTAGGAGCAACCATCAGATCACTTATGCCACTACATCTTGAAGGCATATTAATCAACCTAATTGGACTAAGTACTTAGAATCTAGACAGAAAATAGCATAACTGCCAAATGGACATCAACGTGGAGCACTGAATAGGCTTTACTGGTCAACGATTTAGGTGACAAACCATTCCATTTCAGAGAGGGAATATAGAACACTAAAGGAAATATAGATAACAAGGAGATGCTAAGTTCTGTCTGCAGATCAACTATAGATTAGCAGTATGTAAGTTGTTTTTTGAAGCAAATGTAATAATGCCGGTATAAAATCTCAAAGTTTTTAATCAGGCATATTATTGTGAAACTTAAACTGGTGAGAACTATAAAAGGTTTATACAGTACAGGGATCTCATCTATATTAAATGCACTGATGCCACATAATAAACTATTAATTATAGAAAAGACTGTAGAAATTTCACCTTTCTTTATTATGCTGTCATCGATAGCCTTGTATTCCATATTCTTCAGAGCAAGCTCAACACCATAGCCACCCAAGTTCAGGGATTCTCCAGTACCAATGGCTCCACAAGAAGAAATTTTTGTTTCACAACCAGAAAGCAATACAGATCTTACAACGTATTTGACTTTGCCCTAAAGGTTCATTAAAAAACAAATATTAACAAATTATATACAAATCTTGGATAAACTAGAAACTGAAGATTTTATCAGTAATATAACCTAATTCATGAAAAGTGCTAACATTTTTACAAAACTAAGTTAAGAATATCTTCTCCTCAAGCATGGGCTGGAACCATGGAGAACCAGGCTAGAATCAAAAAGGCCAATTCCGGACCTCCTTTAGTACAAGCATGAGAATGAAACAAGTACTAAACGAGCAGAAATTCATGCGCTTATTCAAGGTTCCAAAGACAAAACAATAGATTATGATGCAACGATACTCTTGCTAACTGAATATAGTTGCTAGTTCATGAAGAATGCTAGTGTTGGACTGTATTTGTTAGTAACCAACTTTCTATCACAGTGAATATTATTTTTCTTTTCGAGCAACTACGCTGGTATGCCTTCCGATAAAGTTCAAGTACGACGATATCATAATGCCCCTATTATGATGAAAAAGCACCAAAATATGAATATCACTCATCATCTATCACAAGCTCCACTACTATCAATATTTCAGTTGCACAAAAGAATTGTCAAGTACACATCAACTTCTCAATAAAGGGTAAGAAAATTGTTAAAATGAGAAAATGGATTAGGAGAATTTGATTTTTTTAAGGATTTGCACCTTTCCAGCAGCTTCAGACAAGAGCATATGAAATTCCTTAAAGCATTCAGTCCCAAGAGCTCCATAAAGAATAGCGGTGGGACTTCCAGCAGTTGAACCTGGATGGACATGATCGAATTCGAAAATCTCAGGCTGCTGAAATGCACCATCCTTTCTGGAGGAAAAAATATATATCATTATGGTGGTGAAACTTGAAACGAATAGTTTTTGCAAGTGTATGTGTGCGCGCACACACACACACACACGCATATATATATATATATATATATATATATATATTAAAAAAACAACAAATTTCCAAATGTTATTTATTTCTAGAGAAAGTAGATACAAACTACATAGGAAGAGACGTACGCGTCATTAGGATTTTGCAGCCACGTTCGCAATTCTTTACCTTCAAAGAATAACGATCTGCCAGTATCAACCCAACAACACTTATTTCCAGGGCTTTTGAGGTTCATACCAAAAAGGAAGGCTTCAGATTTTTTAGGTTTTGGGGTCTCATTTGGTTCGGAAGTCTCTCCATCTATAGTGTTTGAGATAAAATCATCACCTAGAGGAAAAGAAGAAAGAGATTCCTCTGCTAACTGGCGATACAACACTAGTCTAGGGGATGCTGACCTAAGTGTAAGAGAGAATTCAAAAACTGATGCCAAAGGTTCACTTAATAGAGATTGCCCAAATTTTACTATTTTCTTTAAGCAACTTTTTGCACTATGTGATCCAGAATCCACGTTCTCAGAGTGAATCCACGATTCCACGAAGTCCCAGAACAAATCTTTCCATTCTTTTGATAGTAATTCCCTGCCAAATACAAAAATTTGTTTGCCATAATTAATTAAGGACGGAAGCTCATGAAGGAAAATAAAGTCGGCCAGTTATTATGAGATGCCATTAAACATTCGCCCAGATGCAGGACAACAATCAAACAAGTGAATGTAAGTGTTTAATACAAGCGAATGGAGAGCAAATTATAGTGTATGTTTGTATGCCATAATAAAAGCAGTGACATCTCATATGATTTTGATATTAGTAATTGTTCTTCGTCCCAATACTCTGTCATCCAATCCAGTATTCAAATTGTTCTGGAAGATCCTATCCATCTGATGGCTCCATAGGTCCTTATGCCTAAGGCTTAGCTGCTTCATCATATTGTTCAAACTGACAGTTACCTATAACCAGAATTCGTTTATCAAAATGGTTACCTAGAACCTTACATTTCTAGCATGCATATGAACCCACTAATACAGGACAACTTTGATATAAATGACTACCATAGATTTTTAAACTAAAAGTGAAAAGCTAACAATTAGCAACTAGTTAAAGTTGGTTATCTGCTAACACAGGAAAATTACAGGATAAATATGTGGTTCCTTTTTCTTGGGTTGAAGAGAGCACCGAAGTACTATTTCCTATCTGCAGGTACTAGATGGCTTTTGTTTAATGTGTTCTTATGAGGGGTTGATTCAACAATACATCATTCATGATATAATAAAATGCATAGCGATAGGAAAAGGAGAATCATTGTAAGCATGAAAATATTATCTCATAGGAGCATTTACCGTTGGATTTTTGGTACAAGGAATACATATTAGTTTCTCAAACTGTACAGAAAAAGGAGAAATCAAACAACAAAAGCAGAAATAGTTATGGAGAGCTAACAAAATTCTACATAACGCACGGAAATCTTATAGCTTGTCAGCAACATTGCCTGGTTGCAATAAGACTTGTACAATCCTAACAAAGGCAGCTTAGCGAAAGCATTTACGAATACAAGTAAACAACAGTCGCACTTTGTATACATCCGGAAACCAAAAATCTCAAAACCCAGTACTCAAAAGCCAAAAATCTCAAATTGCAAACTGCAAACTGCATATAACGCTTCTTATAAGCACGACACACCAACCACTGCAATTGGGAGGGAGTGTAGGGAGAGAGAGAAGGGGGGTACCCGGCCTCTAAAAGAAGTGGAGTGCCAGACCACTTGGCTCTCAAAGCCACCTGCACATTCTTAGGCCTGCGGTTCTCGGCAGAAATGGAGTGTCCACAAAAACAAATACAAACAAGTACGAAGATCAAAAACCAAAATCTAGATCTAACCAGGCTCCCCATTCGTGAATCTACGGCCGTTCTCGCCCTAAATTCCAAGATTATATACGATTAGAACATGTCCACTGGAGAATGGCAGAGCATAAAGATCGAAATTATAGTGAGTATAATGTTTCCCTCTCAGTGGTTTCTATTGTGCTCGTCCAGTGATACTAAGGGAGACGAAGACGAAGACCTTGTTTGGGTTTAAAGCCTGAAAGTGGCAGGGTTACCCTCCAAAACGGCTCTTATGAGATTCTTTCATTTACTCAACTTTTATAAAAGTGATTTATAGTAAAAATAGTGATAAAATTACTTAAAATCAAAAGTAGATAATATTTAAAGATAAAAGTAAATTTAGTTAAATGTAAAAGTTGGAGTGTTTGATATTCAAGCAGTTATTTATTTATTTATCAAAATATCAAAAAGTTGAAAAAAAAACTATTTTTTACTTTTAACTTTTAGCCTGAAATTACTTTATCAAAACTAAAGTTATTTTTTCAAATACTCCAAAACAATTTTTCTCAAATTATAAGCTAAAAAATATTTAAAAAAATAATTGCACTCACTCACATTGATGGTAAGCTGAATTGCTTTTCTGGTTATTAACTAATGTCAGCTAAAATAAGGAAAACATATTTTTAAGTGTCAAGAACGAATATTCAAACACTTTATTTTCGCATTTTGAAATTTTCGCCGGTAAATAAATGAAAGTCAACTTTATTTTACGTGAGGGGTGGACGATTAACACTTCAAACTTCTCTAAATAACTAAATATATTTGGTAGTTTGTGGAAATTATAATTAAGTTGTTGATTAATGAAGAAAAAAAAACACATCTCAAATTTCGAGTGAATTGTAGAGATAAGTTGATACTAACTCATCCAATTTTTTATGTTACATTATCCTTTTAAAATCTAAAAAGAGAAAGTCATATAATTTTATTTTTTTTCTAAACAAGGGAAAAAATAGTATATTGGAAGTTCAGTCTTGAAATGAGCTGTTGTAATTTTTACAATCTTCAACATTAATTTCGTGACCAAACAAAAAAGAAATCAATTTCATAATTTGACAAAATCGTGTGGATGGTGAATAAACAATAAACAATTATATAATATGTAATATATTTATCATGAGTAGTGTTTACATTTTTAAAATGGAGTAGAGTTGCATAAGTTGTCAACTCGCGTCACAAAATCCAACATGGCACCACTTTATTGGTAGTTGACTTGGGAACGTTTGATTGAGGTTGGAATAGCTTGGGCATTGTTAACTGAAAAAAGTGGTTGGAGTAGGTGGCTGGGATAGTAAAAAAATTATGTTTGTTTAGCTAGTTGAGGATAGTAGTTGTAGTTTTGTATATACTCTCTCCATCCCGGCCTACCTTGGCCGGGTACGGAGACTAAGAAAGAGCAGATTTTGTTGAATCTTTGATTTTTTCAAATATGGAGATTAAGAGTGGAGATTTTGATGGTGGAGATTGTGAGATAAATTTGTCATTTATGGGTTAGGCCAATTAAGTTGGAACAAACAAAAATGAAAATTAGGTCAATTAGGCCGGGACGGAGTGAGTATTAATTAATTGTAAAAGGTGATGTAAAGTATGTAAGATGTTGTTATTGATGATTGATTTAATTATTAAAGTAATATTGGGAATTGTGATTGAATGATGATGATGATTGTTGATAGCTGATGTTTAGTTGTTGTTAGGTTATTATTGTTTATATTTGATATTTTTTAACATGTTAAATGATTATTATGTAATAAATATTAATGTGAGGGAATTTTTGTGGTAATTAATTTATTAAATATATAAAAACGTGTAGAAATAATAAAATGACATTTTAATTATTTTTCGTTTTTTTTTTCATATTGTTTTTCCAAAAAATTATTATTTATGTTTATTCTAATATTTACTAAATTTGAATTATAGGAATGGGTTCTTGAAATATTTTTTTAATTAATATATTATTTACTTTCTTGGAAAAGATTAATGCGAGGGAAAGTAATTTTTGGGGTAATTAATTTATTAAATATATAAAAATGTGTAGAAAAATAAAATAACTTATTTTAATTGTTTTCGATTTTTTTTATTTATTTTCGTATTGTTTTTCCAAATAATTATTATTTATGTTTATTCTAATATTTACTAAATTTGAATTACAAGAATGGATTTTGAAATAAATTTTGATTAATATTATTTACTTTCTTGGAAAAGATTAATGTGGGGGAAAATAATTTTTGTGGTAATTAATTTATTAAATATATAAAAACGTGTAGGAAAAATAGAATGACTTATTTTAGTTGTTTTCCGTTTTTTTTTTTTTTTTTTTTGTATTGTTTTGCCAAATAATTACTCCCTCCGTCCCAGCCCAATTTGCCTACCTTGGTCGGGCACGGAGGTTAAGAAAAAGCAGATTTTATGGAATCTTTGACTTTTTCAAAGGTGTAGGTTGAATGTGGAGATTTTGAGGGTGAAGATTATGAGAGAAATTTGTCATTTATGGATTGGCAAATTAGATTGGGACAAACCAAAAAGGAAAGTAGGCAAATTAGAGCGGGACAGAGGGAGTATTATTTATGCTTGTTCTAATATTTACTAAATTTGAATTACAAGAATAGGTTATTGAAATAATTTTTTAATTAATATTAATTACTTTCTTAGGAAAGAGAGTAATTTATATTATTGATTTCATCAATTTCGCATTTAGAATAGATCATAAATTCGATTATTTTATTAGAAAAAAAAATAAAAAACAGTTAAATTGTAATGGCTAATTATAACATTATTAAAGAGTGATTTAAAGGGCGTGTCCATTAAAGTTTTGATGCTACCTAATATTATTTCGATAATTTAGGTTGAGTTAGAATAGTATTTTATAGCATCTACATGCGTAGTTGATCAAGAATTGTATGAATTTATGTAATTTGGACCATTTAACGTGTATTGGTTCGTTTTGTAGTGTTTTCATAGTTTTCAGGTCAAAAATGAAAATTTTATCAGATAACACGAAGAAACAGATCGAAGAAAGGACGAAATGGGCCATGAAATGTGCCGAAAACAAGGCCCAATGACAGAAGCAATCGACGTGGTCGCGTCAAGAACGCGACTCGGTCGCATCATAAGGTGGCTGAAAGGCGAGTCCAGAACTCAGTGATGTGGTCACATCTGTGACCAACTCGGTCTCGTCGAAGGTTAACAAGGGAAAGAATAGATCCAACTGACGCGACCGCGTCAGTTTTGACGCAGTCGCGTTCAAAAGCTCGATTTTTTAGATTTTCCTGTTTCAAGTAGGATTCAGATCCTGAACTCTCCAAGACTGTTCCAAAGTCTATAAAAGGACAAGAGATTCTCGTTTTTCAGATATACCTGCATCACATCATACATATATTGAAAGAGAATTAGAGAACTATTGTCGAACGAGAAGACGAAGATTTACAAGCCGACATACCCGGGTTTAACTATTTCTTTTCTAGTCTTTATTTCTTTATGATGTATTCCATGAATTATTGTAGAGATTTAATACTAGGCATGAGTAGCTAAACTACTCGTGTCCTAGGGTTAGCAAGTAGTGTTTTACGACAATGTTTTGATTTAAGGTTTTGATTTATAGACTCCGATTTTAAGTATCCATCTATATGTTTGTTTTATTCCATAACTGAGCATAATGTGATCACTAAGGCTTAGTTTACATGTTTAGCAATTTCGCTTCGAGAAGAGAATTGTTAATAGACGTACGACATATAGCATAGTTGTCTATGACTGCGTAGGCAAGGGTTAAGGGTCCTTTAGGAGTTGTTAGGATTAATAGACTCGAGAGGGTAGTTGTCCTATTCAATCCATGACTTAGTCGCTTCGAGAGAAGGACTAAGTTAATTAAGTGCCGTCTAATAGATGCTAAAAATTGGTTTAAAAGTCTATAAGTTAAACTTAATTAATATTGAAGTAATTCACGAAATTGACGCCCTAGGATACATACTCGTTAATTGGAATTTACTCATTAGTCAAGTTAATAATTAGTTAAAATAATTTAGTTATAAAAATCAATCTTGCAATTTGAGTGTCTAGTTAGGATAATCCTAGAAAATTGGGGTATCAAACTACGTTAACCTGTTCTATGAGGATCGACCTTGATTTCCTTATACACATCTACACCCGTATACTTATGATATTTAGGGTTAGAAATTAGGCATGTCAAGTTTTTGGCGCCGTTGCCGGGGAATAAGTATAGCGTCCTAGTTTTTATTCTGAGAAATAGGAGGATACTAGACTAGACTTTATTTTTCGTAATTTTAATATTGTTATTTGATTTTCGTTTTTATTATTTATTTTATTTTAGTATTTCGTGGTATTTCTTTTTGGAGGTGTTTGCAAGTTTCGCATGCAAACCAGATCAAAAGGGAAGGAACGTCTTGTCCCTCTAGATCCTGAGATTGAGGCAACTGCCCGTAGATACTGTACGAGAAGAAATCCAACATTCGAGATGGAAAACATACCGCAAAATCTGACCCAAGAGGAAGCATTGACTCGGATATTAGGGGCTCTCGCTAATATGGATGATCGAGTCACCAATCTGCAGCAGCAACAACCCCCCCCCCCCCCCCCCCCCCCCTTCCCCAGCAGAGACAAATTCATATTGCACAAGATGGAGCAGATGAGGATATCACTCCTATAAGTGATTGTCTTCGTCCGACGATGAATCAACAGTTCGGAGGAGTACAACCTCCACCATTGAACGCGAACAACTTTGAGTTGAAGCCAGCACTAATAAATATAGTGCAGCAGAACTAGTTCGGTGGTAGTGCTCTGGATGATCCGAATGTGCATTTGAACAAATTTCGCAGGTTGGCAGACACTATAAAGATCAATCATGTGCCGCATGAATAAGTCAAGATGAGGTTGTTCCCATTCTCACTAAAAGACAGAGCATTACAGTGGTATAATTTTATTAGAAAATGTCATAGAGTGGGAAGACCTGAGCACAAGATTCCTCTTGAAGTACTTTCCGCCAAGCAAGATGCTAGATCTACAAAATAAAATAAAGCAATTCAAGCAGATGGATCAAGAGCCATTCGTTGAGGCTTGGGAACGATTTTGGGATCTTATCCGGATTTGTCCTCAACATGGGTTCTCAAAGAAGCAACAAGTGTGCAAACTTTATAATGGGTTGCTTGCTCCAGCACGAGATCATGTAGACGCAGCTGCAGGTGGAAGTCTGATGGAGAAAGTTGTGAAGAATGCATTCTCGATTTTGGATGCCATGGCCAGAACAAGTTACCAGTGGCTTAATGAGAGAAATTAGCCGAGACGAGTGGCTAGTGTCAAGGAAGCAGAGCCAGTTAAGAATGAGCCACTTGAAAACATTACATCTCAGTTGATAGTTTTGACGAGTCAAGTAAGTTTGCTAACTAGTTTGACGTTAACACATCATAATGACACTTCACTGCAGCAGATACTGGGTCAGGCGGAAGTTGAAGATATGAATTTTGTAAATCAGAGGAACTTCAACAACTTCCAAAATAATCAGCCAAGGTACAATCAGTACCCTCATAATCGGAATCACCAGAACTTTTCTTATGGCAATGCATAGAATTCACTTAATCCGCCAACCAAATTTGCTGTCACGAGTGGTATGATTCATGATGGTAAGAAGCCAACACAAGAAGAGGTCGTGCAGTCCCAATTTACCAAATATGATGAAAAGTTAGCTCAATTGGAAAGGAAGATGGATGGTAAGTTTATTAAGTTAAATAAGAGCATGACTGGAAAAGGAGCGGACATAAAACGACTCGAGAACAGCATAACTGAAATGTTCACCAATATGAGTCAGCTAATAAAGATTGTCGGAGCCCAACATAAGCAGGGGCAGTTCCCAAGTGATACAGTGGTGAACCCGAGAGAGCAGTGCCAAGCCATTCAACTAAGAAGTGGTGATGAGTATGAAGGACCAAAACTGCCAATTGACAAAGAAAAGGTAGTGGAGAAAGAGCAGTTGGAAGAGGAAAAAGGAACTCAAGCAAAGACAGGGAAGCAAAAAGATGCTTTGAAACCAAGTGCAGGGTAAGAGATCAAAGCCGATATACCAGCATATGTCCCTCCTGTTCCGTTTCCACTGGTCCTAAGAAAGAAAAAAATAGATGAGCAATTCGTAGAGTTCTTGGATTGAAAGTGATGAAGAAAATTCAGATTAATATACCATTTGTCGAAGCACTACAGCACATGCCTAACTATGCGAAGTTCTTAAAGGAGGTAATTTCAAAGAAAAGAAAGTGGGAAGAATACGAGATAGTGAACTTGATTGAAGAGTGCAGCGCAGTCATACAAAGGAAGCTACCATTAAAACACAAAGATCCCGGTAGTTTCACTCTTGAATGCAAAATAGGTAATGTAACTTTTGATAAAGCACTATGTGATCTAGGGGCTAGTATCAACTTGATGTCATTATCTATATATGAAAAATTAGGCATAGGCACAATGAAACCCACTACAATTGCCCTACAAATGGCAGATCATTCTATGAGTTGGCCAAGGGGGATTGCAGAGGATGTTTTGTTAAAAGTTAGTAAATTCATCATTCCTGTTGATTTTGTAGTCCTAGATATGATAGAAGATAAGGAGGTTCCCTTAATTTTAGGTCGCCCATTTCTAGCAACGGGTAAAGCACTAATTGATGTAAAAAAAGGGGAATTAACTTTAAGGGTAGATGAAGAGAAGGTTACATTTTCTATATATAAAGCTCTTCAGCAACATGATAGTGAGGAAGTAAATCAACTTGAAACATGTAGCTCTATACAATCGTTAGGTGCCACATTATATAAGAAACTGATCTCACCTGGTGATTGCGACTCCCTTGAAACTTGTCTTGCTAATTTTGTTTTTCGTATTAATCATCATGACTCTACTAACCTTGATCTTGTAGAAAGTGTTAGTGCTCTTGATTCTTTGCAGGAAGCTCCCAAAGGAAGCTCAATTCAGGAGGATATAAGTAAGAAAGTTGTGGAGGAAGTAGGGGGGGGGGGGGGGGGGGAGGGGGCAAAGGATGCCCAGAACTTAAATCATTACCAGATCATCTACGGTATGAACGAACGAAGATATCCGATAATAATTTCTTCCTCTATAACTAGTGCTGAAACTGAACAATTGCTGCGAGTGTTGAGAAAATATAAATCTGCAATAGGTTGGTCCATAGCTGACTTAAAGGGTATTAGTCCCACGATATGCATGCATAAGATATTGATGGAGGAGGAGTATAAACCCTCAATTCAGAATCAACGAAGGCTTAGTCCCATGATGCAGGAAGTAGTTAGGAAAGAGGTTCTTAAATGGTTAGATGTAGGAATAATCTTTCCAATATTAGTAAATGGGTGAGTCCAACCTAAGTAGCCTGAAAAGGAGGGGAGGGGGGGATGACAATAGTGAAAGGTGATCTAGATGAGGTCATAGCCACTAGGTTAATTACGGGCTGGCGAGTGTGCATAGATTATAGAAAACTTAATGCGGCTACCCGTAAAGACCATTTCCCTCTCCCATTTTCAGATCAAATGCTTGATAGGTTAGCGGGGTATGAATATTACTATTTCCTTGATGATTATTCGGGTTACAATCAGATTATGATTACCCCGGAGGATCAAGAGAAAATAGCTTTTGAGTGTCCTTATGGTGTTTTTGCGTTTTGTAGAATGCCGTTTGGGCTTTGTAATGCCCCTGCTACTTTTCAGCATTGCATGATGGCAATATTTGGGGGATTGGTAGAGAACATAATGGAGGTGTTTATGGATGACTTTTCTGTTTTTGGGTCGTCTTTTGATCTCTGCTTAGATAACTTAGCTCAAGTATTAAAAAGGTGTGAAGACACCAATCTAGTCCTAAATTGGGAGAAATGTCACTTCATGGTTAGGGATGGTATAGTCCTTGGTCATAGGATCTCGTTTGCAAGGCTAGAAGTTGATAGGGCTAAGGTAGTGGTCATAGAGAAATTACCACCTCCGAAGAATGAAAAAGGAGTTAGAAGCTTTCTAGGACATGCAGGGTTTTATAGAAGGTTCACTAAAGATTTTTCAAAAATTTCTAAACCTTTATCTAGTTTACTAGAAAAATACTACTTTTTTGTTCGATGATTTGTGTATGCAGACATTCAAAACATTGAAGAAAGCATTGATCACTGCGCCATTATTGATAACACTGGATTGGTCTCAACCCTTTGAGATAATGTGTGATGCGAGTGATATGGTTGTGGGAGCTGGGGGCCAAAAGAGAGAAAAAAAAATTCGAGTCATCTACTATGCGAGCAAAACTCTTGACTCAACCCAAACGAATTACACGACCATAGAGAAGGAATTGTTAGCGGTTATTTATGCACGTGATAAATTTCGATCATATCTTATACAGGCAAAGACAATAGTTTATACTGACCATGCTGCTCTTAAGTATTTGTTAGCTAAGCAGGATTCGAAGCCAAGGCTGATAAGATGGATATTGTTGTTACAAGAGTTTGACTTGGAAATTCGAGATAGAAGGGGATGCAAGAATGCAGTTGCTGACCATTTGTCAAGAATTGAGAATGAGGCAGACGCAAAGGGACAACAGAAAGCCATAAAAGACATATTCCCTGATGAGCATGTGAAGGTTGTAGAAAATGGTTCGTGGCATAGCGAATTATATAGTGAGTGGCATTTCACCGGACCTATCACCTCATAAGAAGAGGAAATTCTTTCATTATATCAAGTTTTACATATGGGATGATCCCTCTAATACAGAAGATGTGCAGACACGATAATCCGAAGGTGTGTCCCTTATACCGAAGTAAGGGACATAATTACACAGTGTCACTCTTCCCCAAGTGGGGGACATTTTACATCAGCAAGAACAGCCGCTAAGGTGCTTCAAAGTGGATTTTATTGGCCAACGATCCACAAAGATTATCATGATTTTATTCTACAGTGTGACAAAGAATGTGAGAAATATCACGAAAGCAAGAGATGCCCCTCACCTTGATCATTGAAGTTGAGTTGTTTGATGTGTGGGGTATAGACTTCATGGGACCCTTTCCATCTTGGAATGGGTTTCAATATATCTTGGTAGCTGTAGAATATGTGTCAAGATGGGTGGAAGCTGATCCGACCCAAATAAACGATGCCAAGGTGGTGCTGAAATTCCTGCAAAAGAACATTCTTACAAGGTATGGTACTCCGAGAGCTTTGATAAGCGATGGGGGGTCACACTTTTGTAATAAATGGTTGTCCGCATTGTTAGCCAAGTATGGGGTGAAGCACTGAGTTACAACGCCATATCATCATCAAGCCAATGGCCAAACAGAGCTCGCCAATCGAGAGATCAAGCAAATACTTGAGAAATCAGTGAATGGGAATAGAAAAGAGTGGTCAATGAGGTTAGATGACGCACTATGGGCGTATAGAACAACTTATAAGACCCCTTTGGGACTCTCGTCGTATCAGCTAGTTTTTGGGAAAGCATGTTATTTACCGGTGGAATTAGAGCATCGGGCTTATTGGGCGGTTAAAAAGTTGAATTTCGACTTTGAGGCTGCTGGGAAAGAGCGAATTCTTAAGCTCAACGAATTGGACGAGTTTAGAAATCAAGCTTTCGAGAATTCCAGTTTCTATAAGGAGCGCGTCAAACGGTTTCACGATCGGATGATAAAGAATCGAACCTTTGAAGCCGGTGAACAAGTCTTATTGTTCAACTCTCGACTAAGGCTATTTCTGGGAAAGCTGAAATCAAGGTGGTCGGGTCCATTCACTATAAAGACTGTTCGAGCTTCCAGCATAGTAGAACTGCAAAATCAAGATGGGAGCACATTTCTTGTCAATTGACAACAGATCAAGAAATACTACAAGTCAGACCAACTTCAACCGGTGCATGATGTGTGGTTGAAAGAACTCGATTAAGCCAAACAAGTTGTCCAGCTTGAGACGTAAAATGAAGCGCTTGTCGGGAGGCAACCCGATGTTTACATTTATTTTCGTCATTGTTGTTATTTTTGTTTCTTAGTTTATGTTTTTTTTAAGAGTGTTTTAATATTTTTATGATATTAGGAGCCAACAGTGACAAATCAAGATAAAAATGGAACGCGATAGCAAGATGCAAGGAACGAACAGAGGACGAGGGGCAGTACGGCCCGATGCGGTCGAGTCACCTAATGACTCGGTCGCGTAAAAAATTCATCCCTTGACAAGTCGCAGGACAGTAAGCAGCGATGCGATCGCGTTGAACAACGACGCGATCGCGTCAAATCCTTCACCACAGCGCAGGTCAGTATGACACGACGCGATCGCGTCAGTTTGCGAGACCAGGCTTTTAAAACAACGCAGCCAGGTCATTTTGTCCTTCTTTCCTTCTCCTCTCCCTTACGTGAAACACACACCCTCATACACAATTCACCAATCCTTGCACAAGCACTACTCAAAATCACACACACTCGATTACAAACACAAGCACACACACAAATTCATCAATTGAATCAACAACATTCAAATTTTTCGACCAAAGTCGGACGAAACTAGGGCACAAGCCAATTCTCTAATCTTCGACTAAACTCCTCCGGTAAGTGAAGAAAACCCAAACTCTATGATTTTCAATCTATTGTTTATGCGTACATCTTGTTGTAGAATGTTAAATTTCGAGTTTGGGGATATGGTGGTGCATATTTGAGAAACATTGACACTTGTAGTGCGAAATTACTAGCTTTTCATTTGGGTCTTGTATTGTGAATATGTAGTGCTAATTGAATTTGAAATTGCTATGAAAATTGTGGTTGGAATGGAAGAATAGCAACAAGATTGAATTTCACATGTTTTAGTCATTAAGGACTTTTATCAAGCATGTTGTGTACATGACTTGAACTTAGTTTTTGCTTAGTTTATGCCTCGGGTTGTGCTTTCATATGTATTACAATGATGAATTGAGTTTAGGATGCATGTCTTACGTTTGTATGATTAAAAAATTCACCATCTCATGAATTCAATTGATTAACTTAGGAGTTGAGCACATAATGGGGGGTATACAAAGTGAAATTAATTAAATTGTTGCTAGCATAGGATTGAAACTACTTAAGAATCAATTAGGACTAGGGAAACCTTTTTGATTAACTAGGAATTATTGAGTTCTGGAAGCTAGTCGTGATGCATTGAAGTTGTGTGATTTTTGATTGTGTGATGTTGGGTTATGTTAGCTTGATTAAAATGCCGCCAAGAAAAGCAAACACAAGCAAGATCAAGGGAAAGAAGAAAGTGGGTGAAGGATCTTCGACTCCGGCTCCGGAAAGGGTAGAAATTTTACCCAGTGACAGCCGAATTGTTTATGGTTTTGCACTAGAAAGAGATGAGCACAAACGAAGATTTGAGTCACTTCGTCAGTACACAGTTATGCCCAACCGTTTCAGAAATTCAGAGTTGGCACAAGCTATGGGGATACATGAGAATGTCAAAGCATTTCTCACAATTGTAAAATTGACATAATTCATGAAATATGATCGAACATACGAGTGGCTGACAATTGAATTCCTCGGCACTTTGAGATAGTAGTAGCCAGTAAGCCTAAGCAGAGACGTCCAGATAAAATCACCTTTCAGTTGATGGGAGCGCAACATGATATGACATTTGATGAACTTGATGAGCTCTTCGAGTTTTTAGCTCCAACCGAAAGAGAGCCACCAGAGCCGTTCAATCCGAATGAATTCTGGGGGCAATTGACAACAGCCCTCCGCTACTACCTCCGTAGGCTTATGTCTCGAAAAATGCTGAAGCCTAATGGATCCGGAATCCAGCCATTAGATATTTTCAAAATTTCTTGGCCCATATGCTATTTGGCAATTCAACAACTAAACACTTTATTATCTAGCCCCTCCTCAAAATTATGAACACAAACTCTTTCTTTTCTTTTTTCCAATTGATTTCTTTTTATTTTATTTTTGAATTAGGAGAGGTTATTCTTTTCGTCTATTGACCTATCTTTCTTTCATTCCCTTTATCTTTTGACTATCCGCAAGTTTCCCTTTTCTTTTCCAAAATCTTCGCCCGACTACCTTCCAATCCTCCTCCCTCTTACTTGATTAATCCAGTTAAGGCCAAAGAGTTAAATCAAAAGGTTTTTGGCTGACTTTGTTAGGCTATGAAAAATTAAGACTTTAAAGCTCAAGTGGGCTAACTAGGGGTAATTATTTCCTTTCAAGTACAAAGAAAAAATTTCATGGTTTAAATAAATAGGCTTCAAAACAAAAATGCCTAAGATCACTTCCTAAATCACACCACATATTTGACACATTCTTAATGAAGACTGAAGGTAAGTTCTAGAAACTAGTGCACATATTGAATCTAATTCACACCGAAAGAATGCATTTTACTCCGAAAATAGGAGTACAATTAGGCTCGAATTCTCACAAGGGTAATTTTTGATTGAATACTCTAGGTTCAAGCTCAATTTTGTCTCAACTCACCTCTCATGCTCTATTATGTGCCTTCTTTCATTTATTTCTTAAAATCATCTCATCATTAATCATTCACCATCCATCTTTTCCTATTTTTTCGCTTCATGTTCACTTGTTACTATTTTGTTTTTCTCGGGTTCAATTCTTCTTTTGACTCTAAGAACAAAATAATAGACCTCTAGACTCTTATGACTCAATCATAACAACTAAATGATCAAATTGGGTTCACAGACCCGACAACACCAACAAGACAGATCAAACCGGGCTTACAGACCCGGTACTCCAAGTTAAAGCAAGTAAAATAGGTAAGTGGGCACACAGACCCAATACTCAAAGCAATAAAAATAGGCAAGTGGGATCACAGACCCCATGTATAGATCACAAAAATACCATCACAAATTGAGCTCATAGGCTCCTCAAAGCATAACACCACGAATTCAACAAAAGAAACAAGGCGAATAAAGCAAAAAAACGTAAATAGCGGCCAAGTTTGTTCCACGGTTCACCCCCTCCCCCAAACTTGGCCAAAGGTCAAGGTTGTGGGAAAAGAGTGGTACGACTTGGTGCTAAACTTACAGATCATTGTCGCGGCGGTGGCTGGAATCCGTGTTGACTCCAAAATCGAGCCAACGCATCCCAACGACGATCTTGTTCTTGTCTCCAGGTTCAAGTCTCATCACTTGTGCTATTATTGTACGCAACATGGGGTTGAGTTCTTGAAAAGCGCCTCTAGTTTCAGACCGATATCTTTCAAATCGAGTACTGAGAGCTGCCACGTCAGCCTGAAGGGAAGTGAGCATCCCCTCAAAGTCTTCGGCTCTTTCTGAAGACGATGCAACAGTGGTGGCTGCTCTCTTTTTTCTCGATGGACGAGGGCCCTGACGGCTTCCTTTCCATGCGTGACCCGGTTGAAAGACCGGAGAATCCGGGCTTTGGGATTTGGCCAAGTGTGACAAACGGGGTTTTCAATCATGAAAACACGCTTAGAATAGATGTTTTATCGTGTATTTGTTACATTCTAAGCTCTCGTCTGTCATAAAATTTGTATTTTCTTTCTCTCATCGGAAAAACATTGTCTTTAAGCATTTTGTAGGTAAAACAGGTGTACGAAGAGTCGACGAGTAGAAGAGAGTTGAAGGAATTAAGAAAAAACTCGAAGAATGAAGAAATAGGCTAAAATTGGGCCGTGCACGGTCGCAACTGTGCAAGCCTTCACAACCATGCACAGCCCATGTGCACAGAAGGTAAACAGGTGCCCAGAGATAGGCGCACGGTCATGACCGTATGCCCGTGACGGACCGTGCACGCCTCCAGAGAGTTGGGGTTTTTCGGGGTCGTGCACGGTCATGACCGTGTAAGGATTGCACAGAACATGCACGAACACCAAAAAAGTGGGCTTTTCAGCCCCAAAACCTTATTTTTTGGCCCAAGAAGTCCCAAAATGTGGTACCCTTGTATTGATTTGAAAAACACTTTGGTTGTAAAGGTTTAGTGAAGGTGAAGAATTCATGTCTTTTGGGATGAGTTGCTGAAAATTGGAGAGTGAGGTTGAGTGATGTTATTGAGGGGTAGTCGGGTTAGGAATAACATGATTAGTCCAAAAGTAGTCACTTTTAGCCAAATATATCCTACCTTACCTTAAGCCAACATTACAACCAAGGAAAAGACCTTTTTTTATCCTTTTTCACACACATTGAGTACGAGGTCTAGTTTAGACGATTGACAAACATATGGTAGGCTTTGCTTGTAATTCAATATGAGCGGAAATGAAATTAGCCTAAACACTTGAGAGATGAGGGAAATACTTAACCGGTGAGGATTGAATAACGCGAAAGTTCAAAGTCTCGAGATTAGTTGATTTTCACATTATCACATATGCTCAAATACATTGTGCTACCTAAATTGTGTTAAAAGAAAATCGGTCTGAAATTGAATCATCATCCAATCGCCCTAAATCATTGCATAAATCACTTGTATTTCTTGTCTTTTGTTATGTTGTTCAAGACGAACAACAGTTTAAGTTTGGGAGATTTTGATACACGTTAATTATGCATGTATTTAGGTCGAGTTAGGATAGTATTTTATAGCATTTACATGCGTAGTTGGTCAAGAATTATATGAATTTAAGTAATTTGGACCATTTGACGTGTATTGGTTCGTTTTGTAGTGTTTTCATAGTTTTCAGGTCAAATGAAGATTTTATGAGATAACACGAAGAAACGAGTCGAAGAAAGGATGAGATGGGCCATGATGGGCCGAAAATAAGGCCCAACGACAGAAGCAATCAACGCGGTCGCGTAAAGAACGTGACTCGATCGCGTCATAAGGTGGCTGAAAGGCGAGTCCAGAACTTAGTGATGCAGTCGCGTCACTGATCAACTCGGTCGCATCGAAGGTTAACAAGGGAAAGAATAGATCCAATTGACACGGTTGCGTCAGTTTTGACGCGGTCGCGTCCAAAAGCTCGATTTTTTTAGATTTTCCTGTTTTAAGTAAGATTCGGATCCTAAACTTCCCAGTACTGTTCCGAAGTCTATAAAAGGACAAGAGATGCGCGTTTTTCAGATATACCTGCTATATCACATCATACATATATTGAAGGAGAATTAGATAACTATTGAAGAACGCGAAGACGAAGATTTACGAGCCGACATAATTGGGTTTAACTATTTCTTTTCTAGTCTTTATTTCTTTATGATGTATTCCATGAATTATTGTAGAAATTTTATACTAGGCTTGAGTAGCTAAACTACTCGTGTCCTAGGGTTAGCAAGTAGTATTTTACGAATAGACTACGATTTTAAGTATCTATCTATGTGTTTGTTTTATTCCATAACTGAGCATAATTTGATCACTTAGGCTTAGTTTACACGTTTAGCAATTCTGCTTCGAGAGAAGGGAATCGTTAATAGATGTACGACATATATCGTAGTTGTCTATGACTGCATATGCAAGGGTTAAGGGTCTTTTGGGAGTTGTTAGGATTCATTGACTCGAGAGGGTAGTTGTCCTATTCAATCCACGACTTAGTCGCTTCGAGAGAAGGACTAAGTTAATTAAGTATCGTCTAATAGATGCTAAAAATTGGTTTAAAAGTATATAAGTTAAACTTAATTAATATAGAAGTAATTCACGAAATCGACGCCCTAAGATACATGCTCGTTAATTGGAATTTACTCGTTAGTCAAGTTAATAATTAGTTAAAATAATTTAGTTATAAAAATCAATCTTGCAATTCGAGTGTCTAGTTAGGATAATCCTAGAAAATTGGGATATCAAACTACGTTAACCTATTCTCTGAGGATCAACTTTGACTTTCTCTATACACATCTACACCTATATACTTGCAGTATTTATGTCACACCCACCCTTGTAAAAAAACTTATTTTATACTAATGTTTAGCCTTACCAAAACCTGTATTTTTTTTTTTCAGAATTAACCATTTAGAATACTCCTTTAAGATCACAATCTTACCTACATATATTTACATAGATCCAAATCGAGTACAAAGGTGTCACACTCCATTCAACACCATATTTACAGAATTATACATATTAAAGTTCCTTAATTTAAACATGTCCAAAAAGATTATTAAAACACTAGCAAAAACATAGTGAGTCCAAGGTTTAGCCCCACAGGTCGTCATTCATATACACGGGGCTTCAGAACTTGCAGAAACTCCAACAGCATGCCAAGTCAGTCCACGAGCTCATGCGTAGTTAAACTCACCTACAATGCAAGAATTACGTGAGCTAAAACTCAGTAAGCAGAAATCATGCATGAGAAATGCATATATGAGGGTTGCAAGTTATAGAACCATTTCTTTCAACTATTTTCTCAAAAAGGAAACCCTTTTGTGTGGGGGAAATGGCTCCCTTCACTGGCACAACCTCACCAGAATATCCCTCCATACTCGTGACTACCAAGGGTCCCTCCTCCCCCCTTATAGTCCACCCGAGATATTTGTGATGATTGGTACGACCAAGTGGCTATCCTTCCGAGACTACCAGGGGTCCGCCTCCTGCCTGCCCCTGCAGTCCACCGGAAAGTCTACCTCTTCCCGTACCCCTCATCATAAAGGTGCTGAAGTGGGAACCTCTTCCACGTGCACGTCTGTCACCGGAAGCATCCCGAGAGACACCATATATAATATATAACTCTCAATGTGCCAGTGGTGACCAATCCCAAAATATTATCAACTTATGAAATTATGGTATTTTGACTTCTTATATGTACACCTGTAATTCTTGTAGATGCTAATGTTCATGATTGATGTACATCCATTTATTTCTAGCAACGGAATCAAACACTTTATACAAAGTTATGCAACAACACATATAACAATCAATTATCACAAATAATAAACACAAATACTATGTTCAAGCATTGTAGTTGTAGATGGATTTCCACTTACCTCTCCTCCGGAGTAGCTTTTTGAGATTTCCTATTCCACAGTGGTAATCAATCTACGACAGTTTTAAATCGAATTAATACACAATTTATCAAATTCCAGGTTATTAAGTATTTTTAGTTCGGAATTTCCAGTTTCGTCGCATTTTAGTAATAAGGCTCTAACTGTTTCTACAAAATTGATATTTATATGATTCAAGTTGGGTTATAAAGCTAACACATAAGACTACAACTTTCATGTTTTACACTTTTTCAAATTCTGATCTAAAAGAGGTCGAAATCAGAAGTGAACACTTAGTGAAAATTTAAAGCAGTAACTTTCTTTCCTTTTTCTTAATTAATCCTGACTAAACAAGAATAACAGTGTTCTTATCAATTATTCATTCATTACTATAGTTAACAATTATATATTCATAGTGGTAAAAAAAACATATTGACAAACCATCCATCTTGTCCCAATATACATCAATAATTATTGTTTATTCTAATAGACTTATCCTAATAAGTAATAATTGTAGAGATTTATTATATGAACATCAGATTAATCAATGCCTAGAAAGAAAATGAAATTTCTTACCTGCTCTTCCTTTATCCTCACAAACTTGGCACCATCCCCTCTTATTCCAAATAAATGAAGAGGATAACCATTATAATCTTTATCACCGCCTATTTCATTTCGTAAGGCGGTGGTAAAGTTTTATTTCTTTTCCTTAATCCGGTAAGTTATTATTATTATTATTATTGTTGTTGTTGTTGTTGTTATTATTATTATTCCGACAATAAAATTCCTTACATATCTAACACTTCTACTTACTAAATAATGTTCTACATTTTAAACTTGTCAAGCGTAGTCTTAAATTTTGTCTGTCCCAATATTTTAGACTAGGGGGTTCTTGACTACCAAAATAAACATCTCCATATTAGTCACAAAATATAAAAATAACACAATAAATATAATAAATTAATTACTATAAAACTATCACGCAAATAGCACATAAAAATATGGAATGCATGAAATGCAAAAATTATATTGGCCAGTGAGTTGTGAGAGGCGCGGGCCTCCCCCCCTTATAAAAATTTCGTCCCCGAAATTTACTTACTTGAAGAGCTCCGGATATTTGGCTCTCATTTCTTCCTCTCTTTCCCAAGTGGCTTCTTTGACTAATTGATTTCTCCATAGGACTTTGACTAACGGAATTTCTTTGTTTCTGAGCCGTTTTACTTCCCTTAATAAAATTTGTACTGGTACTTCCTCATATCCCAAGTCTGCTTGTAGTTCTACAGGTTCACTGTTCAGGACATGAGACGGATTTGCAACATACTTCCTCAATACTGACACATGGAACACATTGTGTATTTGAGACATTGATGCTGGCAAATCGAGTCTGTAGGCAACATCACCAACTCTCTCAATAATAGGAAATGGACCAATGTATCTCGGACTAAGTTTTCCTTTCTTACCAAACCGCATTATTCCCTTCATTGGTGCAACTTTCAAGAATACTAGATCTCCCACTGCAAACTCAAGTGCTCTCCTTCTCTTATCCGCATAGCTTTTCTGGCGACTCTGAGCTGTTTTCATTCTTTCCCGAATCTGTGACACAGCTTCTGACATTTCTTGTATTATACTTGGACCCAGAAGTCTTCTTTCGCCAACCTCATCCCAATGTATCGGAGATCGACACTTCCTACCATATAGTGCTTCATAAGGGGCCATTCCTATAGTAGATTGATAACTGTTGTTGTAGGAGAATTCTATCAAAGGTAGGAATTTGCTCCATTGTCCCTGGAAATCTAACACACAAGCTCTGAGCATATCCTCTAGAGTTTGTATCGTTCTTTCTGATTGTCCGTCAGTTTTTGGATGATATGCAGTACTAAAAGACAACTGTGTTCCCAGTGCCTTGTGTAAACTCTTCCAGAAGGTAGACAGGAATCTTGAGTCTCTATCTGAAACAATGGATAATGGTACTCCGTGAAGTCTAACTATTTCCTGTATATATATCTGAGCATAACGATCCATGGAGTAAGTAGTACAGACTGGGTGAAAATGAGCAGATTTTGTGAGTCTATCCACAATTACCCAGATAGCATCGTGACCCTTTACAGTTTTTGGCAATCCCACCACAAAATCCATTGTAACGTTCTCCCATTTCCATTCCGGAATTAGTAAGGGCTGTAAGGTTCCTGCCGGTCTTTGATGTTCTGCTTTTACCTGCTGACAGGTTAAACACTGTTCTGCACACTGAGCAATATCTTTCTTCATACCTGGCCACCAATACTGCACCTTTAAATCTCGATACATTTTGGTAGCTCCTGGATGCACTGAATATGGTGTCGAATGTGCCTCTGCCATAATATCTCTACGAATGCTATCTACATTTGGCACACATAACCGGTTTTTGAATCTTAAGACATCATTCTCTGACAACTGAAAATCTGATAGCATCCTTGATGCGACATCCCTTTTTACCTTAGCTAAATATTCATCTGCACTTTGTCCTTGCTTAATTCTATCAAGTAGGGTAGGCTGAAGGGTTAGAGCTGCTAGTCTTGCCTCCACTATTCCAAGTTGGACACTCTCGACATTCATTCTTTGCAAGTCTAGTAACTCTGGTCTCTGAATTAAAGCCATCAATGTTGTACTTTGGGACGATTTTCTGCTTAAGGCATCAGCTACGACATTTGCTTTACCAGGATGATAGTTGATAACACAGTCATAGTCTTTCACGAGTTCTAACCATCTTCTCTGTCTCATATTCAACTCTTTCTGTGTGAAAAAGTACTTCAGACTTTTGTGATCTGTGTAGATCTCACATCGTTCTCCATATAGATAGTGTCTCCAAATTTTTAGCGCAAATACTACTGCTGCAAGCTCCAAGTCATGAGTAGGGTAGTTCTTCTCATACTCCTTCAACTGTCTGGATGCATATGCTATTACTTTGCCATTCTGCATTAACACACACCCTAAACCGTTCTTCGAAGCATCACTGTATACCACAAAGTCTCCAGTCCCCGTTGGTATTGAAAGGATCGGCGCAGATGTTAACCTTTTCTTTAGTTCTTGAAAACTCTGCTCACAAGTCTCTGTCCACTTGAATGTTACACTCTTTCTAGTCAACTGTGTTAAGGGAGATGCAATTTTCGAGAATCCTTCTACAAATCTCCGATAGTACCCAGCTAACCCGAGAAAACTACGTACCTCTGAAGGGTTTGTAGGTTGTGGCCAATTGTTAATTGCTTCAACTTTACTTGGATCAACTGAAATTCCTTCTCCTGACACAACATGCCCTAAAAATATTACTCGATCCAACCAGAACTCACATTTCTTGAACTTAGCGTACAACTGTTTCTCCTTTAGAATCTCTGCTTCATTCTTGGAGTATATCAGGATGTCATCAATAAACACGATAACGAACTTATCCAAAAAGTCTTTGAATACCCGATTCATCATATCCATGAAAGCTGCTGGGGCATTTGTCAAACCAAATGGCATTACCAAAACTCAAAGTGCCCGTATCTTGTACTGAATGCCGTTTTCGGGATATCTTCCTCTTTAATTTTCAGTTGATGATAACCTGAACGTAAGTCAATCTTGGAGAATATGGCAGCTCCCTGGAGTTGATCAAACAAGTCATCAATCCTGGGTAAGGGGTATTTGTTCTTGATCGTAACCTTGTTCAATTCTCTGTAATCTATGCACATCCTCATAGTACCATATTTCTTCTTGACAAACAAAACTGGTGCACCCCATGGCGAAAAGCTACGTCTAATGAAACCTTTGTCCAGTAAATCTTGCAATTGAATCTTCAATTCTTTCAACTCTGTAAGTGCCATTCTGTAGGGTGACTTCGATATAGGAGCAGTCCCTGGGTATACGTCAATTACAAACTCTATCTCTCTGTCTGGGGGTAATCCTGGGAGTTCGTCTGGAAATACTTCAGGGTATTTTTGCACCACTGCTACCTCCTCAATAGTTGGATAATGCTTCTCTTCCATACTCATAACACTTACTAGGTAGCCTTCACAACCGCTTTCCAATAACCGTTTTGCTTTCACCGCTGATATCATGTGATATTTGAACCTTTTTCTTACTCCAACAAAGACAAAAGATATGTTACCAGGCGGTTGAAATGTGATTATCTTGTTCTGACAATCTATTGTAGCACCATATTTCGATAGCCAGTCAATTCCCAAAATCACATCATAATCATTCATATCTAATATGATCAGATCGGCATAAAGTTCTCTTCCTTCAATAGAGATATCACATGCTCGCAGAATCTGGTTAGTTTGTTTTGACTCTCCGGAGAGGATCACTACATTGTAACTAACGTCTGCTACATCAGGTTTCCTACCCAGCCTCTTCACATACTCAGTGGATGCAAATGAATGTGTAGCTCCAGAATCAAATAATGCAAATGCAATCGTATCACAAATGGAAACTTTACCTGTTACTACAGATGTATTTGCTTCTGCTTCCTCCGTGGTCATGGTAAAGACTTTAGCTGGCGTCTTCTTTTGTGTAGCAGGGTTTGAGTTCTCTGGACAAATCGTGGAAATGTGTCCTGCTTTTCCACATTTAAAACAAGTCCGATACTCTGCAAAACACTTTCCACTATGCGAACCTCCACATGTGGGACATGTAGGTTGTGTAACTGGTGGTTTTCCTTGTTCACCCTTTTGGCGCTTGTTCTGATCCCATGACTGTTGTCCTGGTTTTGGTTGAGAACCCGGCCTTGGACCTTGCACTTGTGGTGGCCTTTTCTTTCCATCCCCTCCAAAACGAGGTCCTTGTCTTTGTATAAACTGGCGCCTAACCTCCTGAGCCCGCTTAATTTTCATTTCAGCTTGTTCGGCAATCAACGCTCGTTCGGCAACTTGTGAATAAGTTACTCCATGTATACCAGCCATACACACATCCCTATATAGCTCTGGCCTCAGACCCTCTAGGAACCTTTCTACTTTCAACGCATCCGTACTGACCATGTGCTCCGCAAACCTAGAGAGTTGCTCGAACTTGGCGATGTAGTCTGTAACATCCATTGCCCCTTGTCTCAATTGTATGAACTCGTTCATCTTCATTACTCGAACTGGGGCAGTGAAATACTTATTTCTAAAAAGTTCTTTGAACCTACCCCACGTCATTGTCGCCACATCCTCAATAGTTTTCATTGTGTCCCACCAGTGTCCCGCACTTCCACGTAACATGAACGATGCACACAGTACCTTTTCTCCGTCAGGGACTTTACTATACAAAAACATGTTCTCTATAGTTCTAAGCCAATCCTCTGCATCGGTGGGATCCGTTGCACTCTCAAATGTTGGCGGGTTAAGCTTTCTAAACCTTTCTCCGATGACCTCTAAGTATTCAGCTCGAGGTTGCTGTTGATTCACGCCATTTCCTGTTTGTCCACCCACACCCCTTTGTTGGATAAGTTGCTGAAACTGTTGCGACTGTTGTTCTACTAATCCTGTCAACCGAGCCACAATCGCTTCCAGGCCAACACCTACTGCTGGTGCATTTTGTTCCTGTTCATTATCTCCTTCAACACCTTCTCCTCTAACGACCTCCATGATTTATTTCTAATTTTATCGTCCCTCTGTCACAGGCCAATATGATTCATGAAATAATGAGTGCAAATTACGAATAAGTAAAACTTACTGGCATGTCTGCGCTTCAGAAGTTCTGAGCTCATGTATATGAACTGTCTACAGGGCACAAACCGGGCTCTGATACCACTCTGTCACACCCACCCTTGTAAAAAAACTTATTTTATACTAATGTTTAGCCTTACCAAAACCTGTATTTTTTTTTCCAGAATTAACCATTTAGAATACTCCTTTAAGATCACAATCTTACCTACATATATTTACATAGATCCAGATCGAGTACAAAGGTGTCACACTCCATTCAACACCATATTTACAGAATTATACATATTAAAGTTCCTTAATTTAAACATGTCCAAAAAGATTATTAAAACACTAGCAAAAACATAGTGAGTCCAAGGTTTAGCCCCACAGGTCGTCATTCATATACACGGGGCTTCAGAACTTGCAGAAACTCCAACAGCATGCCAAGTCAGTCCACGAGCTCATGCGTAGTCAAACTCACCTACAATGCAAGAACTACGTGAGCTAAAACTCAGTAAGCAGAAATCATGCATGAGAAATGCATATATGAGGGTTGCAAGTTATAGAACCATTTCTTTCAACTATTTTCTCAAAAAGGAAACCCTTTTGTGTGGGGGAAATGGCTCCCTTCACTGGCACAACCTCACCAGAATATCCCTCCATACTCGTGACTACCAAGGGTCCCTCCTCCCCCCCTTATAGTCCACCCGAGATATTTGTGATGATTGGTACGACCAAGTGGCTATCCTTCCGAGACTACCAGGGGTCCGCCTCCTGCCTGCCCCTGCAGTCCACCGGAAAGTCTACCTCTTCCCGTACCCCTCATCATAAAGGTGCTGAAGTGGGAACCTCTTCCACGTGCACGTCTGTCACCGGAAGCATCCCGAGAGACACCATATATAATATATAACTCTCAATGTGCCAGTGGTGACCAATCCCAAAATATTATCAACTTATGAAATTATGGTATTTTGACTTCTTATATGTACACCTGTAATTCTTGTAGATGCTAATGTTCATGATTGATGCACATCCATTTATTTCTAGCAACGGAATCAAACACTTTATACAAAGTTATGCAACAACACATATAACAATCAATTATCACAAATAATAAACACAAATACTATGTTCAAGCATTGTAGTTGTAGATGGATTTCCACTTACCTCTCCTCCGGAGTAGCTTTTTGAGATTTCCTATTCCACAGTGGTAATCAATCTACGACAGTTTTAAATCGAATTAATACACAATTTATCAAATTCCAGGTTATTAAGTATTTTTAGTTCGGAATTTCCAGTTTCGTCGCATTTTAGTAATAAGGCTCTAACTGTTTCTACAAAATTGATATTTATATGATTCAAGTTGGGTTATAAAGCTAACACATAAGACTACAACTTTCATGTTTTACACTTTTTCAAATTCTGATCTAAAAGAGGTCGAAATCAGAAGTGAACACTTAGTGAAAATTTAAAGCAGTAACTTTCTTTCCTTTTTCTTAATTAATCCTGACTAAACAAGAATAACAGTGTTCTTATCAATTATTCATTCATTACTATAGTTAACAATTATATATTCATAGTGGTAAAAAAAACATATTGACAAACCATCCATCTTGTCCCAATATACATCAATAATTATTGTTTATTCTAATAGACTTATCCTAATAAGTAATAATTGTAGAGATTTATTATATGAACATCAGATTAATCAATGCCTAGAAAGAAAATGAAATTTCTTACCTGCTCTTCCTTTATCCTCACAAACTTGGCACCATCCCCTCTTATTCCAAATAAATGAAGAGGATAACCATTATAATCTTTATCACCGCCTATTTCATTTCGTAAGGCGGTGGTAAAGTTTTATTTCTTTTCCTTAATCCGGTAAGTTATTATTATTATTATTATTATTGTTGTTGTTGTTGTTGTTATTATTATTATTCCGACAATAAAATTCCTTACATATCTAACACTTCTACTTACTAAATAATGTTCTACATTTTAAACTTGTCAAGCGTAGTCTTAAATTTTGTCTGTCCCAATATTTTAGACTAGGGGGTTCTTGACTACCAAAATAAACATCTCCATATTAGTCGCAAAATATAAAATAACACAATAAATATAATAAATTAATTACTATAAAACTATCACGCAAATAGCACATAAAAATATGGAATGCATGAAATGCAAAAATTATATTGGCCAGTGAGTTGTGAGAGGCGCGGGTATTACAATTTAGAGTTAGAAATTAGGCCTGTCATTGCCTGACGAATATCAAGTTTCCTCCTATGATTTTATTTAATAAATTTGAATAACAAACACAACAATTAGTAAAAGCGCTCAACACTCAAACAAACTGATAATAGCAATTCTAGTCCTAATTCCACGCTTAACATTGTAAAATGTTCAATGTCAACCACACGAAGAAAAGAGTTCTTCAAATTTAGAGTGGTGTTTCTGAAAGCCACTTGACTTAACAAAATCAAAATCAAATTTGTCTTTTCAGGATGCATTGTAGTTCAACATATGAACTACTCATTAGCCAGTACCCAATTTTGTCTTTCCGTTGGGGTCAGCACCAAGAACATCTCGGTCTGTGGAGGCATCTATAGATGTCGAATAGCCGCAACTTTCAAGATTACCTCGACTCCGTCCATCGCTCGGACTACATTCACGCAATGCAGGAAGTCTGGATTTATCACTAGGTGTTCCTAGGTTGTGAATATGTTTGTGCACATATCGAAGCATGGCTGCCCTTGATTAATTATTTGACGGCCACCAGGTCAGGACTGCAGTAAAAAAAATCATTGGTTTTAGTTATAGGCATTAAAGACAAAAGAGATTTTGTGCAAACAGAATAAAATTACTTTTTTACCTGAACGATGTGCTCCAACACATCGCTATGTCCTGCCACAGTCTCAAGATTTGGGTCCCAGCTCAATCCACTAAAATCTCTCACATCGTAGTAGATGTCATGCACGCCTAATCAATTTGAACTTGGTTTGCATATGTCTTAGTCGGTAGAGAAATGGCTCAGGAGTCAAGGCGTTTAGGCGTGGCCCAACGCTGATCAGTGTCTGATCACTGAAGTGTAGCCTAAAGGGCAACTTATCCATGAAGTCATAGTACAGTAGGTATATGAACGTTGCCTCGTTCTCCAACGTCCACGTAGCCCTATCAGCAATTCGTGGCCTATTCATATTTTCTAAATAGTGTAATAAAACCATTAACATATCAGAACGGACATTTGTTATGTATAATATGGACGAACTAAATATTAATTTTATGTATTTATTAATTTCAACCATGTCAATTTAACATTCGAATTAGAAATTCGATCCAGTTCCACCTTTGTAACAAAAGAAGGTAATATATACATCTAAGCAGTGAACCTTGGTTACGATTGTATGAAGCCAAATAAATAAACACTAAATTAATCTATTATTATTTCAAACACTTCATGCGGGCGAGATGCAGACATAAACATTCAAATGACAACAAAATATAAAATCAGTACACAATCCTAAAAGGAAAAAAACCCACGCATGTCCCACTAATTATAAGAATGTGTAAAACATAGTACCATACCACATAAGATCAAACAAAACTAGTTGCCACGCACTAATTCCCTCCTACATTATGGTCGTCCCACATCCCATTCGCAATGGCATCACGTAGTCCTCCTTGGGCCGCAACTGCTTGTTGAGTAGGGAGTCGCCTCTCGGAAAAGATAAGGGTGTCTACCTCAAAGTGCGCAGCACCTCCTTGGAAAAGATCATCAGGGTATCCGGGTAGCTTGATCCAATTATGCAGAGCACAACAAGCCATGACAATCTTCTTTTGGTCCCTGATTTTGAAGCTTGGCATCCCGTGTCGAAGAATGGGAAATCGACTCTTGAGGATTCCAAATGCATGCTCAACACAATTTTGGAGCTGCAAATGTCGATGGTTAAACAATTCTTTTGGATCAAATGGTTTGATTCCAGTATTGTTGAATTCAGGAAGATTATATCGAGTTCCCCTGTACGGTGCTAGAAACTTGTCGTAGTTGGCATACCCAGCGTCGACCACAAAATATCGACCTGCATTGAGTATTTGATCATGAGCTATAGATGGATGACGAATTTATGAATTTAAACTTGTTGCATATTAATTTTGGATTAGTATTTTTAGTTACCATCTAGTGGATAAGGAAAATAGTCATCATTCATCACTGCGTGCATCAGTACGCGGGCATCGTGTGCACAACCCTCCCAACCGGCACACACATACGTGAAATTCATATCAAAGTCAACAACAGCAAGTATGTTTTGAACAGTTATCCTCTTACGTGATGGTACGCGGTCTGATCGCTCGCTAAGACAAAAGTCGGGATTAGGGTACCATCAAGTGCTCCAACACAATGATGTGAATAAGGTTACAACATTATAGTGTTAAATTGCTAAATTGTAATTAAGTCAATATATGAAAGGTTTGAACAAAGTACTAATTAGACTAAGAGGTAACGTCGGTGTCAAAGGTTACCTCAAAGTACGGAAATACTTTTGTATCATAGAGTATACGTTCAGGAATTCTTGTAAAGTCCGGCCATTAGTACTTGTAGTGCATTACGAACGCGGTGGAAGTGCGTACTTATGGAGTGAGTCGAGTGCTGGAAGCATTCCTCAGTGTCACGCATACGGAGGTGCATACAAGCGGTTCGTATAAAAATAAGAACCGACTCCGCACAACTTAATCAGGTTCTGTGATCTTCCCAGATGAACCCACGATCTCGTAGCATATTCACTAACCCAAAGAAACATGGCCTTGACATCCGTACATTATAATATAACTTGTCATGGTTCTCAGTCATAAGGATTTCAGCCATCCAATCCCTTCCCTGTAACGCAGAATTGTTCTTCTTACGTGACCCAACCCGTCTGTGTGACACCATCAATACATTGTAGAAGCAATCGGCCATAGAATCATCCTCCGCATTCCTTTCTTCTTCGCTGTCCTCGAAATAGAGTTCGTCCTCAGAAGAACTCGGCATAACGCCTATTAAAGGAAGAATATTGATTTAAATGTATCATCGCACCGAGAAAATGATATAATAATTCGAATGATAAACTCAGTCGATGATGCAGTAGTTCAAAATAAAGGCACATATAGTAATGAACCACAAATTTTCCAATACTATCATTATCCGTGAATGGGGGAATTGAAAAGACATTAAACCAATAACGCCACACGTACAGACAATATGATCGAAGTCAAGAAAAGACGCTCCTAAAATCAATGTGAACACAAATACTAATGACGGGGTCCTAGAACTATCAGATAGACCCTAAACTAAACCGATCAGCCACTCTCGCTTGAGAGCCGGGGTGAAAGCCTGAAACATCTGGCGCGTCATAGGATCGCGAAGGGCATTACAGCCAACCAATTTCACTTGATTTGGGAGGTCCATTTGGACCACCTCTTTAAAAATAGGGCTAGCTGCCTCGAGTTGGGCTATTGGAAGACTAGCATCACGATGACATGCGTATGCGTCCCAATTTTGTACAGAGGCAATCCTGGCATACCACTCGTCATCAACGGTCGATGACGATTCTTCTAGTATCTCCCACCTTCACCACTACCACCAGCTCCGTCACCGAGAAAAGCGAACGTGTCATAGCTCCTATGCTGGCCTGAACTATTCGAGCCCCCGCTCTCCCCGGCTAATCCAGCCCCTGATGAAAGGGCTTCTAAGCTAGTGGCCTGGCTGTTGTGCCACATAACATGGCACAATTCGTAGTTGGGACAGCCATGTGTGATTAATGTACGGTAGTCGGCTGCTTGCTACAAGTTTTCTGTAAAGGGTTACTTAAAAGTCTTTGATAATTAAAAAGGAATTCAGAACGGTTAGTTAAGTGCGGGAGGGAACATATTGCGTAAATAACCTCTATGAAATCATCTGTGCCGGTGATAGTTTCTCGCGTTTTGTCCCAACCGGCGCCAAATCTGTTCTTGTTGGTGCAAAGGACTCTATAAACACGCTTATAGTTCTTCAGTTTGCTCCGTAGTTGATCGACTCGGTATTGAGACATACCAACCCTATTTGCATTCAATCCATTACAAATCTTATTCAATGAAGGGGTCGAGAAGGTTTGCGCCATGTACCCTCCCAGCTGAAACTCGACATGACAAAGAGTGATGAATTGGTGCTCGATTTGACGGGTCCAACTGACTCGTTCCACAGTGGACTAAGTACGCCTCTGTCCGCTACACCCACCAGCTCTAGACATCTACGAAGGGAAGCTTGCCACTTATAATTCTAATAATTTATGTAAATATTATATATGTGTGTCCTGGACCGACAAGTTCCCATTCCCCTATTTTTTAGGAATACTTTCATTAAAATCAAACACATTGTATGGAGTAAACTAAATTACATATCCCTTGGTTTCCTAATTAATCAAAACGTAAGAGACATAATTTTGGAAGTGCCTATGCTTTTTTGGCAGCAGACACAATTTTAATTTGGTTTATATTGCAATAAATTAGTACTATTTGTTTACATTCTGAAAAAACTAGTAACTTGTTTAAATTTATAAAAAGTGCTAATAATGTATTTATACCCATATAGCATATTGATTTTTTAATCTTACGCAGAAGAGAAATTTAGTTGAGCAAATATTTACCACCATAATCTTTGGGGCACTAAACTATATATAGCATATTAAATTGCGCGATCTAAGAGCCTTATGTGATTGCAAACTAAAATTTTAGTCCTAAGTTTACCGCAAAAGATGGACATCTGTATGCTAATTTGACATCATGCTACTCAAATTATGAATCAATTTACAACACATATATAAAATTTTGTTCGTATGTGTTTTAATTGAAACAATTAACCAAGCTTTCCAAAAAATTGCGAACATGTTACTTGTATGCTAATTGGTCTATTTATGATTGTTCACGGATTATCTCCTAAGTTGTTTGATTTTATTGCAAAAGATTAGTTGTTGTTGTTGTTGTTGTTGTTGTTTTTTTTTTTTTTTTTTTTTTTTTTTTTTTTTTTGTAAAATAACTATTCTAGCTAGTTTAAATTTAGAAAAAACACTTACCTTCTTTTTTAGTTCCCTTAAAACGTAATATTTAATTATCGTCATAAATTGACAAATTCGAGTGAAAAAATTCCCCCACTAAACACATGTAGGCAATTGTTATGTATACTTATGGACAACTCAATTTAATTCATATTTTGTATTTAAGATTGTTATTTGTATTTAATTCAGATTTTGTTCCAACATGACCCAAAAATCGATCACAATTATTGTGCATGAATTTATAAAATTACTGAAATTGCAAAATGCTAGTTGCAAAACCAAATAAAAAAAATTAATTTGGACCCTGATTTTTTTATCCTTTCGATATTGTGTCCTATTTAATTGTCAAAATATGATTGGGCAACACCCTCCCAAGATTCTCCTTAATTGTTCTTGCAATTTATGTTTATTAATAATAAGGTGTGAATGAATAACTAATCGGTCAATTTTTTTAATGGATTGAGAAACCTCAACAGATTTGGTATTAAATTAAAAGGATCATAAAATAAAGCTTTCCCAATTTCATTGAAGGGCTATTTTGAATTACATTTATGTATTAAATATAATAAACATTAAAAAATGAACTAATACACAAAAAAATTAAATCTGTGAGACCATAAATAATATTTACAAAATGGCCATTAGATCTAAATCGCCTAAAAAACAGGCCCCTCAAAGAGAAAGACAAAAAGGAGTAAAAAAACTCCAAGCTTTGAATGTTTTTTTCCTAACTTAGGATTATGTTGGATTGCTCGTTTTTCTTTGTAACAATTAATTTGCTACAAAGAGTAAAAAATAGCAACCCATTTGTTGTTAGACTCCACAGTACGCAGTCTTACAACATAGATTACAAGCAACCACCTAAACTTACGAAGATACATCAATACGAATCACGTTTTACATCCCAAATAACCATCACAACAGACCTCAAATTAGAATAGGAAAATCAGTGACACAAACTTAGTTTTTGCAACTAAAATTGAGCAACCGCAAGTGTACGACGTCAATAGTAGTACTAAGCGAGTACAAGGTCGATCCCACGAGGAATCGGCTCGATATCGGATAGACAAATCGAAATAAACATTTTAATGGCTAACTAGACGATCGAGTGGTTTTTTTTTTTGTTTTTATATTTTAAGAACTAGTTAAAATAAACAAGTAATTAAAGCTAATAAGATAGACTAGGGAACAAATTATAGGGATTAAACAATTAATAAAGATAATCTAGGATTAGATTTCAATTAAGGGTAAGTAACAATTATTATCCCGATCTTAGGAAACGATCACAATTATATGCAAGACCCCCTCTCGGAGCAAATTACGTGTTCATTGTATAGGATTAATCGCCGTCTTCGGTCGATTAATCAAATACAACTCCTAATTGAACCTAAAACCAAAGTTCCCATAATTAGCTCAAACCTCTCGGTTCTATTATTTAATCATGTCAATTAATGTGATCTCCGATCAAATCTCCCCTCTCGGTTCCAATTTAATCCCCAATAAATTGTTAAGCAATCGGCCAAATCATTTAACAAGCATTATAAACAATTAATCAACTAATAGAATAACACGGGATTAAATTAATCGGGTAAAAATCACTAATCACCAATAATCTACTTTCTAAACCTAGATTAAGGAAGTTTAGCCAACCATGATCATAATAAGAGATAAACACAAATATATAAACATAATCATGTTCATACAAATATTAAATGAAAATGGAAAGATAAAACCTATTTCAGTGTTGATCTTGATCTTCAAGTTCAATTCCACTTCTTTTGCTCTCTAATTTCTCTCTCTAAAAACTATACAAATGATGAATGATAGCTAAAAAGCTGAAGTGGTAGGGTTTCTATAGACATTTGGGGGCTTTTTTTATGGTATTGGGCTAAAAAATCACATAAATGAGCTAAACCCCATCCAATTCCGGAGGTCTTGTTTTTTTCCGTTCTTTTCTGGAGATTATATAGATTAGAAGCACGCGAAGATTCATCATCCGACATGCTTTTATATCTACAAAAATTATACAGGATACCCTAATGCTAGCAGCTACGTAAATACGAAACACAATAATACAATATAAAGAGAAACACAGAGCTAGTCAATTTGAAAATCAATGAGCATGGCAAAACAGTAAAAGAAACAGGGAATCTCTGCAAATGCAGAAAAAAACCAGCAAAGCATAAATAGAGCATTCAAGATCAGAGAGGGGGTTGGTCAAGATGGCCGTTGGGCCTCAAATTTCCCCCTAAAAAGGTTCGTTGGAGGATCCATCTACAGATCTACGGATTTCACAAAACGATAACAGAAGATCTACGCTCGATTTTGTGTAGAGAGTAGTAAGTGAATAGATTTGAAACGCAGTAGAGAGAGAAACATTCAGATGTGAAATGGTGGAGAGGAAGGGGCAGTCACATCCCCTTTCTCTCTCATCATGTGATTAAAGTGAGTGAGAGTGTAAGGCTAGCGGCAGGATTAAAAGGAGGCAGGCTTTTATGTCCTCCCCCCCACCCCAAACCCTAAACAGTTCCCAGATTGGCAAAACGGGCCAACCAAACAGTTGGGTTGGCCCAATCGATTTTGGATTGGACCAAACCCAACTAAACATCCCCTTGGAGTAGTACGTTATGCGAAGAATAAAGATGTTTGGGCTGATTCTGCATGGGTCGAAAAAAATTCCTAATTTTTTTTAAATGTATTGAATATTATAAATGAAAAATTATTTGTGAAGACGATAACTAATTTTTTAACATTAACACTCTTACGGTTTAAAAAAGAATAAGAAACCGTGCCAAGATTTTTAGAGTGTTCCAAATGATAGTTAACATTTAAATTTCATCTTGTGATAGTTATCAATTATATTTGTAATTTTAATTAGATAATAATCACAAAAGAAAAAAAGTTAAGAAAGTAATTTCTTTTCGGCCCGGGCTGAATCTGCTCAAACAGCAGCTTCCTTATGCGAAGCCTTTGTGTTGGATTCACAAAACAAAACCTTTTGGAACATGGGTTCCAAAGTCAAAGTACCAAAGCTGAAAAATTTACCATTTTTATTGTGAGAAATTGAGAATTCTAGGACATTATTTTTCTTTTTTTAGGGAAGAGTGGGAGTCCGTTGTTATACCAAGTTTAAAGGTATATTTATACTCGAATGTAGTGGCATGTGCTACGTTCATTATGCCACATTCTTGGATGGTACATCCATTTAAATAGTGTAAAGGTAATTAACGAATTTGTAGGGTAGCATGTATATTTGAAAGTGTAAAAGGTGTATTGGAAATTGTAAAAGGTGATGTATGCAATAATGTGTGGATATGAAGGGATGGGTCATCCAACTGTAAAGTGAAATACGTCGAATGGGTCATGCCCCATCTGGATGGGGACATCCCAAAATAAATATCCGTGCTTAACTATTATTCATATGTACCGTTTGCGATTGTTTCCACTTGAGAATAACTGATCAAATTTACAGATAATGAAAATTTTGTTTTTAAGAAAAGTAGAGAGTATTTGCAATAAAAAAGTAATTTATACAAAAAAATAGAAGTTGTATTGTTTGAAAAAAAAAAAGTGGTTTTAAATAAGAGTTGTATGTATAAGTAGAAAAAAGCACGTGATGATCTGCTTCCAGATTTTGCTTGAAATCAGTTATTTTAAACCATTGTTAAAGCAGAAACAAGTATTTAAGAACACTCAAATCTACTTTTTTTAAGCCAAAAGTGCAAAAGTGCTTATTCTAAGCTTTTGCAAACATTGCTATAAACTCTGTTTTATTTGGCAAAGTTTCATGTGCATCAGTAACACACCTAGTAAAAGTAATACATTTTCACCATGATACCTTTTACCCAAGACATGTAATACATTTAGACATAAACATTCATACATTTTGGCTCATAACCCGAATTGCATGAATCTGGTACGCAAGAGACCTCCCGTTTTTATTTTTTGTTTGTTTATGTGTTCCAAATAAACTTTTCATTCGACTACCAATTAATGAGTGCATGAATACAATTTTTTTTTTGGGGGAGGGGGGGGGGGGGGGGTTGCACAAATTTACTGTAAATAATAATAAGGGAAAATTTCTTTTTTAGTCCCCTAATTTAGGGTGGGTCCATAAAAGGTAATGTATGTTGAGAAATTTCAATTTGAGTCATTTATGTTAGGAGATTGTCCTATATAAAGACATTTTCCGTAGAAAATTGCTAAACTCGCCAGAATTCGTCATGTGTGGCGCACATATGTTCTCAAATTAGGGCTTTCCGGCAACATCGCAAATGTGAAAAGAATATGGTGGTGAATTTGCCACATTTTTCATTATATTTTTCTCTCCTCCTTCTTCAACAATACAACAATACCGCCACCACTGCCTGTGATCAACGAATCACCATTCTCAAACACACTCCGGTCGAAAATCTCAAAGTGAACCTAAAGCAATTACAATGGATGAAGGAGCGACTTCTTTTCCACAACAATCGACTCCATGAAGAATAAAGCACCATGTAAACTCACTTTAGGGTTAAAGATTTTTTTTCATACAAATTTTTAGATCATTGTTCATTATTCTCCTCCAACTCAGACATTTGCATGTCCTCATTCGCGTGTTCTTCCTCAACCTCTTCCTGCTCATCCCACTCCAGAGAGGTGAGCATTTGTATGGGTGGTTTTAAACGAATTGGGAAATGAAAGCGATGGGTTGTGGATTGAAATTGAAGTTGAAGGGAAATTCGGCGAAATTGAGGCGTGGAAGGAGTTGCAAAGAAGACAAGATGGGGTCTATGGTTAGGTGAGAAAAATGGAGGAATTTTAGTGGAGGGGGAGATGAACTGAATGTCATCGTTTTTTGCCATAATTCTCTCTCTAGTGAGAATCTTGAGTGTGGGAGATTTCTAGAGGTTTATTGAGTTTGTAAATAGAACTGGAGCGGTGACATTTTCTCTTCCTGCTGCATGTAATTGGGTCATCATTATTAAGGAGTAAATATTGTATATAAATGTTACAGATTCTTCTAGAATAGTTTGATCTTTGTAAATCTTTCCTTATACTCCTCTTGTTATTATGTATATATGAGGTTGTACCAAATCAATAGAAATCAATTACACATATGTTTATTATCTCATATGGTATCATCCTTAACGATCTACTATTTTTTTGTCCTTCCACTGCGTTCTTTGTTGATCCCTACCGAGCCCTCCCTGATCGTCGATCTCCACCACCACGTCGATCACTGACGACACAACCTCCAACACTGTCACTACAGCCGCTGCCAATGATACCACACCTCCCCCACTCATCGATATTCCCATGTCTATACAGCACATTCAGAAACTCACCTAATTTTTTTTCCCAGAATGGCGATCTCATATTCTTGCAATTGTGAACGGGCTCGACCTACAAGGGTATGTGAATTATGAGGTTTATCCTCCGCCAAAGAACGCACCTACATTCAAACTTTGGTTTCAACAAGATCGGTTGATTCTCGCTACCATCATGGGCTCTCTATTTGAAGAGGTATTCCCATTTGCATCAACACCGTCTGATTCTCACACGGTGTGGCAGATACTAAATCCGATTATCGTCAGCAGTTCTCTGTCTCGGGTCATGGCGCTAAAATCATATCTAGGTAACGTTCAAGTTGGCGATCAATCAGTTTTGGAATTCCTCCAATCCCTTAAGGCTAAAGCGGATGAACTTGCTTTAATTGATTTCCCTATGTCTAACCATGATTTCACTATATGTATTATGATGAACGTGTTATTCTCGTTTTTCTCATATATTTTACGTTCATATTTTTGTGGGAACTATAAGTATCTATCACGTTTAAATGTAAATTCGTGTTTAAGTGCATTTTTAGGTTGAATTTCATTTTTGATATGATTTGATGCGCTTTTGGGTGCTTTTAGTCATATTTTGAAGGTTAGGAAAATTCGGGAGATTAAGGAAGTCATTTGCACTCCTTTCCTCACTTCAACCCGCAAGTTGAGGCCCAAATGGGACTGAACTAGGCTGGAGTCATGCCCGAATTGAAGTTCGTCAAGTCACTAACAAAAAATGTGAAGGAGTTGAGCCGAGAAAATGGGTAAAAGGCCTCAAAACAGCAAAAACCGGAAGAGAATGTCATTTGCACTCAATCCCCACTTCGGTCCCAAACCGAAGCACATACGGGCACAAATAGGACCCCACCAAAGCCCATCTCAAAAATCATCGAGTCACGAACAAAAGTGGTGAATGGATCGGGTCGGGTCGAGAAGAAGAGAGAAAAATGTCTAAAACGGCGACGGAAGAATACGATGCGCGATGAGAACACATTGCACACTCGACTTACTATCACCGTCGGACCCGGTATCGGCCTGGCAGCCAGTTCGGCACCTCATCCAACAAGTTGGCCCAAAATCCAGCCGGTTTGCCCTTCTGTCAAGCGCATCACATCTGTATTTTGGCCACAACTACCTCATATGAACTCAAATTTGAGCGATTCAAGTTGTCACGTGAATCCAAGACGAAGATCTACAACTTTTTAGTTCAAGTTAAGAGCTGATTCCGGACGAATGTTGCCCAGAATTGCCAAGAAGGACGAATTAAGCGTGATCAAAGGTTTCGACTCAACATTTTAAAGGGCCAAGCACTCCCTCTTTTGTATTTTTATCCTTTTACCCTTAGTAAAGGGATATTTATGCAGGCGATTACGTCTTTTGACATTTCTAGGGTTGGAGTATTATAAATACTCATTCCCCCATTTTATTTGAAACAAGCCTCCATTTGATGATTAGTTGATTGATTATTGGATTTGTTGTGAGTTGTGGTAACCTAGGGTTATGGCTTCGATTACTTTGTAATGATTTCTAATTAAATCGAGACTAAGTTCACAGGATTGCATGATGGTCTTCGGCTTTCCGTGGCTTAGATTATTTTGTTTGGTTGTGCAATTAGGAGATGATAGTTGGCCCTTAGGTTAGGGATTGCTACCCTTGTGAGGCTTGCTGACTAGATTTTAATTATATTTAGGTATTAATTACTACGCCTTAGAATGATTGGGTGGGGAATTAATTCCGAAAAGTTAGGTTAATCGAGTCCCAATTGGTAGAAGGGAGACCTGTGGAGGAGAAGTTCAACCAAGAGGGACACCTCGGCCTCTTTTCTAAGGAGACCCTATATACTCACCGATTCTAGGGGATTAGGGGCACCTCAACCTCTTTCTAGAATTCGCATCCAATTGGGACATTGGTTGGTTTGAGAATTCAATTGCATAAAACTTACAACAACGTCTTATAATCATCTTAGAAATATCAACCCCATCTTGCTTGTGTAAACCCAAGCCTCGAAAATATCTTTCAATCGATCGGTTCCCTCCTTGCCTTCATTTATTTGCTTTATGTTATTTAGCTTAATTATACTATGATTTGCATTTGGCTTAACTTACTCGAACGTGCTTAAGCCAATTCTCACGAAATAATCCTCCCTGTGAATTAGACAATCTTATATACTACCCTGTCACAAGTCGTACCCTTACGGTTCTAGAATGTTGTTCTAATCTTAGCAATTTAGAGTGACATGGCAAGTTCATGGCATTGTTATTGGGGAGGATTTCTATTCTGTGGAATTAGCTAAAGCACGATTAGAGTTAGATTAGGTTGTTTTTCTTTTTCTTGTTAAAAAAAATCTAAAAAATGGACCCCGATCACTATCGATACTTAATTTAAAATTGTGCTCTTACTCCATCCGAAGTTAATGCATTGTCTTTTGTGCTTGGTGATGGTTCACATTTTTCTCCTAATTTTGAAGTGTGTAAGTAGTGTAATGTGAAGTTTGTGGGGATGAGGATCACATATCTACGGATTGCGATACTTTTCATCATTTTTCTTCCCATGTGAACTACCCTCTCACCTTGAATTTCTCGAAGTCCTCCTCGTTTCCCGATAATACTTTGGGTTTGTGAGGGACTTTATGGCCGGCTTTAATACTAGGATGCTTGTTCTTTGTCATTTGAAATTTAGGATTTCATCCTTAGTGTTAAGCACCATGTTGACACCCTTCACATCAATGAGTGCTCCCGCACTAGCAAGAAATGGCCTCCCAAGTATTGTTGGGAACGTGAGTCCCTGTTCAACATCCAACACAATGAAGTCGGTTGGCAGTTTTGACCTCCCTACTTCTACTATGATATCCCTTGCCACTCCATCGGGCATTGCTTCCCGAGAGTTGGCAAACTTTAGAGACATTGTAGTAGAGGTCAAATTCGCTATGCCGAGCTTTTCAAAATCCTTTCGGCTCATGATGTTAACACTCGCTCGGAGGTCACACAAAGCATTTATAAAAATTCTTTCCCCGATATTGCAAGAGATAGCAAAACGTCTCGGGTCTCTAAGCTTTGGAGTGAGCCCTTCCTCTTCCATAATTTCGTTCTCGTTTAAATTGGAAAGGGTCTCAAAAGTTTAGAGCTCTATACTTTTTGGTGAAAACTCTTTCAAGCTTTCCGAAAATGATGGAATGCTTCCCGTATTGTTCACTAGAAGGTGTGATACCCTTTAGATGCACCTCAGAGATGTTTTGTCAAGTTTTTCTTTATTTTCAATTTCATTTGTTCCATTTAACATCATCATATCTTCCAAAGGATTTTCAAGAAGGGTAGGGACTGGTGATGGCGAAGATGCCTCTTTGATGCCTTCAAGGCTCTTTTTTTTTTCTCTTCACTTTCCTCCTCTAAAACTCCATTTTCTTTTTCGCCTTCTTTCCACTTCTCTATTGTTTCAAGCCCATCCTCTTCTTCCTCGGCCAATTCTCCTCACTTTAGTCTTTATCCCCCACAAAATTGAGGTCCTCATTGGGTTTGAGTTTGGTCTTATATTCAGGTTGGCCCGAGAGGCTTTCCGCTTGCCTAGACGAATCACTAGGTTGGTTTAAAAGGAATTGTTCTATCACTTTATTGTGGCTCATGATGGACTTGAGTTTGGCATTCATGTCCTCCCTATTCGTTTTGGCTTGAGCCTTAAGCTCCTCTATGGCCATTTCAGAATCGTTTTTCATAGGATAGTTTTGGTTTTCATTTTGTGGTAGAAAACCGGGAGGGTTTTGGGATGAAGAGAAAGCTTGGTTTTGATATTGTGGCTTTTGGGTGGGTTTGAAGAGCTTTGAGCATTAGAGTAAGAGAACGCCAGATTATGCCTCCATCTCGGTTGTAAGTGTTGGAATAAGGGTTTCACTTGCCTTTCCTAGCCCTCTCTAATGCTTAAAAATTTTCTACTTGGGCTACAATCAAACACTCACTAGCCGATTAGTCTTCAATTCCATTTACCTCACACGAATTTGTATTTGAGGATTGGGGATGAGTAGGGGTAGTGCTTACGAATTTCATAGTATCAAACTTTTTGGTAAGAACCTCGAGTTTGGATGCTATCAAATCCAAAGTATCTACCTAATGCATACCTTGAACTCTTCTCGGAGCACTTGAAAATGCATTAAGGATTCCACTGGTTATGATTTGTGGACATGACTTCGATGAGTTCAAATGCTTCTTCAATGCCTTTTTCAATCAAGCATCCTCCCGAGGCGGCATCAACAACACTCTGATCATGATAGAAGAGTTCATTATAGAGATGTTAAGAAGCATCTATCTTTCAAGCCCATGGTGGAGACATATCCTCAATCCTTCTTTTTCCCAAGCTTCGAAAAGGTATTCGTCTTGTTCTTGGGAAAATTTTGTGATCCGGTGGCGCAGTTGAGCCATCTTGCTTGGAGAAAAGAACTTTTTTAGGAATTTTGCCCAAAGATCCTCCCAAAACGTGATAGAAACCGCCGGTGAGAATTTAGCCACACAGTGGCTCTATCCCTCAAGTAGAAGAGAAAGAGTCATAACTTGATTTCTTTTGCAGGGACACTATCCATCTTCAAGGTATCACAAATTTGCAAAAAAGTGGATCCATGAAGGCAGAGATCCTCACTAGGTTTCCCTCTGAACTGATTTGCTAGAATGATTTGGAGGAGGCCGGGCTTCGATTCAAACGAGTTTGCTTGGACTCATGGCTGGATAATGCTTTTGTTTGTCTCGTGGTTGTTTGGTACATAGTCTAGTAGAGTTCGGCGCGGATTAACCTCCTTGCCTTCCTCTTGTGGTTGGTGGTTTGCTATGTTCACCTCTTTGTTCACTTGTACCCTGTCGCTCGCGTTCAATCTCCTAACTCCTCTTCTAGAATTTCGATCGATTTCATGGTCGGGATCAATAAGTGCAGTTTCCACACTTCTTGTCCTTTTCATGCAAGATTGGTACCTTAAAAGAGAAAGTAGTCAAACAACTTAACATAAAATAAAACAACAGACAAATTAAATGTTAAATCTCAAAGAATTAAATGACCTAGCTAATTACATGGGGAGATAATCATTCCCGGCAACGGCGCCATAAACTTGTCTTAAAACCCCCATCAAAACGATTAAATTAAGTAAGGGGTTTTCCTATCCCCTAAGTGTATGGGAGAAGATAGGGTAGTAATAAATCGATCCACAAGGAGGACTTCTGTGTGAATTGTCCCAGTCATAGGTCCATAAGTTTAGCTAATTGGAAATTGAAGATTGATTAAGATTAAAATCGCAATAAATGATAAAAGGCAAATGATGGAAAATGCTCCCGAAATTGGGTTTCATCCAAGTGTTTCAGGCCAATGTTTGAATCACGATTATTAAGATAAATTAAGGTTTAACTCGATCAAAATACTACCTAACTAGCGTCCAACTAGGTAATACGTCTAGAATATGGTTGAGGTGATGTATTCCCCTAGGATTGGTGAGTAAATAGAGTTCTATGTAGGCTACCTACATGGATAATCAATCATAATTCAACCCCGGGCCCAGGGATTCCGATTACGTGAGGCTAGAAGAAAATATCCCGACTTCTCATACGCTAAAGACCGACGTAGGGGTGTAGAACCTACACACAAGACTAAACTTAATTTTGTCCATCCCAATTCGACGCCCCCTAGACTCTACTCCTACTATTGGTAGAACTTCTCCTCCACAGGTCTCCCTTCTACCAATTGTGTAATAATTAATTCCTAAATTCAATCAAGATCTAGCCAGCAAGTCTCGGAAGAGTAGCAATCCCTTGCCTAGGGACCGAATATCATCTCTTAATTGTACAACCAATCGAAATAATTATAAGCCATCGAAAGTCGAGCGACCGTAATGCAAGCCTGTGAACTTAGCCTCGATTTCGATTTGAAATTACTACAAATTAACCAAATCCTAACCCTAGGTTACCAAACCTAAATCAACTCAACAATCAATAAATCAAACATCAACCTCGAGGCAACCCGAAGCTCGGACTACTCCCTTGTTTCGGGAAACAATAAGAACTACTCACGATTCATCAATGAAATTCCAACAACTAACATCATTAGCAAAAATCACAAATAAATGAAGAGAGAGAGAGAGAGAGAGAGAGAGAGAGAGAGAGAGAGAGAGAGAGAGAGAGAGAGAGAGAGAGAGAGAGAGAGAAGAAATGCTTAGTGGTGACAATATCGGAGAATCTTCGGTGAATCTTCGAGGTTGTCACTCCCTTGGAATATTCTTACAAGTTTCCACCAAAAATCCTAGTTCTTGAAGAGAGAAGAACCCTAAAAATCTGAAAATATGCTAAGAGACAGAGATTCTAAGAGTGAATAATGAGCTAAAAATTGTTAAATGAGAAAGAGAGGGGGTATTTATAGAATCCCCAACCCTCCTCAAGCAAAAGACTAAAAGAATTGCAAATTATCCCTTTTAGTAAGGGTAAACTAGTAACATTACATTTAGGAATTCAAGGAGCCTTTAAGTATTGAGTCGAGCCACTCGATCGCGCTCGACTCGTCATTTTCGTCAAATATGAGAAATATTCATTTAGAATTAGCTCTCGATCCAAACATAAAAATTATAGATATTTGTCTCACCATTGTGTGGCATCTTAAATTGCTCAAATAAGAGTTTGAACAAAAAAGTTATGACCGAAATACAGAAGGGCTACACACTCGGGACTAAAAACAGGACCCGGATATCGGACCCAAAGGGGCCGGTACCGGTTCGGCAAAAACATAGTGCCCAGATTTATCTGTCTGGTATCGGGCTGCTACTGGAGCTAAGGGGCCCCGTACTAGTCCAGCAGTTGCATCCTTTGCTCGATTTTCACGCACCGTGCACGCCGTGTTCCCTTTCACGCTCCGTTTTCTTCCGTTGTCGTTTTTACCATTCTTCTCTCACTTTCTTAACTCAACTTCTTCACAACTTCTATTTGCAACTAGATGATCTTCAAGTTGGACTTTTGTGGGTCCCGATTAGGGCCAATTGGAGCTTGTTTGGGCCTCATTTTATGAGCCGAAATTGGGAACGTGCATTTAATTTCTTCTTTTTTTTCGAAATTTTCTAACATTCAAAATACAACTAAAAAACACCCGAAAGTGTATTAAATCATACCAAAAAGAAAAATTAACCCTAGAATGCAATAAATTATGAAATTGCACGTAAACATGATAAACATTCACAATTCAAATAAAAATATGAAAGCGAATATTTTCACGTTCATCATTAAGCACAAAGTAGATTACAAAACTATAGTTATTTGTAATCGAGTTCCACAATGGAAGAGTTGCCACTTGGAAAAAAACTTAAATAGATCTATAGATGTATTGAGCATTTGGGACCCTGCCGACCAAACTCCATGTTTATGGTTTGACATTACCTGCAAGTTCAATGATGAAGTTATGGAGATCAATTTTGAAGTACATTGATTTTCTTGGAAATGTCCCTTGGAATTTCACCTCTTTGAGGACTTCAAACAAACTCGTTCTGTCCGGCACGAATCTCACTTGGGCAATTCCACAAACAGTTGGTCTTCAACAATTGAAGCTCTTGGCCTAGAGCGACAATGCATTGAGTGGCGAAATTTTGTCTACAATTTGTCACTTGACCAAGCTAGAGCAGCTTCATCTCAATACAAACAGATTGGAAGGATCGATTCCGGTCAAAATCGCAAACCTGACGAGCCTGGCGGAGATGACGCTCTATGATAATCAGTTTGTCGGTGCAAATCCTGCGAGTATAGGCAACTTGAAGTAGCTTGTAATCAGAGCCGGTGGTAACAAGAATCTTGGAGGTCCTTTACCTCAGGAAATCGGGAATTGCTTTCTATGCGTTTTGTTTCTTTTACTGTTCATTAGGGTTTTTACATAATGGGTGGAAATTGCTAGTTTTGGGCTATATAAGTGGGTGGGCCATGGCAAGTGCACAAAAAGGTTTATTGTGCACTTGATGCACATGATACCCACTCTAAACAAAAACAACCACACTTTTCTCTATTTTTAAAATATAGCCTAGTTACCCAGATTCACTTGATTCGATGTTCTTGTTAGGATATTAATTGCGATAACGGGAAGGAAAAATGAAAATAAGAATGAAAAAGACATACAAATTAATTATTTAGCTAGTTCAACAAATAATTTATTACGTTTAGGGACGCTACAAAGCCAGAGTTTGTTACATATTTCGAGAGAGTAAAGTTATAAATACACTAGTGAGCTATTTATAATATAGAGACGATGTAGCCCTAATAAAAGGTTATCAGGGACTTTTGGCCCCAAACTCCCAACCAATTATTTAGCGAGTTCACGGCCGATCCTATCAAATTAGTGACCTGAGTCGAATTTGAGAAAATGACCCATATTTTTTATTAAATAAATTAAACAATAAATAATATTTTAAAACTATTATCATGCTAGATATATCCTTCACACAACTTTTAAAAAGAAGGTTGCAAGTTAAGAAAGTAAATAAAAAAAGCAAGGGAAAAAAACCAAATAAACTTAGAAAGTACTAGAAGAAACTACTAATAAATGCAAAACAAGAAGGTTAAAAACGCTAAGCAGGAAGATCGAACCTGCATTTTGCAAACATAAATTTAGAATTTTATCAGTACACCATTCACACCATTACAATAATACTTTACGTCTATATATATATATATTATAGAAATTCGGGACCCTTAAAATTTTCGTTTTTTTAGGGGTCTGAGGCGACCGCCTCATTGAAGTCAAAGAAGGACTTGCTCTGGACGAGTTAGATCACTGATATCGTAAATTAATGTACAATACTTGAGTCTCCGCTGCCCAAAAAGTGTCTCATAAATAAACATAACTAAAGTAAGTGCTTAATGTTTATGGCATCTTATTGACATCATTATCCTTTGGTTGACAAGGAGAATATAAGTCCACTGATTGGAAAGTTACACCAATAAAAATTGACGTTTGATGGAAATTTGTAGCCAAATTTTGGCCATTATTTTTGTTTGTGCGTCTCCTTTGATTTTGTTTTCCACTTATGGTCATGCAACTTCTAGTCTTTCAGATAACCAATTTT